>OX352290.1:16780224-17980224 GCA_947086415.1 Pammene aurita
TAACAGAATAGTGTAATTCATAACTTTTGATAAATAGGTACCATCAGGTTTAAAATTGCATGGTCAATTTATCAATGAATTAATTCATAAATTGGCCATGCAATTCTGAACCCGATAGTACATGATTTGTCAGAATGTTTACAGGATAGAGGTACTTACGGACCTAAGATAATTAAATTTAACTAACCTTTTTGTGATGTTATTGCCTATCTGGAACTCAGAGAAATAAACCAATGGAGTGGCAATTGTCAGGCGTCCCCCTCTGCTAAAAGTACAAGACCACTGGTCATAGCGGTTATATAAAACTAGTTGTCGCGCGTCAAACGCCATTCAATGAATGTCAGTCAGCGCGGAACGATCTGAGGTAAAAATGCCGAATTGCTGCGTGTTTTCATGTAAGAAAAGATCTGAAATATCTAGTTCACAGAAGGATAACGTTTCTTTTCATCTGTAAGTATAATTACGTCTAAATATCATCAAATAGTGCACGAAATTAGCAAAAAAACTAAAAAATATTGTCAATCATAAAGTGTTGCCACTTAATGGTACTACATGTGCTTTAGGGTAATTTTTAAACTTGACTCTTCATAGTACATTGTACCATCGGGTTCATAATTGCATACCCAATTTATCAATGAATTCATTCATAAATTGGGTATGCAATTATGAACAAGATTACATCGAGGGAGGTAAGTGAAATATTGCAAACAAGGGTAATCGACTCCAGTGCGGCAGAAATACGTCCGCCATTATGGCATTCATTGTCATTGTTATGACAGGTTAGGCAAGATAAGATACTCCGTGGGACAGAGACCCATTCGGCATACAGCCATAATTGTAAAGCATTGCCCTGTTAAAAAAGCAGTGTGTCTGTGTGTCTTGTTATTAAATTGTTTCTAAACATATTTTAATCGACTTATAAATTATTCAAATTACATATTATTTTTTAATCATTAACAAAAATGAAAAGATTAACGTCAGTACTTCAAAGGTAAAACTCATTCACACGCATAGCTTTTTAAATTATATATCGAGGACCGCCGAGGGCAGGGCAGTAAGGTGGTTTGGAACTCAAAAATTTCACGTCTTGCAAGAGCTACTAAAGCCGCGAGTAGGGAAAACCTACCCGCGCCTGTCAAAAATCTCGCTTCCCGGTAGCATAACATGCACCCGCGGCTGCAATGCAACTGACGCGAAGAGAACTCTATGTTGTGCTTAGGATTTTAAGCACAACATAGAGTTCTCTTGCAAGTTGTGCTGCCAACTAGCGACAACGCATGAAGTCGCGCAGATCTGTCTCTTGTCGCGCCAGTCGCGCGTAAGACGTGCTAGCCGTGCTGGATAACCTAGCCTATAGCACATTACGCACGGACGCACGGTAATGAAATAAAACATAAACACTGGTTTAACAACTGTATTGAATTCTAATCTTTTTAAAACCGTATTATGGGAAGGGCAATAAACTACTACTGGTTAGGAAAGGTGCTCCAACTGAGAAGAACCAGCGTAAGAAACTCAGCGTTTGTGTGCTTGTAGTACGGCACAATAGCTGAAATTTGTCTATGGTCTCAAAAATACAGCTACCATAAACAAATTTCCGTTTTAATAGACAAATTTCAGCTGGTGTGATGAATTCCGCACTGAATTTCGCTCTTATGTGTGGCGCCCCTTAAGTGAAATATACTTGTAGATGCTTGAAATAACGATATTCCTGTTTAGAAATTAATTCGTTCCTTTATTTTCACCATACATTTTATGTAGCATTTTAATTTTGTATGGAATATACTTTATTTATTATAAGGTACGTTATACACACTTATCCCCTTAAGGGCCGGGTATAGGTGGGAGAACTTTCAGATTCTGTCAAAATACCCTGATTCACACACAACCAGACTTCACGCACACTACCACACTTTTGGGGGACAGGTCGTTGACCGCATATACTTTTTTACAGGTTGCCATTATTAGTTTCATACTAATCACACCTCCTTTGAGAAATTTAAACTGTAATGTTTTCCTTTGTAAGAAGACAGAGAAATAACATATTTTATATTGCGTTCCTTGTCTATCCTGTTTATGTCACATGATGTATTATGTTTAATTATAAAAGATTAAATGATTTTTGAAATGAGTTATCAAGATACGTGTTTTGGAAAGTTAGCTAGCCGAACAAACCGCGAAGCACTTCGTTCGTCGAATCGACTATTTGCATCACTCTCTTTCGAATATGCAAGAGCGATGGAAACGGACATAACGAAATGTTGATATTCGAAATTCACGGTTGGCCTGTTCTAGACTAGAAGTCGCTTATTTATATAGGTAGAAGTGAAAGGAAATATGTCTGAATATCTTCTTAAGAGTTGTTTCGATGTATTGTAGATTAGATAGGTACGAGTATATATATCTACCTGTCAATTACCCGTGCAAATAAATCTAAATGTTATCCTATTAATAAATAATGTTATTTACTAATTAAGTTTCGCATAATTTCGTGTTAATTTTGTTTTTGTACTGGAGCCGGCCATACTATAAATTTATCAAAATTCCTACCCGTTGGCTTCCATTAAGCTTTGTAGAGGATATCTTGGAGATCAAGAAAACATCTTAAAGGTCCTAAATGGTCGCTAGTAGGTATGTGCGTGAATCAACTTTTAGGACACTTATTATCTTTTACGATAGGAAAACTTAGCAGATGACTTTAGGATGATACTAATTATGAAGCGTTATAATAAGACCTCCAAAAAAAACCTGGGGCAACGTGCTTTGCTAGGTTACGACACAAAAATAAAGAAATATATATTTTGGTAAACTTGTACATTGAAGTTGTACATTTTATTGTACCGTATTCATGCAAATAAATAATTCTGTATTTGTATTTGTATTGAACGTTGGCTTGATTGTTTACTGAATAAACATGAACTTAGCCGAATTGTAAACAATCTATTCGTTTTGAAAAAAAAAAAATACTTTTCTTAAAGTTGATATATTGCGTCAATTTGAAAATACACTAAAATTACATTATGTAATTTATCTTTAAGCCTACCTACCGCTCCAAATATTTGCCACACGGTATGGTGCACTTCAAATAGAAAATTAAACACCCGGTAGGCGCTTAGGATTTGCTTTTATTTTTTCAAGATTCATAATTATTCATAAGTTATGGATGTTTTCCTTGTGAAATAGGGAATTTCAAAATAAGTATTTTTTTTTATTTTACATGTTTTTGCTTCGGAATGGTGTCAAAATTATACCATAAATGAATTGGGCATCCCTGATTTGTACGAAAACGACACCAAATTTGGCCTAGTAGCTTCACTGATGTAGATATCAAGATATAGTTCAGCCCCCCCCCCCCCAAGATTTTACATCAAAAATCTTGGTGGCTCCACTTCTCAAATCCACCCTTGGGTCCTAACGAATAATCATGCTGAAGGAAATCTCTTGTTCACGGAAAGCCGTATTTTTATAGCTACACCTGCGACTAATAGATATGTTGTAAATTTTAAGTTACATCAAGCATTTAAACCACCTTAGATGCATATTCGTTTTACCCAGTAGAAAGTATTTTGTGCAATACAGCTTAAAATAAAGTAAAATGTGCTGTAGGACTCCCACTACCGCAATACTTTTACGACCATTTTATAAATTTAACGACTTAATACAATACATTGTTATTAAATCAAATACAAACATTGAAAACATTGAAAAAATAATCAACCCAACAGGACTTGAACCTGTATCGATACGCCTTGCCGGGGCTCGATCGCTTTACCAATTAGGCTATGGGTCAAGTTACTAAGTTGAGGAAATTTTCAATGCATTCAATCATCTTTTTGCATTTATTTAGATCTACTTCGGCTTTACAGCAGCCGTAAGCGACATCTAGGTACTAACTACTAGAGTCAGATACCCTTCCCGCCGACACTATCGCAAGTGTCACAACGGAAATATAGAGGGCGCTGCTATCAACTCATAATTATTTTTGCATGTTTTTAAAGTGGGGCATTTCACTCATACAATAGATTGTTGTTAAATCAAATACAAATATTGAAAAAATAATCAACCGTTAAAAATTTAAATAATCTTACACAAATCGACCTGGTCCATGGGTAAGGCTTATGATGTGGGTACTACACGACGACATATATATATATATATATATATATAATAAATAGACATAGATAAATACTTAAATTCATAGAAAACATCCAGAACTCGGGAAATATCTGTGATAAACACACAAAAATCGATGGTCTTATAATCAAACCAGCCGCAGAAAAGGGTCTTATTTTTTTACAGGATTATAATGTTCGTTTAGTATATTTTAAATAGTACTGTAATAATTTCAAAATGGTAGGCTCAAAAATAAATTGAGGCTTTTTTTACTAATATCGTATTTTTAATTCAAGACAGTTATCTGACAGTTATCTCCATACAAAGTAATTTACAATGTGGGGCAGCAGCTTTCAGATTACTGTCTTGAATTAAAAATATGATATTAGTCTTAAATCCAAACCGGCTACTAAAATGGACTTAAATTAGCTATGTAGGTATTATTACGTACCTTAAGGATGGTTTCGGTGGATTAGAGTCTTCAAGACCTTTATGAGAAAATGTGTTCATGAATACCTACGACACTAAAAATATGGAAGCCGATTGGTAGGAAATTAGATAAGTTTAACACCCGTGGCTCCAATACTTGTAGATACTAGATACCATCTTTAGGTAGTACATTTTGATTTAAAATTATAGTTATTTACATGCTTCGTTAAGTAAAACTGCCAAAGTTGTCTCATTTATAGAGGACGGGGCCTATATTTTAACATTAGAACAAAAAACATTGTGTATTATTTCGGAAACAGAAACAGTAGGCGACAAACTATGAATTACATTATACGTCGTTTCGGACTATTTTCTCCCATCAGAAAGTTTTCGCAATGATATAATCTAGTTATTTATACAATTTCTCAAAATACCGCACTACCAGACTACTAACCCAGAACTCTAGGATTGGTATTCTTAAAGTGGTTTGCATTCTTTGACCTCCACTACTTTACAGCTGCGAGATGTCCGGATCTAATAAGCTTAGTACAGCAAACTAACGTTTCGTCGCTCTCATTATTGTGTCATATCTGACGTGGCTAGCTCTCCGTCTATAATGTTATATAAGAACATAACATATGTTCTTGGTCCCAGGTAGGTATGACTCAAAAGTCCCGTTTAAATGTAAACAATGAGTTAAAAGAGCTGGTAGCCTGGTATGATGTCCGATTTTCAATCCGGAGGTCTCGGATTCAAACCCCGGCTCGTACCAGTTATGAAAATTATATTGCATGCACTAAATATGATTTCATATTTTACCAGTCGCTTTTCGATGAAGGAAAACAACTTGAGGAAACCATATATATTTCCAACTAGCTGTGCCCGCGGCTTCGCCCGCGTGGAATTCGAAGCGGCTAATTCACCCCTAATTTCTCTTTCTCCCCCTGGAAGCTGAACTTGAAGCTCTTGAAGTAAAGTTGACAGATGGATACGCTAGAGGACAGTAGTCCAGATAAAATATTTTACAATTACCACTAAATAAAACTACACTCCAAAATCAATAGTTTTTTTCGTCCTTATTAAAAATTTTGACATGATTTAAACGACATAGAATAGTAGGTGTATATCGGACGATACAGTACCACTTTTGTATTTATACGTCCTTGACTGTACCTATTCATATCATGTCCATGGCAAATATCATCCAAATCGATTCTCCAGTCAAATCAGTCCAAGGATGAAAGGTTTACTAATGTTTCATCGAAAATTATTTAGCAAATTCTTAACTCCCCAAACTACGTATCCCATATTTTTATTTGGTCAAATTTTTATTTCCCAACAACGTTTCGCAACTGATATAATTTCCCAAGTAATGATTTGATAAATTATTGTTAGACAAATTATTACCTGGGATTTTTTTAAGATGTCAATTATGTTTTCGTCAAATGTATTGATTGGCATACTTTGATTTAGCAACATATTGAATGGCATTATGAAATCTAACCTGGTTTGTTAGAATGTAAGATTCAAATTGCAGTATGATTTTATTGCATTAAGCAATGAATTAACCTACCTCTCTCTGGGAGCAATTTCGTTTTTAGACTCATAAAAAAAATAACTCTAACCTATCTCAGGGAACAGTTTCGTTTTTATAGTCAAAAAAAAAATAACTCTAACCTACCTATCACTGGGAGCAGTTTCGTTTTTAGGGTCATAAAAAAATAACTCTAACCTACCTATCACTGGGAGCAGTTTCGTTTTTAGGGTCATAAAAAAAACCCTAACATACGTATGTCTGGGAGCAGTTTCGTTTTTAGAGTCATAAATAATAACCCTAACCTACCTATCTCTGGGAGCAGTTTCGGTTTTAGGGTTATAAAAAAAAATTGCCCTAAACTTACTATCTCTGGGAGCAGGTATGGCTTTTGATGAATCGTTATTTAACGAAGCTAATCATTGGCTTCATAATTATTTGACAATATGTTATTGGCCTGAGCAAATAATTTGCTACACAATTATTTACCATATAAAATTTGACGTAATACAATTTTGCAATATAAAAATGTAGCGAAATTAAAAAAATACGAAGTAAAATATGGATGATGACACATGTTGAATTATGCAATAAAATTTGATACGATGTAGAATTACCGATATATCCAAATAAAGAGAAAATTAAAAAAATCTATTGAAATAGTTCAAAGATATGCTTCTAAATTTCAAAATTTTTCATATTTTTAAAGTACCAAATTTAATAAAAACAATGATACCATTCGATTTTTAACATTTTACTGTTAAATAAATTGTATGGTAACCATATACATAAACGCAACATTTCACTGTAAAAATAGCAATTTCATAATTTTTCCATAATTCAAACAGGGCGACTATATGATCGTGACGTTACTTTTGTTAGGAGCGTTTCGAGAAACAAATGCAAATCTCAGACTTTAAGTCTAATTTCTGACTTTTGTGTTGCTTTAACGTTTTCAAAATAAAACTTCGGCGAAAAGTTGGTTGCTAAATGAAATTTGACGAAACATAATTCGACAAGTACACCGAATGAAAAGGTAAGAGCAGGCGTGGTTGCAGCCTAAAATGGGAGGGGGGGGGGACTATGAAATTGGAGGGGGGTCACTATGCAGTTGCAGAAATGTTTTTTTGAGGGGGTCAGTAATATTTTTTTCTATTTGACCTGGGTAAGAAATATACACATAAAAATCCATACTTCATATCATATCCTAACAACTTATTAACGAAAATATACTAACAACGAACTTAGATCTAATATTAGTTAGAAGACTTAAAAGTAAGATAAGAGAAAAGGAGAATAGATATCAAAAACGTGAGGCTGAGTATTTACATGCACTGTGCAATGTGTGGCAATAAATTTATTGTCGTTTAATTTTGTTGTACTATTCTTCAATAATTCATTTAAATTTGTTGATATCCGTACCCTCACTTTCAACGCCATGTGTTAGTTAAGCAGGGTAATACTCGTTAGTCTTAGGACATATTTGGAAAAAAAGTTTGCACCTCCTTCCTAAGTAGCGCCATAAGAATTAGGTGCAAAATTAACTCAATCGAGTGTAGTGGCTACCCCCCTTTTAGAGGTTGAATTTTTATAGCCTACCTATACCTGGCCGGGGATTTTCTTCACAATTGGAATGAGTAATCCTTAAGGGGTGACTTCTGGGATAACAATGAAAAAAAAAACCGGCCAAGAGCATGTCGGACCATGTTCAGGGTAGGGTTCCGTAATTGCCGCCGTGTTAAAAAACATCCGTTCAAAAGGTCGTTTATTAAGGGATATTTGGCGGGGCTTCCGTCATAAACTAATAACTGTGTGGTGGATTAATTGTTTGGCGTTGTAATTCTACTATCCGGCACTTACGTCCTAACACTATGCGTTTTTGACTGACAACTCAAAAACATCTGAACCGATTTTATTCAATATAGTTTTTATTGAAAGTACCTTTCAGGCTTCACTTCGATTATTATTTTCAAGTTTTTTGGACCTACGGTTCAAAAGTAAGATGGAGGGGGGGCGCCCTTTTTTGAAGATGAAACTATCCTTTGTCCTTTCTCGAGACCCATACTATCTCTATACCAAATTTCATCTCAATCAGTTCAGCGGTAAAAGATTCCTCATTCCAACTTCCAACGCCCTTTTTCCACAAGGGTTTGAAAACTATCCTATGACGTTTCTCGGGACTCAAATTATCTCTATACTATTTTCTATCTAAATCGTTTCAGCGGTTAAAAATTCTCCATACAAACTTTCAGCCCCTTTTCACCCCCACCAGGGTTGATTTTCGGGATTAAAACTATATATTATCCTTTCCCGGGACTCAAACTATCTCTATACAAAATTTCATCAAAATCCGTTCAGCCGTTTTCACGTGATGCGCGGTCAAATAAACAGACAAACAGATATACAGACAAACAGACAAAAATTCTAAAAATTGTTGTAACGTATTCTGTTATCGATTCTAAGTATCCCCAGCCAACTTTTTTTCGATTATCTTCCATGTACAGACTTTCGACTCTCTTCAGCTTTATTATATGTATAGATAAGGCCTACAGGTTTAATTGAGCCGTGGCACAAAGCCGCTAGGAGGATGAGGAGTGAAAATTGTGTAAGTTTAAGTCGGTAAACAACATTGTTTATAAGTAAGTCATTTATTTGATCAGAGTACATTTGTGCAACGATAGATTAACGTAAAGCAAACATACTCGTATAGAAGGTTCAGGCACACAATCTGCCTGGAAATCGCCAAGAGGCGAACGTGCTGGGTCCTCTCGTGCTTTCAATGGCTCTGTTGGGTAGGAGTTGGATGCTGTTCAGATGATGTGTTGAAGTTACGTTAGTAGCCGAGCTCGAATCAAGAGGCGTATAATGAGCTCGCAATGCCCCTTTCTACTCTGGGGTACCATAACATAATGTATGTACGACAACAGATGAATGCGCGTATCAATTTGTACCTATAGTGACTATAGTCCGCAGACGGAGTCGTTCGACGTTCTTCATAGGTATGCGTGCGTTGTGCCAATGCCCATGACCAAAAAACCTGACTTGATTGCTCTCCTCGCTAGATTATCGTATATTGAATTAAATATTTGATTATATCTTTCGTATAAGTTAAAGAATCAAGTCTTTTAATATTAAGTAAATAGAGATTGGAGTTAAAAGTCATGTTAAAATGTCCTAATATTGTGACCAGCGTAATTAAAATAAAGTCCAGTAATTAAAAACGAATCTAAAAACTCTTTTAATTTTAAACAGGTTTTCAAGAAATTAATTATGAGGAGTCGGTAGAAAAGTGTCTTATATTCAATCGTTAGTTGTATTTTTGTAGTATTACGACGTGTAAATATAAAAAAATCTAATTTAAAAGGACTTACGGTCTTTATTTGTTTTCCCTATTTATTTTGAATACAATCTAGCTACTGGTATCCTTTTTTGTGTACGTATACGATTTTCCTCAGAGAGTTGGTTTAATTATCAAAGATCTGAAACTCTTCTTCAAATCATTTCATAAAATTAAAGACTTCACATTTATTGTGCAATAAATTATAGTATTTGTTCTTACGTATCACTAGATTTTTATGATAACATTTTACTAGTATGTATCACAATTTTGAAATATTATAAAATAGAGGTTAAATTAACGCTAAAGTTGTCTTCTTATTCATTTAAAATATAATTTGTTTAAATTAATAAAAAACAACGAGGAACATCTAACAAATAAACAATTTATTCTTCATCTAACAAATTTACTTTTTTAGAAAGCAAATTCGTAAAGAGTAAAAAAAAAGGTAATACCCGACTAAACTACAACGATTCGTCTGCGTACATACAACTTGGTACTAGAGTACAAACGTCACTTGATCGGATTATTAAATTATTGCACTAGTTTGATAATTATTGTGAAAAGCACGCGTGTTTAATATCTAGGATTATGAGCCTAAAAGCGGTGGAATAAGAACCTCTTTACGAGCAAATGTGTTGAAAATTATGTTTTAAACACGAATTGTCTGATTTAATATTGGCTGTTTGGCATAATAGGTCCGCGCCTTTGCCTCAAGCTGCACGCACATCCAAAAAAGAAAATAGCGCGCCATTTTAAAAGTTAACCTGAAATCATTCCTTGTTAGATTTTTCTCGTTGTGTTTTATTAATTTGAACAAATTATATTTTAAGTGAATAAGAAGACAACTTTAGCGTTAATTTGACCTCTGGATATATTTAACAATAAATGTGAAGTCTTTAATTTTATGAAATGATTTGAAAAAGAGTTCCAGATAGTCAATAACATCACAAAAAAATGTTAGTTAAATTTAATTATCTTATGTATCTCTATCCTGTAAACATTCAGACAGTTAATGTATTTATCAAAAGTTATTAATTACACTATTCTGTTATTTACTCGCAAGTGTGTTGAAAAACGTCGGATGAAACGCGTGTGCTTGATCATTACATAGCTCAGCTTCCTTATTCGCACTCACGTGCGTTCGTGCGCACAATATCGCTTCGTATGTAATGATCAACTTAGCACACTTGTATCATAATGTACTAATACGTCGCAGATAAAAAAGAGACAAGTCATAATCTTTTTCTCTTGTTTTCCTGAAATTAATTAACTTTTTTCTGATTTATGACTGTTTTGGGCGCTGTGCTTATTGGAGTGTTAAAACTATGCTTTAATATCACTATCAATTTAAAAAATCTAATCTCACCTAAAAACGCTTACCATGAAAAAGCTACGCCGATCATATAGCCGAACATAGGTAGTATAGATTTCGTTAAAAGTGGAGTAATGTTTTTTCTATAAAAATAATAATTTTCATTTAACACTTATATTATTTAACATTGAACCAACTTAATTACGAAATTTCTCCTACGATGCGTGCAAACTAGGAAACAAGATTTCTTGATAATAGAAGATAAACCGGTCTCTACCATTGTTGTAAAGAGTCTAGATTGTAGATTCGATAAAGATCACATTGCAGGATGCAATCAGAGCATTACAGCGACCAGCATTAATCATTCTTGCATCGTTTACATCATGATGAGAGTTGATATTATGGTTTTACCTTTTCGAATATAAAGGCTTTATTATTATAAATGAGTGGTTTATTTATTATTATAAACTTATTTCTTTATTGCAAAAAAATATCGTTTTCAGGCGAAGCAAATTAATGCTGCAAGACCATAAGGTGGCAGGCTGAATGTAGTACCTACTCATTGTAAATAAATTCATATTGTACATTTTCACCGCCATTAGACCCGGGGTATGTCCTTAAACTACGTCCGGACTTGGGTATGTCCTTAAGACGATTGTCGCCGGAGTGTCCTTGAGCGTTTGGGCGCTCTCTACCCGCGCCACCCGCGTCTCCTTCTCATTGCGATCGTGCATAAATCCGCCGCGATGCACCGCAATAATGTTCAAAGAATATGACTTTACTCAGAGGCGCGCGGGCAGATTTATAATAATCATACCTAATCCTTTTGTGGATGTTTTGTGATTTGAATACTGTGATTAAGTACTACGGTTGTCTACCTTTACAACCTCTCTTCTCAAACACTGTCTGGCACGGTGTTATTCAAATTAAGAATTACAACGTTCTATGTCAGACGTTCAGGATTTTTTGAGGAGTCTCAAAGGGACAGCCTAAACCGATAGTCGATTTTGATGTACTAGCTAATAATATAAAAAAAGAAAATAAATAACTATCAAGTATATTTTGAGAGTATTAATTAAGGATACTCTCTACACTACTAAATAAGATAAGTAATAACGATCTCGATTAGTAGATTTTTATGTAAAAAAATGAAAACCTAGATTTTGAATTTGAAGTACAGTGAGCGGCAAAATATTTATGAATTTACGAAATATGGTTAAAAATATTCCGCATATCAGAAAAAAATAAAAAAATACTGACTAGTACAGCAAAAAAACTGTATTTTTTTTGTAAATATGAACATGTTGTACGATACGACTTTAAAAATATCTTATATATATATATATATATATAGTATTTTTAAAACTTTTTTATTAAGTCAATATTTTCAGAAATAATTGCTTCGAAAGTCTAAATATAATAGCCCCCATCTAACTTTTAATCCGTAAGTCTAAAAAATATGAAAAAATACCAAGAAGGCTTAGTACTTAATTTTCTACGAAAATTATTTCACATATTATCGGTTCATCCGTTTTTGAGTTATCTCCAAGAAACTACTTTCTACGGAACCCTACATTATACATGGTCCGATACAAACTTGGCCGGTCTTTTAAAGATATTTGATAGGTAGTATTAACCCTTAGTAGTAATTTATTTATTCACTTGTGTTGACAATTAATATAAAATTTGTATTTATTTGCATTTCACCGACATAGTAAAGTTTTTTTAGGGTAGTCAACGCGCATGTGAATCTTCTGGGGTTGCAGGCGTCCATAGGCTTTATAACTGCTTTCCATCAGGCGGGTCTTATGCTTGTTTGCCAGCGTCGTGGTATAAAAAAAAGCTTTATTTCCTTTATTCTTGCATACATTGAACTCTTAAATATCAGCAATTTTTTATTAGATTCTCAATCAGGCTTTGCTCAGTGATAGTTAGTAGACTGAAATTTGGTATGAGTAATTATGTGTTTTAATTACGCCTACAAAGTGGTAAAACAATAAGTATCTGAAACCCATTTTTGGATAGGTCTTTCAAGAAGAATATGCCTTAAACAACTTTTGGATAAAACGAATACTTTCGTAAATAATAGCTTCGAAAGTTAAAATGCTCTTTGATTTTTGAACCGTGGGTCCAAAAAAATTGGGAAAATTCCTGGAAGTGAGGCCATTGAAATACTTATCACGTATTTTCAATAAAAACTATATGGAATACAATCGGTTGAGCCGTTTTTGAGTTATGCCTATAGTAAAATAACGTAAGTGCCACAAAATATTTCTTTATAGACTACCTTTTGAATGGATGTATTGTAACAGGCCGGCAACTACGGATCCCTACACTGAGCATAGCCCGATATTATCTTGGCCGGTTTATTTGCAATCCTTTGCAGTTTACTTCGCAATTTCTAGATTTTAGGAATTAGTATAAAGTATAACATTAAAGATTGTGTTTAATCTTAAAATAAAACGCATATTACATTCGTTTAGAACACGGTATTCTTAAATAAATATGTTGAAATAAATTCGGTTCTTTGGAGTTTTTTATTAAATTAATTATTAGTGTATTGTATTGCAGTACTAGCAGATTTCCGCAACTCGACGACTAATGCCTATTTTGCGTGATGCATACGTCTACTAAAACATAATAATTTTAGTTTACTTACATGACCAAATTTGTTTTCAGAGCAATGTGAGATTCATGATTTTAGTTTTTTCTCCATTTTTATTTCATTTGTTTTTTACTTGTATTATTATAATCTAAATAAAATACACTTTTTATACGAACGTACATAAACATGCATACGAGTACATTATCTTAAAAGATAAAACGTCTATACATTATTGATTCCGGGAAGACACGTTATATCCGCACCGCATGAACCCTCTGCAGTTATTTAGTCTTTAGGCACAGTAAGTCCGATATTATTGCTCACGGGCCAAGCACAAGTATATTTAGTACAAGGGAAGCACAGAGCGACGAGCGACACAGCCTCCTCGTCTCAAAGCTAGCTCACGACTGCCAGCAACGCCGTTTTCGAGCTAATAACGCACGAAATGTGGAATTATGATCAAGTTGTTTAAGAAAATTTAATCAATTTAAATATCCTACGTTGAGTTTGTAGTGTTCTGTAGTACATATTTTTTAGTTCAACAATATTTTAAATCGAATGAGCCGTTCAGTAGATATAAGCAAAATTAACCGTAAAACGACATTTCGTTACATTTACATAACGAAGAAACTATACGTTACACGAGTTATTAAAACGTTGACAATGTTGTATATGAAATGGTAAATAACATATATTTTTTTCAAAATTTTTGAATGACCCGTTATTGAGATATATCCCTTAGAAAGTAACAGTTTTCAGCCACCATCAGCGCCTAGCGCCTTAAACTACGCCAAAGAGAGAGGTATGGGCACTGCGAATGGCATCTCGCTAAGTGTGGTAGGGCACGTTCAGCGAATGTCCAAATAGCACTAGACCCTACTCATAGTGTTGTGTTCCTGCTGGTGAGTAAGGTTGCCAAAGAGCTCAAAGAGGACCCAGTGTGTTGACGATGAGGGACCTTCTTGTTCCTTTAGCCGTCAACACAGTGAATCCTCCTTTTTTGTAAAGGGTCGGCAACGCGCATGTGACTCCTTTGGAGTTGCAGGCGTCCATAGGTTACGGTAGCTGCGTACCATCAGGCGGGCCGTATGCTTGTTTGCCACCGTCGTGGTATAAAAAAAAAAAAATTGATGTAAACTTAGCGTAACTGGACTCTAACAATTCACTTTTCGACGGTACTTTTTTTTACTCTCGGCGCAAAAAAGGAGTCCTGTACGTTTAACCGTTATGTGTGTCTGTCTGTGTATTTATCTGACTGTGGTACCGTAACGCCACAACGGTTGAACCGATGTAAATGCGGTTTTTTTATTTGAAAGCAGATTGTCTAGTGAGTGATATTAGAAATGTTTTATCACCGGTTCAGCCGTTTCGGAGGTATTCCTGAATTTTTAAATTATAAAAAAATATATATATACGCAAATTGATCCATAAATATTAGTGACAAAATGAAAAATAATAATAATTAACACTACATTAGAATAAAAATAAGGACAAGTACACATAACATAATAAAATAAATAAAATGATATAATAAAAAAATATTTCATTCAACCTGAAGATATAGAGGATATGTAGAGGGGTTGAGATCTTCTAGTGGGTATAAACATAAAATAACAATAAAACCAGCAGACATTGGTTTTTGTGAGAGCAAGCATATAGGTACTTCAATTATATATCATGTGTTGATTTGTTATTATTAAGCATTAGATCATTGTTTTTGTTTGAACTTTGAAATTACATACTTTAAGAAAACAAACATATTTTAGCCATTGACCTATGGATGGTAGAAGCATTGACCGATGCGCTCAAGGTTCGCGGTAGACATTGAAATTAATTTCATTAACACGGATATACACAAAACTTGTCAGTCTTGTATTATCTTAACTGTCAAGGATTGTCCTGGTTTAGAACACATTACACAAGTTTTAGGTGTCATAGTCATCAATTCAGAATACGCATGATTTTTCGGAAGTAGTTAATCAGTTCTGTTTTCTCTGAGATTTAAACTTCTCTAATAAACCTAAATCTAAATATATAAAAGAAGAAACTGACTGACTGACTGACTGACTGACATATCAACGCACAGCCCAAACCGCTGGTTCTAGAGATTCCAAATTTGGCACGTAGGTTCCTTATAAGGTATAGGGATGCACTAAGAAAGGATTTTTCAAAATTCTTCCCCTAAAGGGGTAAAATGGGGGTCCAAAGTTTGTATGGCGAATCAAGATTTGTTAGACTATTTTATTCGAAACTTCACAGGAGTATTCCTAACGATAAATGAGTAAACACGTGTTTCAGGTTTTTTGAAAATTCAACCCCTAAAAGGGGCAAATGTGGTCACAAAATCTGAAAATCAACATGGGTATCGTGTCCTTTTGGAGTACTTATAGTACGCGGGCGAAGCCGCGGGAAAAGGCTAGTAGTACTGCAGTATTGCCTACAACTAGCCTTATTTTATATACCTTCTTGTAACTGCCCTTATGCCAACGTCAATCAAAATTTGAATATCTTTTCATTGTCATCTTAGAACAACACGATTAAAATATGAGATTTTAAATATGCTTTTAATATAACATTTTGGCGACGACAGACGGAGCAATGACCGATCGCGTTGATCGTTTTCAATTCGAATCCTTCGATAACAAAATCGAAGAATGGGACTATTATATCCAACGTTTCGAAATCGAATTGCAACTACATGGGCTCGACTCGAAACCTGAGTCTGAGGAAAAACGTAAGCAGCTTCTTCTCTCGAGGATAGGTGCTGCAGCTTTTAAGGTGCTCCTAGACTACTATCGACCAGCCGTAGTTACTTACTA
Organism: Pammene aurita; assembly: GCA_947086415.1. Classification (NCBI taxonomy): domain Eukaryota; kingdom Metazoa; phylum Arthropoda; class Insecta; order Lepidoptera; family Tortricidae; genus Pammene; species Pammene aurita. The sequence continues at coordinate 16,796,377 of OX352290.1, forward strand.
GTAAGTCGTACGATGACCTAAAAAAGGTACTTAACGAATATTACGGTAAAAAAACGTACGTACTATCAGAAAGAGCGGAAGAAACGATAACGCAATTCATTCTCGAGCTAAGATCATTAGCGGGTTACTGTGAATTTGGTAACACCCTGGACGAACGTATAAGAGACCAACTAGTAATCGGCATTAATAACAGCACATGGCAACAAGAACTTATCAAAGAACACCCAACAAACAAAGCTAAACTCTCCGATGTTATAGCCACAGCAAACAAACTTGAACAAGCAGAACTACAGAGCCAACGATTAACAAACAACCCCCAGGTGGGTACAGAACAACAAACCGTTAACAAAATCAGACCCGAAACTCAACGTAACACCCAACGACACAAAAAATATGTATGTTTTGCGGAAAAGATTTTTACATAAACATGGATGACTGCCCGGCAAAAGGAAAGAAATGCAACGCCTGCGGCAAAGAAAATCATTTTTCATGCGTCTGCATAACCAGTGGCAGGCTCAAGTTAAAAAAGAAGAACACTACTAGACAAATAACCAGACAAACAAACAGCGACGATGAAGATTCCGATGATCCGAGCATTCATACGTTCGCCGTAAAGAGACACAATCCAAAAACCACAAAAATCATGATCCTACCCAACTTAACACACGAAGTGTCGAAATGTTGTATGATCCAGGAGCAGTCCACTCCGTTATTGGAAAAAAATTGTGGAAAACTATAGGACGACCAACATTGAAGAAATGCAAGAACCTTATTGCTTACACGGACGTACATATTGAAACATTGGGAACATGCGAAATAACCGTAAACGCTTTTAACACTGAGAAGGTATTGACAGCCTACGTTACACAACAAAACGACATTCCACTTTTTGGACTGGATTGGTGCCTACATTTTAAACTACCTATGCCCCCTGGAGCCAGATTGTGCAATATAAAAACGCCTATAGCGGTAACCTCAACCTTGCCTGACACAAAACATAACAATGCAGTACAAAACATTCTTCGAGAATTCAAGTCACTCTTTGATGGTAAACTTGGAACAATAAAAGGACATAACGCAAAAATTCACATACCAAACGACGTAAAGCCCAAAACATTCCGACCTCGCCCAGTACCACTCGCCTTACGTGAACAAGTCAACAATGAATTACAACGGTTAGTCCAAGAAGAAGTTTTAGAACCAGTTGATACTATGTCAACTCCAATCGAATGGGCCTCTCCGATTGTAATAGCGATTAAGGCAAACGGAAGCATCCGCATTTGTGCAGATTTCAAAGTGACTATCAATCAACATGTCCAAACCGATGATTATCCACTTCCGAGATTTGAAGAGATTACATGAAAGTTGTCTGGAGGGCAACTGTTTACGAAGATAGACCCGAAAGATGCATACTTGCAACTTTTGGTCCATCCAGAATCGCGGAAATACCTAACAATTTCAACACATAAGGGCTATTTTCGCTATAAACGCTTACCATTCCGTATTTCCTTTGCACCGGCCGTTTTCCAACGAACAATGCACCAGATCCTCAGCGGCATCGATGGCGTTGTATGTTACCTTGACGACATTCTCATAACAGCTGGTAACATAGAAGAACATCTTGCACGAGTTAAAACAGTTCTACAGCGGCTACAAGACGCCGGAGTGAAGAGCCAAGTAAGTAAATGCGCTTGGTTACAGAAAAGTGTCACCTTCCTAGGACACAAAATAGACGCCAACGGTCTACACCCAACGGAAGAAAGAATCAACGCCATAAAGAAAATGCCCCTCCCGACCAACACAACAGAACTCCGAGCTCTTCTGGGTTCGTTAACATACCATGGCCGTTTCATAGATAGTCTTCACATGAGATGCGCCCCTTATACAGACATCTAAAGAAGAACGAAAGATGGAACTGGACCGAAGAAGACACAAGAATAACAAACGAGCTAAAGAACATCCTGACGTCATCTGACACACTTGTACACTACGACGAGAACAAACCTATATTTGTAAGCAGTGACGCATCCGAGAAGGGCGTTGGTGCGGTGCTGTTTCACAAGATCAACGAGACAATGAAACCTGTAGCGTATGCCTCAAGAACACTCTCCAACATCGAACAACGATACTCAACCATCGACAGGGAAGCATTGGTGATCGTGTATGCAGTCACAAAATTCCACCAATACCTCTATGGTAGAAAGTTTATCTTGCTCACTGACCACAAACCCCTGGAAAGGATTTTTAGCCAAGATCGAGAAACACCCAAAATTGCCAGCAACCGACTTCTTAGATGGGCCATGATCTTAAACAGTTATGAATACTCTATACATTATCAAGCCGCACGAGAAAACACACCGGCCGACGCACTATCAAGACTACCAGTAACATCCAATGAGACAACACCGGAAGAACGAATGGGGCTACCACAATTTGCCCACTTACTACATCTGAGACTCGAAAACATTCCCGTCACGAAACATGAACTACAGAAACAAACACTCAAAGACAAGACCCTTAACATAATCAAGAATTACATCGTGACACACTGGCCAGATAAGAAAAGTCTTTCAAACGAACTACACACCTATTACGAAAAAAGAGACCAGATGTCATACGAAGACGAAATCCTATTATGGAATGGAAGACTCGTAATACCAGATGACTAACTACGACCAGATAACTACGACGTCAGATTCTAGAAATGTTACACGATGGTCATAACGGCATTACAGCAATGCAATCACTGGCACGTCTCCACGTATATTGGCCAAACATTGACAAAGAAATACTGACATTTTCAAAGCAATGCAGTCTATGCCAAGACAGCAAGAAGCAATACAAACGAAGCTCCAGTATTTCCGTAGGGAATACCGGTAGAACCTTGGCATAGGTTACATGTAGACTACGCTGGGCCATTCTTGGGTCAAATGTGGCTAATAGTTATAGACGCATATACGAAATGGCTAGAGGTGGTGCCAATGAAAATAACAACAAGCAAAGCAACAGTACAGAGGCTAAAGAACATTTTTGCTACATTTGGAACACCCAGATATATAGTGAGTGACAACGGGCCGCAGTTTACTTCAGATGATTTCAACCATTTTTGCCGAGTTTCTGGCATAACACACATAAAAACAACTCCATATCACCCAAAAACAAACGGATTGGCAGAACGCGCAGTGCGCACGTTCAAAGAGCGAATGCTAGCCAGTGACAGAAGCATTGACCTGCACGAACGCCTTAACAGTTTCCTTCGGGGATACCGAAACACTCCTCGACGCTCACACGACGACAGATCGGTCACCTTATGAAATGATGTTTGGAAGACCGATACGCACAACTTTCGATCTGTGGAAGCCCAACGTAAGCGAAAACATGGAAAAGACACGCCTGAAACAGATATTAAGGCCTACAAACAAAGTAGTGGTACCCCCATCTTACAGTCCCGGAGATAAAGTTTGGGTAAACAAGCCAATCGGAAAGGGGTCTGACCCTGGAACAATTATTAAATGCAACGGTCCATACTCCTATGAACACAGACAGCTTCCGAACGGTGTACATAAACGCAAACATGCAGACCAGCTTCGCCCAAGGTATGAACACGAGTCAAAGGCAACCATCGAAATTAGACAACCAACATTTAAACATGCGCCTGCTATTGTACGACCGGAGTCAAAACAAACCCCGAAGAGAACGAGAAAGATCAAAAGCTTTACGTATTATAGACGACATGTTAGCACGCGCCAACAGAGCGGCGACCATGGCGAGCAGCCACTCCCAGAAGCATAAGTACCATAAAATTGGGTACTAAAGGGATTGAGGGGGCAGATGGGACGCGAATATTTTCAGTTGCTACACTTGCTACTTTGATTTTCTGGCTGAGGGTGCTCCAAAAGTAATTTTATTACATTTTTTGAAATATCTGGGGGGCCGTGCCCCCACCAAGTCCAGCAAAACAAACAACAAAGGCACGGCCATACCATCCCACCCACCCTTCCCGAAGCCATTCAGGCCATTTTCGACCCCCCTCTAATTCTGTTGTCGATAAAGCTAGAAGTCTGAAATTTCTGTGAACAAGTGGCCATAACACAAGATATACTTTTAGAATTATTGCAATTCAAAGTTTCTTAATTTTGTCACTGACTCACTCACTTACTGATTCAGGATCATCGTATATCTATAGGGAACGTACCCATACTACGTGACCAATTTTTTTACAATTTTCACCCCCTCCCCCCCTTCGGTGACCAACCGTAGTATATGCCAAGATCCCCCCCTGCCCCTCTGGTTGTCACGTAGTAATTCTTAAAATTGTTTTTTTGCAAACAGAAAGTAAAAAATATCATAATTTGGCGCATATTTGTATTTATTAAAACGGCGGTTGCCGCGTAACGCCTCAAGGTGCGTGCAAACCATAATTAAAAAGTGAAAAAAAAAATTGCGCGAATTTCCCTAGAGCATAATTATAATAATTATTGATTACGTGACGTAAACCTAAACCCCCCCCTCCCCCTTGTGACCAAGAGTAGTATTTTGACGATCCCCCTCCCCCCCCTAAACGGGTCACGTAGTATGGGTACGTTCCCTAAGGTAGTTCTAGCAGTCCCACAAGCTCCATGTTTTGAACACTAAAGCCACTGAAAACTTAAACATACCGCCAGGTCATTCTATTTGATATAAAAATAGACACATCTAATATTAAAAGGATCACAATGACATGTTGTTAGTAAACTCCAGCGGGGATTGAGTTCTAGTGACACCAGCTTGTTTTTACGTTAGATCTCAATATTTTTGCAGTAGGCGTTGCGAGACTGGAATTTTTGTACATCTAATGTTTTTGATAGGATTTTATTATCTTGCGGCAACACGGAGTAGCCAAATTATAACATTTAAAAAAGTGGAGTCTCTGGAAGTGGGAGGTGAAAGATATGTGGCCTGGAGTGGAACTAGGGTGGCGGGGAGCGATCATGCGGAAGAGGAGCGATAAATATGAGCGGGGAGTGGGACAGAACGCAGATCGCGGCAAGCTAATCCGAAATTCAAAATACGAAAGTTTTTCTTCATACATTTTCCCAGCTCACCCCATTGCTATCCACTCTAACTCCAATTTTCCACTATTTTTGTGTGTATCGTTAATATTATGAAAAGATAATCATTAAAAACAAAAATTCATATGGCTGAACATTTTTTATGTATAAAAATCAACGTGCCACATGTAAAAATAATTTTTTATCGAGGTTTGAATGTTTGTTTTGACCCAACTCACCCCATTTTACGGTATCTATTATACCCCAATCACCTTCAAATTATGAGTAGACGTATAAGTCTGCACCGTGTGTGATAACGACTCATACAAAAAGCGCGCGTTCTATGACTTTACACTGTAATAACGTTTACTAATTTCTTTCACGGAGGATTTCATGGAGGTTTTAGGGTTCCGCACCATAGTCAACTAGGAACCCCTATAGTTTCGCCATGTCCGCCTGTCCGTCCATCCGTCCGTCTATCCGCGGCTTAGCTAATCTTTAGTACTAGAAAAGTGAAATTTGGTATGAGCATGTGTCGCGTCCAAGTAAAATATTCCTACTTTTTCTTACTCGCAATACGGATCCAATTATACCCTTAAACGGATCACCAGTATTATTGTTACATTCTGATATACAGAATACCTGTGTGTACCTACACAGTTACGTCGGTGGAACATAACAAACTAGAATTTCGTTGTTTTATAAGCTTGACTAAAAGTTGTTTCAGTTTCTTTCAACGACTACAAGACATGTTTTTTGCAGCTATATAACAACTGGCGATACCACGTATATCTGCTGTAACGGTTACTGGAAAACCAGTTTGATTTTGGAACTACGTAGTTCCGCGAGAATACGACAAACGATGCCTGTTTCACGATAAAACAGCCCGAAGAGGCATACCTAATGCTTGTTTTTTTTATTTTTTTTATACCACGACGGTGGCAAACAAGCACACGGCCCGCCTGATGGTAGGTAGTTATCGTAGCCTATGGACACCTGCAACCCCAGAGGATTCACATACGCGTTGCCTACCCTTTAGGAACCTATACACTCCTTTTTTCAAGAACCTCGTACTGTAGCCCGCTGGGAAAATCTCGGCAGGGAGTTCACTGCACAGCCGCAGCGTTCGTGGGAGGAAATTCCTCATAATCCGTAATGTGCGCTACCCTTTAGGCTCCAGGGTGTGAGGATGAACATCCTGCCGGTGCCGAGCGGTGCAGTGATAAAAAACGAAGTATTATTAAAATTCTCTCAACGTCAAGTCAGGGGTGCTAGTCGTCTTACATGTCCACAACACAACACATAATATATGCATTCCGTGGCAGTTTCAGGCATTCCGCCAAAAAGTGCTGGAACAATATTCCGCCTATACGGAACTCATTATCTGTGCCTTAAACTCAAATATAAAAAGCATCTCCTAAATTTACAAATAACCTGAAATATAGAGTGCCACTTACTTAGAAACTTATTGTTAGCTTAACAAAATATGGCTGTGTAATGGTGGACTGGTGGTTTTAGATATTAAATTATATAATTTTCAGTTGTGCTCTTTTGAAAAGGTTTCCACGGAAGACCAGCGTTAGGTTACCTTAACACCAAGCTGAGTGGTAACCTTTTAACTTTGTAACAGGTCAACACAAACTTATACAAGTTCTATTTCGAAGACTGTTTATAGTTTAAGGTCTGATGATGGGTGTGAAGTAGGAAGTGGAACTCCATAGTGGATCAAGTTATCGTAACCGTTTTTTATATAATAGTCATTGGATTTCAAGGCCTGACGATAGAGCTGAGAAGCAGAATTTTGAAAAATCCCGCAAATCATCTCCAAAGGGGTTCAAAATAGGGAATAGTAAAATATAATTATCATTCTTAAGAAAGTTTTAGCGTTATACAAGTGATTGCGTCTTTTCTATTAATGTTTAATGAATCATGATATTACGTTTCACGAAAACAGGAAAAAAACTATTAGCTAGGTATATTATCCACATTTAAGGTGAAGACTCTATACATACGAAAGACGTCGCTAGACGTTACTCTAGGTCCTAAAGTCTAGGGTCGAACATAAAAAGTGGTTCAGTGGTGGCCCTATCCATCGGTATTTCGGAGCCACGAGTTTGACTCACGTCCAGTAATAATCATTTTTTTCCTTTTTTTTATTAATCTTATATTTCTTCCGCATAAAACTACATCACGTTTTTGCAACGTTCCTTTATATAAGCGTTACATGCTCTGACACTGGTTGAAAAAACCTGCCTGAACACAGCTTGTACCTAACAGTTGCTAATAGATTTAATTACTACGTCAGGAAGAGCCACAATTACTTATTTTATACAAGTAAGCATAATAAATAAACAAGTGACGTATAAGAACTTAATTAAGCACCACCGTCATTATCGCATTAGCAAGCAAATTAGTACTGTACTGTAGAACTGTGATTTCATTAGATAGATACTGTTACTGTAGAGTTAAACGTGGATCATTTACAAAATAGATGACTAATTCACGATTTATAAAAAAAAAATGTGAATATTGGGTTAGTTTGAGGCGTGAGACCTACACATTGCATAGTAAACGGGCTTCAGGCATTTACATCTTAGTGTACGGAAAATCAAGTCAAATTAAATTAAACAATAGAGGAAACGTGGCATTCTATCGTAAGTTTTGTAGGTCAGTCCACAACCTATTTATTTGAAGAACGTAATTTTCCGTTTCAGTTAACCTCACTACTCGGCTCGTGAAGGAATGTCGACTTAATCACATGGGCTACAAGTGACAATGTCGAGTGGCATGGAGGTCGGGGTGAACCGGCAGCTGGGCCGCGCGCACTTGTCGCACCTCCCGCAGCGCCCGCCTGTTAACCTGAGCTTCCAGGACCTCACCTATACGGTTCAGAATGGACGCAGTAAGTGGCAAATCGAATACAGTAGAACCCGCTTAATGCGATCACGTATAATACGTTTCCTCGCATAATACGCCATTTAATATCAGTCTCTGCAACTTGAGGTCCCACAGAACAGTAGGTACTTTACTTACCTATTTAATAAGTTTTCCCGCTTAATACGTGTTTTTAGCTAGGTCTCTTCAAAATCGTTTTAATCGAGGTTTACTGTAAATAACATTCATTTTTAGGCAAAAAGGCCTGTAAACCACCACCAAGCGAGTAAGCGAGTAGCATTAAATCGCAGGCCTTGAAAGGTCGATCGATCACTGTCACTCTATCTATACCACGACAAATCTTTACTCGCATACTCGCCGCCGGTGGGACGAGTGCCTAAAGGAAGCGCACGGTTCGCGTGATACCTAGTTCAGTAGGCATATGTACTTAACTTACCTTATCTTTAACTAGTTGCTCATATAATGAACACGCATAATGCTTATTATACATAATCAAATACCTCATAAATATATTTTAGGATTCTAAGGCTCTGATTACATTCCTAGGTACTATTTCTAGTTTAGCATTTTCATCGATTATTTGATATACATTCTGCTATGGACATATTATGCTCGAGAAACGGTATCGGTGGAGTCAAGATCGATCGTCGTCGCGGCAGATCGCCTGCCCGTTGGTCCGGCCTATTACCCATCTCCACTGCTCTATGAGAAGTTGAGGGCACCTTTCGAAACAGACACGAACTTCAACAATGAAGAATAACGACTAAGAGGAAGGCAATATGGAAAAATTGGGTAGTGTATCGAGAATAATATGTGTAAACAACGTAAACGTACGTACTTTATCGAAGTAAGGTCGGGAGGTTGTGACAATGGTGTATCTTGATGCAACATCATTATCAGAAATAGGTTATCTGAATATATGTCGAGGTTTCGTCAATGCATGTCTCTTTTGATATGGCGTGCACTAAATTTACTCGCGGAACTGAAATCTTAAAATACATTTCATACTAGCCGTGCCCGCTCTAAGTTTAATATCACTAATTTAACTATATTATTTTAGCTTAGCTAAATATCAGCGCCACATTTTTGAAAGTAAATAGGTACGATTGTCAAGTGTCAAAATTAAATGACCTAATTAATTTACTAACGTTATGTTGAATTAATTATGTATTACGTTTATTCCTACTCAACATTACAAACATAAGTTATGATGAGCACAACATTTATATTTTGCATTATGATAAAGAGATGGTTGATTTAAATTTACAAGAGTACTTCCATTATTTTACAACCGTCTTCAAAATTTCAAAGGAGGAAGTTCTCAATTCGTCGGGATCTTTGTTTTTGCTATTTTTTTATGAGTATACTTTACAGTTGGTCTTATTGTAACCAGGTCAGGATTTGATGATGTGAGGTTAAGTGAACCGGTTATTTTTTGTTTAAAATTACTAAGTTGATGTTTTCAGCAAATTTTCAATACTTACCTAACAATTTTGCACCTGTGGACCTATGTGAAAATATATTGTAATATAGTAGGTATTGTATTGTATGTAGGACTAGCGTTTACGACCGTATCATGTAGTAGTTACTTAGATCATACCATAACTAACGTGGCATTTGGCTGTCGACATTGGGTCTACAGGAGTAAACGCCGGTTGGTCAACAGCTAGAAAGCATTGCACGTGCCGGGTAGGGATGGGCAGTATATCGATACTTGAAACTGATATATTTCCTATTCATAATTAATAAATAATAATATTATATTTATAATGAATATTATAAATGTGAACGTCTGAATCCTATTAAAAACATCAATGTCAATTAAAGCCAGGGCAACTTGGCAAGTTTTTACCCATCCAAGTAATCAAAGAAATGCGTCGAAGTTAGGGTACAGATCAATTAGTAGAGGTAAAAAAGTTTGGAAAATAAAAAACTTGCCAAGTCGCACAATTAAGTAGCAAATAATACAACAAACAATTTTAAGCTAATGAAAAACGTTATGTGTGACAGGCACGTTGATCTTAGAGGCTTTGAAATAAGTTGGTTTCCAGTAACATCTCATTTATTTTATGTGCGAAATTGTTTACGATCTTGGCATTCATTCACATTTATGTTTTTGATGGGATATCATTATTTCTGTCAAGAAATTAAAAATATTAAGCAATATGTATTTACACATTTTACCCTTTTAACCTTTTCACCTTATCCACATTGTAACCTTTTCACTCTTTATCCAATTTACCCTTTCACTTTCCATTACAATTAAAAAAAATCTACGTTCAAAAGGCGACGCCAGCTGTTAATTAATAGTGTGTGTTAGCAGTGAATTTTCCTATTTCATACAAAATAAGAAAAAAATAGACTTTTCTTATTGTTTACCGGCGAGCAGCGCGGCGGCGGAGTTTTCCGGCGATTGTCAAGCTGGATGCCAAACTTCAACATGCCAAATTCCATACATTACTCTAGTTCAAGCCGACTCATATACTGTTATCTAGGTAAAATGTATAAATCGGATCAGCCATTGCAGAGCAACTAAGTACTTCACGGACTTTACTGACATCGAAACGTAAAACATGAAAAGCACAAAGCCTTAAACCAGACACCACTCCGATTTTTATTGCAGATAAAATTGAGTTTTTAAACTCATGTTTTTACAATTCACTTTCGAGATAGTTGCAATATAATAATTATCATATTATAAGAGAGGACGAGGAAAATGACAAACTAACATAAGCAGTCCACCGTAAACAGTTATCTACGCACGACAAAGCCGTCATGCAAGCAAGACTTGCCCTGGTATTTAAATAGATTATCGTTGTTAGTAAATGGTTCATAATTGTTCAAACTATGTCAATGTTAGAAGCCTTGGGAGTGAACTGATCGCTCTAGTATTATCATTATTATAGGATTTATAGTACGATACAAATGCCTGAAGGTAAACGAGCCCGTAACCTAATACATTTAATAATATAATTAATAGGTGGCAGTAAATAAACAAGGTTTTTGGATCCCCAAAATATAAATTTCAAATTTACAAGACATTATGGAGAATTTATGGTTTATACTTAGTTTTATTTTACCACGACAAATGAGACGTGCTGCCCCGTGAGTATAATATACTGTGTTTAAATATTTGAAGATAAGTTCTTGCTTTTTCTTTAATTCACAGAAGAGATACAAAATCTATAGTTTCAAATATTCCAAACACATACTTGTCATTATAGCAAGCATAGTATAAAATGATACTGTGAAAATTGTAAAGTGACTATTTAAAATATTTCGATATCGCGAAAATATTGTCGTGCAAGTCACCTCCCTAAATTGCACGGGCCGCGGCCTGGATACGGCGAAAGACGTCGCGCACGTGAGAGCTCCGTGCACCGTGCTATTCCCATTACATTTGCTTTGCTCCACACTCCTCCCTTATGATGCTCCTAATTCTATACAAGATATCTCTATACTCCGCTTAGCGCGTTATTTCTTTGAAACCTGAACCTGACCTTTCTTTGAAGTTAATTAGTCTATGTGCTCCAGTTATTGGAGCTGGAATACCTATAAATTAATTAATTTATTCTCTGATTTATGGAGCTGTCAATCAAAAATGTGTTATTACAATGTGTGAAATTGTAGCTAAATACGTACTTTAAGTGTAATTTATGATGAAAACGTAAATTTGAAGCACGTAATAATGAAATAAAGTTTTTCTAAACAAGTCTCACTTGATTTACACATTATATTAAAAATAATAGGCATAGCAACGGTAATGCAGAAAACGTAGAAAATATTAACATTAACTATTGTTGCTGCGTGTATTCATGCAGGTTATAGGTTAAAGAGCAAAATACGGCTTGACAAGTACTTGACAATTAATGGTAAATGATAGAAATGACGCGAGCACATACTGTCATAAACTGTCATTCAACCAGCCATCAACCAGCAGACGAGCATGACTAAAATAAAAATTACAACGTATTTTTAGTCAGAATTTCATATATTTATTTGTTTATATGTTGAATAAATAACCCGGGCACTCGAAAACGGTATTAATTAAGGATCGGACCAAATTCATTGTCATGGAGGCATGTTCCAATTTACTAATTGATGCCAAAGGTTATCACTCATCCGTGTGTCTCACTCATACCGATACACAAGCGAACCGCGCGGGAGAATCATAACAAAATATTACGATATCATTGTGACATCGATTAGTAAATTCGAATAAATTTACTTACCTTATGGAGAGGCTTGCACATTGCACAAGCGAGACGTCAATCTACGTGGGTTCCATTAGTTTTAACAATTCGATTCTCGAGAGACAAACATCGTGGTCAGAAGTAGAACGCACTGGCACATTGCACTCACCGGCTGTGGCGCAAGGAACTAGCTTTCTGTTGCCAGACTCGCGTCTTTTCGCCAAGGACGCTAGGACACTGATTAGGGCTCCCGAGAGGGGTCGACGAACTTAGTGCACGTGACTTGGCTCAGAAATGCAATCAAACCTCCGTTTCAAGTGTGCTTAAGTATTAAAAAAATGTAAAGTTGATGTAACTTCAAGAGTCGCCGTTAAATATTCCTGCTTTTCAAAATTCATATTTTAAGGTCCTTTGACGGAAGTGTCGTGTAGGACGCGCAACGTCACAGCATGAACCATTCATAAATTTTATTGTTGTTTTCAAACATGGTAAATATGCAAAAAAATGCTAATGGTTCTCGTAACACTGCGTTCAACTAGAAAAGTTCTGTGTCTCATAGCAGTCACAAACTTCGATGTAGTATCCTAATTATCCGTGTTATATCTATATCTATATCTCCACTAAACATAGGAAAACAAAAGAGGTGCAAAACTGTATTTACGCAAGACATCAAAAAGTTGCAATCAGACGGATGAAAACGAATAAACTTATGTATTCGATTCAAACACAGTGAATCCTCCTTTTTGTAAAGGGTCGGCAACGCGCATGTGACTCCTTTGGAGTTGCAGGCGTCTATAGGTTACGGTAGCTGCTTACCATCAGGCGGGCCGTATGCTTGTTTGCCACTGTCGTGGTATAAAAAAAAAACATCAAGCGGACGCGCTTCGCAAGCATTCATGCTTGAATGTTTAACATTATATTCTATAGCAGGATATCCAAACTATAAAACCCCGAAATTAAAAGAGCAGGACATTATGTGCCATTATATTGGCATGTAAAAGTGTAAAATAAACACCATTCTAACTCCGATTTCAACGCCCTACTCCGCCCCCCGGTGAACAGTGAATAATATTATGTACCTACACTGTGCAGTGCATGGAGCAAACTCGCACTTGACCGATTTGTTTCAGCTGATATACATGGAGGCGTGTTAACGACTGCAGATACTATCACTCTCGCAAACATGTTAGTCGCTGTAGTTTCATGTTAAATGTATACAGAAAGAATGTGAAGGCTAAATACCTATATGCGTAGTTATGGATAATGCCATGGCATATCTAATGATAAACGGAGTACATATTACATATGTCCTTGGGTACCTTTATTTGGGCCAACAGTTTCCTTCCAGGCATGTCAGGAAAAATAGATCGAAAGACCGATTGAAAACGCCTGGAGGAGCTATTGGTCGATGAAACACTTAATGAAAAGAAATCTTCCGATGTCACTCAAACGGAAGCTCATGGACTTCCAGTTCTCACCTACGGTGCACAGACAGACTTGGTCTTTAACTAAAGCTCAGATGTTCAAACTCGGGTTTGCCAACGGACGGGGTTTGGATCGAGTCTGATATAAATAACTATGTATCTATAGTCTGGCCAGCCAACGAACGCAGTAGCAATGTACAGCAAACAAAAGTATGACAACACTAAGAATCAGTGAAAAAAGCAGCAATGATCATCAAATTTTATGTTTTTAATTTTAGTTGGTATTTCCGCCACTTTCATTAGGTGACATTTACGGTGTGTAAAAAGGAGACGGATATATTTCGTCTAATCTGTCATCAACTGCAACAGATAATCTGGTTGAGGCAATTGACATATGCCTTAAAAATGAACTTAGATTTAATTGGGAACGTTGCAGGAGTTCTATCTCACTCGCGCTTAAGATGGGAGAGTGAAATGCACTAGAAACAAATTCAATGTGAATTTAAATGTTCATCATGAAATACGGTGTGTCATCACAAAGGGTTGCCACATGTACGTATTTTGAATTTGCCGCGCGTTTCTACTGACAGAAATGGTTTGCCAGACTATATCAGAATAATATCAATTCTTAATTAATAGATAGTTTCGTTAATACGAAACAGACTTTCAAATTTTCAATCGCTCAATGAAACTATGTAGGTGTTTAATATTTTATTCGATATAAATTTCATTTATGTATGTATACACGGTGCTCGTCAGCATTGCGAGAGATTTTAACCGCGAATTCCTGAGGTCACAAGGAGTAATAAATGTTATATGAATTTAGATCAATTTCGCCAAAAAAAATTTGCTTTTGAACATAAAAACATAAATGTTGTTGGTAAAACTGTCGATTAAAATAAATTAGTACATTTTTTTTCGTAAAAAGTTTACGTAAAGTATTCCTTGGCATTTTGATATATGTAAATAAGAATGTCTAGACTAGACCCCATAAAGGGTGAAATCGCCATCAAAAAAGCGTTTGCACTGAGTCACAATAAAAAATGTTTTTTTTTTGAATTCGTAGGAACTCTGAAACTAGGCGAATTCCAGAAAAGTTTATACGACATTTTAGTCTCCAATTATGATCAGGAATACGCTGTTAAAATTATTCGGTATCCTCATGTTACACCGTGTATATGTTATCGTCTACATGAAAATGTACTATTTGGCTGAAGGCGAATAGAAAACGTTACCTATTGGTCCATATCCTTGGGTTCGATAGCTACGTACATGACGTTACATCCTTTAAGATCTTCATTCATGTATAGTTTAGCAACCACTTTGTACTCTCCATAAAGAATCTTCTCTGGCATGTCATTATTGTCCAAGTAAAAATTTTTGACTTTGTATAAGCCCTAAAACATCATAAAAACACAATAATAGAATTAAATATTTCTGCCGGAATCACCATAAAAGTAACTTTAGTTCTAAGTAATGAAAAGTAATACGAAGATAGCGCTGCTATCATAAAAATCTTGTTGATTATGCTTTAGATGTGTCAAAGTTGAGGTTATCTGTGGTCAAAGTCTATGGTAAATATTCTCATAAATTAATTCTTGTCTTACAATTGGTATGGGACAGCCTTCCACTTTGATGACCTCCAAAAACCTTTGGAACACTTCATTAAAGCAAGCCTTTATGACGGTACAAAATTTATCTTTTAAGTAGTAATATCCAGGTTTGTATCCTCCTTCTTTCTTTATAGAGATTGACAACTCCAACTAAAAATTAAATAAATTATTGTTTAATTTCGTATTTATTACATCTTTGGAAAATTCACATAATTATACGAGAATATAAATGATTTCCAAGACAGTTGATCTGTGCAATGCTCTCTTGCTCTTTTGGGTTCATTTTAAACATTTATTATGTACTAGCTAGCCGTCCGCGACTTCGTCCGCGTATAATACGGCCCCGCGTACATAAGTAGTTTCATTCTTCTTAAAATGTGATGTTTAGTATTAGAACAATCTTGGTCTGTAAACGTCTGTCACAAAAATAGTAAACTTCTATACAAAATTACAAACTGTAAAAGCTCTTTTTAACGCCGTTAGGGGTTGAATAAAATAACCCGCTGAAATAACTTTTATTATTTTTATTTAGCAGTAAATGTACGAAGTTTCAAGCCTCGAACTTAAAATCTAATCTCTACCCATAGAACATTTTGAACCCCCTTTTTAGCCCCTTAAGGGTTTAATTTTTCAAAATAGCTTGTTATAATATAACTTGTAAACATTATAAATGTAATCTGACCTGCAAATTACAACTTTAGTACTTTTGGCCTCGCTTTAATACAAAAATTTCAACCCCGTTCAACTCCTCTGGGAAGTTTCGAGTCTCTAACTTAATATTTTAATTCATACCCGTATAAACTTTTAACCCCCTTTTTACCCCCTTACGGGTGTAATTTCCAAAAAAATGCCTACGTTATAAAAGGAAGCTCTGGTGTAAATTTGAAGTTTCTAGTTCTAGTAGCTTCGGCTCTGCGTTGATGAGTCAGTCAGTCAGGACAAAGGCAATTATATATATAGATATATTTGCAACGTCTAATTTTAATAAATATGTATGCAAAAAGGTACAAATGGTGGGTTTAAGCATTAGCTTAATGCATTTTTTTTTTATTTTATTATTATAGCCTATCTGGTTTGTTATTATATGTTTTGGGTGCCCGCTTGCCCATTGCTTCTCCATTCGTTCCCGTCTCTGGCAACCCTGCTCCATGTGGCACCAGCAACAGGCCTGATGTCATCATCCCACCGTTTGAACTGCCTTCCTCTTTTTCTTTTGCATCCTCTTGGGTACCACTGGATCACCTTTTTACTCCACTTGTCCTTGCCTCTGCTGGTGTGGCCTGACCACTTCCATTTTTGCCTTCTAATTTTTGTAACAATGTCGTGCAGCTTAGTTCTGCTTCTTATGACCTGGTTCCTTATCCGATCAGCATTTCTTATTCCCAGCATACTTCGTTCCATGGAAACTTGGCAGATACGTAGTTTGTTCAGTTGGTGTTTGGTGAGGGCCCAGGTTTGGCTTCCGGACGTACACACGTATTGAATACCTTGGTCTTTGCGCCAATGTGAAGATTTTGGTCCTTCATTACTTCTTTCATGGCCCAGTACCGGTTTCATCCATTTCCAATCCTTCGCTCGATTTCTCTATTGGTGACGTCTTTGGTTGAAATTACTTGACCAAGATATATATATATATTCATCAACATATTCAAGGTTGTTTTGTCCTATGTAGATTTTTTCCCGTGGGCCATTTGTGAAGACTTTGGTCTTGTCTAGATTCATCTGAAGTCCCATTTTTAAACAAACCTTAAGTTTGTCAGACTGCAGCCATCGATGTTAATGCCGTAACTTTCCCAGTTCAGTGATATAAATACTTGCTCGAGTACAGCTGAGAAGATCTTTGGCGATAGGGGGTCCCCCTGTCGGACTCCCTTTTCTATTGGAAATGGTTGGCCTCTTCTTTCTAGTTGGATGCATGCTGTGCTGTGCTTGTATACATTTCTAGTTATTCTGATATATTTTTCTTCTATTCCTTGATTTTTTAGTGTTCCCCATATCTTGCTGTGAAGTAGACTGTCGAACGCTTTGCTGTAGTCGATGAATGCAAAATAGTATGTCTGGTTATACTCATTATACTTCTCAATGATTTGCCTCAGAACAATTATATGGTCCAGCACCGAGTAGCCGCTTCTGAATCCTGCCTGTTCGATAGGTTGTTGCTCATCGAGTTTCTTTTCAAGGCGTTTAAGTAAAACTTTGGTAAATATTTTGTAGATGTTTGACCTTAGACTGATTGGTCTATAATTAACAATGTTGTGAGGATCTCCCTTCTTGTACAGAAGTATTATGTTTGATGTCATCCACTGCTCTGGTATTCTTTTATCAGAATGTCGTTAAAGATCTTGGACAGGAGGGGGGCCACTTGATCCTTGGCATATATTAGGATTTCATTTCTTATTTCATCGGGGCCCGGGGCTTTGTCTTTTTTCTGGGATTCAATGGCTAGTTCAACCTCCCTTACTAGGATGAGCGGCACTTCAGTTTCTTTGTCTAGCTTTGGATCGGTATCATCAGGAGTGCTGGGTTTTTTGTATAAGTCTCTATAGTAATTAGTAGCTATCTTTTTTATATCCTGCCTTCGGTTCTTGTCCCTACCCTGTTTATCTTTCACTTTCTTCATCCACTCCTTATTTGCCTGAAGTTCCTTGTAGGCTTTTTTAGTGCCGCCAGTCGTCAGAATATGCTTTTCCAATGTTTCCATCCTGTTTTGTTTTCTATCTTTCCTTAGGCTCTCATTTACTTGATTGCTGAGGTTTGAGATTTGTTTTCGTATGTCTCTGTTATTGTTGCCATTACTGATTAGGTTGTTCCTCTCTTCCAACAAAGACAATGTTTTTGACGACATCCAGCTTTTCTTGTCTTTATCAGTTTTACCTATACTTGATTCTACTGCTGCTTTAATACTGTTTTCTGCCCAGTCATATTTTTGTTGGATATCGTAAGTTGGGGGCAAGGTTTCATAATCCAGGTGTTTGTTCTGTAGTTTGGTGGTGACTTTGATCATTTGCTACTTGTTAATAGTCTTGTTGTCCAGCCTTTGTCTAGGCCTTGGCTGCTTTGATTTTTGCAGATTGAGGGCTCCTCTAACCATTCTATGATTTGTGTTGAAGTTTAGTTTGCTGACAATATTGCAGTCACTGAAATAGATGGGTTGGTTGGAGAGTATGAAGTCGATTTCATTTTTATATCTTCCGTCTGGCGAAACCCACGACCATTTTCTACTTATCTTTTTCTTGAACTTGCTGTTTAAGACTGATAAATTGTGTTGTAGTGCAAAGTTAATTAGACGTTCACCATTTTTACTTCTTTTCCCGTATGTGTATTGTCCTTAGTATTACATTTTCTCGTATCTGTCTGTCCCCAATCTGGGCATTGAAATCTCCCATCATTATAAAATTTTTGTGAGTATGCTGTTCATCAGTTTGAATTAGGTCGAGGTAGAAATTATCAATTGATTCCTGTTCAGCTTGTTCAGTGGGTGCGTGGATCTGAATGATTGACCATTTTTCGTTAAATGCTGGTAGTTTTATATTTAGCACTACTATACGGTCAGAAATTCCAATGATCTCATCGATACATTTTGCTAATTGTTTTTTTATCAGAAAGCCGATTCCGTTTCTTCCTGCAGGTACTCCCTTATAGTAGAATAAAAGATCCGGGTAGTCGAGGATTTTTTCTCCCAGCCTTCTTATTTTGCTCAAGCCCAAGATGTCCCATTTTACTGCTTGGAGTGCGTTCGGAAGTTCTGTAAAGTTTTGTTTGGATTTGAGGGTTAAAACATTCAGTGAGGCAATATGGAGTTTTGTGTCCCTCGGACACACTGGAGGGTTTTAGTCTGATTCCCCACGGTGACCAGCCGGCTTGGGGAATGGTGTGGTAGTTGTTGCAGTTGTTGTTGTAGGATTGTTCCGGTGATACTGGTTGTTTGGTTGCTATAAGTTTTGATCGCTTGATCAGTTGTTTGTTGACCTCCATTGGGAGAATGCATTTGACTTTGTCTTTGTAATTTTTTGTGGTTTATCTGTGGAGCCTATGTTCGTGTTTGGTGTGCTGTTGGGTGAGGTGGTTGGAGATCGCTTCCTTTTTTCTTTCATATTTGGATTCCTTGGGTTATCCCGAACAATTAACCTGTCATAACGCAGGTATGCATTTTTTCCTTTGCTTAACTCTTCTTTCAGCTGATCTTTGAGCTCCCTCCTCTTTTCCAAAACTTCCTTTGGGTAATCTTTAGCTTAATGCATTATCAACCAATAAAAAAATTGGCTAAAAATAATCATTCGTTGCAGATTCAACTTCATCAAAGACAGATAATAACATGACATGAAATATTCGTACCTGCACTAGCCTCAAATTAATTTCTAAGCTACGACTTAGACAGGTTATTTACTTACAATAGTGTCCACGTTCGGGTCAGTAAAACGTAGGTACTTACAATAATATTGCCACCCAGTGGCAACGGTGTTTCGATTGATACGTCAAACACATTCGTAGATCGATTATATTTCCTTTGTGTCACCGATATATCAATATCCGATGAAGGCGGTTGGCAGGGCTCAAACTTTCTAAATATAAGATTTCCTGGACCCTATGACATAAAGTTATCAAAAATTACAAATTAATATACTAGTACCTAAGTGTTAGAGTTATTTCCGTGGAAAGACATTATATAAACGATCATACAATATATTTATTGTTAACATTCAACCATCAACAGAATTGCATTGACATTAAGTATTAAGTCTATGTGACATCTCTCATAGAGAGTATTACCGATAGTGCTGTGGCCAGTACTCACACTCCTCTTCACGGCACTATCGTGGTCATTAGGATAGTCCTAGGCTGCTCCGCAACTTTAGCAACCGCAGACCAGCTAAAGCCTTAGTCAAAAGGTCTGCCTCCATCTCGTCGGTTCGCAGATACCTCACCTCTATTTTTCCTTCTTGGATACAGTTTCTGATGAAGTGCATTTTTAAATCAATGTCCTTCGACTTCGAAGTCACCATCGAATTTTGGCTTAGCTTTAGGGCTGCCTGATTATCGTTCAATATGACAATACGCTCGTAATCAGCGCCCAAGTCTTTAAAGAGACTTTTCAGGTAAATTGCTTCTTTTGCAGCTTCGGTTAGAGTAATATATTCGGCCTCTGCTGTTGAAAGTGCGATGCTCTTCTGTTTTCTCGACATCCAGCTTATGGCCGTTCCAGCATATTTAAAGCAACAGCCCGAAAATGACTTTCGGTTCAGCTTACATGAGCCCCAGTCAGCATCGGCCATGCCATGCATGTCTTGTCCGGTCTTCACAAATGTCAACCCGACGCTCTTTGTCCCTTTAAGGTACCGAAGTACTCTCTTTGCGCACTTAAAGTGCTCTTCCTTTTAACAGTTATTGAACTGTGATAGGTAGCTTATAGCAAAAATTATATCGGGACGAGTTGCCACGGCCATATACATAAGTGTACCTATTAAATTTTTATAAGGGAGATCAAGATATAATGATCTTTCATCTCTATCACTTCTTTCCAGTTTGAGACCCGGCTCCATTGGTGTCGATGCGGTCTTGCAATCTTCCATTTTAAACTTCTCCGATAAACTTTTGTTGGTTGATTTTAATTTCTCCCTTTTTGTAAGTTACATCTATACCGATGAGCCATTTTGGTCTTCCTAAATATTTTAATTCAAATTTAGAATTTAGCAGGTCTTTGACTTCTTTTAGTTTTCTGGGACACGAGTAGGCAATCAATAAATCGTCGACATAGATTACTATTATAATTTTTACTCCTCTTTTCTCTAGTAGGTATATACATGGGTCAGCTTCTGAAGCTCTAAAACCAATGTGTTTTAGTTCTGTGTCGAGCTTTTTGTACCTCCCTTCCTGCTTGAGTCCGTAAAGTGCTTTAATAAGACAGCAAACTTTCTCTTTTGGGATGCTTTTTATGTCACTTAGCATTTCAACGGTCTTATTGTAGATAGTCAAATCCTCTTTCGTGTTTTCTTCCACTATGATTTCTGTCAGGAACTCTTCTAGATAGTCAAGGTATTTCATAATGATATTTTCTTCCAGTTCACCATTCAGGTACGCGGTTGTGACGTCCATTTGGTTAAATTCTAACCCTTCTTCTATAGCGATTCCAATGACAGATCTGATTGAACTCAGCTTTGCAACTGGCGCGTATGTTTCATTGTAATCAATACCTGGTCACTGAGTAAAACCACGAGCTACAAGTCTGGCTTTTCTAGTGACGATGTCATCTGGTCCTAGTTTATTTCTCAAAACCATTTTATAGTCTACGACTTTCACATCCTTGCCTTTCTTTTGGACTTCCAGGTTCCATTTTTAACATGTGCTCTTATTCCGGCCTTTATAGCATCATGCCAGTATTCATCATTTTCATTTTCATTTCCGTCACATAGGTATGAAATTTCGGTGAGTAAATGACTTTTTTCAGTCTCATCCAGTACAAAATCTTCAGTCCACGCTGGTGGGCGCCTTTCTCTTTGTGGCCTCCCATTTTCAGGTATCTCTATAATCTCTGATGCGTCGTTAAAAGAATCATCAGGTTGTTCTTCAGGTAGATTTTCCGGTTTTTGCAAAATTGTATCATTTTTCTTCTCTGTGAATTCAATTTCTATTCCCTGTCTAACTTTATGTTTTGGTCTTTTTTTTTTAGGTGTGTTCGTGTAATGATGTTCCTCTTCGTTTACAAGGCTCTCATAGTCTGTATCTTTTTCTTTGAAGTACATCGTGTCTATAACTTTTATGTCCCTGCTTATCACTACGTCATCATCTTCAGGTATGTATACTCTGTATCCTTTTGTAGTTAGCGAGTATCCCATAAAAATACCATCTTTGGTTTTTTGTGTTAGCTTTCCTCGTCTGTTCTTTTTCAGTACAAAGGTTATTCTGCCAAAAACGTGAAGATGATTGCCAGACGGTGTTCGGCCTATCTATTTCGTGAATGGTATATCGCCATTTAACGCTTTCGAAGGGCTACGGTTTATAAGGTAGTTAGCCGTAGATACCGCTTCAGCCCAGAGCTTTTTGGGTGCGTTTGCTTCGATTAGTAAGCATCTAGCTTTATCTAATAAGGATCTGTTCTTCCTCTCAATTATCCCATTTTGTTGTGGAGTGTAGACAGTGGTCAATCTTCTTTGGATGCCATGTAGCTTGAGGTAATCGTCAAATTCCTTGTTACGATATTCTGTGCCGTTATCTGATTGCAGGTGTTTTATCTTTTTGTTGTGGAACGTCTCGACTTCATTTTTGTATTGTTTGAATTTGTTGAGTACCTACGTCACTTTTCTTTTTAATAAAGTATACGTGACAATATCGAGAAAAATCGTCTATAAATGTGACGTAATATCAGATCCTGCTAGTGTCTCACATTCGAAAGGGCCACAAACGTCGCTATGGATTATTTCCAGCATTTCCGTTGTGTAGAGATCATCATGTCTTCTGCATGGTAATCTTGACAGCTTGCCTTTGATACAGGTTTCACATGTTTCCAAATTTTTGTTGGTCAAGTTCAATCCATACATAAGGTTATCTGTAGATATCTTTTTCAGATCCATTTCATTTATGTGGCCAAGTTTACGGTGCCACTCCATGATGTCATTGCTGCTTTTTTGTGAGTAGTTTGCAGTCTCCTTCTTCTCGAATTCAAGGTAGTACAGATCTTCTCTTCACTGAGCTGTCAGTGTCACTTCGCCGCTCTGTGATATGATGCTGGCTTTGTCTTTTTCGAAGATGACTTGGTTTCCTCTGTCTGTTATCTTGCCTACAGACAGTAGATTCACTGACATATCAGGAACAAATAAGGTGTCATTGAAGTAGTAGTCTTCTTTTTCCTTATTAGCTGTAACTTTTCCTTTGCCTTTAATTTTGCTTGTGTATTTATTTGATGCCAATCTTAGGTTGCCATTTTCAGGGGTCATAGCAGAAAACATCGCTTCGTTGCCGCACATGTGAGATGAACAACCGCTATCTAAACACCACAAGTTTTCGTCAGTGCTTGAATTTGCGGAACTCAGGCCAACATTAAGGTTTTTCGAATGGTTTCTGTTTGGTTTCTCATTTGGGCGTTCCTTTTTACCCCAACATACCTCGGTGGTGTGACCTTTTTTCTTACAGTTCTTGCAAAATGACTTCGGCTTGTTTTTCTTGAAGTGATATGCTTCGGAACTTTCAGGTTGATAGTTACCGCTCCTAGCCTGATATTCTTCAAGGATTTTTACTTTCAGGTCGTCAGGATTGGGCAATGTGTCTCTGGACTCAATGGCTATTCGGAAATTTTCGAATGTTGTTGGCAGACTGTAGAGTAACATTATGCTCAGCAGTTCTGATGGTATTACTATGTCCATATCGGCGAGCTTATCTACTACATCCATGAAATTATTTAAATGGTCACGGATGTCTTCATCGGTAGTCATTCATTTTAAGACTAACTGTTTTAACAAGGTTGCTTTCCTTGCGGGCCCGGTGCTTTGATAAGTAGCTTTTAATTTGTCCCATACAGCTTTAGATGACGTGCAGATCTTTATTTGTTTCAGTTCGCAAGGTGACAGCAAAAGTAAAATTTCAGCCCTTGCCTTTAAATCTTCCTTGACGAAAGCAGATTTTTCTGCCGCATCCGCATTTGATGACAATATTTTCTCGCCACTTACGATATCCCAATAATCATTTTTTATTAGGACGGCTTGCGCTTGTAGGCACCAAGTGTCATAATTTGACTTGGTCAACGGTTCTATATTTCTGTAACTCGTTGATGCCATTTTCCGCAATTATTTGTTGTGTACCATGCAACCACGCTCTGCTACCATTTGTTCAAGTTATTTCCGTGGAAAGACATTATATAAACGATCATACAATATATTTATCACATGTCCAAAGTATTTTAACAAAAACGATCACAATTTAAGTAGGTAGGTACACCAAGAGTATACCTAACACAGTCCAATTAAAATTAAAAATTTAGTTTTAGTATCGTCAAATAAACCCCCGCGAGTTGTCCCGGGCGCAAAGGTGCCCATCACACTTGCCGCGTTACCACGTTGGATGGCGATGGCCAACCTTTGCACCAGGTAAGAACTCGCGCAAGCCTCAGAGCTCCTCTCTCTAATACGGCGCCCCACTTCCTTTATAAAGGTCAGAGCCTCCGATCCCCAGCACCCTGTTGTCTCAAACGCGAGAGGCACGAAATAATAATTGGGCTCAAGGGTACAGTACTTGCCCCGCTTTCTAACCGCCGCTAACTCCGTTGCAGCCCCAGCCGTTTGAACCGTTCGCCCGAGGTGTGAGGCGGCGAAAGTGCTGACGCACGTGGCGTCCCAAAGGAGGCACTTACCCTTCTGCCATGGCACCAGCGTTAGTCCGTCCGGCCTTTTGCCATCAGTGCGACAGAGGTTCTAGCACGCACGGGATGTTGGCGGACACTAAGGCTCTTCGAACGATGTCATATATTTATTGTTTACATTCAACCATCAACAGAATTGCATTGACATTAAGTATTAAGTCTATGTAACATCTCTCATAGAGAGTATTACCGACAGTGCTGTGGCCAGTACTCACACTAAGTACGATAATTTTATATTGAACTTGACGCGCTTTCGGGTTTAGCTCTCATAGTAAAGGGCTTACTTTTTCATTGTGTTTTCATTAAAAATATACTAAAAAAAATCCACTGGGAACGCTACGGAATAAACATAAACGGATCAAAATTAACACACATGAGATTTGCAGATGACCTCGTCCTATTTGCCACTGATTCCAAGTCGCTAGAGAATATGCTCCTCCAGCTTACTGAAGAAAGCAAAAAAGTAGGCCTAACCATGAACGTATCCAAAACCAAGGCAATGACCAATAGTGGAGATAAAGGAACAATAAAAATAAGGGACCATGAGATAGAATACGTAAAAGACTATGTATACTTAGGTCAACTGATATCCCCAAAACAACAGCAAAGCCAAGAAATACAAAGAAGAATCAACAATAGCTGGGCGAGGTACTGGTCTCTAAAGGAAGTAATGAAATCAGACTCCATGCCAATTAGTGCAAAGAGAAAAATATACAACTCATGTATACTCCCAGTGTTAACATACGGATGGGAAACTTGGAGCTTGACTAAGGAAAACGAGCACAAAGTCAAAGTCAGCCAACAAAGCATGGAGCGAAGTATGCTAGGCATAAAGCTAAGAGATCGACGTAGACTAACAGACATTCGAAATATAACCAAAGTAGTAGATATATCACAGAAAATCAGAACACTTAAATGGAAATGGACAGGGCACAACAAAAAGATAAATGGATAAGAGAAGTCACAG
Source organism: Pammene aurita (assembly GCA_947086415.1). Taxonomy (NCBI): domain Eukaryota; kingdom Metazoa; phylum Arthropoda; class Insecta; order Lepidoptera; family Tortricidae; genus Pammene; species Pammene aurita. The sequence goes on from OX352290.1 coordinate 16,821,848, forward strand.
AATGGTACCCAAGAGAAAAGAAAAGACCACAACAAAGACCCTATAAAAGATGGGAAGATGATTTTCCTGATGACTGGAGAACACTGTCAAAAAACCGCGAGGAATGGCGTCGCCTGGAGGAGGCCTATGTCAAAGACAGCCTGACAAAGAAAAAGAAGAATGAATGAAAAAAACAACGTGAACAAAAATAGAAATAAATATAAATAATTTTGTAAACAAGTAAAAAAAAAAGTCAGGAATAAAGGCTATTATTATTATTATTATAAGAAAAAAAAAATCACCGCTTAAAACAAGTGAAACAGGCAAAAGATTTTATCAAAACCTATTCTTACCAATATTTTTCCCGGAAAACTCAGGCATAATATCAATAAACTAGTTAGGACAATAAAAATACACAGTGGTGATTTCAACATCGTTAGTGCACAGTATATGAATGTGCCGTGACAAATCGTCTCTTTTATAGGACCTACTGTTAGCGTGTAGCGATTTCTATGGTAGTTTTCTAAATAGTAACAACTGACTTTATCAATTAATTACTATCACTATGTTTGTACCATCAATTGGTATGTGCATCCAGACAAGGATATTTTCTTAATAAAATCGCAAGTCGGGCAATTCTCATCTTAGCACATAGATATAAAACATGTTTTTCTACTCCTGTACTTTTATCTGTCATTTATACATTCGTCAACACCTTTATAAGAACATAGATAATACACTCGATGAAAAGTCTATCTAGTCTATTCCCCAAAATAACACTTGTTCTATAAAAGCGCCAAAATAGTATCGCGGAATCGCGTGCAAACACGGCTATTAATATAAAATAAATTACTGCCAACCTAAGAAACCTAAATGAACGCAGCGTTTTTAGAAAAAAAAAACTTTAAAAAAGAAAACATTATAAGAACAACAGACCTACTTCGTAGTTTTTTACGTTTCCCGTTCGTTTGTTGGGGCGCATTGCAAACTTTGAAAGTAATTTAGGTATTTTTACTAATCTCTGTAGCTCTTTAATAATTGATCAAATAACGACGGTGTGTATTTGTGTTAGTAATGTTAGTATTATTGAAAAATAGTGTTTTAAAAGGTAAAACTTAAATGATTGTTGATTATGTTGACAAATTAACTGCGATATCCATGAAGATTTCAATTTCGCATTTTATGTAAAAGTAAGTGAATTCGTAGAAAAAGTATTGTATGCAACGTCGTATAAGTAGGTAAAAAAATGTTCGTGGCGTTTTTCTTAACAATTTTCGCCTACGGCTCAAATTGTTACCCACGCCACTCACCTTTTTTGACCCCTCTTATACAACTGTTGCATAAACTACTATTTCGTCCCAATAAGTCACTTACTTACCTGTTGTAACCCGGGAGATCCATTTGCATTCAATATAAATAGCGTGTTAAGCAGATGCTATCTACCTCATGAACATGACATCAGTTTTGAAACTATTATATTGTTTTATGTAACCAGGAATGCGTAGGCTAAATCGGTAAATTTATAATAAAATTTGCTTGTAAATTTATAATAAAAAAAAAAAAAATATATATAATTAAAATATGGTTCAATAAGTAAAATTGATAGTACACATTACACATAAATACGAGTATGCGATTAAAATTAAACAATATAATAGTTCCTAAAACGTATCATTAGGTATGGCGCAATATTATAGATAAAATCATAGCGTTTGTCCCGGCTTGGGGTCCGCTTGACAACCTATTTCCATGAATTGGCTTAGGCACTAGATAGTACGAAAGCGACTGTCATCTGACCTTCCAACCCAAAGGGGAAACAAGGCCTTATCGGGATTAGGTCCAGTTTCCTTACGATGATTTCCTTCACCGAAAACCGACTGGAAAATAACAAAAATATTCCGTACATAAGTTCCGAAAAACAGTGGGACGAGCCGGGGTTCGAACCCGAGACCTCCGGATTGAAAGTCGGACGTCTTACCGCCAGGCTACCAGCGCTCTGCCACCTACCGCGCAATAAAAAATCTGATTAATGAGTAAAAATGTTAGTCACATTACTTAAAAAGTTATTAACTAAGTTGAGCGCTTTATGAATATGACACGGTGGGAATAACGTGTCTCTTTATGAAATCTTATTCGAGAAAATTCCACAGTAAAAACAATACGACTTCAACAAACATTAAACCACTCTAAAATATCATGAGTTTATAAATAATATTATTTGCCAGAGTTAAATACCTACTTTACGTTCTTTGAATCTGGTTAACCTCTGATACGATTGTGTTTATGTTAATAGATCAATGACGGTCAGGAAAAAATACAGTTCCTTAGCCATATAGTCTGGACAACCATTCATGTCAATGAAAAAAAAAGCGTTTTTTTTTAAGGTAGGTTTGATTTTGTTTCGTGCAACAATGTATTGCGTATAAACTAATTTGACACATCGTCAATTGTGAGGTTTTAAAAGCAATGTTATTATGTAGCCAGAGATTCATTGCGTGGTGAAATATTTTATATGGAAAAATAAATGTAAAATTTTAATAAAAAATATGAAAGTATGTTTTTTTGTATCTATACCACTACCCTTAGCGTATGCGGTTATATCAAAAATACACGCTGTATTCGGTAGGTACCTATCCAGTTACATACGTCGAGTATCCCCAGACGAAAATATGGAAGTTAATGCGGTGAGGTACTAATCTTAGAGGTGATTTGTACGAAATAGAGTTAAGATTTAGAGGTAAGTACCTGCAAAAGAACGAAAATAAAGTATATTTTCTGCGTGAGTTTAATATTATGAAGCTCTTTCTGTTTAGAATTACCAAGTACCATACACAAACCTCGTCCTATTCTTTTCGAAAGAGACCGAATTAATTATTATCATAAAAACATAGGTGATTTTAAGACGTAACTTCGACTAATCGTGTATCAAATACAGCAACAGTCTTAGAAATATAATGGTATTTTTCTTTTTTCACCATTACAAATAGTTTCTGTTAACAGTCTAAGGATGATTAACGCTGTAACGTTCCGCGTCCAACACACCACTTCCGATACCTCGTGACGATACCAACACACCACTTGCGTCACGTGACGCAACCACCCGGAGACCCATCAGCGTGACTCTGCCTAGGCAGATTCCACGTCTGATTGGGGGCGGAGTGTAGTGGTGGCATGGCTGGAAGGGACGGTTTCCTTGAAGACATCCCCACTACACGGGTGCCGGGGTAGGGGCGTTTGTCCTCCTGGTGCCGTGCGGGTGGGACCGGAACACTGGTCCCGGCTTCCCTGGGGTTAAGGGAGGCCAGTGGCGGAGGGCACGCTGGTCATGCTACAGCGTGCTCTTTTTGCGGAGAAGGTTCGCCCTAGGGCGACGGTGCTGGTGGTGTCGCGGTGACAGGTATACGATCCCGTTGTACCACCATTAATTTCCCACCGAAAATCACCCCCTTCCACTTACCCCCTTAATTTTTTACATATTTATTCTGAATCTAGATGCTAAACTTAACTATAAATCAACTCCATTTTCTCATTTGCAGAAAATTGATGCTCTGTCCTATTAAGGGTTAAGTTAAATTTAACCCACTTCTCGGTTTCCGATTGAGCTGAAATTTTGCGCGTATGTGAATATTATGGTGACCTATTGATTCTCCAAAATATTATTCGCCGATTATCGATTCGCAGACAACCACTCGCAGATGGGTTCTTTGGTAGAAACACGATTGGCAGAATTTCATTTCGCAGAGTAACCTTATCGAAGACCAGTCAGTGCGCAGATTATTGATTCGCAGATTTTCTTTTCGTAGAATGATCGTTTTGTAAGTGGCACGATTTGCCGACCAACCATTAGTCGAAAAATGGTTCAAAGAATGATCGTTTAGTATAAAATATTGTTTCCTAGGCATTTTATAAAACGCCGCTGTTTTATGATATGCCTAGCTAACATCCGTCATATCGTTCAAAGCTCATCCATTGACAGCATTAGGCATATTGTAAGTAGGGTACCTATTTATATATATAGAGTGTACGCTACGAGTACAAATTGTCCTGTATATTTTTATTAGTTATTACGCACATTGTCATTTATCTGGCTAAATCTTAAGCATAATATTATATCAGCTTTTGCCCGCAACTTCGTCTGCGTAAAATTAATACCCCCTTTGTATGTTTTCAAGAGATTACTTCGGGATACCGTCTTCGTCCATTTTATATTGCGAGACAAAGTAGTTAAATCACAACGTTCATTGTATTATAACATTTGTTCCGTCGGTATTAGAGACGGTTTTGCATTGACGTAAGGTTTATTTTACTACACTCTTATGCTAGTATAATGCTTTTTTATTGCGATTGGCAAGTCAATCGAGAGTACTAATGCTTCTTTACTGCGATTAGCAAGTTTTTTGGCCGTATTAATGCTTCTTTAATGCGGTTGGCAACTTAATAGAGCGTACTCATGCTTCTTTAATGCGATTGACACTTTCCATGACAACGATAATGCTACTAGCGCAGACATAATGCGCCTGTTATGCTATTAAATGACCTGTATAGGATCTCAAGCTGGGTAATTTGTGCCCATTTAAGACCTATATCAGCACTATAAACGTTTATAGTGCTACTATAAAACGAACTTAAAATGCTAAAAGCATACAGATATGCTGTAAGACGGCCGTTATACTGCTTTGATGTGTTACTTGGGTGGTTTGCTGAGATCCTCTTATAACACTATTATTTCTATTTGGCTCTATATTAAAGGCCAATAAATCAATAAGACTCAGTATAATTCTTTGACCAAAAATCTTCCCGGAGGTAGCCAAACGCGCTAAATGAATTTATTCAAGTCAAAGATACTTAGTATTGAGAGATATGGCGTTGCACGTTAAAGAGTTTATGGTCTTGGTTATGTCTATGTATGTTGTATTGTTTATGTCTTTCACTTCAAAATCCGAGTTGCAAATCTTTATTTCGTACATAGGCTGCTATTTATATATCCGGAAACCGGGATTACAATCTTCTTAAATAGCATATTTGACCTCCATGGTAAAATTTGAACTTTTTTAAGTACTGGCCGGTATATTTTTTCTTTCTTATTAACGCTCGTGTTTTGTTTTTGACGGGTTTTAAATGTCATCTCGCAGCAAGAATGGAACTCACTCGTGAAAATATTCGTGCTATGATTTATTATGATTTTCGGCGTGGTTTAACGCAACAACAGTGCATAGATCAACTAACTTCAACTTTTGGTGATGAAGCCCCATCTAAAACTACTGTGTATCACTGGTTTAGTGAGTTCAATCGTGGACGTAGTATGCTTACGGACGAAGTTAAGGCAGGTCGCCCGAAATCGGTCGTTGTACAACAAAATATCGAGGCTGTGCGAAAACTTATAATGGACGACCGACATGTTACGTACTGCGAGATAGAGGCGACTCTGGGTATTTCTATGACCAGCATTAATAGCATATTACATAATTATTTGGCTGTAAAAAAAATTTGTTCGCGTTGGATACCCCACAACTTAACAGAAGAGCAAAAAGATGCTCGCGTCGAATGGTGCAATAAAATGTTAAAAAAATATAACCGTGGTGACTCAAAAGCCGTTTATAACATCTATACAGGTGACGAATCCTGGATCTATGCATACGATCCCGAAACGAAGCAACAATCAACGGTATGGGTGTTTCAAAATGAGCCGAACCCTACGAAAGTTACTCGTGCAAAAAGTACATTGAAACAAATGGTGGCCTGCTTCTTCGGTATTAATGGCCATGTAGCTACAGTGCCACTAGAAAACCGTAGAACGGTTAATTCAGAGTGGTACACGACCATTTGCTTACCGGAAGTATTTGAACAAATTCGTAAAACTAACCAGCGACGAAGAATCATTCTTCATCATGACAATGCCAGCTGTCATACGTCACGCGAAACAACTCTATTTTTGGAGGGTCAAAATGTGGAATTAACGGGTCATCCGCCGTACAGCCCTGACTTGGCACCCAACGATTTTTATTTATTTCCAAATATAAAGAATAAATTACGCGGTCAACGATTTTCGACCGCTGAAGATGCTGTCGACGCATTCAAACAACACGTTATGGAGGTACCTCAGGCGGAGTGGCAGAAGTGCTTTAAAAATTGGTTCACGCGAATGCAAAAGTGCATAGATCATCAAGGGGAATACTTTGAAAAACAATAAAACCATTTTCAGCCGTGTACGTTTGTTTGTTTTTTTGTTTCCGGATATATAAGTAGCAACCCTCGAGCCTAAATTTATGTGCAATAAAAAACCGACTTCTATGAAGGTTGTTTCTTTTTAGTTAAGTAATTTCTCATTAATTCAATTCGCTGTTTTAGTACTTTTATTCAGTGTCGTTTATGTATGAATAACTAGATGTGATTCAACATTTCCATATTAATATGCAGTCCATATTCTATAGAAAAGCGACGTATTTTATTGAATACTAGCGACCCGCCCCGGCTGCGCACGGGATAAAACATGGTTATTGTGGGTTATCCCTAAGAGATAATAGACATAAACCATCACTGACTTTTATGTAGATCTTTTTAAGGTGTACAATAGTGTAGTACATTATTTTGATCTATCTCGTAGGGTTCATCCAGCGTTAGCAATGTAAGGTAAGATTTTCTAGAATACTTACTTACGTAACGTATATATCACAAGGATAGGTAAATGTGGTAAATTTGAATTTTAACATTCTTAACAAGTAACATTATTTATATATGTTGACATCGTTTTTTTTCATGTGTATCTTATGTTCGTCCCTTGTTGTTTTTTTTTAATTATATTGTTCAGTGCATACTCGTATTAAAGCCTGACCAGAAATATATAACCATTGTTAAGAGGGCGCTATTATTCTCATTTATATGGCAACAGTTCAGTATAGTCATAGAGCGTATTATTCTCCATGTTTTGGCATTGATGTATTATGTATTCTCTGTGTATTCTATATGTTACGGTGACATCTTGATTTGTTTACCTGTCAGCTCTCATGTTAATTTACAAATGTTTCACAGCGGAATAGTTTGATTTCCCGAGCGTATTATTTACAGCAGTTTATTACGAGTATATACTCTATTTACAATATTTCACTCTTGACTATGAATAATTTTGGGTTTTTTTTATCGTTTATTATTTAATATTCAACACTTTAATATTATTCAAATAAACCGTCACAATACACTGACAAGAGTGACAGCCTATCACATGCACTCACACATGCATATCATCCTGTCATTATAACTAATTATTGCCAGTGTAAGAAATTAGTTCCAATGAAATTCCGTAACATGGCGCATGATCATTATTTCTGGTCAGGCTTTTTTTTATATCTTTATTGGTTTAAGGTCAGGCTTTAATATGTTTTATTCCACCCATGGAGTGATTCCAACCGACGACAAAATTTGAAGCAACTTGGCCTGGTTGTCACCCCATTTAGGGTTACGTACCATAATAAAACAAGGGGCCCTGCCTATTTATCCGTCCGTCTGTCTGTCACAAAGCCAATTTGATCCCAAACTGCTGGACCGTTTGAGCTGTAATTTGGTACACACATGTAATTTGGCGACAGTACGTGATAATAGTTAGCTGTTTATTATTTATTACTGAAAAAAAGTTTTTTTTAAAGATTATAGTATATTCTTGGGAGCAACCACTCTTCTTATATTCCTAGCAATGCTAAATCAATACAGTCGCGCGTTTGCATCGATGCAGAAGCGCGACTGCATCGCGACCGTTGTGCGTTTGCATCGATATAGAAGCGCGACAGTTGCGCGTTTGCATCGATGCAGAAGCGCGACTGCATCGCGACCGTCGAGCGTTTGTATCGATACAGAAGCGCGACAGTTGCGCGTTTGCATCGATGCTGAGGCGCGACAGTCGCGCGTTGCAAACTGGTTGCGATGCAACCGCGCGTGGACACGCGGCTGTATCGTTACAGAAAATAGCAATGCGCGACCTCCCTTTTATGGTTGCACACGATAAGATTTGTATATATGCTTCAGTGATATTTCGTTCTGCTTATCACGGTGACATATCAGTTTCAACGAGTTCACTACTCTCGTCCTTGGCCTCCATTCGGGTCATAATCTTACCTGTTTTCCATTGCTTTACATAACAATACGTGCTCCACCGTAATGAATGAAAAAGGAAAATTTCAAGTTCCAAACGTAATACGAATGTATTTTAGCCAATTTAGTTGTCATCGCCATCAGTTTGTAAGACAACGTGTTTAATTTACCCTTAATCACTGACCTTCGAATGTGGTACTTCGCCAAAATCGTTTTTGGTTCATATTTTTTTTTCTGGTGGACGGTTTTCCTAGCATCTAGATAACTATCCAAAACCGGTCAGAACAATGATATTTATATTTATGCGACACTTCTAAGTAGAAAAAAAAACGGCCAGGTGCGTGTCGGACCACGCATAATGGAGGTTTCGTACAGTCAGCATCAGAAAGAAGTAGGTACGCAAAGGAAGACGTCAAAAGTCCTTTTTCAAAGGGAATAAGAGCTTTTGACGTCTTTGATTGCGTAGTTACTTTTGATGCTGACCGTACCTACTATCGAAAAATTAATAACAAAAGATCGTATCTGCCTAGAAAATAAGTTTTTTGGAGATATCTCGAAAACGCCTTATACGACAATGTTCATAACAATTTTCTTTGAAAGAATATCCAATGACGTATCTCCTAAATTTTTCATATTTTTATTTCATATTGCATCTCCGGTTCAAAAGTTACATAATAGGACACCATTTTTTAGACTTTCGGGGTGATTATTTCTGAAAAATTATTTAAACCAACCTCGATGATATTTTTATATACCTATCGATTGATGTGCAAGATGTTGATATTTGGTAAGTACTACTCAATCGCACTCGTTACAAAATTGTCACATTTGACACATATTGACATTATGATTGTCTGATGATAGTGATGATGTGATTACCTCCATAGTCAAAACGAGACACAATCCCCTAGATAACCCTCTCTTTCGGCCTCACTTTGTGACCGAAGAGTATACTCCAGTTTAAAATGATAGCTTCATGGTTAGAATCAGATGATGGCATCTTGGAGAAATCGAGGAAACTCTTCGACTACAAGTATTATAGGCACATCTGTAGTGATTTGAGTATTTAATTTAATACAACAACAGAACTCGGGCATTTGCTCTTGGAAAGGTGGATGCTAAGTGAAGTCGAATCTTTTTTGTTTAAAATATTATAGATAAAATATTTCGTGAAATAGTTAACAATGGTTAAAGTAACTGAAAATAATGCAGGCTACGTGTTAACATACATCACCTGATAACAGTGATAACCTACTCTGCATTTTTTTATACCACGACGGTGGCAAACAAGCATACGCCGCACCTGATGGTAAGCAGCTACCGTAGCCTATAGACCACTGCAACTCCAGAGGCGTCACATGCGCGTTGCCGTCCGTTTACAAAAAGAAGAATTCACTGTGTTGACGGCTAAAGGAACAAGAGCGTACCGCATCTTCAACACACTGGGTCCTCTTTGAGCTCTTTGGTAACCTTACTCACTAGCAGGAACACAACACTATGAGTAGGTAACATTTACTACAATCCTAAAAACGATGTGATTTTGGTGATATTAGATTAATAAATTCAGTTATTATACACGGTGTAACATGAGGAAACCGAATAATTTGAACAGCGTATTCCTGATCATAATTGGAGACTAAAATGTCGTATAAACTTATCTGGATTTCGCCAAAAAAAAAAAATTTTTTTGCTCTTTTTTCGATTTTTTGAATGCTTTTGAACATAAAAACAAAAATATTATTAGTAAAACTGTCGATTAAAATAAATTAGTACATTTTTTTCCGTAAAAAATAGCTTACGTAAAGTATTCCTTGGCACTTTGATATTTGTCAATAAGAATGTCTAGACTAGACCCCATAAAGGGTGAAATCGCCATCGAAAAAGCGTTTTACACTGAGTCACATTAAAAAATGTTTTTTTATTTAAGTGGTAGTAACTCTGAAACTAGGCGAATTCCAGAAAAGTTTATATGACATTTTAGTCTCCAATTATGATCAGAAATACGCTGTTAAAATTATTCGGTTTTCTCATGTTACACCGTGTATTTCTTGTTAATCTTAAAAAAATGTGAGGGTTACAAAAGAGTTATTAAATAAATAATAAATAAATATTGTAGGACAATCTTACACAAACCGACCTAGTCCCACAGTAAGCTCAATAAGGATTGTGTTGTGGGTACTAGACGACGATATCTATACATATAATAAACGCGTAAGGAGAAAAAAAATGTACATTGAAGATATTTGAGAAAAACTAATTCGGGGGGTCTTAAAAACGTTGACTGAATACATTTCAGTGATTTTTGGAATTCTTGTCTGTCTGTCTGTGAATTTGTCCTCGCACTACACAAAAACTACTGAACAGAATTTCATGAAATGTTGTATAGTAACACTTTATACCCCGGAGCAACATTTAGGATAGTATTTATTCCGCTAATTTATTTAAAAAAATATTTATATGTATAGTTCTAAAAGTGATCACAGATGGCGCTGTATAAGTACCTAACAACCCATAATCATGCTATCTTCTATACATACAATAAACGCGTAAGGAGAAAAAAACCGCTTCTTTTTGAAATTTTTAAGTATCGTATAAACAAATAAAATAGGTAGTTAAATTGATCGATCCCGATTTAACGCAGAGCAAAAATTTTACCGATGCAACATTTTTTTATCTCGCTTTAACATCCGAATACACATAAGGTAGTCATAAATCTAACAAAGTAATCTTACCCTTTTTGTAAGACGTTTGCATGGCGTTTGAGATTTGTCTGGTCCCTGTCATGTTGCTGCTGAAGCGATTCTCGCTACGACCTTCCGGGCCTGGGCTCTACTCTACGCGGTATTCGGTCTTTGAGTGTCACATACATTGCCGCTCACCCTTGGGCCCTTAGCCGTCGAGTTCGCTTTTAAGCTGCTTAGCCCTTGAGTTTTGTTCGGTCCCTGGCTGGCTGCTGCTGCTGAAGCAATTTTCGCTGCGACGCTCCGGGCCTGGGTCCTACGCGATACGTGGCCTTTGACTCTCGCAGACATTGCCGCTCACCCTCGGGCCCTTAGGCTCTGCTCTCTTGCCTTCACTTTTGAGATATTTAGCCCTTGAGTTTTGTCTGGTCCCTATCATGCTGCTGCTGAACCAGTTCTCACTGCGATTTTCCGAGCCTAGGCCCTACTCGGCCTTTGGTCTTCGCATACACTGCCGCTCACCCTCGGGCTTTTGGCCCTCGGATTCGCTAAGACACTTGATTACTGAGTTTTTTTCAGTCCCTGTCATGCTGCTGTTGAAACAATTCTCGCAGCTCCATTCCGAGCCTGGGCCCTACGCGGTACTCGGCCTTTGGCCTTTACAGACATTGCCGCTCACCCTCGGGCCTTCGACCCTCAGTTAATTTTTTAAGACATTTGACGGTTGAGTTTATTCCGATCCCTGTCATGCTGCTCCTGAAGCAATTCTCGCAGCTACGTTCCGAGGCTGGGCCCTAACGCGGTACTCGGCTTTTGGCCCTCGGTTTCGCTTTTAAGACAATTGACCGTTGAGTTTATTCCGGTCCCTGTCATGCTGCTGCTGAACCAATCCCTGCTGCGACGTTCCGGGCCTGGGCCCTAAGCGGTACTCGGCCTTTGGCTTACGCATAAATTGCTACTCACTCTCTGCCTTTCGGCCCTCAGGTTTGCTAAGAAACTTGATCACTGAGTTTTGTCCGGTCCCTGTCATGCTGCTGCTGAAGCAATTCTCGCAGCTACGTTTCGAGCATGGGCCCTACGCGGTACTCGGCCTTTGGCCTTAGCAGACAATGCCGCTCACCCTCGGGCTTTCGGCCCTCGGATTCGCTAAGACACTTGATCACTGAGTTTTGTCCAGTCCCTGCCATGCTGCTGCTGAAGCAATTCTCGCAGCTACGTTCCGAGCCTGGGCCCTACGCGGCACTCGGCCTTTGGTCTTTGCAGACAATACCGCTACCCTCGGGCTTTCGGCCCTCGGAAGACACTTGATCACTGAGTTTCGTTCAGTCCCTGTTATGCTGTTGCTGAAAAAATTCTCGCGGCTACGTTCCGGGCCCTACACCGTACTCGGCCTTTGGCCTTTGCATACATTGCCGCTCACCCTCGGGCCTTCGGCCCTCGGTTTCATTTTTAAGACACTTGACCGTTGAGTTTATTCCGGTCCCTGTCATGCTGCTCCTGAAACCATTCTCGTAGCTAAGTTCCGAGGCTGGACCCTACGCGGTACTCGGCCTTTGGCCTTCGCAGACATAGCCGCTCACCCTCGGGCCTTCAGCCCTCGGTTTCGGTTTTAAGACACTTGATCGTTAAGTTTATTCTGGTCCCTTTCATGCTGCTGCTGAACCAATCCTTGCTGCGACGTGCCGGGCCTGGGCCCTACGTGGTACTCGGCCATTCGCTTACGAATAAATTGCCACTCACTCTCAGTCTTTCGGCCCTCAGGTTGGCTAAGAAACTTGATCCCTGAGTGTTGTCCGGTCCCTGTCATGCTGCTGCTGCTGAAGCAATTTTCGCTGCATCGCTCCGGGCCTGGGTCCTACTTAGTACTCGGCCTTTAGCTTTCCCAGACATAGTGGATCAAGGAACCTTGACCATTGAGTTTTGTCCGGACCCTGTTATGCAGCTGCTGAAACAATTCTTGCTTCCGTCCGCCTTAGTAGATTTGTCCTGTTGCAGGAGAATTACTTTGAGCTCTCTTTGGGCCCTCTTTATCTTAACACGGCTGAACGAATCAATTTTGATTCAGTTACCAATTTGATGGACATTAACATCGTATAAATAGCGTAAGTTTTACAATAATGGCCTGGATTTAGTAAATTAAAGTGACAAACCTCCCAAACGCACGCGAGCGAAGCCGCGGGTACAGCTAGTATATAATAAATACTTAAATAAATAGGAGGTTAGTTTCATATCAAATTAATATTATAAGTACCTTATTAAAAATACCGTTTTAATATTATCTAAAAGATTTGAAAGGCTATTAACATTTTAAAAGAAAAAAATGATGATTACAGTAAATTAAAGAACCAGAGCCCTTATTGAACCCAGACAAATGGCATTCGTACGTCAGTATTAGCGTAAAACAATTTACACGTCAATGGCTAGTGTTAATTAGATAGTTTCTGTTAGAATTTTGTACCCAGTTGATTAAATCGAAAATAAAGGAGATCGTCAATTCTGGGCCACCTGATATATACCGTATACAGTTTGTACTGCAATGTAAAATAAATACTCATTTTATTACTAAAGTAGACAAAATATTACAAAAAAATGAAACGGGAATTAGAAATACTAAATAAATCAACATTATGTAGATCTTTCCGCGATTAAAATACAGCAAGACAAGTCGTTAACGTCCTTATCGCATTGACATAAAGTTTAACTTCACCTGGACTGAAACGGGTTTGTTTTTTGGTTTGACACTGTCAATGTCTATCGTACATGGATGGTACAAGAAGGATATAAATCTCTATGTTACAAAAGTGTCCGTCAAAAGGCGATAAACTGATGGCGCCACAATGATATTAAATTTGATTAAATTAATTTTGAAATAAATAAAAAATCCAAAATAATTATTTGCGGAGATGAAAAACACTCTGAATATTAATTTTATTTAGAAAGTCATATAAGTATTAAATATCGGTAATTCATTTCAAATGCTGAACTATACCTAGCGCCACCCGGAGATATTTGGAACTATTGTTTAGTGCTTACCGCTGGACACTTTTTCGACCGTTTTCCTAGAAGAGAGTTCCATCCTTCCTATACCATCCATAGTCTATCGTTACATAATCTGCGTTTGATACTGTTCGGTAAGTTAGAACATTGTAATATTAAAATAATATCTAAGCCTACGAAATCGGAAGTTTAAATTAGAAATCGACTGTATTAAAACGCCTAAAGATTGAAAATGGGTATTTTTGTATTTTTGATCGGAGTTTGAATATTAAAAGTGGGTTTCATAATGGCATAATATCATGCTCCTTCGATAACGAAACGCATCTTTTTTTCAATTTTGCAATGTCAGATACTAGTGGTATTGCACTTAACGGTAGTAAACCTTATCCCTTCGTAATAGGTGTTAGGAATGTTCAGTTAATAGTATCAACGATGGTTTGACAGCCGTCTTTGTTTACCGAAATACAGGAACTATAAATACGATCAAAATATGACTTTTTATTATTTCATCATGATTCCCGTTTTGTTTTTAAGTCCGCTTTTGTACATGTTCTTTAAAAAACCGGTACTTTTTTACATTAATATATAAATCATAGGCATGCACGCTTTCAAATATTGTTCTTGTCAGATTCAAGTTTTGAATGCATGATTTTTCAGTTTTCCCATTAGATTTGGCAATTTTTTTACCATCGTCCTGATCTAGAAATTATAAAGATTTTGTGAAAGTAAAAATCATGTTTAAACGGTCCTAATTAATCTGCGCCAGATCACCTAACAATTGACGATCTCCTTTCAGTCACATTTTAATATCATCGTCTTTAAATCCTACAAAAATACCTAAAATGGTTTAGTGGAGGTTTAACAAATGTCGGTAACATAAGTAATCGGAGATCATTCATAGATAGCTATTGTATAAGGTGTAACAAAATTAGTGGTGATCCGTTTAGGGCATAATTGGTATCGTATTCAAATTATGGAAAAGTGAGAAAAAAAAACCGGCCAAGTGCGTGTCGGACCACGCATTGGAGGGGCCCGTACCTTCAACGGAATAAGAACCAAACTAATACCAAAAGGTCGTATCTGATGCCTATGCCTATTAATCACAAAATGGTCAAAGAACTCAATGTTATTTTTAAAGACCTATCGTTTGATGTGTCACATGTTGATATTTAACCAAATGGTTCAAATTTAACTACATAACTAAGTAGCGGCATACAAAATAGACCTTATGTGTAAATTTTATTCAGATACGTCCTATAGTTTCCGAGTAAAATGGCTGTGACATACGGACGGACAGACAGACAGACAGAGGACAAATCCATAAGGGTTCCGTTTTTTGCCATTTGGCTACGGAACCCTAAAAATTGGTTTTGTATGAAGGGCGGCTGGCTGGCATGATGTGTCCCATATACTGCTGTTGTTAGTATACATATAAGTATATTGAACGAAAACCCTTCATACACAATGCAGCTATTGCAGATAATAGTCTGACTGTCGTGAACTGTGGTAAAAAGTTTCCGAGCCTTGACTCCGGTTTACTTGAGCTCTTGCTGTAATTACGAGCAATTTGCAGCGATCTGAGAATTATATTTGACATTAATCGTGATCTACCTTATTGCATAACTCTGCGTGAGTCTTCAAAATAGTGGCAGCTGAAATATTTTTTTCACGTTTTATGGTCTTCGAGAATTACCAAAAAAACATATTTATATTAATAATTATTAGAAACGTTCGAAAAATAATATCATCAAAACATGAATTACTGGTATCTCAAGTCTTTCTCCGTTATAAGTAATATGAAATTACCTTATCAGTCAGAAATTTCATCGCTTCATATTAATTTAAATTAATGTTAGGACCCCTTAAGGATTACTGATTCCACGCAGACGAAGTCGCGGGCAAAAGCTAGTCAGAAAAATAACGGTGGATTTCTCCTGTTTTTTTTTTAGTCATATTAGGGAGAACATTTAATGAAACTACTTGTTTCCATTATTAATGCTACGCTTAAGACAATATGAGGCAAAATGGGGCCAGAGTAATAAAATCTTTTTTTCAGAAATCGCATGACGACAATCGCACGATTTTTCTATATAATAATTTTGGTTGAGATAGGTAAACACATCTAAATAATAGAGATATAAGAATAGTAAGATAAAAAATTTATACATTCCTTGAACGGTACAATATGATAGCTTAAATGCTAACTAAAGCTTACGAGCACTTAGGTACCTAGGTAATATTAATTTACCTACACTGACCTACAGGAAACAATATCTGCTTTGCCCTTTTGTTAAAAAATACTTATTTTTTAGAACTGATGAGGTAAACGTACTTTTTGAATAATGAATGAGTCGGTAACGAGTGATGAGCTTTGTTCAAACATAAGTAGTTATTAAAAACCGGCCAAGTGCGTGTCGGACCACGCATAGGAGGGTTCCGTACCTTCAATGTAATAAAAACCAAACTAATACCAAAAGGTCGTATCTGACGCCTATGGAAGAAGTTTTTTGGAGATAACTCAAAAATGGCTGAACCGATAATGTTCAAAATAATTTTCGTAGAAAGTATATGATAAGGCACATCGCCTCAATTTTTTTCATATTTATTGGACTTACGGTTCAAAAGTTACCGGGGGGGGGGGGGGCTACACAATTTTTCTGACTTTCGAAGCGATTATTTCAGAAAATATTCACTTAATCACAAAATGATCAAAAAAACCTCAATGTTATTTTCAAAGACCTATCGATTGATTTGTCACATGTTGATATTTGGTTAAAAAACATTTTTTGAAATTTAGTTATATCTATGGAGCGCCCCCCCTAAAAATATTTTTTTTTTAAATTTTACTCCATAACTAAGTAGCGGCATACAAAATACACCTTATGTGTAAATTTTATTCAGATACGTCGTATAGTTTCCGAGTAAAATGGCTGTGACATACGGACGGACAGATAGACAGACAGACATGACGAATCCATAAGGGTTCCGTTTTTTGCCATTTGGCTACGGAACCCTAAAAACTAGCTTTTGCCCGCGACTTCGTGCGTGCTGTTTTTATATAAATATAAGAATGTGTCGTTTTACGGCAAAATTTTGTGGATATCCATTTAAGGCCAACTCCATGAAAGGTAATAAATATCTTTTGTATTATTATGAAATCGGAGTTAAAAATTACAACAGTTGTGTTTAGAAAAATATGGATTTCGGGCTTCCTTTGAATATATCTTTCTTTCGGACAAACGGCGGCGCCACAAGTTATATCGTGACTATAAGAAATTCGATCACAGTTTTGAATAATAAAGGGCAAGAAGTTAAAATACCTACCTATTTAAAAACCAAATAACAAATGATTAAAGTAGTGCCTATTGAGCTAAATCGGTAAGAGTTAGTTAGCAGAATTTCCGTTAGCAGAAGTAGGCGGGATCAATAAGATCCAAGATCCCAAAATACCTTCATTGTCTTCGTGCCAGTTAAGTAGGAATATGAATGTGTTTTTGTAGAAATTATCAGACCGGCTAAACGTTTAAGGATATGGAGGAGTAAAATTACTTTTCTTGTATCGTCAGAATATATTCTGACATACCTTTCTACGAAGTTTCAAGTCTCTCACATGAAAAAACGTCAGTTCCAGATATAAATATGTTCAACCTCTTTTTAACCCCCTTAGGAGATGAATTTTCAAAAACGCTGAAATTACTTTTCTTCTAAATATTTTTATGAAATGCGATTTTACAAACTTCACGTTACTCTCACTTTAAAAAATATTCGATCCCCTTACAAACTCAATTTGTAACAAGAAAATACGTCAGTTCCAGATACAAATATGTTCAACCCCGTTTTAACCACTCTAGGGGGTGGAATAAAAAAAAAAAACTTTTTTTTCTCTAGAGAATGTTTAAACTTTAAATGAATGTCAAAAAAGAAACAAACTTTCAAAAATGTCAAATATAAAAATAGGATATAGTAGGATTTCATTCATACAAGTAATTAAAGCAATCCTGTAAAAACATTGAAACAAGAAAGGAATAATCCCATCAAAAACATAAATGTGAAAGGCTGCCAAGTTCGATACTATGGGAATGCTTCGCCTATAAAAGAAGTGAGATCTGAATAAGTACCAAGTTCCATAAAAATACCTCAAATCATAAATAGTTATAAGAATGCACACTTGATTTCCAGCAGTGTTTAAGGTACATTTTGAATAAGTATCACGTTACATAGAAATACCTAAAATTATAATAGTCAGAGAAACGCACACCGGTTTTTTTAGCAGTTTCCTGATAACATTTATTATTTTCCGTACTTTTTAATGATGTTACTTGGCAAGTTTTCACACACCACACACCTTTTCAATGCAATGAATCGACACCTTTGAACTGCAATGTGTCAAGTATATAATTTTCTTTTAAAACTTGCCAAGTCACATCATTAAAAAGTACTGAAAATAATAAATGTTATCAGGAAACTGCTAAAAAAACCGGTGTGCGTTTCTCTGACTATTATAATTTTAGGTATTTCTATGTAACGTGATACTTATTCAAAATGTACCTTAAACACTGCTGGAAATCAAGTGTGCATTCCTATAACTATTTATGATTTGAGGTATTTTTATGGAACTTGGTACTTATTCAGATCTCACTTCTTTATAGGCGAAGCATTCCCATAGTATCGAACTTGGCATCCTTTCACATTTATGTTTTTGATGGGATTTCATTTATTTTTGTTAGGTGTAGGTTCTTTATTATTTTTTTATCACTTTTGTTTTAGGAAATGTCTCATTCCACTTAGGTATGTACTTTATACTATACCCTTTATACTAAGCGTCTAATTCTATTTTACTATTTATTTATAGGTGATTTTTACAAATAAACTGGCTCCCTACACCTATAAAATGTACCTACTTACATATAATTACATACATCAATAACGTTCTTTATTCTGTTTCTAAGTACGCTACCTACATAGATAATTAATAACTTGGTAATACCTACCTACCAGTAGGTATTATAATTGGTGGCCTATTATGTAGCCCTAGAGGTGCACTATCCCATCTCATCCCGTGGCGTATCGGAGGGTGAGATGGGCAGTAGTATACAGGCTGATTCATGAGACGTGAGCAGGCTTAACACTACGGATTCAGTTAATAATAAGCTATTGTTTGATATCAGTATTAGTGTGATAAGCCCAAAAAAATAATTTAAAGTAAAAATAAAAAGTTCAAAATTATTTACGACACGCATGGTCACTCTACAGTTAGAATACTTCGTCGAGTACTGATATTCTCTTGTTTTTCTGTGATATGTGTCAAATTGATGTCTGGTTACTTTGGAAACATCGTATCTCACTTAATTTGACAATTATTTTTTTCATAATCAAAGTGCTGTCATGATTGTTAAAGAGGTTTTATCTTTATTGATTTGTTTATGTAGGATGACCATGATTACAGAAAATAAAATTGGTACCAAACAAAATGGGTTTAAAAAATTTAAAGGCGTTATTGTTTCACTTAAACATGATGGCGGCCGATTCATTATCGTTAACTAAGTGTGTAGGGTTGTTCCTGCTCACGTCTCATGAATCACCCTGTATATAATTCCATCTTAGAGTATAATGATTTCCATGTTCTTGAATCTGCGATTTTATTAGTTGTAAAATTAGAAATTATTTAGACTATGCGAGAAAAAATAGTCTTTTCATTTTTGTTTGACTGATTTAGCGCACCTAGTGTACCTAGTGACCTGCTTTGCACTTCGTAAATCGTGGGTTCGGTTCCCGCAACAGACACACACAGAGTGGTGAACAATTTTATTGTTCTTGTCTTTAAGACAAACATGTATTGTCTTAAATTGGTATGTATCTAAATTTAAATAAGTCTTATCTCATTTCCACTCCATACCTACTTATAGTAGAACAAAATTACACATTCGTTGTTTTCGAAACTGACTCACACTTGGCCGTTTTCAGATTTTTACTTTATTTCGACCTAAAGACAAACCTACAAGCGAAATTTCAGGTCGATACGACCATTGGAAGATAGACCCATTCAGTTCATTATGACTTCATAGTAGAACAAAGTTACACCTTCGCTATTTTTAAAACTGACTCACACTTGGCCGTTTTCAGATTTTTCCCTTTACTTTGACCTTAAGACCTATCTCCATGCCAAATTTCAAGTCAGTACGACCATTGGAAGTGGTCTAGGTTTTTGATGAGTCAGTGAGTCAGTGAGTCAGTGAGTGTATAGTAAAAATAGCGATTTTCTGACGTCAATATCTCAAGAACTGCTATAGGTAGAATAATGAAATTTTGTATTCTAGACAATTAAGGGGATGGCAACAGACACTCGAAATTTCATATGCGTAGATAAAATATGTTTTGAGTTATAGGGTGGTCGAAATTGGCCCGAAATGGCTCGTCCCACGGCCGGTGTGTCGCTTTTTTTTGCTCGAACTTGGCGGACACACTGCCGTGTGTCTAGATTTTATTTGTAGTTAGTTTTTGGCATGAAGCTAATATTTTGAATTTAATATATGTAGTAGGTCTATAGATGGGCAATTCATTAAATAAAAACTGTAGGTGCCGCTATACCAGAACACCAAAAAAAAAATTGACAAATTACAGTTTCCATTATTTTGACAAATATTTGAACTAAAGTTTCAGACAATATTTTTTGTAGTGATGAGTTTTAATATGTAGTATAGCCTACCAAAAAATCTAATAAATCGCAAACACCAAATTCAAGAAAATAATTAAAAAGTGAAAAAAAAAACAAACCGCCATATTACGAAAACTGACAAGTGTACATTTTCAAGTTCTTCTTTTGGGAACAGAGCTTTGCCTACAAGGAGTATCTAAAAATAAAATAACTAGAACATTTGATAGAAAGGCTAATTTTGTATAGAAACACGGCTACAGCCGTTTCTTCTTTAAAGTTTCAAGTTCCACGCTCAAAATTTTTTTCATTTCCCATACAAACTTTCAAGCCCTTTTTACCCCCTTGGGGTTGGAATTTCGCAAAATCCCTTCTTAGCGGATGGTTTTGTTAGATATGTAAGTAACTGTCTCTAAAAAATCTTCTACATTCAGTAGCTTCGGCTCTGCGTATATGATGACTACGTCAGTACTTTTCCGTTTATACATATAGATAGATAAGAAAACAATGTAAGAGTTTTTATGATCTTCGGTTATAAATTAATTTTGTGTTGTATTTGTGTTTTATATATTATTTTTACAGCTAGGTATTTTAAAGCGCTAGCGTATTGATAATAAATAAGTTCAATAACATTCGTTGCCTGCAGGTTCGAAGCTCATTCTTCGTGGCATCACCGGCGAGTTCCGCTCAGGGCAGTTGACAGCCATCCTCGGACCCTCGGGAGCCGGCAAGAGCACACTACTTAACATACTGGCTGGATACAGGTATAGTCATAATGTACTCATTCTCTTAATAGTAAATACAAAAACGTATTTCCAAATCTTTATTATAGAGCCTAAAATTTGATGATACTTTTGCTCCTTGCTCAATAAGGTTCAAAAATGGTAATCGTATTAAATATATCAATAAGCAGTTAAAGCCCGAGTTCAGGCAGCTACCTTCCTCAACGAAGGCCACGAACATAACTGATACAATCTTAAGGCTTAAGTCTATAAGAGCGTGTCATATATTTTTGAGGTTCGTTCAGGGAGAAGGTGGGGCGGAGCCTCGCGCTGTCCAGTCCGCAGCTGTTTGAGGAGACCTCTCACTGCCAGCATTAATTCTCCCGGGCCGAGTGGGATCCATAACGGATTTCTCCTGTGTCAAAAAAAAGAAAGAAGAAAGTGGCTGTACTTTGATAAGCTGACATATTCTATAACAATTCCAAATTTCAGCTTTCTACGTCAAACTGTTTCCGAGACAGAAGCGTTGAACCAATTCCGACGACCGAGATGATTCCATAAGTGATTCGCAAACCACTAAAAAATATACAAAAATGTTGACTCAACTATATAGGTAGCATCAAAGCTATACCAAAGGAGAATAACGTCATATTTTGACCATGTGTGAATTTGTAATGACGTGTTTATAAGGAAGTTCAATCTCCATGCCTAAAATTTAAGACAAGGAAATGATTTTTGTTCCTAAGTACTAAGCGTCAATTTAATTTGCGTCATGTTTAAATCATGTACTTCTAAGTATTATGCTAATTGATAAATGTGAAAAAAGTGTGTAGTTTAAAGTTTTTAGCTAAACATAAATAAGAACGTGAAGGTCAGGTAGTCTAAGAAAATTATTTTTGTTTATAAAATTTTACTATGTACAGTCAACGCCAAAAATATGAAAACATTTTTGAACCTTATCAATCACCTATAAAGGAGTAAGGAGCTAAAGTGTCGACAAATTTTAGGCTCTTATGTAATAAAGATTTGGAAATACGTTTTTGTATTTACTATAAGAGAATGTGTATATTTAATTGCTTAATATAAAAAATGACTGCGTGCACTGAACCGTGACGGGTGGCGCAAAATAGGGGAGGCGCCTTTGTCCAGCAGTGGAACACAAAACAGATTGTTTAAATGAATAAATATTTGGGGCAATCTTACACAAATTAACCAAATCAAAAACTAAGCAAAGCTTGTACTATGGGTACTAGGGAACGATATATCTACTTATATAGATAAATAAATACTCTTAGATAATACCCATAACTCAGGATCAAATATTCGTGATAAACACAAAATTAAATGCCCTTACCAGCTAGCCTAATATGGTCGGATTTTTATCGCCTGTCACCATAGCTGTCACGTCCTAACAAGTATGTAAGTGCGAAAGTGATGCATGACGTGATAGGCGATAAAATGACAACCAGGATACGCGTGCAGGGTTCGAATATATATATAAGGAAATATTCCTTATAAATTTGACAGAGTGATAGGCGCCAGCGGGCAGATATGTCTGAACGAGGAGCCTCGCAACCTACGGCAGTTCCGCAAACTGTCACGATATATCATGCAAGAGGACCTTCTGCAACCGCTCATCACCGTTCAGGAGGCCATGGCCATCGCGGCGGATCTCAAGCTGGGCGCTGACATCAGCAGGCAGAAGAAAGGGGTTATTGTAAGTATACGTAATGCTAATGCTAGAGGACCTGCTGCAAGCACAAGTCATCGTGCAGGAGGCCATGACCATTACGGCTGATCTGAAGCAGGGCGCTGACATCAGCAGGCAAAAGTAATAGGTTATTGTAAGTATAGGTCATGCTAGGCTAGACTAGAGGAGCTACTGCAAGTACAAGTCATCGTGCAGGAGGCCATAGCATGACCGTCACGGCTGATCTGAAGCAGGACGCTGACATCAGCAGGCAGAAGTAAGAGGTTATTGTAAGTATAGGTCATGCTAGGCTAGACTAGAGGAGCTACTGCAAGTACAAGTCATCGTGCAGGAGGCCATGCCCATCACGGCTAATCTGAAGCAGGGCGCTGACATCAGCAGTCAGAAGAAAGGCGTCATTGTAAGTATACGTCATGTTAGAGGAGCTGCTGCAGGCACAAGTCATTGTGCAGGAGGCCATGGCCATCGCAGATATTTCTTAGTTAATATTCTGAGCATGGTACAAATATAAAATATGACAGGTAACCACTAATAAAATTCAGTATTTATGCCAATAATTGGAGTTTTGATTGTAAATAACGATCAATTACCGTTTGCGTTGATTGCAATATTGCATTGAGAAATATTGACAAAAACTTACTGTTTACGACCAATTTACAACAATAAAATATGTCGAGAAACTTCTTTCTTGAGGATATTAAACCTTTTTCGGTTTCATCACGTTGGTGAAATTTTGGCGCTCTCCTAATAAAATCTGATATAAGTGACAATTTTCTTTTATTCAGCTCCAAAGATTATTTAACACTCTCCGTACCGCAGTTCGCTACGCGCTACGCTCGTAGCCGATTCCAGGGTTTTCCCGTTTTGTAGCGGAAATCTGCTACACACAGTCTGTGTGTACACAAAGTCTGTGTGTATACGGCACAGGTTCTCTGTGTGACACAGAGAACCTGCGCCGTATTCTAACTTTAAAACACGTATAGACACGATCCTCCAATACAACTCCAACGCTTTAATACAGCGAGCGCCTAAAAAAATACATTAAAACACAATCTTTTTCAAACATAACCCACAAAAAATAATCAATAAAGTTGTATGGGAGTTGTATCGGAATAATTTTCAAGCCATTTCTGATATTTCTGATTCAGACGGTTAGGCGATAGCTGTAATGCGTAGTTAATGCATTGGAGTTGTATTGAAGTTGGATTGTGCCATAACGTTTAGACACGATCTAACTTCAAATCAACTCCAACGCATTAACCATGCAATACAGATGACACCTAAATGTCTGAATCAGAAATATCAGAATTGAAAATTATTTCGATGCAACTTCAATACAACTTCAATATTGGTTGAATATTTTAAGGTATGTTGGAGTTATGTTTGAGAAAGATTGTGTTTTTAATGTATTTTTTAAGTATTTTAAAGTAAGAATACGGCCCCATGTCTTATTATTAATTTCGTCCGTTGTTTAGGTAGAAGAAATCGTACAGTTGCTACGGCTGAGTAAGGCGCGAGACACGGTGACGGAGCGGCTGTCGGGCGGCGAGCGCAAGCGGCTCGCCATCGCGCTGGAGCTGCTCAATAACCCGCCCGTCATCTTCCTCGATGAGCCTACCACGTACCGTACCATTATAATCATAATACCTCGTCGCCATTTATTCTCTCGTGAATAAGCCGGCACTTTATTAATCGGCTTTTTATTCAATCATATTTTTTGTAAAACAAAAACAATTGATAAGCGGCGTCGGTCGCGATCCAACGGAAACGTCCCGTTCCTCACACTGTCACACACGGATTTTTAAAGTTTATCTTAAAAATAATCCTTAAAGTAACTTAACTTACTAACATAACCCTTCTAACTCATCAACACAACTTACGCTTTCCATTAAAATAGAATTACAAAACTTTACCATTACCCATTACTATTACATTGATAAGAAAAAATGCATTAAAAAATAAATAAAAACAGCCCAAAAGGAACGTATTAATTTGGAACAATTTAATGAACACTGCTTGTTCATGAATAGCTACTATAACCTAGGGCATGTTCTTAGGAGTTTGTACGAACAGACTTGATTTCGCGCTGACTACTTAAGGATTGGATGGGACTTATTAGTCTTATTTTAATTTTAAATTGGCTACGAGTTTAAAAAATCTGTACTTCTACAATCTCCATTTCAGTGGTCTAGATGACGTGGCGTCGTCGACGTGCGTGTCGCTGCTGAAGCGCGTCGCGCGCGGCGGGCGCACGGTGGTGTGTTCCCTCCACACTCCGTCCGCGCGGCTGTTCGCTGAGTTCGACCACGTGTACGTGGTGGCGGGAGGCCGCTGCGCCTACCAGGGAACCTCGGCTGGCGTCGTGCCCTTCCTGAACGAGCTCAACCTCATATGCCCGACCACGTACAACCCAGCTGACTTTGGTAAGTCAAAACAATATCATTGAATTGAGCAGACAGGACTATGAAAAAATAATGTTGGCATTTTAGCACTAGCAGTTATACTGTTGGCTACGGCGTGACTATGGAAAATTTAATATTGTTCATTCTTTGTACGTATGTAAATTAGCTCATCAACTCAATCAGACGATTTGCAGAATTTATGTACCTGCGTGTATTTATGTAAACGCACATATTCCATTGCTATTCGAATAAATTAACACTCAGGTACTTGTAAATGTAAATGGATCAGATTTGAAAATTACATACTAAATTAAGTAAGCTATAAAATTTCCTTTAGTAAGCTATAAAATAGGAATTGGGTGCAGTTAGATTGCACAAACATTATTTCTAGTATCATATGGGATGAGGATTAAGTTCACATTGTATTTCTAGTGATAGAAGTGTCAAGTGGCGAATACGGTTCCCACGTGGACCGCATGGTAGCTGCAGTTGAAAACGGGCGCAGCCAGCGCTGGCGGGACTTCGCGTCCGCCGCGCGCACGGACCGGGACGACATTGAACAGCTCAACGCGGGTGGAGTCGAGGAACACAACTACAAGTACGGCACCACCCCGTGCCAGCAGTTCTCCATACTGTTGAGGCGGATGCTGCTGCAGACTTTTAGAAATCGGGTAAGAAGTTATGTACATTGCATAGTGGCAGCGGTTCAGAACGGTCGCAGCAACGCTGGCACGACTTCGCGCTCACGGCACGCACGTACCGGGACTGGCGTGGAAGGACACTGCTCCAAAGTACGGTGACAGTCTGTTCCAGTAGTTGTCGATACTGTTAAGACGGATGCTGCAGCAGCCGTTTAGATATCGGGTAAGGAACAGGTAATTGATCTCATATATACGGTAGTAG
Source organism: Pammene aurita (assembly GCA_947086415.1). Taxonomy (NCBI): domain Eukaryota; kingdom Metazoa; phylum Arthropoda; class Insecta; order Lepidoptera; family Tortricidae; genus Pammene; species Pammene aurita. The sequence goes on from OX352290.1 coordinate 16,847,977, forward strand.
AGGTATACTCGTATGTGAGTTTGGCATGTCGTTAAATTTTAACACCAAACATGCAAGTACTCATATGTAGTTAATCGGATAAAAACTGATAAGTCTGTGGAAAGCTGCAGGTAATAATTAATATATTTAATGTAATTTATTGGTAGATAATGCCGCAAATTTCAATATAATTGAGACAGTGCATTAGGTAATTAACGTTTCTATGATAGCTTCAAGGTGTTACTATGCATTATCACCCGTTAGCACAGTTAACTATGCAAAACGACTGACTTAAGTCATCGATACACACGCCATTTGTATTGACTTGTATAAAATTTACTTAGGATTTTGTTATTTTTTAAGAAACTAAATAGATTGATTATTAACATCAGCCTTCAAAACACAGGGACGTAAATCTACAGTAACAAGTTTAGTAACTCCCGAAAATATTTTTAGGTAGGTACCGTCAACTGCTGCAACACTGCCTCCGAAGCTCAACTTTGCCTGGCTGTGTTCTTCCCCAAATAGCTATTTATATCTTATTCCTGAGATGGAAGAAAGGCGGTCATTATGAGGAATTAAATATATATTCGGTAGGGATAGGCAATCACTGTTTTTAAAGCCAGGCAAATTACGCAATGCATCGTAGCATCGTAGGCAATGTTGTAGCAGTTGACAGTACTCACTTTCATTACGGACTGTACTTAATAGATAGCATTATCATGTAAATTACGGAAGTATACTAAATTTCATCTCAATCAAAGCTCACCGGGAAGTAGTTGAAATTTAAATTACAAGATTTGAAGCACATACTTAAATATACGGGGTCAAGATAAATATATATGTAGATTAAATATTGTGTAACTCATCATCATTATGTTTGCTCCAAGGACTGACCACGGATTGACTGGTGCAAGTCATGATGACTTGTGGTTTGAATTGACCTCGTGGTAATCAATGTCTAAATGCACAAAAACTGACCTAGGATATTAAATAGTATCTACATGTACATACATAAGATAAGCCCGCTAATATAGTTAATAAAATAATATTTTGAACTTTAAATACTAGTTGTTAGTCAGATAGTCAACTAAATTTACGTCTAACCTAAGTTTTTTTGCACTTACTAGTTACCTTTTTTTCTTTTCTTTATTTCTATTACGTTACCTAGGTACTTATTTTAAGGGTTCCGTACCTCGAAAGGAAAAAACGGAACCCTTATAGGATCACTTTGTTGTCCGTCTATCTGTCTGTCTGTCTGTCTGTCTGTCAAGACCATTTTCCTCAGGAACGCGTGGAGGTATCAAGCTAAAATTTATATCAAATACTGTCCCTTGGAGCTGTGAAAAAATCAGACTTCTAACCAACGCAATCAAAAGATACAGCCGTTTATGCCGCAAAAATCCGCAAATTTTCGAAACTCGCAAGGGAATCAAAACCTACAGGGTACTTCTTGTGAACTCAGAATCTTGAAATTTGGTACGAAGCAACGTCTTATAGCACAGATAAAGGAAAAATTGCGAAAACCGTAAATTTTTAGTTACATCATATAATAAAAATATTTTTAATAATTTTAAAGTTACTACCCCTATATACCTACAGGTTTGTACGAACCCTCTGTGCGCGAGTCCGACTCGCACTTGGCCGGTTTTTTAAAAATATATTTTAAAGTTACAAGCCGGGTCAAACCTAACGTTGTTGTTGAGATTTTTAACCTTACATATTCTTCTTTTCTAGGAACATTACATTGTAACTTTAGTAGTATTCTTTATCTATCTACAACATTGCATGCTCTTTAGCTCTTAGCTCAAACACAATGAGGAAAAAAGCGAGGTAATTCATAATTGTTTTTCCCATTATCTAGGTAAGTGTTCATGTTAACTAGTGTACTGTCGCGTACAATTACTTCACGAGTTTGTGTTAATAAGGTCTAGACACATGCTAGGTAAAATGGGCGTTAGATGTGACCGACGTGAGCTGTTATTTGGAATTAAAAAAAAACTATATTTGGGCTAAATAGTATTAAGGGCTACGAAATATAAAAATGCTGGTGACCTGTTTAAGGGCATAACTGGGGTATTCTGATAAGGAAAAAAAGGAGATTTTTTTATTTTATTTAGTGTCTAAAAAGGGAATTACCAGTACATATTTTTGTAACACCTTGTAGTTGGCTCAGGGAGTTATCATTTAGAATTTAGATACTTACTAGAAAATCAGCTAAGAGAGAATCCATACTGGTGTGTTTTTAACCAAATATCATAATGTTGCACTGCACATCAATCGATAGGACTATAAAAATAACATTGAGGTTTATTCGATAAATTTTCGATTTAGTAAATAGGTATTTTTAGAAAATAAAAACCCCGAAAGTCTGAAATATTGTGTAATGTTAATGTGTATCCCATCTGTAACTTTTTAACCGCAGATCCAAAAAACATGATAAAAATTGAGAAGATATGTACATTATCTACGAAAATTGGTAAGATTTGCTCCAAAAAACTTTTTTCATAAGAAGATACGACCTTTTGATATTAGTTTTTTCAATAGTAGCTACGGGACCCTCCATTATGCGAAGTTCGACACGCATTTAGCCGGTTTTTTGTTTTCTTCTACTGTTACGTCTGCTACTCAAAAATCTGGTTTGCCAGACTATAGTTAACCAGCGAATGTGTTCCTGGGCATTACAAATAAATTTATTAATTCCTATGGCCTGTTTAGATATCATGCTTAATATAGGTACGGCTTGTCGGGATTTCAGAAGGATCTTGACGACTTTAAAACGTACCACGTTTGTAACGAACGTCTTACGAACGTTGTGTGATATGTGTCAACGCCTTTAGCCAAAGGTTAAGTTAAGAGGCTAAATACTTATACACACGTGGTCCCGAGTTAATACACGTTGGCTACATGGTGTCGATATGCAATGTGTACTGAAGTGCATTGGTCAATAGTAGTAACTTGCGCAAATAGTTACAAAGTCAACGTAGTAAAAACTAACAAAATAGTTAAAGTAAAATATCTAGTTCTAGTCAGGGATTGTAACCGGTTTTCCCAAAAAGCCCCGAAATAACCCAATATGTTTACATATTTTATGGTTTTTACGTAGAACTCGTATTGTTTTTAGTTTATGACTTTATATTGTAAGTTTTTTCGATTAAATATGAAATAGTAAACGAAAGCACGAAAAAAAAACCCTGTATTTTAGTATGGAGCAAAATACCGCACCGGTTACAAGCCCTGGTCCTAGTCAACTTTGTAAGGACCTATTTGGTGCCATGTACCCATTTAAAACACAGTGAAATTAAAATTCATTTATTTACGATAAACAAACGAACATTCTACAAGATGTTTTATTTTTATTTTATTTTATTTTATTTTATTTATTAGCCAACAGCGGTTACAATATCACATTGATAAATATTGGACAAATTGTGTTCTTAAGCTTATTGTACAGCTAATTAGAGGCAAACACCACATGCATGAACTTAAAGTTAACATAACATTAAGTAGAGTGTAAACAAAGAACGTAATACGAAATTAAAATTAGGTAATTACAATGAAAACCAATAATGTAATGTTTATCGAAATCGCTAATAGAAACTTAAACAATCTATGAATATGATTACGAAAACTATACCTTTGCGTATGTTATTCACTTTTTGTATTGATTATCATCTTGGCTACCTACGATACGATATGTGACATATTCAAAGAGACCATTTTTTAAACAATTAGAGCGCCACCTACACGTTGTTACTCCTTAATCCTCGTTAATTGCTGATGCTTTAATGCTTGTAATTGGTGACCACAATATTCCTCTGTCATCAGGGCTACCTGCAGCTCCGCGTGGGCCTGCACCTGTTCCTGGGATTCATCATCGGCACGCTGTTCAGCGGGATGGGCTTCGACGCCTCCAAGACCATATTCAACTTCGGCTTCTGTTACGCCTGCATTATCGCCATGTTCTATATACCCATGATGCCCGTGCTTTTGGCTTGTAAGTATTGGTACTATTTATCGGAAGCTGCTTGTACAGATTTAATATTGTATTCGATTCGCTGGCCGCCAACTGGTACTTTTTTATCAAACAAGCATACGGCCTGCCTGATGGTAAGCAGCTACCGTAACCTATGGACGCCTGTAACTCCACAGGAGTCACATGCGCATTGCCGACCCTTTACAAAAAGGAGGATTCACTGTGTTGACGGCTAAAGGAACAAGAGGGTCCCTCATCGTCAACATCGACAACTGGGTCCTCTTTGAGCTCTTTGGCAACCTTACTTACCAGCAGGAACACAACACTATGAGTAATAGGGTCTAGTGCTATTTGGCTGTGGTTTTCTGTAAGATTTAGTTACTTCCCCAGTCGGGCTCTGCTCCAGATTTGAGCTAGATGACATTCACTGAACGTGCCCTACCACACTAAGCGAGATGCCATTCGCAGTGCCCATACCTCTCTTTTTGGCGTAGTTTAAGGACATACCCAGGTCCGCATTTAACATAACATAACATAAATACTCTTTATTGCACACCTCAAAATAAAGAAACACATACAAGTTGCAAACAGAATAATCAGAGGTAAAACAATTGGCGGTCTTATCGCTAAAAAGCGATCTCTTCCAGACAACCTTTGAGAACCATTGAAAACGTACTTAGGTTAGGGTGTCTCTTCGAAGCATTAATAGGGGTCCTTTTGCTATGTGCGTCGAGCCGACGTTGTAATAAAATAACATATTGTAAAGAAGATCAGGTTAAGTAACATAATAAAAAGATCAGGTTAAGAAACTCGATATTGGAGTCCTTTTGCTAAGTAATCTCCTAAACAAAAAATATTTTTACAAATCTTTCTTTTATTTTCAGTCCCTACTGAAGTCCAACTGGTGAAGCGCGAGTACTTCAATCGATGGTACGGGCTGAAGCCGTACTACGCGGCGCTGGTGGTTTCGCGCACGCCAGCCACCGTGGCCTTCAGCCTGCTGTACCTGTGCATCACCTACCCGCTCACCGAGCAGCCTATGGAGCTCGGTCGGATCCTCATGTTCACCGCCATTTGTATCATGGTCGCGCTCATATCGGAGTCCATGGGGACGGTTATATCGTCCACGTTAAATGTAGTTGTAAGTACACTTTGCTTACGTTTGTTAAATCTGTTGTCATTAATGTATGGGGCGATGATATTCGTTAACGAGCGGACAGGCAGGGATTTGGGATTTGAAGAAAGAGAGCTGAAGACGTGTGTGACTGTTTAATCGCATTGTACGACAGTCAGGGTCAATACCGAAGGTTGGGTGGCAACTGCCCAATAGGGTCAAATCAAAGGCCCCTAAATCTAGACATACGACCAACCAGCCGTGGTCATATTTACACAAACCATTTGGGGCCTCTTTTGACCCCCAATAACTTGAAACCTACTTGACCTACACACTTCCAATTGTGTAAGTCTTGTAAGGGTGCTATCCTAAATTTCAGCTAAAAATCTCTAACCGTTTACAAGATATTGACTTCCGAAAATCACTATTATTACCACTGACTGATTTACTGACTTACTCATCAAAACCTTTGGCTACTTCGAGGTGACCTAGAAAGTTGAAATTCGGCATCCAGCTAGACAACCGTGTGTAAACACTAGGAAAAGCCTAAAAACAATATTTTTTTTTGTATTTTTTATATTTTATTTGGAAAAGGTGCTCTACAATTAATTAACAGCGTCGCCTTTTAAACTTAACTTTTTTCCAATTGTAATGTAAATTGAAAGGGTGAATTGGGGAAATCGTAAACAGGTTAAAAGGGTAAGTAAAATACATTAAGTGGTGGCAAGGGTAAAATGTGGATAAGGAGAATAGGTTAAAAGCGTAAAATTTGTAGGTAAATTCATGGCTTAATATTTTTTATTTCTTGACAAATAATAATGATATCCCATCAAAAAAATAAATGTGAATGAATGCCAAGTTCGTAAACGGTTTCGCTAATAAAATAAATGAGATCTAACTGGACACCAAGTTCTTTCAAAGCTCCTTCGATCACTGTTTCTGTGTCGCACTATTAAGTAGCAAATAACACAACAAATTATAGTAAGAAATCCAAATACATTATGTATGTCAGAAACAGTGATCTAAGGAGCTTTGAAAGAACTTGGTTTAAGAACTTAGCATTCATTAACATTTGTTTTTGATGGAATATGTACATACGTTAATTAGCATATTACTCGTAGATCAGCGTATCTTGTCCATCGCAAGATAGTCAAGGTAACTTCAAGTGACCCATTAGCATACAACTTAAGCATTCATTTTATTTCAGAATTCAGTGTTTATGGGTCCAGCACTGAGCGTGCCTCTGATGTTGCTGGCGGTGTACGGCATCGGCTACGGCGACGTGCCGGCGCCGCTGTTCTGGCGGATGGCGCGCGCCTGCTCCTTCATGCGCTACGGGATCGAGGGTCTGGTGGTGGCCATTTACGGCCCGCCAAGGGACGACCTCGTATGCCCGGACCATGTCGACTACTGCGAGTACAAGAATGTTGCGTGAGTGCTGCTTGCTTCGATCGTCCAGTAATCTTATAATAAGTTGTAAGACCGGAATATGTTCCAAAACTAACCAAGGAAGCCAATAGGAATATCAATCCATCCTTCTTAAGAAGTTTTCTCTTAAAAACGTAATGTTTTGTATTTCGAAATGTATACACAACCCGTCGCTTAAAATTAATGGGACTGTGTGTAATATGAAAGACAAGAGATTGATGATGTCTGCTTTTGAAGATAACAGCTTTTATAGATAATCGAATTGTCAGATCTTCGATCGACCCGATCTTATCTCAGCGCATCTTATAGTTATTGTTTCAGAACCCGACAGAGAGTGCTGCCGGAGGCTTTTAACCATACTCATGCTTATAAAAACTCAGAATGCCTTTGCAACTTTTTGGTTGAAAATTACTAAAATACTCATGACTGTGTTTTAGGTACTTTGTGAAGCTGATGGGCATGGCAGACGTCTCATTCTGGACAGACTTTGGCGTGCTAGTGCTGATGCTGTTCGCCATGAATCTGGCCGGCTATTACCTACTGCGGCAGCGGCTGTCGCCCAACTACGCCTTCCGGGCCATCAAGATCATCGGACGGTTCATTAAGACGAAGATGAGCATTTCGCCGTATTAGAGAAAAATATAAAACAATAAGTTGACCTGCTACAAGGAAAGGGAGACTGAAACTCGGGCAATATAGGATTCCACGCGGGACGGCGACAAGGAATCGTATCGATTATTTAATTGGGTCTACGTCCAACAGTGAAACAGTGAAACTTTACTGATAATGGTGACTATAGTGTAAATAATTTAAACTTGCCAATTTATTGTTATCTGCAGTTTTAAGCGTTATTTTTATAGACTATGAGTATTCTCTTTACAGAAGATGAAATATTTTGGTGGAAGTGACTAAATACGGCTTAGCAATGATTTTGTATGTATTTAAATAATAAGATTGCATCTACATAAATAAAATAATCTCATTAAATCTCTGACCTCTCGGCACTACGTGAGTTAACCGTAATGGGAAATTCACGGCTGATTCTTTTGGATAAAATGCTTCGGACGTCTAGCGTACAGGCGAGTAAGAGTTTTTGTATGATGACTTCAAAATGTCCCGATGTTAGACCGAATTAGTAGATTTGATTATCTGTTATTACTTAATATTGAAAAATTTTGGTACAAAAACACCTTCCTGGATTATACTTTCTGCTGTACCATAATATATAGAAACGTTTCAGTTTCAAGAATTTAGTAATAGTTTCCTTAAAATGTGATGGTTCTTATCTTAATTAGGTATGAATACATAAGTGCCAAATACAGGATCACACCTAATCGAGTGGATTCGATCTAATTTAATGTAATAATTAAACATAATACAATAGATAAGTATTTTTCTGTGTGTATGTTAACTTGTTAAGTACTTATGTACCTAAATTATTGTGTAATGTAGTAATCCTAAACTTAATTGGGGCAAATGAATGTGGTTAGGTACCTATTGTTTGGGCATAACACCTACTAGTTACAAGTTGTAAAACGTAATTAAGATGGTGTATGTAGTGATTTGTTATCATTTGACCCTTTCCAGTGCTGTATTTTAATTTAATTCAAAAGTCATAACAATTTTGTCGCGTAATTTTGCCTAAAGATACCTATAAAATATCAAATGACTTTCCTACTTATTAATTACTTTGTGATTAAAATTAACATGTTATTATTTCAGCTCGAGACATTAATGTATTATTAAGGAGACATATCATGTTTTAAAGGGTACTTAGAGCCAAATTTTTGGTTGTCATATTTTGTCTGGGAGGTATTTATTCATATAGATAAATTCTCAAGAACTGGCGCCGTATATCTATGAAGAATGAAGATGTTGACAGTTCAGTACAAATGTGCTTGTAAATAAGACCATCGAACCGTTTGGCACACATAATAAGAAAATAAAAAATTATTAAAGCATGGTTAATAATAGGTATGATGAATATTTTTCATGTATGGTATTCAATTGATTCTTTTTGTTGTGAGGAACAAATGTCTATATAGGGCCAATTGCCTTAAAGCAAAAAAAAGGCAAAATTAACATTTAAAGTCTGATTTTTGCATTTGTTTCTAAAAACGCTCTTAATAAAAGGACGGGCAAATGTGACGTCACGGTCAAATAGTCGCCCTGTTTAAAGTATGGAAAATTATTTTATGCGTTTATGTATGTATATGGTTGCCATACAATTTATTTTACAGTAAAATTTAAAAATCGAATGGTATATATTTTTTAAAGTTCGTACTATAAAAAATCGTAATATTTTGAAATCTTGAAACAATTTCAATAGCTTTTTTATTTTCAATTTATTTGGATATATTCATCATTTTGTATCCTATCAACTAAATTGTATTGCATAATTCACCATATTGCAAAAATACTGTCCTGTGTGTCCCAAACCAGCCTCAGCCTGTACCTTGGGACCCAACCGAGCCGGTTTTACATTGACATTTTACCCAATGGTACATTTGGATGTATAACAAATGATTATGCTAATTGGTTAACTAAGACAAGGTTGATAACTAAGATAAACAAATAAATCTAAATAAAATGAGTAGGTATTTGTGTAAGAAGTTTAGTTTCTGTCTTTAATATTGTGGTTATAATACCGTCAACTGCTATAAACCGCTGTTGCTGTTTATATCTTATTCCTGAGATGGGAGAAAGGCGGCCATCTCAAGCATAAGATATAAATAGCTGTTTGGTCAAGAAAGCCATGTTTTTCAAGCCTGGCAAAGTTGAGCAGCGTAGGCAAAGTTGTAGCACTTGACGGTAATATTAATTCCTTACCATTACGAACCACACTGTCCGATCGACTTATTTACTTGGCTTTTTCTGGGATCGTATATTTTTTTTACAGCGAAAGCGTTAAGAGCCTGGGCTATTGTGAGTCTTGGCCGGCAATTTTACATTAAATGTTTTTGGTGGGTTACCATTGTTCTATTTGGTGAATTCATAAAAACCTTAGGGGCTCTCAAAACTCACCTATCAAATACCATTTTTTTAAATCAGGTTACAAATGGTCGTCGTAAAAACACCCTAATCATTTTAAGTGCCTAATAGTTTAGAGCTTTGTATTTCATGACATTACACATTTGTGTATTAAAATCATTGATTTATTTTATTATGTATTCTACTAGATGTGACATCTAGGACAAATTTTGTTCGCCATGTTTGGCGGTTGACAGCTATGACAGAATCAAAGAGTAGTATAGACTTGTAGTGACTTTGGGACAAAGAATTTCTTAGGGATGTCATTTCCTGTTACTCAATGATTAAAATATTCTAAATTTTTAGAACTCTAGACGGCAAGCAAAGTGTATCTCGATATTTATTATATTTCGTATTTTATGTGTGCATGTGTGTAAATTGTGATTACTTGTAAAATAAAAGGTTTAAAACAATAGTTTTCTTACCCGTATGTTTTTGTTTGGATACTTAATAACGTAAGATAATAAAACCAATGACTTCATAGTACGTTTTTTATTTGTATGCCAAAATCTCTCACTAAAAATAAAATCACACATTTCTTGAACATAAATTTCGCAAATAATTTTAACAATGTGACTGACTAGGGCAATTTTGCCGCTATTTAACAATCCGTAAAAATTAAACAAAAATATAATCGTATGTATAAAAGATTTTTCTAGCTTTCTTTCGATTACCTACTACTTTGTGCTCTAGGTGCCTTTGATAGTGAATATCGTGATTGTTCTTAAGCACTCGGTTCTTTTATGCGTCGACCGCAGCATTACACGCATGCGTTTGTGCCGAAGTATGGGAACCGCGGCGTCAAACGCAATGCGTAGTGCGTTTGACGCTGCAATGCCCCAGTAACGCTGCGATCGACGCATAAAACAACAGAGCGCTTTACTTTGCTATATCTACTCTTAAGTATTTCCTAGAGTAAGTTGTTACCATAAATAAACATAAATTCAGAAATCCACAAAATCCTTTATGAATAAATAGTACAGGTCATGAAATTATGTGTCGTATTTTTGTGTCCTTTAAAACAGCATTTCGTCGAAATCCTTTTTTTCTAAAAAGAATAGGACACGAGTCCTTTTGATAAATTCATGACAATAAACTAATAAGGATAGGTACATAATAAGACTATTTACTGACTTTCGCAGCACAACTCGACCAAACAAGAGTAAACGAATCATAAACGACAGAGTGCACTGCCACCTTAAAGGTGCGACCACACCGCTGCTCAAAATACGGTGACGCTACGGAATCGCAGTGACGCATCGTATCCGTACCGTTTTTATCGCATACCCTCCACACCGCTGCTCAAAATACGGTTTGGAAGGTTCGCGTCAAAAATATTTCGTATGGGGCACGTCACTGCGTACACGTTGCGTCTGCGTATTTTGAGCAGCGGTGTGGAGAGCATGCGTTAAAGTCGTGACGTTTACGGCATGTCATTGCGATTCCGTACCGTTAGCGTATTTTGAGCAGCGGCGTGGAGGGCATGCGGTAAAAACGGTGCGGATACGATGCGTCACTGCGATTCCGTAACGTCGCCGTTTTTTAAGCAGCGGTGTGGTCGCACCTTAAGGCGTATCAAACTGGCGCCGCAACCGGATGCGGCGACGGTGTACAAGCGTGACAGCGCTGTACGCATGCAAAGCCCTATCTCGCTTGCGCACCGGCGCCGCATGCGGAAACCGCAGCAGTGTGAAAGCCGCCTAACCATAATAGTTATTGTTATATTTCTTTGTAAAATCCGTGCAGATTTTTGTAACTTTTAGTGTGCCGGCCACTCAATTTAAGTAAATTAATTAAGTAACTTCCTAGGCGTCCTAGTTGGTTTAGCATTTGAAATAATAGGAATGTTTGTAAAATGAACAATTCTTTAATATAACAAAAACTGTTGTCATACTTATAAAACATTTCGCAAGTTTACCAAGTGACACTGATAAGACTGATGCCATCTCATCTTCAAATATCACAATAAATTAAGTTTTACAGTTACCTACTTAATTTGTAATAATATTATTATAGCTGTATGTATACTATGTATACCTAATTAAAATTTTAAATTACAGAAATATCAGATTTCGTGACATACCTACAAGTACATATTATCATTTTCTAGGCACATATTATAAGAGGCAAAATGCCCACAGTTCGTGTTATAGCAAATATTCTACTTACCGGCAGTGAATGTAATAAACCTATTCGTATGGCCTGTTTTATTAAAAGTTGTGTACGGTCCAGGTACGGTCACGTCTGAAAAAGATATATGAAGTGCGCGAAAGAGAAACCAACCAACCAATTTTTCATGAACATTACACGAGTGCGAAAGAGACACATGATCATTTTGAAAGCGTGACAGTTTGTGAATTTGGGTAGTTAGCTTATATACCCACGCCGTGACAGCTCATATTTTAGCGTGGAAACCACCACCATAAAATAATTTCCTGGAACTATTTAGACGTTGGAGTTAGAATTTTAACACATTAGAGCAGCATTCAGCTATTCATAGACAAAAAAGCGGAAAAATCGAACTTCCGGCTGAATTTTTTCTATAGCCTCCATACAAAAGTTTAGCCAACATAGACAAATTTCGGCTTTTGTTTATGGAAAGTTGAATTCCGCTCTAACATGTGGTGCCCCTAAACCCGATTCGTAACAACTTATATTTTTATCGTGTGAAATATAAAATAAGTAATCCTGAATTAACACATACATATATAAAGGTTTTCTCGAATTTTAATATGTATTTTAGTGTAAAATATGAATAAACTATAACTTTAGTACGTATCGATAAGAAAGTCAAATACCGATAGATAATTAACCTGTGTTGTACATGGTATCACAATTTTTACGCTCACATAGATAATTTAGACACATACATAGATTTCATTTTCTTGCCACACTTTTGATTGACAAGCATTCTTTGTCATCCCAATTCTTTGGAAAATATGGATACATTTAATGTGATAAAAACATATATCTAAGACTTTACGTCTTGGTAATAGAGTCGTGGCTACATATTTTTGTCACATTAAATGAATCCATAATATTTTCAGACGTGACTTATACTGGAAATTGTATGTACTTTCTAGGCAGAATTACGACTATACGAGAAAAAGTGTCCTAAATTCTACTTATCCATTCCGTTACTATTTTTCGTAGACATCCTATGATTTGTATGTATGTAATGGAACGGAAGTTACGAAAAATTTATGGAAATCTTGAGACACTTTTTTCCTCTATTAGGAGAAAGAGCTCGTGATTCTGAGTAGAAAACACTTTAAATGAAATGGCCAATATAATAATATATCGGTCAGGAGACTATTTTCTGTAATACATAGTTAGGAGTAAAGTGAGTACTTAGTAAAAATATTTATAATTACTTGCTTATTTTCTGAGACCTAGGTATTGTGGGTACGTACAATAGATTCGTGTTTGTTCATATCAGAAGATTTGAGCTAAGTGCGCCTATGGGACAACTGCGTCAACAATAGATATCGCCGTAAATAAAAGGTTTGAGGACTTTGAGGCTTTTCCTCTGCCTCTGTCACCGACCGTCCCCTTACCTTACTGTAAAAAGTGTGGCCACGGTCAAACGGCTTCTAACTCTTTATTTACTTTGAGTTTAGGTACCCCAGTTTAGCAGTAGAATATTTATATAATATATTCATCTAATATATTTTTATGTTAGCTGCTGCCTTAGTACATTTATTAAGATTAAGGAATCTATATAATATAACTATGAAAGAAAACTTTAACAGAGCAACTACAAAAACATATATTCGTTTTGTATAACTACGTCCTAACCAATAATTATGTTTCATTCGGGGTGAGCATAAACAGAAGCGAATGAATGAAATAAGTCAGTTGGGGGCAAGTGCCTTTATAGGACAACTGTGCGTAGTATAGATAAAACCGTACATATACAGAGTCAATCGACCTTTAACAGTGACCAATATTTACTGGGATTTTCCTTTACTGGGAAAATCACGGTTATATTGGAAGTACTATCAGCTTCAGGATTGCATACCGAATTAATGAATGAATGAATTCAAAATGTGCGTATGCATATCTGCAGTTCTAACCCTTTATTTACGCTTGTACAGTCGCCATCAAATATATCGGAGCGGCCAAAGTACTCAAAAATATCTAAAGATGCACTCTATCGCCTTGACAATAGAGGCGTTGTTCAGATATTTGTGACCATCTTGGCCGCCCAGATATATATGATGGCGACTGTATTTGGCATGGACGCAGTTACCTCACTGGGTGCATATGTCCCCAATGACAGTGCCTATGCCTAGTTTCTTTTTCTAATTTACTTACATCAATACATATACGAGTACCATGTACATGGAAAGGAAAAATCTACATGGGAAGAAAATCTAAAAATATAAAGCTAAAATATTTAAGATCAATAATACATTTTCAATAAATTAATCCTTCTATTATACATAATTACACATTAAAGCATAACTCTTAAAACGAACGAGTATTAATACTTAATTGCAATACATAACAAATACTTGTATTTTATAAAGCCTTGAACACCGTAGGCCATGTTTTAATAAGTCTCTTAAATAAAATAAAAATAAATGTATTGCTTTAACTAAAATATCATAGGAAGAACATTTCACGTTAATAAGATGCAACTGTTTTACAAAATCCTACATTACTTACATAATATCCACATTCCACTTTCCCGGCTCCTATAGTAATTACATATTTACAACTTTATGGTAACTACTGTTAGTGTACTTAGTCGCAAATCAATCATTCAGTAACATCATGAAATTATTACCTATATGAGTCTTAAGTCTTAACTGTTACACATTAATTAATGGTACCAAGCTATCTAAGTATTTATTTAATTTTCGAGACTAAACTATTTGTTCTTAAATAATAAGTTTGTATAAAATTTTACTGACTGTAATTTTTTTTGTTCATTTACAGTCAAGTATGAATTCAAGATGTAATGGGAATGTATACGTATACCCTCCTGCTTCTAGTAATTGTGATATTTACAGATAAAATCCTGTGAAATACCTCTATTTCGCGTTGAGAAGTCGCGAAGCGGGAATGTTGAGCCACTTGCTATGGTTCGTAATTTAGTGTAATGAATGACCAATGCTAAAATGAACAATGGCAAATGGCTCAACAATCCCGGTTCGTAACTGTACATAAGAAATTCACAACAGGTTAAATACTACGTATAAGTTGCCGTGATGTGATAACGTAGATAGTTATATTAATTATGTGATGATTATTAATTTGATAACATCGCATCGTAAGGGCTTCTTATAAGAAGGTAAATAGTCTTTTTACACGTAGATCCTTAACTAATCACAGCAACTTCCTTAAAATTAAACACCTAAGAGCGGCTTGAACGACTTAAAGGAAAGACCGTCCTAACTTTTAAAGCAAAACTGTCTTTTAGTAGTATAAAGTTTCTTACTTAACTAATTAACATAAACTTTATGCTAATTATTAGCATTCTAAAGCCCATACAGGACATTGGCTCGCCATTGTAGTAGTCTAGGTAAAATTAACATAAAATAATAAAGATTCACCACGAGATAACCGTTTCCTCCAAGAATGTTGATATTAAGTATTATCAGGCGAGGTAAACAAGCAGATCTGACGGTAGCTATTTGAACAAGAAATTAAATGGAATTAGACACAGATACTCTTTGAATTGTTACACCAACATATGAACTGACAGATCCTCTATTATTTCGATCTAAAATTTATCCCCGTTACCTAGTTCACTTCCGTATTCACCGGGTGTCCATCAAAAGTGGCACAACTACGCAAATCCTGAAGTGATCTGATAAATGTTCATAGCTAAACATATTTAAAGTAGTAATTTTTAATTGAGTGAAGTAATCTGACAGCTCCTGCCTTGCTGTCTGTGTGCTGTCAAATACTTCACTCAATTAAAAATATTCTACTTTAGCTCGGAAATAACATAGATATTTACAACCCTGTTCATAATTTAAAACTCAAACTGTTGACTGGGTTTGTCCTTGTCACACTGTTCTAAATAGAGTTCCGGTCGGTCCGCGTCCAAGCAGGCGCCGAGTTTGCCGTGCGCGATGGCCTTGCCTCTCCGCTGCCACAGCTGTGCGAAGTCGGAGGGGTCGCAGGCGGCCAGCACGGCCGTGGCGGGGTCGGCGCGCGACAGCGACACGCACAGACTGTGGTGCCGGAGGAGACCGTTTTCGAATCGCCACTCTTGGTTGCCTAACTCGCCATGACAAGGATACATTCCTGGAGACGAATATGATTAATTACATTAACTTAATTAGGGTGTGTATTAATTTTATAGTCGAATTGTAAGATGTTTTATTTAACAACGCCAGCCCTTGTGCACGATGTACGGGGTGTCGGTCACAAGGGCACCGGCAGCTTTGGGTGCACGTATTTTAGGTACACATAGGTGACCTATTGTGCCGTCGATGAGGTCGATGGGTGATCACCACGGGCAACGTGGCTCATGGTGACCAGATAGCCGGGGCCCTGGCGTACGACGTACTTCAAGTACATATGATAATTACCTATCGTGCCGTCACATAGCCATGGCACAAAGATATAGCGCGCCCCGGCGCAGGACTTGCGGCGTGTCGCTCAGCATGGGCACCGGCAGTTCAGGGTACACGTACTTCAGGTATACATGGTGATTACCTATCGTGCCGTCGATGAGGTGGCCCATGGTATCCAGACAGCGCGAGCCCTGGCGCACGTCTCGCGGCTTGTCGCCCAGCATGGGTACCGGCAGCTCGGGGTACACGTACTTCAGGTACCAGCGGAAAGGTTTGCAGTGTAGCCGCTCGCGCAGCGCTACACGCTCCGAGATACTGTCACAACATGGTGATTAGTGATGCACAAAGATATAAAGTTTTGTCGATTAGGGCTTATGGGTATAAATAATATTGAAGAATTTTTAGACTAATTTTGTGTTTAATTCACATATGAAAACATATTAAAAACTTAAAAGTCAACCAATATTCGTCTCTTAAAGCTATTCACCTTCACTTATAACGACTACTACCTATATAGGTATTAGGAACATTTCAAAAACCGCACAGAATTTTTTTAACTTCCCATTAATAGTACCTATAGGTACTGATTGTCTTCCTTGAAAACATATATTTGCTCCAAGTGTCTCGAGTTGACGAGCTTATCTTTGTTAATATTTGAAATGCAAATGTGGAACGCAACTTACTCTCCATAGTCGATCTGCTTCGCCAGCGGCTGCAACTTGTAATACTGATCCTTGTAGTTGTCCATCCACACCTCGGCGGCGCGGCGGGTGTTCCTCGCGAACACGGCGCCCGAGCCGCCAGGGAAGGTGTAGGGGTGTCGCTTACGGAACACGTGGCCTACGCGGGAGCAGGGCACTATTTCGAGGGAGCCGCCGCATTGCCACACCCTGCAAGGAGGGAAGACTTTGTGAAGAGATGGTTTAGGTTTTATACGCAAACTGCACACACAGGGCCAGTTGCACCAAACCAGAGTTGAGGAGCAGCGTAACTGAAGAGAGAACTGTGAAACTTCCTATACATTCTGGACCCTTTACAGGTGGTTTGGTTGCTGTAAAAAATCGTTGCTTGTACATGTACGGTCAGCTGTAGAGAAATAGGCCTATGCTACATACAAAGTTTGTATGCAGGGGGTCTTTTTCTGCAGCTGACTGTACTCTATTGTAAATTCAAGTTCTATCCCTTGGTCTTTGGGCATTAGAACAGCTCTATGATATTTAGTATCGACTCAAACAAGTTTTTCAATCTAGATCGTGTTCGATTTTACCAACAACACTGACAAACTTGTATTAAAAATACATATCTATCGCATAAAAACCCTATTATACGTTACTGTTTTTTCTAACTAGCATTCTAATTAGGATCCTAACTTTAGTAAGTATTAAATTTGCTTGCTAAATAAAGTTACACTTCAACGTTCAAGGGATTCAATCATTAAGGAAGCTGATTTAGGATAAGTATAACAGGGCTTTAAGTAAGGAAAGTTGTCAGCATTTTTCAGTATTTGGTAGCGATTTAGTAAGGCATGGGCTGAGTGATAAACCCCGAAACACATCAACGTCACTGATTTTACAACTGAATTCTACAACACTTGGGTTGTCATATGTACCTGAACGATATCTCCAAGTTCTCGCCGCCCCAGACGTCCATCTTCATGTCGTACTTGCCCAGCTTGTTGAAGTACTTGAGGTCCATGCTGAAGAGGCCGCCGGCGATCATAGGCGTCCGTATCACTTGCGATGGGTCGCTCACACGCGCGCTGCGCTCAGACGGAGATAGGTACTCCCACTAGAAAAGTGCACATTTTTAGGAATAGAAAAAAAAAAGTAAAAAAGTAAAAAAAAACGGCATAAATATGACGATGTGATCTAAAACCTAACCTTACCGTGGTGCTAGCGTTAACCAGCGCTGATTTTCCGATGAGAACATTCGGTGAAAAAATATGATTGCGGTGCAATATAAGCTTAGTGGCACAGATTATAATAATAGTTCTTACGCTTTTGTTCATGAGCACAGTAATAAAAAAAAAGATTTCTAACCAACATAAAAAAGTGAGTTATTTTAAGAGCCATTAATAATAAGTTCCCAGGTAACCCTCCTGGCCGATGAATGATTGCCGAAAGTTGCGACAACCCTTTGTCCAAACTTTTGGCAATTATGAATTGACGAGCGGCGAGCCGGTGGTTGTGTTTCAATATATGAAAGCTCCAGTTTCCCTAAACAATGTAATGTAATGTGTTTGATTGACAAGCAAGCTTTTAAATACTGGATCGTAATATGACAACATTTCCTGTAGATTTGAAGAAATACACTTATTTTTAACCTCTTCTTCTTTTATCAAGTAAGAATTAAGAAAATACGTATAGTCTAATACTCCAAGTCTACTAGAGAACCATAAATAAATAAATAATAATAAATAAATAAATAAATAAATATTATAGGACAATCTTACACAAATCGACCTAGACCCACAGTAAGCTCTAATAAGGCTTGTGTTATGGGTACTAGACGACGATATAAATATATAATGGATAAATACTTAAATACATAGAAAACATCCATAACTCAGGCACAAATATTTGTGATAAAACACACAAACAAATGCCCTGACCAAGATTCGAACCCGGAACCTCCTGCTTCGTAGGCAGGGTCACTACCAACTGGGCTAGGAGGCCGTTATATAAATACCTATATTGATTTGTATTGTTTAAGTAGAAACACTACCTACCACTTATAAACGGAAATAAATGGCATTTATGAAAGAAAAAGTGACCATAGCCTCCGGTGCCCAGGGCTGGAATCGAACCAGGGTCTTGTCTTTGATTGCAGCCCTGAGTATCATGACTCGGCCACTTTTTTAGGGTTCCGTAGTCAACTAGGAACCCTTAAAGTTTTTAAGGTTCCGTAGTTAAAGAGGCACACCCTTATAGTTTCGCCATGTCCATCTGTCTGTCCGCGGCTTAGCTCAGTGATCGTTAGTTGGCCAGTTTCTTACGTAAGATCTTCTTCAGTTTATAACCTAAGTTACCTTGAAGACCAGGTTCCAGTCGAATCCGCCACGCAGGTCGGCCGAGGCTCCGATGTACTGGAAGTTGTCCATGCTGATCACGTCGATCACGGGACACACCACGCGAGTCGGGTCCTGGAAACGCAACACACAGTTGTCAGCGGCTTATAAAAAATACGCCAGTACCGTAAGATTAAGCAATGCTTTAGGTAACACACAGAGCACAGAGAAAATGCAGTAAATATTAGCGTTAAATTTGTTTCTGCTGGGATATCTGCGTCCTTCTGGGGTTTTGCATGTGGGCTTATTAATCTTTTCATGGCGTATTATGGTAAGTGTTGTTTTGGAAGTTACCACTAGCTCTACCAGTTCAAAGTCTTTCCAACCTACTTATGTAAAATGGCGCCTATTTATTACATTATCATAAAGATTTTCTTTAAAAACATTTCCTAAGCGTTTAAGGGACAAAAGTCCGTCACCTGATTTGGATGAATAAATTAAAGAACTCCTTTTATACACGTGTTTCGCAAATAAACTGCCTTATTATATTAGCAATTTGATTAGTCTATTTTAATAATAAGTGATTGATTAATTAAAGTAAATGTAATTACCTTGCTTTTTAATTGGCTATTTACCTACACTTAGATCAATTTAATTTCTTAAATACACGTGAATATCCAAGTCAAATATATTTTTGCACTTTCAATAATTAAAATCTACAGCAATGTATAAACAAGATCATTCTTCATAATATTTATATCGTGACGCCATAGGGTAAGTCTTCCATAGAAACTTCACAGTAATAGATCGTGTCTACGTTTCATAAAAAATAGCTTCACAAAGAGTAGTAGTTAGGAAAGTAGTCGATTTCACTAAAAATATTTGGTAAAGGAAATACAGAACTCTCTGTCTTCCAAGGGTTAATTAATTGAAGTAATCGGAACCATATACACGGGATTATTGGATCGTAAATAAGCCCATATTAAAGTGATCTCTAGCCCACACGCATAAAACTAAAAGCATCGTTAGAAAAAATTCAACACCAGTGTCAGGTCATTCACGCTTAGTCAAAACTTTACCAATTGGATACGCAATTTTTTCAGTACCATAATAACTATCTGTATATTTTTTAAGAATTTTTCGTACACGGAATATTGGCGAACCGGATATTTGGGAGGCGTATGCGGAGTCGAAGCCAAAGCGCAGTGGTCCTATCGACATTTTTATGATATATCCATTTAGCGGATCCTGCCTCAGCCCGAGTCTGGGACGCACGCAGAGATATGCACCAAAGTGTAAGGACTATTGAAAGTTAATATAATCTATAATGTACTAGGCAATTGGGTGAAAAAAAAATGATTTAATACTGGGCCAAAAGATTAAATAAAAACCGGCCAAGAGCGTGTCGGGCCACGCTCAGTGTAGGGTTCCGTAGTTTTCCGTCCGTCACAGTAAGTGTCCCCACTTAAGAGTTAATAACACCGCCATGTAGGATATGATATGAGAGTTCCACGTACAGCGACATATATCGGCAAATTAAGTAAACTATTGCGCGCGAGCTTAAAGTATGGAAGATGATTTTTATGGAATAATTCTTTATTGCGTGAACCGATTATCACCGTTTTTACTTTATTTGAAAGCACGTCATTTCATTGTAATTTTGTAGAAATTACAGGTACAATAAACACCTGCTTATACGGTTAAATTACAAACTTAGTTCAGAAATTATTTTGTAATTTTTTTTCAAAAACTATTAATCCTATCAAGTTCAAAATAATTTTCCTAGAAAGTTTTTATGAAGTTCTACTTTTGAGATTTTTTTCATATTTTTAAAACTTATGGTTCAAAAGTTAGAGGGGGGGGGGGGGCGCATATTTTTTTACTTCTGGAGCGATTATTTCCGAAAATATTTACATTATCGAAAAATGATTGTAGTAAGCCCCTATTCATTTTTAAATACCTATCCAACAATATACCACACGTTAGGGTTGAAATGAAAAAAAAAAATCACTCCCCACTTTACGTATAGGGGAGGTACCCTAATAAAAAAAAAAATTCCACTTTTTATTTTACCACTTTGTCGGCGTGATTGATATACATATTAGTACCAAATTTCAGCTTTCTAGTGCTAACGGTCACTGAGATTATCCGCGGACGGACGGACGGACGGACGGACGGGCAGACATGGCGAAACTATAAGGGTTCCTAGTTGACTACGGAACCCTAAAAACGGACGTTTACCATCATCTCCGGCACAGTGACTACCCAGGCAAGATGGGTATTTATTATTAAATTAGTCATTAGAACTATTTGCTTCAGTCCGTCCATAGCAAGGCAACGAGGTTTTAAGTTAACTATTTTGACTGCGTTTGTAAAATGACAACCGTTATGTGTAGTTAATGTACTGGCCATGAAATCTTACTTGCGACCAGGATGTTTTTAACGACTGGTTGACCCGAGGTCAAGCTGAGATGTACAGTACGATCAGCTCTAAAGTACCCTATTAGAAGAAGCTGCATAGTTCTATTTAAAATTAAATTAAGCTCTTTAGCTCATTAAGAACTGCATTGAGTCATAGAAATACAGGCAAGTGCTTGCTTTTATTTATTTTAGCAACTCTAAAGGTTTTGAGCGAAACATTTACACCTGACTTTAATTCGTAATCCATAAAACACAATAGACCTACCATTTCCAGACATTAAGTAGGCGTTTTATCGTTTTCTATAAAAGGCATTTAAAGACCATAACATTCGCATTTTATTATTATTGATTAGTTAAATGTGAATGGTATGGTGGTAACGGGTACGAGAACCCTTATAGAAAACGATAAAACGTACGCAATGTCTAGAAGTCTACTGTGGTTCGATTACAAAAGACTTATAATTAATAACAATTATGATTATCTTCAAGATAGAACATCAGAAAGATACGTGTAATTAGACAACAGATCGTGCTCACGTGTAAGGTGACTGAAGTTCACTAGCTGTCATCTTCTCAATTACTCTTAATAGCTCTGAACGTAATTACTGCGTAGTTGACTATATACCTGCCTAATTTGTCGTGTCAAGGACGATAAATCAAATTTCCGATATAATTTTACTCGTTGAAATAAATTCTCGATAATGAAATTGTGTAACTAATTGGTATCACCAAGTTCTAAGTTAGAACCTGGAAAGATAATAGACAAGAATTTGAAATATTTATCGTTCTTTACCCATCTCACCTAACAACCTGAATGTAGTGCAAACATTTAAAAACTTATTTAATTGTTAACCTAACCAAGAAAAAGCATAAGGTCAGGTGGGGTAAGGTAAACATCTTTTTTTATCTCGGGAAAGGGAACAGTATAGATATTCCATACATGTGTTCCCCTTACCCGGAGGTTCCACTTAATTTTTATACAAAGGTTTACCGCTTGCATTGTCTGGGTTATATTATCTCATTAATCTTAAGGTGGGTTGCACCATTTACAATTAACGGACTGGTAACATTGTTAACAGACTGTTCGGTGCAACCGGTCCTTAGTGCGGTAGAATCACCCACTAAGTTTTTGATGTTGGCAATTTGGCTTATTTAATTGCCACCACGAGGAGTGGATCGACGAAGCAAACGTGACAGACCCTGACCTGTCGAAGTCGGGGTTATATTCTAATCCTTCTAGACTTTTATGATTGATACATTAGACAGTAGGTTATTCAAATAAGCTAATTGTTCAGTGGTAGACGGTTAGCTTCTACGGCATTCTATTTACAATTTTGATTGTTTAAAGTACCTAATTAAGCGTTTGAGTGATGGTGAGTGGTAGATTGATTGCAATCTACCGGTTTTGCAAATTATCCATCTAACATGACCTGTACTCATTGGTAGATAGAGCTGAATAAGGAAATTCATGCATTTTCCAATGGAAGAACAGGTTAGAATGAACCAACCAAGGACACAACTTTCCGCGGTTTGAGATAAATAATTTAAATGTTCAAAGTCCTCCATAATTGTTTTGTTCCCTTTTTAAACCTTAAATACGTAGGTATAATACGACAATATTTAAGTACAAATGAAATGTAATTTATTTCTCGTGTTTCCCTAAGCATTACCACCTACTAATTGACACCACAGAGAAAATTTATGTCACAATTTTAACTGCAAACAACCGATAGTAATTACTTAAAGTTATATTTTGTTTAATAACTAGTAAGTTAATTTCTGCAAGATATTAGAATATGTTGGGTTACCCGACTAAGTTAAATTGTAAATAGGACACAACTATTATCATTACTTCTATCCATGTTCATTGTAATGAATTAACATATTAACGGCTTAGATCCCAAGCTTAGACTTAGGTCTTGTGTAACTTTTTATTGTTATAACAATGCAATGTAGAAACACTTACTGCTAACAATGATGTTAACAATGATTCAATTCTATCAGAGCAACTATTTCACAAACGCTAAGCCTTCTTTATTTTGAAAATAATATTTAATAATTTAAACAAGCTTATCTTCAGATCTGTATTGCAGCCCATATCGATAATGTTGGCGCTCAAATGTACCGCTCAAGGTCGCAGCATTCAGAAGATCATGCGAATGTCATGGCCCAAACCGGAATGTCCTGACATTGGACCTCGCTGTCACTCGAGGCAGATGATGACATTACTTTTGATTACATAATGCCATCTGCGAAATACGGAACACAAGAATATCTATAATACATATTCTTGTGTCTTACATTGCTAACTGAACTGTGATGTTGTTGTATTGGGGGACTGACCCCAAGTACATAGGTACACATAAGTACGCTTGCATAAATACCTATACACGAGCAAGATGCACGACCATGCATATGACAACAAAATTATGTAATGTTGATATCAATTAGTACCTAAGTACGAATAGCTTCTAATTTAGGTTCAGTTAAGAATTTTTGATATATATATATATATATATATATATATACACGGTGGGGCCTGTAACTAAAGCAAAAAATTAAAATGTACATTCTTCTCTTCAAACTACGCAACGTTTGTTTGACGACTTTGAAAAAAAAACTTGCGGTTTGAATTTTATTACATTTTAAAGTTAATTCGAACACGCAATGTACTATGAAATTGATTATGTCTGTAGAGTGACTAGACTGACAGGCGATGTCAATTAGACGGAGTTTTAAGTACATTGAAAATACTATTTACTTTGTTTGAAAAAATAACAATCTAAAAACTTTATGATTTTAAAAAGTTGCTACACAAAAGTTGTCTAGTTTGAGGACTAGAATCTACGTTTTAATTTTTTGCTTTAGTTACAGGCCCCACCCTATATATATGGGTGTCATTTAATTGATCTGCAGAATATTCCTATTTTGGTAAGCAAAAATATATATTTGGTCAGCAAAATGAAACACTTGGTTAGCAACTTACGGTCAGCAAGTATTTCTAAATCAATTCGCAATTAATGTCATACTGAGCTGCTCTAAAATTATTTGGTTGGCAATTTAATTATTTCAGCAGCAGTAAGCTATCCGCCTTTAATCAGATTTCTTTAAGCAATCAGTGGGTTTCAAATTTTTGTATGCTGACCAAATGATTTAATGGCTATTTTTTTTGCGAATCAGTTTTAAAAACGGCTGATCATTTAATTAGTTACGTATACGTTTTAGTAGTATACGAATAGTTTGCATAATTAAGGTTATGCTACAAATAAGGCGTATCGGTTCATTCCGAAAATAATTTAAAAATCACATACCCTATTGCAGGGGTCGGCAAACTTTTTTGACAAAGAGCCTGATGGCGGAAAATATGGAATTATTGGAAGCTCATAGAGCCGCAGTTTTCTGTTTTTCACTGTAATACTTAATTTTTTTTTTAAATGGGAACTTGAAGAGCCACAACTGACCCTTCAAAGAGCCGCATGCGGCTCGCGAGCCTAGGGCCTAGATAGAGCAGGGCCGGGCCTATCGTAATATAATAAGAGTTAATTTTCGAGTGTATCCGCCACTTTTTTCCCTTCGGGATTACCCAGAAGATCTTACTGATTCTATTAAAAGCTCTTTTTTACCTCACTGACTCACAGTATTTGTCAGTTAGTTTGTTGTTTAGGCAGATTCTTGCAAGCCAGATATGACCCAAAGTCAAAGTCAAAGTCAAAGTCAAATAGTTTATTTGTACAACATGGGTATATAGTACAAACAGAGGTACAGTCTTACAGAATTAGAGTAGCATCACCATGTCGGGCCACAGGGCATACAAATTTTAGTGTTTTTTCTTTAAATCTGTAACTACATGTTAATATTAATTGCAGTCGGACAAAAAACCCTTAACAGTATAATATGTACTATCCACTAAAAAATCAAATAATTTTCTTTTGAAACTTATAATATTTTCTATACTTCTTATTTGTTTCGGAACTTTATTATAGATTTTTGGAGCCATACCAAGTATACTTTTCTTTAAAAATGCTGTGTCGGAAGACATTGAAGCTATTTTATTTCTTAAACGAATACTCTTAAATCTTTTAAATAAGTGCAGGTTGCTTTTAACAAAAATAACTAATTCATAAATATACAAACAAGGCAGAGTCAATATACGTAGCTTTTTAAAGTGTGGTACGCACGAAGCTGGTAGCTGAATTCCACATAAAGATCTAACGCATCTCTTTTGCGCTTTAAATGCAGTTTCTCTATCAACTGAGTTTGCCCAGAACATGATACCATACCTTAGTGTCGATGTTACATAAGCGTGATAGGCCGTTAAAATAACCGGTTCATCAACATTTTTTCTTAGATTATGTAGGAGGTATGAAAATTGATTCAGTTTCTTACATATATTGTCAATTTGATTATTCCATGTTAACTTATGATCTATGCCTATTCCTAAAAATTTTGTCACATCTGTTTCCTCAATTTTTTTACCCTTATATGATATATTTAAATTACGGGTATCATTTCGTCTATGTTTAAATGTCATGATTTTAGTTTTTTCCATATTAATTTTTAAATTGTTGTTTGCTAACCAGTTAATTACTGTTTCTAATGTTTTGCATATATCATTTTCATATGTTTCTGGGTCTTTACAAGGAAACATTATAGTGTTATCATCAGCAAAAAGAACCATGGGATACTCGATAGCTCGTGGTAAATCATTGATATAAATAATAAATAATAGAGGGCCTAAAACGCTTCCCTGAGGTACACCGTAATGAACATGTTGAACTTCCGATGAATAAGTGACTTCGGTTTTTTTTCTAACGCATAGTCTATTTATCTGAGTGAACTGTAGTCGATTTCCTAAGTATGACTTAATCAAACTATGTACATTACCTCTAACTCCATATTTGTATAATTTGTCTAGCAATATTTTATGATCTACAAAATCGAAGGCTTTCGACATATCCATGTAGAGTGCTGATATCGGAACTCCTTTGTCCATATTTGTTATTACTACACGCATTAGGTCAAAAATAGCCATATTAATAGACTTACCCTTTCGAAATCCCATCTGTTCTTGTGTTCTTGTGACCCAGAACCTGATGCCCGATTAAGTTGAAATTTAGCACACCTGCGTAGCTTGGATGACAATACAATATTTTGGGACCATCGAGCTGGTCTGATGACGGAGACCGAAGGTTATAAGAACTTTGATAATGATATAACAATGGAAGCTCATTGTGTTCGGGTTTGTTTGATTCATCTCGTTGAGTAAGTAGATTACTTTTGCAAGAAGAGTACAGTCGGCGTAAAAAGCTTAGGTACAAGATATTTTTTTTTACAAAATCTTATTAATTGCATTAAATACTTTCATTGATCAATTCGCATTAAAAGTCAAAGACACACGAAAAAGGTTAAAACTTGCTTAACCAGTTTCCACAAAAATCTACATTGGTAATCAAATCATAATCAACCAAATCCTGTTAACGCAAGAGGATGACGCACTACTTAGTTTTTATAGGTAGAATGAGCTCGCTAGGTCGTTTTGTTCATTAATCGTAAGCGGATAGAGGTAACAGTGGAAAAGCATTTATTTCAAGATAAATGTCGAATATGGACAGTTGCATACTTAAGAATTTAAAATGTTTATTTGTTATTTGGGTAATTCTTCAATAAATTAGCCCTGTCTGTCACAACCATGTACAAAAATTACCGCTCTTAGTAGGTACTTAATTTATTAGGGTTCCGTAGCCAAATGGCAAAAAACGGAACCCTTATGGATTCGTCATGTCTGTCTGTCTGTCCGTCCGTATGTCACAGGCATTTTACTCGGAAACCATACGACGTAACTGAATAAAATTTACACATAAGGTGTATTTTATATGCAGCTACTTAGTTATGTAGTTAAATTTGAAAAAAAAAATAGTTTTAGGGGGGCGCTCCATACAGGTAACTAAATAAAAAAAAAATTTTTTTACCAAATATCAACATGTGACACATCAATCGATAGGTCTTTCAAAATAACATTGAGGTTTCTTTGACTATTTTGTGATTAAGTGAATATTTTCTGAAATAATCGCTTCGAAAGTCAGAAAAGTTGTGTAGCCCCCCCCGTAACTTTTGAACCGTAAATTCAAAAAATATAAAAAAAATTTAAGAGATGCGCCTTATCATATACTTTCAACGAAAATTGTTTTGAACATTATCGGTTCAGCCATTTTTGAGTTATCTTCAAAAAACTTCTTCCATAGGCATCAGATACGACCTTTTGGTATTAGTTTGGTTCTTATTCCATTGAAGGTACGGAACCCTATGCGTGGTACGACACGCACTAGGCCGGTTTTTTTAATACATGTTCCGAAAGCTTATAGTGAGAGCTAATAACTAAGTATGTTTTAGCATAAATTTATTTGAAACCTTTAATAAATACACACACACATATAGTTGTGAAATTTTATAAAAATTACACATTTATAAGTAGTGAAATCAATTATATTAAAGGTTGTAAAATAGCACTCTCTGTAGATAAACAACATCTTTGAGTTTTGGACACATTTACAAAAAATGTAAACGCCGTCGATAAAAAGCCACCGACGTTTAATCGTTGTAATCAGAAAAATACCGATAAAATTACCAACTTTAGACGCCAACTCGTTTCACATTATTTACATTATTTAGTCTATAAACACTACAGAATTTAGCGTTTAAATGTCGCGACGTGTTCGGTATTGAGCACTTAAGCGTAAAGACTTACTGGAGACTATAAGATAAGATTAAAGTAGGTTCTTACATTTAAATATGTATACTACCTATTATTCAAGTTCTGTCTGTAGTCAAGCTTCGTATATTAAGGCTACGTGTAGAGTTTTCCATGTTTTTATTAAATGAATGTTATCATTAATATTCATAAAATAAATCAAACTTCGAAACACCAATTCTGACATTATTATTGAATTATTAAGAAAGAGATTGGTGTCTCACTGACACTAGTGACGTCATAACTCTTAGCCAAAACGAGATCGACCCCTTACTTTGGCTTCTCTTTCGGCCTCACTTTTGGCCGAAGTATCCAGTTCGCCTTAGGTGTAAGTTCGTAGGTTCATATAATATCAAAGTAGTGTTTCTGGGTGGACTTAGCGCGTCGGTGAAGGGATCAGAGATGATCCTTACACAACTCCGCGTCTTCCGCTCACCGCTTGAGCAACACCAGCGACAGGCGCCAAGAGAGGAAATCGTAAATTATTTCTTGTTAGGTTAATTTCAAGGATTTTATTCATTTATTTATAATTGATTGTCAATTCTGTAAATGCAAATTAGACAGACATTTTATAATTAGCCTGCTTTTGAAAGATAAGTGCTATATGAGAAATTATCTCAAAAATGTTGCTTCTTGGCTTGGCATTGATCATCGCTAGACCAATGATTATTTATTAATTGCGTTTAGTTCAATCTTAGCAAAGTAGGACCCGGGGTATGTGGACCCGGGGTATGTCCTTAAACTACGTCCGGACTTGGGTATGTCCTTAAACTATGCCAAAAAGAGAGGTATGGGCACTGCGAATGGCATCTCGCTTAGTGTGGTAGGGCACGTTCAGTGAATGTCATCTCGCTCAAATCTGGAGCAAAGCCCGACTGGGGAAGTACCTCCACCTTACAGAAAACCACAGCCAAATAGCACTAGACCCTACTCATAGTGTTGTGTTCCTGCTGGTGAGTAAGGTTGCCAAAGAGCTCAAAGAGGACCCAGTGTGTTGACGATGAGGGACCCTCTTGTTCCTTTAGCCGTCAACACAGTGAATCCTCCTTTTTGTAAAGGGTCGGCAACGCGCATGTGACTCCTGTGGACTTACAGGCGTCCATAGGTTACGGTAGCTGCTTACCATCAGGCAGGCCGTATGCTTGTTTTCCACCGTCGTAGTATAAAAAAAAAAAGTAGGTTCTTATGTTTAAACAATGTTACAGTACTCACAGTACTTTCATTAGATGGTCATAAAATAACAGATTTTATTGAACTTTATTTACTTAAAAAATTTCGTCTGATCTGTATCAGAGGGGTTGCACTATGTCTCTCTCCAATGCACCTGCTTTGCCCGATGCGCTTACTGCATATAAAATAAAAAATAAAATAAAATAAAATAAAATGTATTCAGTTTCTTAAAATAACTTTACAACATCCAGGCTGGTACCTCTTTTTAAGTATTGGAAATACTTGCGTTAAGAGACACCGCTCTTCCGCAAGTGGTTACATTTTAGATGGCTTTATAGGTTATATAATTTAATAAATAAATAAAAAGGAGAAATAACAAAAAGTTTATGCAATTTATGCGCTATTAGTTCACGTGTAGCTTAGATAGTTGTGTGTGTGTGTGTGTTAATTTCTGTATACCTAAATAATTTCTTATGGCAGTAACGCCTTATTGACAACCGACAATGATGTACTTTTGACATGAAAATGTGTTCATAAAACCCAATTTTTCACAGCGAATGACAGCTAACCTTTACGTTTCTGTAGATTATACGATTCTATTAAATATCTACCGAACTTCTGAGAATTGCTTAAAAACAATCTCCTGGTTGAAATCCAGTTTCTAACTAGTATCCGATTAAACCTGAATTTTGAACTAACAAAGTTAGGTTTATGATTCCTATTCTTCTGTACTTGTACTATTACTTATTCTGTGTCTATCGCTTTCCGCTCTCAGCTTAGGACTACGTATTTAGAATGCAGTGAGTTATCCATAAGATATATGTGAGGCAAGCAACTTTCAAACCAAATCGCTTGTGAAACTTTACCTCGGACGGTTCGTCTCGTTATGACACGGTGTAAGGGAAAACAGAGCGGTGGAACAAATCGTTCGATGGTACCTTATTAATTCGTTCTATTGTTTCCATTGTATTGGGGCTAGTTGAATGTAAATTAATAATAACGTTGAATAAGAGAGCGGGTCCGATACTTAGCTATAAACATGCAATCGGTGATCTTTGATTTAATCAGATCGGAATCCAGATATTATTGTAATTAATCCTAATCCAAATAACATTAGGTAACTACTTACCTACTGTTCAATCTGACAGGATATATCTACTTAGTTCAAAGATTGTCTTGCAAGGCAGTATTAACATTACTTCAAAGGCTGAACTATTTAAACAATCTTTAGGTCAGGCACAACAAAATATAGATTTACGGATGTGTTTTTTCGCTTTTAGGTACATCTATCTTAATGTATTGAAATGATTGACTTTTGGCGTTCGATACCAATACTTTCATATTCATATATTCATTTATTCCAACACCAACTGGGATAAATTTTGTTAGTATGCTATATCTAAGTAAGTAAGTATACTACTATGGTTAGTATAACACAACACAACTAATCATAGGACTCTTTATCACAGAAATTGAATTTTATAATCAATTATCATATCACATTCAAATATAAAATGACATAAAAATAAACAAACAAAAGATTAGAATTAAAATTAATAGAAATGAAATTCCATCAAAATACTTTAGTTTACAATAGGCGCAAATCGAATAAATGTAGTTAAATTAGTTTAGCCCAGACTATTGTCTACCATTTATTCAGAAATGTAATTTGCAACATGGATAACATGTTCGTTTCCGTCCATTTTCCTTAAGTACATGTCGAGTCGTGTTGCCGGCAAATGGCAGCAAAAACCCGTGATTGATGACTTTAGACACTACGCGGCGAAACTATCGACGAGGCTATTCGAAGAATATAAAACTTGTCAATGGTTTGATTTCAATTTGATATTGAACCTGACAAAAGTCACGTTTGGCTTGATCTTTCGTTTCTTGTTATCAATCATGTTTTGGTTTCCGTCAAGTTCATGTCAAATAGATAGGTATCAAAAAGATACTGGTCAATACCATAGATCGTTTTTGTAATATTTTTTGTCACAATCACAGTATGTGTAAATATCATTATGGTGACAAAAAAATGTCAAAATCCGTAACAAGTAATGACTTTAAAGTTGAATAACCGCTCAACGTATAAAGAAACTCCTTAACAGTGTTCGCTGGCCAATAAAGTTAGCAGAAGCTTTTTAGGGGTGATTTTGTAGCCAATCGGTTTTCCATTTGATACAATAATATTATTAGCTTTTTTAAAAGATTCGCAAAAACATGGTACAATAAGTAAAACGTTGTATGTAGAAACAAAGGTATTTATTAAACATCGCTCAGAAAAAAATACAGGTCTTATCATTTATTGTGAAGAAGAATTTGAATTATACAAGAATTTGATATAAATGTATTTTTTTTAATTTAGGAGTCGATGCAAATTGGTGAATCAAAGGGTCTTCTAAGAATTCATTGGAGCCTTTAGATACATCTAGTATTTTTCCTTTAACCTGCAGACCTTGTTCTTGTAGCGACGGTGACGAGATTTCGTGACAACAAATGTCAAATTTATCTGGAATCGGCGTGTCTTTATAAGTAGAACACTCATTTACATTGCTAATTTTAAGACTAGCTACAAAACGTGAGCGAACTTTAACAATGGACTGTACATATAAGACGAATCAGATTTAGTCTCCTGCGGCCTACCATAAAAAAACAGACAGACAGACAGAGACGCACCTAAAGGATTTTTATAATTTATAATTATATTTTTTTTATAATTTCGGGACGGAACTCTATAAACGGTAGAGGGATTTGATAATTCGGAAATGAAATCGAATTGGTTGATTTTAATATTGAACGAAATAATGACCTTAGTTTCAATTGAAAATTACTGCAATTTTATTTTATTGAATAAGTAGTTTCAAAATTCCTTTATGGTTATAAGGACATAAAGGAATTTTATTATTTATATTAGTAACGGACTTTAGTTATAGATTCAGGCTAAAGTAAGTAAATACTTATTCAAAATCACTACTACTACAACTTATAAAAATTGATATAATGCGACAGAGCGATGGCATGGCATATCTATAGGTACGGCATACCTATTTAAACAGGGATGTTATACCTAATACAGTGAAACTTCTGTATTACTTTTTTATTTATTCTGTGTCTATACCAAGTCTAACATTAAAAGCAGGTACCCTCTGGCCTTGACTTTCTGCCCTAGGTACCTATTATTTCTTATTTGCAGTGGAGTGACAGCATAATTTCCCTTGAGAGCTGTTGCTTGTTTCTCGTTTACTTCCCCGAGCTTTCATAGTTTCTAAGAGTCATTTAAGAAAAAAAGTAAGCTTGTAAATATTTGTAGGTAAGCTGCGTGAAGCAATGTCTTAGTAATTATTATACAGTCCGCAGCTGAATTAAGTACCTAAGCACAGAATAACTGATAGTACAAGTACAGAAGATCCTCCTTCCTGAATTTGACATTTAGCTACAGAGATGAAAACGTTAGCTGTCATTAGCTCTTAAAAAAATAAAATAGGGTTTTCAACGTGTTTCATATATTCGTGCAGGTTTGAGACATGTCATAAATACTGACTGAAATATAATATGTGACGTTTTTAACCTAAGGTACACATCACTGTAGGTTGTCAATAAGACGTTAACTGCCATAAAAAATAATTTAGAAATAAACTCACAACCGACAATGATGTACCTATGACTTGAAAACGTTACATATTCTCGAACACACCCATAAGGTGATAAGCGTGCAACCCTTCCCTCATTAGCCCTCGTATGCGGTAAGCGCATCGGGAAAAATGGGTACAATGAAACCCCCTTGACCCAAGCAAGCGAGGTGTTGAAAGCGAGCGGGACCGGAGTTGTGCCGTTCTCGAGAAGGTTTCCCGTTTTGTATGGGAAACTTTCTCGTTCTAGAATACTTCCCATCGTGCACAGAGAACTTGCTCAAGAACGGCATATAAGCGGGAGATGATTTTATTGTCAAGATCGTTTATAGCCATTTCTGCTACTTCTTTAACCAAATATTAAAAAAAAACCTCACCTAACATAAGCCAGACAAAAGAGAACAGATTGACACAATAGTAACAATATATTTTTAGATCATGAAATTCATTTACCTGCATTTTGAAAGCGAAAACAATTTGGCTCGTGAGTCGAGTGGGATGGCGCATTAATGCCTTACCGACACTTTTATCGAGTGCCATTACAGCGAATTAAATAAACTGTTCATTGTGAAATGTCACAAATGATTTCCATCGAGCACGTTCGGATTACACCTTTCAAATCATATGGAATATTGGGTTCTAATGCTGTTGCTTTAGATTCAGAATTGCTCGGTCATTGCAAATGCATTATCGATGTTTTGGTACGGGCAAAGATTGATAGAATAAAGATTGTTAGTCTCTATATAACGTTGCGGTCTTCGTTATTGTGATTCTTAGATGGCGCCCTTACACATATCACATATAAAAGGGTCAAAGCGTTGGGCTTTTTTAATATCATAACCCTATCATTCAGCTGTCTAATCTGTGTACAGCAGAATTCACAGCTCCTTACAACAAGGTAGTAAAAATGTGCTTAATTATATAATCTGGTCAAGGAGCAGAACCTGGTATCATACGGATGCATTGTAACACAGACAGCCGCAGGATATGAAAGAAATAAGAGTAGATAACTCCGTAGCTCAAAATAGAGAACAATAGAAAAGCCAGACGAGGATAGTCGCCCCAGATAATGGGATAAGGCTTAGGAAAAGAAGAATAAGAAGTAACACAGACAGCTGTTGCAGTCTCTTACGCACTATGGTTCAATCCAACCTCTGTGTGATGCAGATTGCCAGTCTTTATTAAGTGGTGTCTGTTTGGAATTACGCGAGGTTTTGGCCATCTCGTACGTAATCCGTCAGAGTGCTCGCTCCGCTGCGTCGACATTAGTTCGCGTTGCAACAGACCCAGTAATTGCTATCGTTTGTGGGATAACCCCAAATGAAACGTTACAGAGATCATTTTGGTATTAATAGATAAAATAACTGTTTTACCTGTCGACATGTTACAAGACATGTTGAATGCTTACATGACTTTGCAATAAAAAATAGACAAATCAGTATCATTGCGTGAGTAATTTAGGTTGCTGGTAATATTTAACCTAATTAGGTTAACACCAGACCACACAGCCAAACCTAATTAGGTTTGGCTATGTAATTTATCTTCGTAAATCTTTACCCTTTAGAAAATAATAACGATATGAATTTGAACTTTTCGGGTACCCTTAATCAGAATATGAAAATAACAGTGACCTTTGTTTACTACTTCGAGATGTTACATTTTTCATGCATCTCCTAAATAAGACGGTACGAAAAACGACATGGACATTTTGGGAAACTTTTCTTATCTTATCAGATCGTCGGGATCGCACATTTAAATTACTACAAGATCTAACGAGACGGAAGTGAAACCACTTGGGTTGGAATCTGAGAAGGAGAGTGACAGGTGATCAAGGCGTAGCTTCGCGACCTCTGTTAAGCGCACTCGACCTCCGATGATACCCGTCAATAGAGATAATCTGCCCACCCACTAGTAGAACTAACAGATGTAGATATAAGTACGTACTTGTCGATTAATGTCGATGATGATAAGAAAACACATTTCAAGTTTATAATTTATTGTGCAATAGAAAAAACATGCTCAGGTGTTGTGAACATGTGTCTATAATATTTAAAGAGTTCTCTCGATTTCTCCACGACCCCATCATCAGATCCTGACCTGGTTACAATGGGACCAACTGTGAAGACCACTTTCAAACAAAAAAATAATTTTCCAATTCGGTCCGAATAATCGGTAAAATAGCAAAAAAAAGATCCCGACGATTTGAGAACGACGGTTGAAGACGGTTGAAAACCTTAATAGCGGCGCAATAAAGGATCAAGCAGGTCTTGCGTAATATTTGCACGTTCTCACAAATGCATTTTGAACCTCAATGGAATTTAAAGCACTCATGACGACATGAACGAGCACAAAATTCTAAAGCTTTCCAAAATCAATTTCCAGTGAAATTCACAGCCAATGTTGCTTACAAACTAGCTAAAAAGGAAATCGCTCCACGTAAACTAGTGTTGGTGACATGCGGCGAATATGTGAGGAGGTAAATAAGAGTAAAAATAAAACTGCAAGTGGTTCTGCGGCGGACGTCGGAACGAGTCGCCGAGTCACGAGCCTTGACATTAGCATGCTGGGACGTGATCTAGTGCTCGCCGGTTTGGGGATCCGTGAGATTGTTATTAATGACGAAGACATACCTCTAAAGCGTCTGTTAGACGGTCGCCAACAAGCCCCTCCGACAGTGCGACCTTGGTCTGGACGGACCGAGTAGACCGTTTTTTCCAGCAAAATTGTTTGAAGCACCAACCAAGGTCAGGGTGACCTTGGACCGTCGGCAGCCTCGTTGGCGATCGTCTAGCAAACCCTTTAAGCTTGGACTAAACGTGTTTAGATACCTAAATACCATAGGTATTTCACGAAATCTGTTAATTGTGATTGATTGTAATTGTGCTTTGTACCCACTCGTAACACACGGATCTACCCTTCTGTTGTACGTTATAGTTTGAATTTAAAATTGTAAATATAACACTTTTAAAAGTCGGTAATTAAAATAGGGAAAAGCGCAAGGTACAAGAGCAGAACGGAAGCATGCGAGTAGGTACATATCTCAAGCTACAAAGAAATGTAGTAAGTAATTTTTGGTAGGCCCAGGAGTAGAGTAGGTCCCAACGTCAACGTGAATGGTTCGTTATGGACCGAAATATGGTGTGTTTGTATATATTTTTATGCCGATGTGTCACCTTTTGAAAACTAATTGAATAAGCGGCGTGTGCATAATCGAGAATAAACGATATTGTTTATTAAATAAGTATCGTAATTAAACAATAAGGTTTTGACACGCTGACCTACAAATTATATTGCGGTAATTAAGCCAATATGGACACAATACAATGTCAATTAGTAATACTTTTTGGACACAATGGGTTACTCAATCTCTTATTAAAACCTTAGTTAGTACATATTCATAGTTGGAAATTATACAGGATGAAATATTAATCACCGTTCATATTGAATGAGACGCCATACAGAACAACTTTTACTATGGAACCAACTCCGAAACCGCGAAATTTTTTTTGGCTATTTTTTCATTTTGGCCGATCAGGGGGCTTAGCGAAGATGACAATCGTTTGCAAAATACGAATCGAAACGCTATTCGTCTCTCTATCGCACTAATATGGAAAAGTGAGCGAGAGTGTGTAGCATTTCGTTTCGTTTTCTGCAAACGATTTTCATCTTGGCTACAGGGCCAGATGTTGTAGTTTTCTATGGGGAAGCCCAAAATATTCTCGATTTCGGAGTTGGTCCCATAGTAAAAGTTGTTCAGTATGGCCTACCTAATAATCACCTCACTCAATATGAACGGTGATTAATATTTCAACGTGTATAATTTTTATATCAGTTAGAAATTATTAATACCCGTTTTATTTTTGGAATATTACAAGTTTAACTATTTTAGGAGCCAGGGTCAAATTTAACGTTTTAAAAACCAGCTAAGAAAGGAGAAAACTATTCTTATTTTGACAACTGTTTTTAACTTGTTGCCTTATTATACTGTTTTCAACATAATATATGCTGGTATATTGAGACTGTAAATATACCGAACCCAGCCTTGGTATCTCTCGCAGATATCTGGTAGCAAACCTGCGACAACTACGCACGCCGCCCGACGAGTTTGAGTGACAACAAAGCATTTAGCGAGTTCTCGAGAGACTGGATTCTTTTCGAAGCACTCCATGTTTGTAAATGTAATTTTACGAGTCGGTTTACTGTTGCTATGTTACCTGTTTGAAATATAGGAAATATTTGTATGCTATATAATAGGTAGGTACTTATAACGAACCTTTCTTTTATGCCCAATACTTACAATGCCTAAATACAAATTTTAATGTAGCTAGCCTAGTTGAACCGGTAGCCGAACTTGTGTGCACCTTGTACTTGGGTATACTTGTAATAAATACTTAACCTGCCTAGTCGTAGTTCAGCAGCTCATTTTCGCTAGAAGTCATTAATGCATGGTTATAACTCCCTATTGCATCACGCCGGCGATACTTAATAAGTTGTGGTTTGTTTGCATATCTTGTTACCGGCTAATGGTCCATTCATGACAAGATTGATGACCGGGCTACTTGACACGAGCGAGACTGTTATGTTATGTTATTATGTATCAACATTTTATTAATAGGTTAAGACAGGTCAGTTTTGAAGAGGTTAGGCTATCGTTTGAAAAGTTATACATATTTATAATCTGACAAACCAAAATCCGCAGTAACATTAGAGGTGTAAAGCTATACTCATCTCTTTTTAATGCTGATTGATGGTACTAGCATAAGAAAAAGACAGTATGATTCTGGCTGTCTGTGCTTAAATTCAGAAATTCCTTGGTCAAACTATAGGTAATTTATATTAATATCGGATAGCTTTTAGTTGAGAATGCTGAGGAGTAAGTTAACAAGAAGTAAACAAGAAGCGATCGAATGTTTTTGAATTTATCTACGTGCACTTTTAGGATTCTTACGTGTAATAGGGCCGATTGATTATCGTTATAACCGGTTTGCATTCCCTAACTAATTCCTGTCAACCAGGATAGATTGACATCAAAAACAAATTGGAAAAAAATTCGTTTATCATTTTTTTTAAATCTGTATAAGCCAATCGTCGTTAATCAAAAGTAAGGGATGGTCTCCCAATACCATTTTTGCGTAGTATTACGGGATCTGGTGGGTGCCGTCACCCCCACTGATGCATTTGGAAAATCCTCCTTGCATAGATCTTTGATCCTGACAATAGAACAAACCGATTGATACCACAAATAAATAAGTATATTGTTTTAAATAAAATCGTTCATTTTGAATTTTATATACATATTTATATTGAAGAGGTACTTATGCTCATAATTTAATGTGATGATTTTATCTTTCAACATATCTACGTAAGTACACGTATTCAATTATTGGAACAATTGATATTTAACAACGCTTGTTCTCGAACGTATTGTTCTAGTTTACAAGATCTCGCATTATTCTATATTAATAAGCACTTAAATTTTTCTCAGCTCGTGTACTTTTACCTCCTAACAATAGTGAAAAGTGATAATAGAACGTAAGAAACATATTTGAACAATACAAAAACTACTTGATGTCTATGTTAAGAGAAATCTTGGATTACCTACCTACGTATTGAACCTGCTAAATTTAAGTTAAGTTAGTTAAGCCTACGTAAACATGAATGTTAATTGGAGTAGTGTCCTGGCTATGTACAACTTGATTTCGGGGTCGTGTAGCAAGAAAACAAGTTATGATACAGAACATAAAAAATGAACCTAATGGTGTTGGTCATTATTTTTTTATCACCAATATTAATACTTATTTTTCAGAAGATTTTGAAATGTAGAGTTCGATCATGACTGTATCCCTTTGTTTAAAAAGCTACGTCTCCTTCCCTTGGCAAGTTTATATATAAGAGAAGTATGTGTTTTTGTTAAGGCTCATCTCCATTACTTCAAAATACGTGAAATTTGCGCAGACAGTTGAGACCTAGAGGAAAATATGTCTTATTTAAGCCGAGGTGTGAGAAGGCTATCTACGAGCGCAACATTTTCAACATGTGCATTGAAATTTTTAACCTAGAGGACGACATCAGATTGCTTCAGGCAATTGTATTTAAGGCTAAATTGAATGATTGGCTCTTGGAAAAATGTTTTTGTCGGGTTAGTTGTTTTCTCGAACAATATAGGTTAAGATAGAAATTAAGGTTATGTTAGTATTAATAATACGATTAATTTATTTTTGACATTTAAATTCATGTATAAAACTATTTGCACGTCTTTATTGGCGGAATACATGATACAATGTATATGTAACACCATAATGACTGTATTCTAGCAAATAAATGAATAATAATAATAAGAAAAGTGGACAAAAATATTTTTGCACACAATTTGGTCACCCTACTCAATTTAACGTCTTGTCGCTTCCCATACAGCGTATATCAAAAGTCAAAGGCTGACCCATGGTCATATACTTAAATAATAATACTAATATTAGTGATTTATAGAAGTAGGTGGTTACCTCTTTGATCCGCTGCAGCAGCGGCTCGAGCCAGTGCGTGTTGCACTCGACGTGCGAGTCGAGGAAGGTGAGCACAGGCGCGGTGGCAACGTCGGCGCCGCGCACGCGCGAGCGCATAAGCCCCTCGCGCTTGCTGTTGCGGATCACGCGCACTTTGCGGATAGCGCGCAGCGCTGCGCCGTCATCCGCTGTAGCAAATAAAACCTTGCTAGTATTTAGCGGCATAACAAAATAATAACCATAACCTAACTATAAATACTGATTTGCACAGAATCTAAATTCACATCAAAACATCGCTTTGTCAAGTCAGTATTTTTTGATACGCGTAATATAATTTCCCTTAAGAAAGCATCACCCACTTTTCGACCAGATGGAGGAGACGGTGTATATGTAAGTATTATGCATTTGGGGCGAGCGGAACTATGTGAGTGTATTTGTGTACACAAACAAATTTTCCAGTTTGAAATGTTACAATAAAACATTAAGACCAGACACAACAAATGCTTAGATTTATGAATGTTTAACGCGTTAGTTAAGGAAGTCCATTACAAAAGTATTATATTACAACATAAGGAACATATTTTGGTCATGTTTTAATCAGTGGCAGTAAAAAGTAACCATTAGTTCAGTTAAGCACTCATACGTGTTAATACGTTGAAACTTTAAAAACGGCGAGAAGGTCAAAGGTTACGAGGTCTTACAAAAGCAAGGAGATGAAACACGGAAATTCGTTTGCTGTCTGTTTTTTGCCAATTATAAGTGCACGGCAGTTGCCTCGGCATGCTAATTAAAGATACTAAATATATTGTTAGAAACATACTAAAAAGAATAGTTATCAAAATGAAGGTGCATTCTATAAACAATAATGCGATTGATCAATATGAGGTTTAATTTATGGATTTTCCGCCTTTAAAACAAAAGCACCACTCGATCATACGCGACCGCAAAAAAACTTCACACCCAACAAAGGCTCATTTTGTATTGCTCAATAGTGAATGGTAGAAATAGGTCGAGGAATGTCTCTAGATCATAGATAGTGCGGGGCAGTGAGCAATAGCCACGGATTGTCATGCGTGTGTGGCTGTGTGCTCGCTGTATAATCTCACTAGTTGCCTGGACGCAAGTCGAGTTCCAGGCAAAGTGCATATACACGGGAAAATTTGACCGGTGCCGCTGTGACCTGGGTAGCCTAGGGTTAAGGCGTCTGCCGCGAATGCAGAAGACGCTGGTTCATTCGTGCCCTGGGCACCGGAGGCCTTGGTTAATTTTCCTTTGTATTATGACATCAATATACGTTTAATACTGAAGAGCTCTTCCTACGATTCGGTTATCTTAGAAAACTCTTAATATAAGCGTCGGTACACGTGTGGAATGATACCTCTCGCTAATTCATGTATTTGTTTAGCAATAGAAGCAATAATCGCCTCGATTTAAGATAATGAAATCGTTTTACTTATATCGTAGTGTCTATCCAAAGTGATTTCTGATCGGAAATTAGTAATTGATGTTTAAGATATTAGTGCTTTTTATTGTCACCACCTTTTAAAATTAGGACATGCCACTAAAAATCGAGGAAATTATTGTATCTCTACATCCTAATATCAATGTACAAATAATTAGTGTATAAACAGGATGCAAGAAGTACCTCCTAATACGGAAATTATATTACTAAGTATCATATGTATTTTACGTTTTGTTGCAAATTAGTACCTACCAACTTATGTTATAAAAAAAGTTGGGAATTACTTACGATTGTCACTGAAGTCATCGACTAGAATTATTTCCTTGATCAGATGTTCCGGACTTCTGTTTAAGACACTGCAAGTAAAAAATAGATATTATAATTAAAGTTTTTACCAACTTATTGTACCTATTTAATTTGGATATATGGTTTAAATACACATTTTAAGAATCATAATCATCATCACCATCAATTAACCAACAAAGCGCTGGAAGCCTAGCGGTAAGACGTAGACGTCCGAGTTTCAACCCGCAGGTCTTGGGTTCCATCTAACCCCGACTCGTACCACTGAGTTTTTGGGTCAGGTTTTACTTTACTTATATACGAAATCGACCGTTCGAGCGGGCACTCATTTTGCACTCTCAGTCCCTCACGTCTGGTATTTATCGGACCGGTACGTGGACGATCAATAAAATTAAGACAATAGGTAAACTTGGGAACTTAAAAATTAAAAGTACCTGACGATGGTGCGCAAGAGTGTGGACCGGGCTTCGTTGTGGAATGTGATGATGATGCTCGTCTGAGGGAGATCTTCGTCGTATTTCTTTAGCCGGCACCTAATAAGGAAACCATTAATAAAAATGCATTTTATTTAGGATGATATTTTAACTTAACTTTGTTCAGGTGTGTAAATGTGTGTATTGTGTATAAAAAAGATAGATTATAAGGATATAAAATAAAACTAAGCTAACTATATACCTACAGATTAAAACTAAAATTAAAAATATTGCATCAAAAATTAACTACATCTGAACATATTTACAGTTAAAAAGTTCGGAACCCGACGGAAGGGTGCCCAGAAGACTGGCAAAGTTGCCACGCTGAATTGCGATTCCGATGCGCTGGGCAAGGAAGGAGCCAGCCATGTAAATAGCATCCAAGAGGCGTTTACTTATTTTTTTCTTTAATTCGTGAGCTCCGTGTACCCAGGATCCGAAGGTCTCGACCCCAAACGGCACAAACTTGCAGCTAGAATCGATTGCTGCATATTTGCACTGCTTGAGGCGCTCTGCCGCTTCGGCAGCCGATCCAGCCTCAGAAGAGGTTCCTGGAAGATGGGACGGCGCAAGGGTATCCACGTTCTTGGAATCCCAAACCAAAGGCCGCCCCAGCTCCCAGGGAACAAGGGTCAGTTTGTTCAGGTAAATATTAATACTTAAAGTCTTACGCGAACGAACTTACTTCTTGAGCGAACAGCATGCATTATTAATACCTACATTTTTTATGCCTAATACATACCTACACGTCTTTACGTTCGAACCTAAGTACATTTTTTGTAGACCCACTTTATTTGTTTATTATCCACTATTAGGTACCATACCATGGTTGCTTAATAAATTAATTGTTTGAATTTCATCAGCATCACTTAAAAACAAAACCAAAAGAGAATTGCTTTGTTTTGATAATTTGAACGTTTTATTACTGCGTCATTATTACCTAAACCTAATGGAAATTTTTAGTTATAATTGCGGATTTTAAGGCTGGTTTTCTACAAAATTTTTGTTGCGCTACCTTTATACCAAAATAGATAATATAGCGGTACACACCAATGGCGACGGCTCAAAATATTCAATATTCAAAGGCAACCCGGAGTAAATTTGGCTTTCCTTTTCTTCGTGATCTGTAGGAAACACTTTGCCAAACTGAGCAAGCCGGTGAGAATCGGTTTCTATATACGCCCTGCTGGTACACACTTTTCTCTTTTTCTTGGCTCTTTACTCAAAAGCTACTCGTATATAAGTATCAGCTGCAGAATTGCATCCCCAATTTATGAATGAAATGCATTTTTCCAGCCGCGTACTCACACTATCTAGGTAATTACATAAAATGTTTAAGACGACCTTTCGGAACATCGTGCCAATTAATGCCGACACCATCTTCAATTTAATTAAAACAACTCGACGTAAATTGTTATTGGTTAATTGCAACATAAATAAACAGTTTAACCACATTGCTACGTTTATAGGTTCCTCATTACCATATTCGGATCATTATAATATACACTTCTGACCTTTGACAGGGCCTTGTGCTCTTTCACTTTATGTACCTATACTTACATAATGAACTACAAAATAAACAAACTAGAGGAATAAAAAAAATACTATGTGTTTTAAAAACTTGCCAATCTTTTTAGCTTAACGATAAAATATAGTTAAGTAGAGAAATATAGTTAGTTATGTCAAAAGTTTGTAACATAAACATATTTAATACTTTTCATATACATATAACCGATATAAAACTATTTTAGATTCCATTGCAAACTCGTTTTCCATTCAATTTAGTATTTTACATACATTCCAGAAAATTGGCAACATTGACGTACAATGTACGTATCTACTCGCTCGTACGAACGTACTAAGTTGACAATTCCAGGATATAGTGTTTACAGGGCCTCAATTCGACATGGCATAACTGACAGTAGCTAGCGAGACAACTATGAGATCTTTTGTGACAGTTGAAATTTGGGGTGGAATCACTCAAGAGTGACATCTAAAATGGTGGCCATAGCCATAGACAAAACGCTCTAGCGAGACCTACTGACAGATTGACAGTTAGGTGTGGACACGTGTGGACAGATGGATTTCACTCTATCATCTAGCGAGACAAGTGTGAGAGCCACGTCTCGCAGTTTGGCATGTCGAAACGGGCCCAGTACGTGATATACAGCGAGTTTCACGAATTAAGCCCTCAAATGATGCGCTTCAAATATGTCTACATATTTACTAAAGTAGAATGTCATGTAGGTTTATGTGGAACAATTTTCCTGCAAAAGTTTGATTATTTAGGTAATCAATTTTGGTCTTATGTAGACAATATATTAGGTATATTATTAAGCGAGCAGGGGAGCACCAAGAAACTTTTTTTGTAACTGTTAAAAAAAACCTGACGCTACCATCACGGAACATAATAAGATACATAATTTCGTTGTTGCGCTTTCCCAAGCTAACAGGGCTGGCTGGCATGACGGTAAGAAGTCCGGTTACAATCTGGAGGTCTCGGGTTCGAACCCCGGTTCGTACCACTGAGTTTTTCGGAAATTATGTACGAAATATCATTTGATATTTGCCAAACGCTATTCGGTGATGGAAAACATCGTGAGGAAACCTGCATACATCTCCGTAGAAATTCAAAGGTGTATGTAGTCCCCAACCAGCTTTGGGTGTGGGTATTGTATCCCGATCTCTCTAGTACATGAGAGGAGGCCTGTGCCCAGCAGTGGGACGTATATACCTAGGCTAACATATTATTATTAAATACGAGGCTTTAAATATAAGAATCGGGTCTACTCACAATTTTTTTTAAATATTTATGGTTTGATATCGTATCAATTAATCCAGTATGTACCTACGCTTGCATGTTTACAAACATAATTAATAAAAAGTATAATAGGTTACAATAATTTATTTTAATTTACAAGCCTCAATATCATATTAAGAATCTTACCGCAGGTAATGAACATAAATGCGTAGATAATAGAAGCGGCGGACCTGAGGCGGTTAGAGGTCGCATATCTACTGCTATGCGATTCACTATTCCTTTTATACCTCTCGTATAACTTGACCTTTAAAATTGCAGCAACTATATGTATTTAGAGACCAGTC
Organism: Pammene aurita; assembly: GCA_947086415.1. Lineage (NCBI taxonomy): Eukaryota > Metazoa > Arthropoda > Insecta > Lepidoptera > Tortricidae > Pammene > Pammene aurita. The sequence continues at coordinate 16,892,855 of OX352290.1, forward strand.
TTGTTGGTCATTCGGTTGCAAGCGTTGTGAAAAGGGCCTTGCAGTTTGCGGTCGCAGTGGAGCCCGCAATCTAAGGGCTCGCTATTGGACATCCTGACCCGGGAAGCTTGGGGTCAGCCTATCAGTAATATATTATCAACTTTTGCTGTGACTAATAGATAGGAAAGTGTTATGTAAAATACTTTTCCCTAGGGCCTCAAACGAGTAATAATATATTATAAATACGTTTAGGTATTCATATAATTCGAATGAAATAAAATATAGTCGCTGCACAATAATAAGTCATTATTGTTTATCGTTTATAAGAATTATAAATTTTCCGTTACACTCATAAAATATATATACTAGAGTCAAATTGGGCCCCGATACTTGCAAATTAAGAATTAAAAGCTCCAATGTGCTTAAGTTTATAGAAAATGCAGTAAGATCAGATTTTGTAAACTAATTATTTACTCATGTTTGTTTTTCACTCATAAATTCCATCTGAAAATTATGCATTTTCCCGGTTTAAATCACCAACAAACAAAGAAATAAACAAAAAATGCATGGCAGATTGCCATGAACGGAAATTGAGCCAAGACATGGTCCTTGTGTTTTGTAGTCGCCGTGTAAAACACCGCGCGATACTTGGTCACCAGCCAAGCTTTCCATATGGCCAGACTCGGGAAAAGGCTTACATACCAATATCGTACGTATTCTTATACCTATTCTTGCATAAAAAAGAAAATAAGGGGTAGATCCACTTGCAGCGTTATTGTAGAAGACGACTAGAAAACGTTTATATTATAACACTAGCTTTTTCCCGCGGCTTCGCTCGCGTTAAATTCGGGGTAACACGGTTCCCCTTTCCTGATTTAAAACCGTACCGTATGCACTATCGTGTGAAGCGCGGGCCGATGCCTGCACTTAAGTACTTACAGTAGAACCTGCACTAATTTTGCGGAGTCTCACACAAATTTCCATCCCGTATTTTAGGGGCTGGGGGAAAATTTCCAAAAAAAGGGCAAGTATTTTTCGTTGGTAACAGAGTCTGTGTACCAATTTTTAGCTTCCTACCTTGAAAACTGCGAAAAGTCCCATATAAAATTTCACCCCCTCTTTTAAGGGGTTGGGTGCAGATTTCCACATAATGCATGATTTTTTTGTTAGTCACAAATAGTCCGCATACCAATTTTTAGCTTTCTACCTTGAAAATTGCGGAATGCTCCATACAAACTTACAGCCCCCTGTTTAGGGAAGTGGGGGGTTAGAAAGAGACAAAAAGTAGCCTATGTCACTATCCATCCCTTCAACTATCTCCACTTAAAAAATCACGTCAATTCGTCGCCCCGTTTTGCCGTGAAAGACGGACAAACAAACAAACACACACATACACTTTCCCATTTATAATATTAGTATGGATTACTGCAGGGGTAATTTATTGATTTACTGAATACACTGTCCGGAAACTTAACGACCTATAGCTATGCCCACGTCAGTACGCTTTCATCTTCGACTTTCGATTGATCCTTTGATAAGCACATTGATTGGCATCACGACACATGCAATTCTAGCCAATGCGCTTTGGCGTTTGACGGATATATTTCTGGTAAACGCAAGATGAATATGAAAGCACCATTAAACCTTAACCAATAACCCGTTTTGCCTGATCAATCTTCAAAATGTTAATGTTTGCTAACGATCGTAACTACTTACATGGCGTTTCGCGTATCAGGCACGGCCCTATTGCTGGGCAGGGCATCGGAGGCGGCTTGGTTAAAGCGATTCCGCACATACGGGTCGGAGTCCTTAGAACCCCCCGCCACGTACCCCCCCTCGTCGAAGTACCGGCCCGTGCTGGTGTACGGCTCGTCGACTGATGGACTGCTCTCTGTTTCTTCTATGTTCGTTTGTTTTATTAGCCGTAGGGCTATGTTTTCTTCCTGCAACAATGTAATCGTGATTAGACACGCGAGTTCAGTGTGTCAGGGCCGCCGTTAAAATAGTTTGAAAAGTGACCATATGGCTAACTCAGAGTACATACTAAGGTTTTGCAGTTGGAATGCCAGTGCTATATGTTAATAGCAGACTGGAATTCATATATATTTAGTTTGAGTATCGTGACTGCTGCTAAAAACAATTAATTATATCTAAAAAGTAAAAACGGGCAAAGTGGATTAGAACTAATATTATTTTAAATAGCTTACTGTAGCTAATTGTAAATATTTTAAGTACATATGCTTTAAACTTAAACAGTCTAGTGAATAGAAACGAGATGATGAAAACCGACGTCCCGTCATCAAAAATGCAGCACTTACTAACTTATTCATTACACGTTTTACGCGTGAGCTCAGCAGAAGGTACCTTCTTGAATTTATGAACCACTTCGTTCTTCTGCATAATTAAGTAGGTTTATGCTATAGACGATGCTGAATTCTTTAAACCCATAGGTAACTTAAGGGTGAGTAGTGTATGATTCTTGACGATGAACAAATGATGTTTGTTGAGGTCATTACTCTTTTTAATTTTAACCGTCGATTTCATAGGCACGAGGACATGATATGGCATGTTACCCATGGGTAATCGTAGCCTAAATGAGAGTGAGAGCGGAGAACTTGATCACTTTTTCTCAAATATATTATATCATTTTCAGTTTTTAATAATTAAACCAGATTTAGTACTTAATAGCGTTATCGTTAATTAAAAGGTTTTTCAAGTTACATTATGTAACTTTAAAAAACCGTAATTATAATTAGAAAACTTACTGAGCAGCAATTTACTATAAACATAATAGTAACTGATGTCTGTCAACTATCAATGAGCGTGTAACATTTAAAAGTGTTGAATTACATTACAATTGCAATGATTCTAAGCAAAATTTATTTAAATGTACTTCTTATGTCCTATGATGTCCACTGTTTAAAGATTCTCCCGTTTTGGATTTACAAACTGTATATTGAGCTGCTGGTATAATTTGCAGTGAGTGTAATCAACATATATCGTGTATTTAAATTATTAATTAAAACGAGATCATATGGTGAGATCAATTTTCTAAAGTTCAAATGCCACTTCAAAAGTGATATATGGGCCGAACTAACAAGTGTGAAGGTTAGTTGCCTTTTGCAAGTCGCTAAAGTAAGCCAGTTTCGCTCCAGTGCCGTGGTCAAGCAGCCGTATCGTGAGAACTGCAGCGCCAGACGTGTTATCCAACAGGAACTGCATTCAAACTTTAATTATAGTAGTAATAAAACACTTTATTGTACAGTCAACGTCAAATATATGTTTACACTTTTGCAACTTATTACAAAGGAGTAAGATGCAAAAGTGTAAACATATCTTTGACGTCGACTGTACATATGAGAAAACACAGTTATATAACAAACAGAGATATATAACACAACATATACCTATAAAGGCGAACTTATCCTATTAAGGGATTTCTTCCAGTTAACCTTTGAGCTATTAAGAGAGAGAGAGAGAGTCGGAAGTGCTAGACAGACTTATTGTACGACAACTACTGTACTGAATTATTTCAACTTGATTTGATAGGTATTGGCTAGCAGTAGTATGTTGTGCTAAGTTTAGCTCTCTCTCAGATATTTTAAATATACCTTTTGTACCTAAAATAGCGGATATTTGATAAATTTTAATGATAATTAGAATTTAAATGTCTGTCCTTAAATGGATGTCTTTGCAAACTTAAAATGCATGAAACCTTATTCACGATTCATATTGAACTCGACTTGTACCAGCTGCCCTTTTCCAAGAGGTTTAGCACTAACCTACAACATTCAAAGGAAATTTAAGCCAAATGAGCTCTGTCTCCATTGACAATAAACCCTGAATTACAAAATTAAAATCCTTCTTGATGTCATAACGTTGAAAAAAAACGTTTAGCTACGTGTTTTTATGGCTCAAATAAATTAACTAAAGAACAGATCAAATTATTTTTAATAAATATTTTGATTTGTTTTTATTTTTTAAGTAGACTTACTGTATAAATCATAAACTTATATAGATGTCATATACGAAGGAAAAAGTGACCTAGGCCTCCGGTGCCCATGGGCTGGGAACGAACCAGCGTCTTCTGCATTTGCGGCAGAGGCCTTTACCACTTGGCTCAAATAAATTAAGTATAGACCTCACCATTTCATCGTCTTCTTAGAACTTGAATGGCATATTCTCATCTGCAATTAGAATTTTCTTAATTATTTTAACAGATGTAACCATGTGACCTTGACACGGTGTAATATACTAAAAATATTCCATATGTAAATTAAATCACCACAAATATCCAGATAGAACTGTGTCATAGATATCGTTAGACATTGTGTAATATTGAAATTAAGGGAAAATGTGTTGTTTACATGTTTGTAGTGATACTTGGAGAGACCAGAATAATCCGACTAACTTTAATCGGTACGTATAAAAATCTCATGTAGTTTAGCACCGTTTTCTTAACAGCACCTCAGGTTTAAGTTAGGTTGGTCTATCTAAGACGTATATGGAAATTACAGTTGACAGCTGAGAGCAAGCAACGTATTATATTCAATTAGATATTGAGAGATTAGAGTATTTTTGCATAGATCTATGTATAGTTTAGTAAGTGATCGGGTATTTCAGGCTCACACTGTTATCTCCTCGCGTTTTTCTCGGCTTTTTGCCACGGCTCTATCGAGCCTGTGGTCCGCTCGGAAACCTTATCCCAGGAATTGGTGTAGGCACTAGATTTTACGAAAGCGACTGCCATCTGATCTTCCAACCCAGACCGAAAACTAGGCCTTGTTGGCATTAGGTCCAGTTTCCTCACAATGTTTTCCTTCATGCGACTGGTAAATATCAAATGATATTTAAATAGCTGGGTTTGAACCCGAGACCCCCGAATTGAAAGTCCGACGTCTTACCGCCAGGCCACCAGGGCTTCGGGCTTAAACTTTCTAATTTGCAGAGTCCTCATGCAGTTGGTAATATTGTACTTTTTATATATAATTAAACGTTTTTTATACAAAGCGGCTTTTAATTAACCGTATAACAATGAAAATGTATGTATGCTCATTCTTATAATGTTGTTTACTTTCTTCAAACGATATGTTAGTATATTTTCTGGGTTATTTCACCGACGCCGAAAATGTGTCCAATTTGCGCCAATTCGAGCTACATCGCTGTGCTACTGGTTCTGCTACGGTTATTTCAAATTTATAATACACTTAAGCATACGCTTAAGCATAACACAGTAAGGGTTAGGACAAGTTTATTGACAATGTACCTACAAATATTTTTATCGATCGCGAGCTGTAGCAAGATTTATGACAAAACTCTAGTGTAGATTTATGACAAAACTCTAGTATTGTATAATATGGTTTTTATGCTGATAAAAAATACGCCATGAACTAGCATATTTGCAACTTGCGATACAACATGGCGTTGCATTTTTGTAATACTACATAACTAAGAAACCAATCAATTTCGAATTCTAAATCGGGCTCAGAGGGCTTTGTCACCTATCTAACATTATTTATTTGATATCAGTCATATCACACTGCTAACACTATATTATTATTTTGTAAGCCCATAATTAGCCTGCTTTCTTCTTCACTAATATAATTTTGAATTTGTTGACTAGATAATTGAGAACATGCGTGAAAAATATTTAATTGAATTAGTTCAATAAAAACGTTCAGCAACACCAAATTAATATAAAATTTTCGTAAAAGTAAAATTTGAGCAATTTTTTTTATACCCCGAATGTACTTTCAATACCACAATTCGATTACGGGAGGTGGGGGCTGCAAGTGCCGATTTTCCAATAACATGGAATTTCATTATGAAAATGATAGGATGAATTTTTGATGTGTGAAAATATCAAAGAGTTGTCTATCGGTTTTTGTAATATTATAGTGATTTGGGCCAATATCTCAGTAGTTATTTTTTTACAGATTTTTTTTGGACAAATTTCGGAGTGGAACTTTCAGCCCCGCTTTGGGGTGAGTTGTTCCACCCGTGAGGCAAATTGTTCCGCGTAGATTATGAAAATATAATGTGAGAATAAAATGGGTTTTTGTAAATAAAACAATCATTAAATATATTTATAATATGTTTTGTATTATAATTTCTCTCAGATGCATAACTGAACTTTAAAAACAACAAAAAAAAACACTGCAAACCTCCAAATAACCATTTCTTTTAACTTTTAAGTAATATTTGACATTCATCCAGTTAGAAATCTTATAAGATACGAAACTAACTTTAAAAAAATAACATAACTGGTAATCTTCAGATAAACTTTTTATCAAATTAACTAACAATTGAGATCTATCAACTTACAGGCACAGATTTATGATATGTTATGTAACTTATGTATTATAATTACTGTCAGATTTATAACTGAACTTTAAAAACAACAAAAAAAAAACACTGCAAACCTCCAAATAACCATTTCTTTTAACTTTTAAGTCATATTTGACATTCATCCAGTTAGAAATCTTATAAGATACGAAACTAACTTTAAAAAAATAACATAATTGGTAATCATAACATTCATATGCGAGTTATCGCACCTGGCAGCAAGCCGAAGTATATTGAGGAACACCTTAAAATGTAGTCCACTAGCTGTTTCTCCTGTTCCACAGTAAATACTGTCCTGCATTTATATCCTGTAGTAGGATCTTTACCGGCTTTCAATTTATTAACAAATCGACGTAGCGTCATGTCATGTGGCAAATATCCAGTTCTCTGGCAACTGTTTTTTACTTTTTTTCCCTCATTAATGACAGCATTTGCAGCTTGACGCAGTAATGTTTCGGAGGTTTTAAGTCTATCTGACTTTCGTTTGTAGGTAGTACGCATCCTAAAAAAAAAAGGTCTTAAACATTATAGGTAACATTGAAGGTTCGTTGGGGTAAGTTGTTTCGCGGAACAAGCAGCCCCTCCGGGAGGGAACATCCAACCCCAAATTTCATTTTTTACAAATACTGCCAAACCACCAATTCAATAGAAAGAATTAAAAAACACTTGAACTGCAAGACACCTTACTAATGTCACTACAAAATAGGAAAGTTACATGTAGATGGGGCCATAATTACCAAAAATAAACCAAAAAGTTTAAACACGAAAAAATTAACTCACGTGGTGTTTTACAAGCTCCGTGCACACCGCCACTCAGCCGCCGGCGCTGGAGTAACTAAGATGGCCGCCGGTACGGCGCGTCACCTGATGCTCAAACGGCACACTTCACACGTATTGCTATCTCTTTTCTTTACAAAGTTATTGCCGTCGGAACAACTTACCCCGGGAACTTGCAGCCCCGTCCTCCCCTACTTGTGTTCTAACAAGAAAAAAAATGTACGACAACTATATAGGTAAACGCATTTCTTCGTGCCTCTAATTACAAAAATCTTCTAAAAACTTGTTCCTTCCAAACAGTTTTCCGCAACTTTGAGGTCGGTAACGTCACAAACCTCACGCTTTTTGTATGGGGCGTTTTGACGCGCGGCGCAGACGCCTAATGTATTTTCGCATTTTTGACCTTTCAGGCCTACAATAGATAGTAGGTTTATTAGATACATTTGAATCTAACGGGAAATTGAATTGATCGACGGCTTCCAAAAAAATCATGCATGTTGCTAATTGGAGTCAATTCATTATACTGTTTCATACTTTTATTGCGGCATAGTTAAACAAGCTCTAAGTACCGCCCTAGTTAACTATTCTCACGTGCACTAAGTACATTTTAACGTGGCAAATTTTAACGACACTCTTTTAACCTTCAGGCCATCTCCATTGTTTCAGGTCATAATAAGTCATCTCTCGAAGTGCGAAAGTGCAATTAAAATGCAAAAGTAATAGTAGCTTCTCTTTTAAAACTGGGCTGCTGGATTTATTGAAGTTGCCTCGGGCACCGATGATATACATCTTTGTGTCTCTCTATATTATATTATATTATATTCATCATTGTGTGGTATATTTATATCATAAAATGTATATTATTGCTTTTGAACCACACGATTTAATATTTTTTTATTATTAGGGTTCCGTAGCCAAATGGCAAAAAACGGAACCCTTATGGATTCGTCATGTCTGTCTGTCTGTCTGTCTGTCTGTCTGTCTGTCCGTCCGTATGTCACAGGCATTTTACTCGGAAACTATACGACGTATCTAAATAAAATTTACACATAAGGTGTATTTTGTATGCAGCTACTTAGTTATGTAGTTAAATTTGAAAAAAAAAATATTTTTAGGGGGGCGCTCCATACAGGTAACTAAATAAAAATAAAAATAAAACAAATAACAACATGTGAAACATCAATCGGTAGGTCTTTCAAAATAACATTGAGGTTTCTTTGACTATTTTGTGATTAAGTGAATATTTTCTGAAATAATCGCTTCGAAAGTCAGAAAAGTTGTGTAGCCCCCCCCGTAACTTTGGAACCGTAAATTCAAAAAATATGAAAAAATTTGAAGAGATGCGCCTTATCATATACTTTCTAGTAAAATTGTTTTGAACATTATCGGTTCAGCCATTTTTGAGTTATCTCCAAAAAAATTCTTCCATAGGCATCAGATACGACATTTTGGGATTAGTTTGGTTCTTATTCCATTGAAGGTACGGAACCCTCCTATGCGTGGTCCGACACGCACCTTGGCCGGTTTTTTTCATTGGCGTAACGTAGGTAAGTGAATGGCAACGTTAATCAGTTACTGCCCATCATCAATGTTCACTCATTTTATTAGGAAGTTCACTTTAAAAACATACACGCCGAATTGAGAACCTCCTATTTTGAAATCTTGAAGTTGGTTAAAAAGGGTCATGGGCCGAATTCTAACTTTAAAATACGTGTTGAGACAATTCAGCGCAACTTCAATACGACTCCAATGCAACGCCTAAACGTCTGAATCAGAAATATCAGAATTTGCTTGGAAATTATTTCGATGCATCTACACTTTTTACAACTTCAATATTGGTTGATATTTGTTGTATGTTGGAGTTATGTTGAGGATAGATTGTGTTTTTAATGTATAGCAAAAATACGGCACTTATGATGTTATCATCATAATAAATGGTAAAAGGTTGTCTGGGAGAAATCGCTTTTTAGCGATAAGACCGCTGTTGTTTACCTCTATTCTGACTTAATGCATTTTCTGTACTGGTTTTCTTTTTGAGATGTTCAATAAAGAGTATTTGTATTGTATTGTATTGTATAAATATCTGTATATTCAAGGAGATATTTTCATCAATAAAAAAATGTTTTATAAACATTCTTTGAAATTCCTCGTTGGGTTATCCTCAACTTCAAGTTCTGCATATAATATAAAAAAAACGTAGTTTTTAACCTAAGTTCTGTAAACAAACCTTTGATGAGCTCCTTACTCTATACACCGTTGCATTATCTTGTAAATAGAAAATTTTATTTATTATTTACAGAATGGCGTCATAAAAACACTGTTAATCTTCACGAAGTTTATGTCAGGTTGAAATATTCACTTCACATGGTTAGTTATCTGCCGAACCGACCCCAGATAATGGGATAAGGCTTAGGAAAAGAAGAAGAAGTGGTTAGTTATCTAAGCTGCCTACTTGTCCTGGGCCGCGATTCGAAAAATAAACACACACACTGGACAGACACAGCTCCAACCCAACTCAACCCAACTCAACCCAACTCAACTTAACGCTATAATGACATTGACATTTGCTATTCGAACAGATTTTCATTCAACATTGGTCTCACATTGGTCACACATAATATAATATTAGCTGCCAACTTTGTCCTGGGCCGCGATTCGAAAAATAAACACACACACTGGACAGACACAGCTCCAACCCAACTCAACCCAACTCAACTCAACGCTATAACGACATTGACATTTGCTATTCAAACAGCTTTTCATTCAGCATTGGTCTCACATTGGTCCAATGTGCGACCAATGTGAGACCAAAGTTGGAGCTGTGTCTGTCCAGTGTGTGTGTTTATTTTTCGAATCGCGGCCCTGAGTGAAAACCATGTACCTGTCCAACCATTTTTCCTTCCCATTTTCTAATTACAAGTAAACAACATACCTACTAGTAGCTAGGCGAGCTTTCTACAGGTACTCTCTGCCTTCCTATAACACGACTACGGCCAGTATCGGAGAGAAAGCAAAGGCTATAAAAGACTTAAACCGTTCGATCTCGTTTTAATGCATTACTTCCGTCGCGTGTGTCGTAAAATACGTTAGCGAATATGTCTGCCAGTCTCTGCTCAAACTAGCCTTGAGGGCTAATTGCGTATAACGCATTCGTTTGTTTCGTTGCTATATTTGTATAAAATGTACTACGCAAACGAAGACGTCAAAAGTCCTCTTTAAAGGGGAATAAGAGCTTTTAACGTCTTCGATTGCGTAGTAGTACTTTTGATGCTGACTGTACCTATTATACATATTCTAAGCCGATTAAGGAGTAAATGAGTGAACTTTTACATGTAATGTGGGATAAAACGGGATACCCCGGAACGTCCAGACAAAAATGTTTGCTATCATCGATGTTGGATAAATTTTTGACTTTTTGAGTCGTTTAATATATTTTAATTACAAATAATTGTGATTTAAATATCCTATCAATTAAATGCTCTTTATAAATTTTGATCAGGTTTTCACTCTGTTTTAATTTTCAACATATAAATATATTATATAATTAATAACATGTTTAAAAAAACCTACCCAAGCTCTTACATAATTAAATAATAAATAAATAAATATTATAGGACAATCTTACACAAATCGACCTAGGCCCACGGTAAGCTCAATAAGGCTTGTGTTATGGGTACTAGACGACGATATATATAATAGATAAATATGAATAAATACTTAAATACATAGAAAACATCCATAACTCAGGAACAAATATCTGTGATAAACACACAAATAAATGCCCTGACCAGGATTCGAACCCGAGACCTCCTGCTTCGTAGGCAGAGTCACTACCGACTAGGCTAGGAGGCCGTTATTAATTATTTTGTATTTATCCATTTATAAAAATGACCCTTCCATTATACTAGGGCAAGGACAGCAATCGTAATACCGTACCGCTCTCTAGAGGTCTACGTTCTATACACGACCCTGCTAACTCCATATCATAAGGTTCTAAATTTATCAAATGTGACACAATCAAAAGATCGGTATAATACTAAGTATCATATTTAGCTAGTTGGTTAATATGAATGATAAAATTGTGCTACTTAAAAACTACTACTAATAAGAGTAATAAGTATTAAACATATATAATTTTAAACAAAAAAGAACCGACTTCACTTAGCATCCACCTTTCCAACAGCAAATGCTCGAGCTGCTGTAAAAAATACTCAAATCACTATAATAGTTGAAGAGTTCCCTCGATTTCTCCAGGATCTCATCATCAGTTCCTGACCTGGTTACAATGGGACCAACTGTGAAGTATATTCTTTCAAACAAAAAAAGAATTTTCCAAATCGGTCCAGCCGTCTTCGAATAATCGGTGAACATACATAAAAAATAAAATAAAAAAAATAGCAAAACTCCTCCTTCGAAATCTTGAAGTCGGTTGAAAATAGGATAACTCACAGTAAAACCTAAAGTTGCTCTTGGGTAAAACGTGAGTTACCCGTTTTTAGGGTTCCGTACCTAAAGGGTACTAAGACTCCGTCCGTCCGTCTGTCACCAGGCTGTATCTCATGAACCGTGATAGTTAGACAGTTAAAATTTTCACAGATGGTGTATTTCTGTTACCGCTACAACAACAAATACTAAAAAACAGAATAAAATAAATATTTAAGGGAGCTCTTATACAACAGACGTACTTTTTTTGTCATTTTTATAGATAATGGTACGGAACCTTTCGAGCGCGAGTCCGTCTCACACTTGGCCGGTTTTTATATATATAATATGACTCACGGAAGTTTTTTTTTAGTTTTAACGATCTTTTTCCAAGTTTTGGAGGTTTTGTGTTTAAAATTACTAAGTACTAATATTTTATAACATACAAGGGCTGCTATTTATATATCCGGAAATCGGGATTACAATCTTCTTAAATAGCATATTTGACCTCCATGGTAAAATTTGAACTTTTTTAAGTACTGGCCGGTATATTTTTTCTTTCTTATTAACGCTCGTGTTTTGTTTTTGACGGGTTTTAAATGTCATCTCGCAGCAAGAATGGAACTCGCTCGTGAAAATATTCGTGCTATGATTTATTATGATTTTCGGCGTGGTTTAACGCAACAACAGTGCATAGATCAACTAACTTCAACTTTTGGTGATGAAGCCCTATCTAAAACTACTGTGTATCACTGGTTTAGTGAGTTCAATCGTGGACGTAGTATGCTTACGGACGAAGTTAAGGCAGGTCGCCCGAAATCGGTCGTTGTACAACAAAATATCGAGGCTGTGCGAAAACTTATAATGGACGACCGACATGTTACGTACCGCGAGATAGAGGCGACTCTGGGTATTTCTATGACCAGCATTAATAGCATATTACATAATTATTTGGCTGTAAAAAAAATTTGTTCGCGTTGGATACCCCACAACTTAACAAAAGAGCAAAAAGATGCTCGCGTCGAATGGTGCAATAAAATGTTAAAAAAATATAACCGTGGTGACTCAAAAGCCGTTTATAACATCTATACAGGTGACGAATCCTGGATCTATGCATACGATCCCGAAACGAAGCAACAATCAACGGTATGGGTGTTTCAAAATGAGCCGAACCCTACGAAAGTTACTCGTGCAAAAAGTACATTGAAACAAATGGTGGCCTGCTTCTTCGGTATTAATGGCCATGTAGCTACAGTGCCACTACGAAACCGTAGAACGGTTAATTCAGAGTGGTACACGACCATTTGCTTACCGGAAGTATTTGAACAAATTCGTAAAACTAACCAGCGACGAAGAATCATTCTTCATCATGACAATGCCAGCTGTCATACGTCACGCGAAACAACTCTATTTTTGGAGGGTCAAAATGTGGAATTAACGGGTCATCCGCCGTACAGCCCTGAATTGGCACCCAACGATTTTTATTTATTTCCAAATATAAAGAATAAATTACGCGGTCAACGATTTTCGACCGCTGAAGATGCTGTCGACGCATTCAAACAACACGTTATGGAGGTACCTCAGGCGGAGTGGCAGAAGTGCTTTAAAAATTGGTTCACGCGAATGCAAAAGTGCATAGATCATCAAGGGGAATACTTTGAAAAACAATAAAACCATTTTCAGCCGTGTACGTTTGTTTGTTTTTTTGTTTCCGGATATATAAGTAGCAACCCTAAAAATCGTACAACTAGCTAAATAATTTCAATATTATAATATCTACGTTATTTATTTAGCTGTCTAGCTAACTACTTACTATGCACTGTACCTAAACAAATTCAAAATATTAAATAGGCGACTTGTCAAATATAAGCACTGTAAAAGCCGCTCTTTAAGATCACGAGAACATAAATTGTCTCACAGCTAAATAGCGAGGCGGTCACGCTATGGCACAGACATTGTACTGCTTCCCACCGTAGACTTGCACTTTCGACGCCACACTTCCTGGCCGACAACACTATCATTACGATAAACTACAGTGCATCCGTACGCGCGATCCTATTGCATTTTAATGTAATTGCTGGGCTATTTGCGGATTGCATGCGTTTACGTTAAAGGTAAACCACTAACCGCCGAATAGGAATAGGAGCCGTTTGTTATTAGGAATTAAACCAAGTATAAGTATTACTGCTTCACCAACCACTGTTGTTTTACTGTAACCACAAATTGTAGGTTGATAGCACCAGGTGAATAATCTATGACGGATGGTTCAAAAACTATTTCGTTTCTGGCCTAATTCAGATTTTTAAATAAGTTTACGAACATATTGTATTTTATTTATATTTGAATACTTTCCACCTTAGCTGTAAATAATATCGATAAACTCATTATTTTAATCCAATATCTTATATTGCCGAATAGGTACCTACATTTATAAATTATTCAAAGTAACTGGGTACACCTACGAATAGAACAATTCTCGAATACGTGCAGCATTGTTATGTGTGGGATAACGGCCTAATCTATGACGCAAGTGCGTGGCAGTGAAAGTGCCGGCCATGCCACGTCCTTGACAAGAGATCCGGATCAGAATCCAATGTAGTATAGCTTGGATTCGGACTAGGTATGGACCACGTCAAATGCAACTTATGCAAATCGTCTTTGCTTAAAATTAGTTTAACACAGACAAAATAAAAATTGAACAGATGTTGTTAATTTGTAAAGATATTTAGACGCTAACGTACAGACGCTATTAGATATATCGGCCAAGGTGGTCAGACAAATCGGAACAACGCCTATTTCCAAGCCAACGCTTCCTTGCCAAGGATGTATTCAAATTGCATGTTCCGATATTTTTGAGAACCTTGGTCGCTCCAATATCTTGAATGGCGACTGTACAAATTCGACCTGAGGCTGTAGCCAAGGTAACAATTGTTCATTGACAACGCAATAAAATATATGAATGCACGATGCGGTGCTTACGAAAAATATTTTTATTCCATATGTACCCACATTAATTTTAGCATTATTTAAGTTTCCATTGGTATTCTTATCGACAAAAACGTTTGTCAATTAGCTCAACCCCTGCTGTTATCATTATGTCACTTGTATTCATTGATTTTTTATGTATTCTACTAGATGTGACATCTAGAACAAATTTTGTGCGCCATGTTTGGCGGTTGGCAGCTGTGTCTGAATCAAAGAGTAGTATAGACTTGTAGGATTTTCACTACAATTTTTGGGACAAAAAAATTCTTAGGGATGTGATCTCCTGTTACTCAATGCTTGTATTGTTCGGACGGTTTTGGTTATGATATAATGCAGATTGATATTGTTTTAAAGAATTCATCACATAATGGGAATTGTGAAATGTTTACTTTTCAAAGTCTCATTTAAATGCAAGGTTTCTTTTAAAACATTGGTTTGGCTTGTGAATCATTTATCACATACCTACGTAATTACTAAAATGAATGGTCCTTGATCGTATTGTAAGGGGATACGACTAGGATTATAAAATAAACCAGTACTTTACCAGTATTTACACTTGTATTCGTTTGTTACAAGGTTTAAATATGAATAAATTACACTATGTTACAATAATATTTTCAAGACGTCTTTACAACAATCTGGTCAAGATCCGAATGGCGGCCGCAGCTATATACCCGTCATTTTATAACATCAAAATGGCGGGAACGAGCAACAAGGAATAGTCAATTGACAGTCTTTTAAGATGATGCTAAATAAAAAGTAGTTATCCTTACAAGTTAAAGTATTTATCAATAATAATGCTTACAGTATGTACTTCATTTAAGTGGGTAATATGAATCAATCTCGGCTAATGTCCTATAGCTCGGTATTATTCGCTGATAATGATTTAAATAACGGTTATTAACGGTTTATGTGTTTGTATTTTCTAATTGTGTGTATTTTATATTTGACATGAAATAAATTATTAAAACACGGTTATGATAGTTTTTAGTGAGTTTGCTCATGATCACAACTTATATGGATATATGTACATAGGAAAAAGTGACCTAGGCCTCCGGTGCCTAGGGCCGGAATCGAACTATCATCTTCTGCATTCGCGGTAAACATATTAGTTGGTAGGGTAGCACATAGATAATAAAAAAGTCGAAGATACAGTATTTATTAATGAGGACTCACTTATTATGTATGAAATTCTTCATCATTAGGTCCACTAAACCAATCTCACAACACAACAGAACCAATCTGTGCCATCAGTGGTCTTTATCATCATTTCCATAATGCAACTCACAAAAGTTAAATAAATATGTCTAATGCAATTCAATTAATGGCCTTAGATCATCTCACGACAATTCCAATGAGCCCCAAACACGGTTCGGATACAATGTTTTGTCATGGAGTTCCGTTGATCTTTTCCACCATACCAAGACCATCTCCACCTTCGCGAGAGAAAATGCGCGATACTAGCTCTAATAAAATGTGTCCTTTGTATCTGTCTGACCAATCCAAACCAGTAGGCACATCAAGGGTTAATCATCAGACCATCATCAGACCATTGTTGTCATCACCAGAACTCAGTTCCAAGTCAATAGTTGTGTAGAAGTCAATAGTCAAATGCAAGTGCAACCATAGTGCAACCATATTAAACTAATCGCACCGCGTGTAATACTAATAATAATTGAATAATTTCCACAACCTTCTGTGATCTTCATCATCAGATCGACGTCATAAAATGATGGTTTTCGTAAGCCAATTACTATAAAAAATACTACAGGTGTGCCTATAATATTTAAAGAGTTCCCTCGGTTTTTCCAGGATTCCATGATCAGGCACTGACCAGATCACAATGGAACCAATCTATAACAACATCTTTTCAATTAAATAAATATATTAATGATATTCTCATACATTACGGACTTGGTCGATGTTATGCAATTTAAGTTTTGGTAAAGTAAACAGAACTCATTTGAGGAAAAGTATAATGAATATTCATTAATAAGTATTACCTAGTAGTAATAGCAGTTAGGTTTCCGTTGTTAATGAAGAATCTTTTCAGTTTGTTTTTTTCGATATACAGTATAGGTCCTAGGAATAAATCTTTATCAATATTATACTACTTTGATAATATCGAAATGTCTCCCTTGTACTCATATATTGGGAATACGAGATACGTACTTAATAATAATAAACAATCTGAATATGCCACCTCAGTCGGTTTTACTTACCTACTAAATATAATTTAAATTCTGTTATAATGATGACTTCAACAGTATGTGTATGTTTAAAGTTTCCCCAAGAACAAAGTAAGAAGGCATGCATGGATTCGTGCGGTTCGAATTGAAAGGCAAAACCCAACTTGGGTGCCCAACGAGCATTGCAGAATTTGCAGTATTCATTTCCTTGATTCGGACTATGTTCAAAGCCATAAGTAAGTCCAAAGTAAATTCATAAAGGTTGATTTTTTTTTCAAATCACTAATATTAAGTAAAGTCAACGAAATCGACAAAATAAAACCCTTCGAATTAGTACCTACTATACTTACTCTGGTAAAATCATACCATTCTGGCCGTGCCATTTCTAGTACAACGGACTAATAGGTATGACTCTTATTTTTCATTAATAATGAATGCTATAACTTCATAGCATAGTCTTTAATTATCAAATCTAGGGCAGAGCCCGACTGGGGAACTACCTCTACCTTACAGAAAACCACAGCCAATTAGCACTAGACCCTACTCATAGTGTTGTGTTCCTGCCGGTGAGTAAGGTTGCCAGAGAGCTCAGAGGATGCAGTGTATTGACGACGGGGGATCCTCTTGTTCCTTTAGCTGTCAACACGGTAAATACTCTTTTATATGAAAGCGTCGGCAAGGCACATGAGACACCTCTGGAGTTACAGGCGTCCATAGGCTACGGTAGCTGCTTACCATCAGGTGAGCTGTATGCTTGTTTGCTACCGTTGTAGTATAAAAAAATGGATACAAAATGTAAATTTATCTTTGTATTTCCCTAACCTGCTAAAATAAATAGTACACATAAACGAACTCATCCGTTATTTTTTTAGTTCTAAAATACGAGGAAGCAAAGATAATTTTTACTATTTATATTGAAGATATGCTATTATTTTCTAGTCTGCATTATGTTGCTTGAGACCAAGAGGGTAATGTAACGGATTTATAAAATTGTAAAAAAGTTCAAAATCTTTACTATTTTATGTTTATTCATGCTTATTTTGTAGTATGTAAGTCCCTATATTGTAATTAAGCACTTTTATTAAATAAATGAAAGATGAATAGAAGGCTTTCATATTATTCCTTATTCCAAGAACGATTAAATTTACGTATTACATAAGTAATGAAAAATGCACTAAAAATAAATTGTTAATTGATTGCATTATTATTTATTACGTGAATCCATCCACGTCAAACTTAGGCGTATTTATTATACGTTAACTTGACATTTCAGTTATTTCATTTGAGTATCTCCTGTCCAATTAAACTTCATTGTCAAATTGATTTTGACGACTCACAACACGGCAACTTTTCTTATTGGTGAAATGGCATAAAACCTTTGCGGAATGAAGGTTAACACAAAAAAATGTCCTTAAAGAATGAGTACTTGATTGGTTAATAAGACATAAGACATTTTAGTTCTGTAAACGTGAAAATGGGTCGTGTTTTCACATGAACTTTGCTTGCCTTTACTCGTCTTGATATTATATGTCGATGGGTATTTTATACAAAAGTAGCCATACATGTAGTAGTCACCATTCAAACAATTAGTATTTCATAACAATCCTAACAAAAACGTAGAGGTATGCCAGAAAGTTTCAATGTTTGTTCTATTGATAGACACTATAAAGATACAGTAAATAAATGACCGCCTTAAAGATCCATGATTGTATCAGATCCTAACCGTGGCGAATGTCGCATGCGTAGGTAATAAAACCTGTGCCACGGTGGCCTTGTCGACCAGTGTGTTGGTGACCGGATGGATACCCAACAGATCCATGTTACCTTATGAATAGTTTACTCTTGGAATGTACAAATTGCGAAATGTTCTCATGAACTCATAAATGGTCTGGATATTCCCGTAAAACATTCATGAGAATTAGGAGGAAGTTCCTAGTTATTGAACGGGTTTAAAAGGTTGATTTACAACGTATATATTTCTACCTTTGAATTCAATAGTTCGGCAAGAAATTGAAACATACAATGCCACATGTTTGTTAATGAGCATGGTTTATTTATTTATTTGTTAAAATAATTCCATTAATATATTTAAAAATTTTGCCCGTTTCTTAGAAAAAGGGACCTTTTAGATAAACTCATTATTACGTTTCATTGTCAATGTTGCTTCTTTTAACCTATATTTTACAAAATCAAGAAGATTTAATTAAATCAATTAACTGAGCCATATGCCTATGATTACTATGATTATGAGATGTGTACTATATAATTAATTGCGGACAAAATAGGTACAATATGGTTGATATTAAGAGTCCGGTAAAGTTTTTTTTCGATTTTGCTCAACTTTTCGATACTATTTAATAAGACTACCATTAGTTTGACTACATAAATTGGAAGATCGTTTCTTTTTATACCGTATAAGTTTATGTTTATGAAAGAACACTTTATGATTGTATGTTTCATTTATAAATAATTCACCTTAATCTCGCAGCTATTTCGTGATTTTTGCTTGGAGAGGTAAAAAGAGTAAGATTTTTATTGACTAAAATGATGTTAAACTAGTATGTAAAATATATAAACATGTTAGAAAATTTGTCGTTTAAGGAATAAGTGGAACAGTTTATTTTTCATTGTCATACTTACATATTTTTTAAGCAATTTATGCTTGATTCAGGTAATATAAAACATATTATTGGAGGGCATGACAAATAATAATAAAAGCGACCAAGTGACAAGTTTGCACGAATCAACGTCCTCCCTAAACAAGTTCTGCAAAAATTAAATTTTAGGGTATTAAATAGTAATAAATGTGGACCAAAAGTATTTTTTTGCAATAACAAGACTTCAAGCTATATTATGAAATGCAATTCATGTGCGTTATTTCATGTTTCATTATTAGCGATTTTCGTTTTCAAATCTTTACCGGACTCTTAACCGGAAATACGTTTCGGAAAATTTTGGTTCCACATACTTAAACACACAGCGGAAAAAATACTAATTATGTTATGAACATCTTATTAAAGTACCTAACTACAGAATTTTTTATACGTAGGTAATAATATAGTTAAAGTTTCTTTTTTATTTTAGTATTGTTATTGCTAAGATATTATTGCACTACTGTTACTAAAAATATATGTTTGCTCAAACAGGGCCGTTATAGTTAGATATTGACCGTATACAAATTTAAATGACATTAGCAGCGCGTAAGCAGATTATGTTACGCGTAGTGTACGTCAAGCTACGAGTTACTTCCCACGTCACGTAGTAGTGACGCCTTCGCCTTCCACAAGGAAAACCAAAACGAAACGGTATAAATACTCTGGTCAAAACGCAAGTGTTTATCTCAAACGAGGTGTTGGGAAGTTTCACACAAATTTTCTAGTGTCCAATTTGGTTTAAGTATTACATTTTTACTTACCTAACATAATATAAATCAGATTAATTAAGTCAAGCTTTCAACCAATCCGTATTTGACCATAATACCGCTTTACCCGAACTGTAGACCGTAGACCATATTTATTAACGAACACAGAAGGACACTCTTGTGAAAATATTTAAAAAAGGGTAACCAAACCTTCATTTTACTGCACCTGTATTAACATTAACATTAAATTTACATATTATAAAGAAATAGTATTTTATGTGTGACCGTTTCTGGACCTTATTACACTGGGATAGGGTCTATCAATGGTCAGTCGGGTGTTACTGTTTTGTTGGTGGTGGGGGAAATATAATGTAATAGATATATATAGCTTACTATAGAATTTGTAAACTGGAGCCTCGTCTGCCAACAAACCACACTCTGGTTTGGCAGAAGAACTGTTGTTAAAAAAATTGTAATCCGTTTCGTGAATAAACATTTTTATTTTTTATTTTTTTATTAGTAAGTAGGAACGACATTACGCTCGTGAGATATGAGTATGACGAAAAGGAGCAGATCGTAGACATCGAAGTTGATGAATATAAATGGGGTAAAGACACCGATATGTAATAAAGAACGGGATACACAATCAGCCCAAAAAATGACCCCACAATAGTGCTGTAAGAACGACTCGTACAGCACTTTCTCAGTCAGTTTTATCAAACTTTAGTCAGTGATAAAACTGGCCGGTTAGAAATATTCAAGAGCCATGTTTTCGGTTAATCCTGTTTGAGACTGTACCTGGGTCAATGGGTAAAGAAGCAAAATAAGTACTAAATATCATAAAATTTTCCCACTTTTCTTTTAATTATAATATTGGAATTTCGCTTGCAGATGTTTCTGCTTAATATTAATTTAACTAAACAAGATAGCTATTGCCCTCAGGGATGATTAAGCCTATTTGAGAGAAACAGTAAAGTGACCTAGAGATCCACAACAACTATAGGTACGCAGTCACAACCGGGAAACAAAATATCGACTAGGTAAGTGAATTGAACATTATAAAGCTCCTAAAGTTATTTCTATCGCACACCACAGGCGAGTAATCGCTTCTAGCGATCTGGAAGTGTTGTGTTTAGATACCATACTTGAACTGGTCGGCCTGCGTCATGCGATCGGCGAGGGGAATGCAAGCCTGACACCGACGCCTACTGGCAGGATAAATGTGGTTCCCGGGGGAAGGTTTATATTTAGACGGCGGCGCTGCCTGCGATTGCTATGATAACAGACTAGCCTTCAAGCTAATCAGATCAATTATGATCGCGGTGCTGCGGCAACTTCATTTTCACTTGGGAATTTACATATACATATTCTAAAAATTATTATGTATCACGTTTGTTTTTTTGTTATACTTGTAACTTTTATGTTTCCCTAGAGCACGAAAGGATCAGATGGGTAAACGAACTAGTTAAGCTTGCTGAGCCTTCTTGTATATTTACTACACTAAACGTTATAAAAAGTAATTTATGATTACGTCCATAAGAATTTCAATAAAATTAAAACCGCAAGGAAAATTTTATAGTTTTTATTTAAATCTTTAGTACAGACAGCTTTAGCCGCAGCAGGTAGCTTTACGATAGACCTAAGAATTTTTGTATTAATTTGTGCCAAACAGAAAAAGTTACATTTTATGATTTTCTTCTCATGAATACCAATTATAAGTATTTAATAAAAAATAGAAATGACAACAATCTAAATAAAATAAAATAAGTGCTACTATAAATTATAGATGCATAGCAAGCTCATATCATTATCGATTGAACTTTTCGGCTTTGACTGGTCGAGCCAAAACAATTCAACATACGAGGGTTGCTACTTATATATCCGGAAACAAGAAAACAAACAAACGTACACGGCTGAAAATGGTTTTATTGTTTTTCAAAGTATTCCCCTTGATGATCTATGCACTTTTGCATTCGCGTGAACCAATTTTTAAAGCACTTCTGCCACTCCGCCTGAGGTACCTCCATAACGTGTTGTTTGAATGCGACGACAGCATCTTCAGCGGTCGAAAATCGTTGACCGCGTAATTTATTCTTTATATTTGGAAATAAATAAAAATCGTTGGGTGCCAAGTCAGGGCTGTACGGCGGATGACCCGTTAATTCCATATTTTGACCCTCCAAAAATAGAGTTGTTTCGCGTGACGTATGAGAGCTGGCATTGTCATGATGAAGAATGATTCTTCGTCGCTGGTTAGTTTTACGAATTTGTTCAAATACTTCCGGTAAGCAAATGGTCGTGTACCACTCTGAATTAACCGTTCTACGGTTTTCTAGTGGCACTGTAGCTACATGGCCATTAATACCGAAGAAGCAGGCCACCATTTGTTTCAATGTACTTTTTGCACGAGTAACTTTCGTAGGGTTCGGCTCATTTTGAAACACCCATACCGTTGATTGTTGCTTCGTTTCGGGATCGTATGCATAGATCCAGGATTCGTCACCTGTATAGATGTTATAATCGGCTTTTGAGTCACCACGGTTATATTTTTTTAACATTTTATTGCACCATTCGACGCGAGCATCTTTTTGCTCTTTTGTTAAGTTGTGGGGTATCCAACGCGAACAAATTTTTTTTACAGCCAAATAATTATGTAATATGCTATTAATGCTGGTCATAGAAATACCCAGAGTCGCCTCTATCTCGCGGTACGTAACATGTCGGTCGTCCATTATAAGTTTTCGCACAGCCTCGATATTTTGTTGTACAACGACCGATTTCGGGCGACCTGCCTTAACTTCGTCCGTAAGCATACTACGTCCACGATTGAACTCACTAAACCAGTGATACACAGTAGTTTTAGATGGGGCTTCATCACCAAAAGTTGAAGTTAGTTGATCTATGCACTGTTGTTGCGTTAAACCACGCCGAAAATCATAATAAATCATAGCACGAATATTTTCACGAGTGAGTTCCATTCTTGCTGCGAGATGACATTTAAAACCCGTCAAAAACAAAACACGAGCGTTAATAAGAAAGAAAAAAATATACCGGCCAGTACTTAAAAAAGTTCAAATTTTACCATGGAGGTCAAATATGCTATTTAAGAAGATTGTAATCCCGGTTTCCGGATATATAAATAGCAGCCCTTGTATGAGCTCAAGCTTGAGCAAAACCTTATACATATAGGTAGGTAAAGCCTGACCAGAAATATATGATCATGCGCCATGTTGCGGAATTTCATTGGAACTAATTTCTTACACTGGCAATAATTTTAATGACAGAATGGTATGCATGTGTGAGTGCATGTTATAGGCTGTCACTGTCATTGAGGCAGTTTACTTGAATAATAATAAAGTGTTGAATATTAAATAATAAACGACAGAAAGTTCCCAAAATTATGAATAGTCAAGAGCGGAACATTGTAGATAGTGTATATAATAAACTGCTGTAAGTAGTACGCTCGGGAAATGAAACTTTTTCGCTGTGAAACATTTTCAAATTAACATCAAAGCTGAAAGGTAAACAAATTAAGATGTCACCATACCATAGATAACTGAACAGTTGCCATATAAATGAGAGTAATAGCGCTCTCTTGACAATAATCATATATTTCTGGTCACGCTTTACCTAGTTTTTATGTACATGATACGTGAGTATTAAAAGTATGTAGATACATTACAAATTAACTTCAAGGGAAAACGTTAAAACTATTGGTTCTCGACTATTTCTCAGTACATTATTTATAGTATACAGGCACTAGTTTCTCTAGGAATGGTACGGATTTTATAAACGGGTTTGGAAAGTTGCCGGCATATTCCAGTCACGATCTAACCTAATCGCGCTCACCAAAGTCAACCTAAGTGCTTTGTAATTAGGTTTGCTTTAGTGCCGTTAATTCTGAGTTATTAGACTCCTAAAGCTACACGATTCAAGGAATAGGAGTATAATCCCTCCTGAATACTAAGATGCCTTTGCTAGAATACCTGCGGAACTGTAATGCTTGCATGTATTATACATTAGTTCTGCCTATTATTTATACACGGTGCCCGTGAGCATTGCGAGAGATTTTAACCACGCATTTCTGAGGTCAAAAGAATGAAAAAACATTATATGACTTTTGTTGTAAAACGCCAAAAAAAAATTTTTTTTTTACTTTTTTTTTCACTTTTTTTGAATGCTGTTCTACATAAAAAGTAAATGTCATTAGAAAAAAGTAACGGAAAAAGTAGATTGCTACATTTTTTCTCGTAAAAACTAGTCCATGCAAAGTGTTTCTTAGGTCTTTGATATCAGT
The DNA here is from genome assembly GCA_947086415.1 of Pammene aurita. Lineage (NCBI taxonomy): Eukaryota > Metazoa > Arthropoda > Insecta > Lepidoptera > Tortricidae > Pammene > Pammene aurita. The sequence continues at coordinate 16,917,210 of OX352290.1, forward strand.
CAATAAGAGATGTCTAGACTATGCCCCATACCGGTGAGATCGCCATCAAAAAATCATTTTACACTGAGAAACAATTCAAAATGCAATTTTTTGTAAGTAGTATTTACTCTGAAACTATGGCGAATTTCGAAAAAGTTTAAAGGACATTTTGTTCTCTAAATATGATAATGAATACACTGTTAAAGTCTCTCGCAATGCTCACGGGCACCGTGTATAATGATTAAGATTACTATACCCTCCTAGATTAATATACGATTTCAAGCTCACATGGTCATTCACATTATAACTATTATTTGTAACGGGGTATTTACCATGTGTATTAGAGTTTTTGAGCACCCGATATTTCCTCTAGTGTTTGTATTTTGGATTTTCTATTTTATTGTCTTTTTTTAGCTTAATCTAATGGATAGTACTCAACGCCTTCTCGCAGTTGTTTCTAAAAACGGATCTGCATAAAAGAGATAGTATTTTATGTAATCGCATTTGGATAAACTTTGAACTTACTGTAATTATTTCATGCAACGAGCGTGTGACGTAACGACACGAAACAAAAGTAAAAGCTCACGAACAAACGGAACGGGAGCAATCGCTGTCTTATCTAATTTTGACTATAAGGTGTTTAGCATGGAGATGCATACCTACGCTTTCTAGGGTTCCGTATCTGGGTCACACACATGAATTAAAACGGGAAATAATATCCCGCATCCATACTATAATATTACAAATGGGAAAGTGTATGTGTGTGTTTGTTTGTTTGTTTGTCCGTCTTTCACGGCAAAACGGGGCGACGAATTGACGTGCTTTTTTAAGTGGAGATAGTTGAGGGGATGCCGGGGATGGAGAGTGACATAGCCTACTTTTTGTCTCTTTCTAACCCCCCACTTTCCTAAAATGGGGGGTGGAAGTTTGTATGGAGCATTCCGGGGGGCAATCAGGAAAGGGGAACCGTGTTACCCCGAATTTAACGCGAGCGAAGCCGCGGGCAAAAGCTAGTAACAAATATATTGACATGCACAGCTAAAAAATCTGAATGCACATCAAATCGATGTTTTGATATGAATTTGTTTTTTTTTTGCTGTGCAAGTCAGTAATGTCAGTATAACAGTTAGGTTATGGGTTTTTTTTGTTGTGCCTTTAAATCACTATTATATAAAGCTGCAGTACTAGCCAATTAAAACCAACGTTGTCACTCCTGTTGATGATAGTTAACAGCTCGTTAAATAATAATTATAAGTAAAAAAATAGTCGCACAGGTAGTAAAAAAGTACATACTTAACCGGAAAATTAGATACTTAATTTTCGGTAGGTAATTCGGAAAAACGTGAATCTCATTGTTGTTTATATTATAAGTATTATAACCCAGCCAAAGGTTGCCAATATGACCCAATTACAAAGGCTACAAATACATTGCCCGCCTCACTATCTAACGTTTAAAAGGCGGCATGCTATCTGCAGCGCAGAATAGTTATTTGTGCAACAAGAGAGGAAAGTTGGTTTTTCTTGCGAGTGTTGATGTAAAATAACTTTGCTCTCGTGTGACACATACAACTTTTCACCTCAGTAGTGAGAACATATTAAAGGTAAAAAATATGTATTTCGAATTTGTAATAGACCCCGAAATATGAAGTGGGCTTCACTAAATTAAAAACCGGCCAAGAGCGTGTCGGGCCACGCTCAGTGTAGGGTTCCGCAGTTTTCCGTCCGTCACAGTAAGTGTCCCCACTTAAGAGTTAAAATAACACCCCCATGTAGGATATGATATGAGCGTTCCACGTACAACGACATCTATCGGCAAATTAAGTAAACTATTGCGCGCGAGCTTAAAGTATGGAAGATGATTTTTATGGGATAATACTTTATTGCGTGAACCGATTTTCACCGTTTTTACTTTATTTGAAAGCACGTCATTTCATTGTGATTTTGTAGAAATTACAGGTACAATAAACACCTGCTTAAACGGTTAAATTACAAACTTAGTTCAGGAATTATTTTGTATTTTTTTTTTCAAAAACTATTCAACCTATCAAGTTTAAAATAATTTTCCTAGAAAGTTTTTATAAAGTTCTACTTTTGAATTTTTTTTCATATTTTTAAAACTTATGGTTCAAAAGTTAGAGGGGGGAGGAAAGCGGCGAAAAGCATGTCGGGCAGGCTTTTATTAAACTTTCGGAACTACTATTCACGAAATTATTAGTTGTATCCAAAAATTGTTTTACAGACCCGTATTCTTTTTGAAAGACCTATTCAATGACACCCCACACGATAGTGTTGAAGCGAAAAAAAAAACCCCTCCCCCTCCCACTTCATGTGTACGGAAGGTACACTAAAAAAAGTTTTTTGTAAGATTTTGTTTTACCACTTTGACGGCGTGATTAAAACACATACTCACACCAAATTTCAGTTTTCAAGTACTAACCATCACTGAGCAAAGACAGACGCACGGACAGATGGACAGACGAACATGGTGAAACTATAAGGGTTCCTATTTGACTACGGAACCCTAAAAAAGACTATTAAGTGATGGCTTACATATGTAAATTTTTATATAACGCAATCTCGACTATGGGGAAATTTCAACGAAATCAATATAGTTATTTTCCGTGTTTTACATCAACTATAGTGCCATCTACATATAGTGCAATACTTAAATATACATAAAAAACAGAATACTGGCAGTTACTAAAGACTGTGTACGATCAAATCCGGACATGCATGATCTGGTATATCTCTTTTTCGGTACCACATATTCAAGCAACACTTCTTTTAAATAATTTGTAGTCATCAAGCTACATAATAAAATTACAAACATAATATAACGTTACGTTATCTGTGACTTTGATCGCTATATATTCCACAGTGCCTATATTTTATTGTCCACGGTGTTCTGACAGTGTTTACCAAATTTTCCTGTGAAAAATAGTTTTTTATTTTTTATTAGATAAACCAAATTATACCTTATTACATTCTCTTTTCATAATAGCTTACATTTTTCTAATTTTCCTTAGATGTAAATAGTTCTGAGGTGTTCTAGCTTTGGTAAGCTTGACTTTTTTACAAAATAAGCCTCCCATATAAAAACTACTTTTAGTGCTTGGAGTAGAAAGTCTTCCTGACTGCCTCAAGTAGAAAAGAGTTTCAAATCGTATTTTTTTTGTAAGATAACATTCTAATGAGCATAAAACAGCTTGTGAAAATATAAATACAATTGTGGCATTGTAGCAGGAATTGAGCCAAGATTATCAAAAAATGCTGGACAAAAAATTCAAGATATGATGGAATATATTTGGCAAAAACTCACACAAGCCCATACAATTGTAATATGATTCTATTTTAGTATATATTACTATAATTCCAGATTATTAAAATAAAAGAAATGCTTGAATATGTGGTACCGAAAAAAAGATATACCAGATCATACATGTCCGGATTTTATCGTACACAGTCTTTACTTAAATGTTCAGGCATTGTGATGTTTAGTGTGTAAGTTAGTGTTTAAGACTATACATATGTAGTTCATACTTCATTATAGCATACCTCAACATAGTTTTAACATAGGTACTTAACACTAATTAAAATGAGCGCGGTCTCGCAAACAAACTGTTATCGCAGTTTGGCGAGCAACATAAAGTTTAAATGTTTTGTACTTTTGATAAATATATATATATATATATATATATCTGGATAGCGGAAAACGCTTTTTCACCTCAGCAGCTCGAACAAGCCTACCTGCGAATACAAAGTGACGAAAGTCGCATTTTCGTCACTCCAGGGAGTGAAATAAAGTAGTTTTTAGGGTTCCGTAGTCAACTAGGAACCCTTATAGTTTCGCCATGTCTGCCCGTCCGTCCGTCCGTCCGCGGATAATCTCAGTGACCGTTAGCACTAGAAAGCTGAAATTTGTTACTAATATGTATATCCATCACGCCGATAAAGTGGTAAAATAAAAAGTGGAAAAACATGTTTTATTAGGGTACCTCCCCTATACGTAAAGTGGGGAATGTTTTTTTTTTCATTTCAACCCTAACGTGTGATATATTGTTGGATAGGTATTTAAAAATGAATAGGGGTTTACTAAAATCATTTTTTGATAATGTAAATATTTTCGGAAATAATCGCTCCAGAAGTAAAAAAAAATCTGTCCTCCCCCCTCTAACTTTTGAACCATAAGTTTTAAAAATATGAAAAAAATCTCAAAAGTAGAACTTTATAAAAACTTTCTAGGAACATTATTTTGTATTTTTTTTTTCAAAAACTATTCAACCTATCAAGTTTAAAATAATTTTCCTAGATTTCCTATGTTAAAACTATGTTGAGGTATGCTATAATGAAGTATGAACTACATATGTATAGTCTTAAACACTAACTTACACACTAAACATCACAATGCCTGAACATTTAAGTAAAGACTGTGTACGATAAAATCCGGACATGTATGATCTGGTATATCTTTTTTTCGGTACCACATATTCAAGCATTTCTTTTATTTTAATAATCTGGAATTATAGTAATATATACTAAAATAGAATCATATTACAATTGTATGGGCTTGTGTGAGTTTTTGCCAAATATATTCCATCATATCTTGAATTTTTTGTCCAGCATTTTTTGATAATCTTGGCTCAATTCCTGCTACAATGCCACAATTGTATTTATATTTTCACAAGCTGTTTTATGCTCATTAGAATGTTATCTTACAAAAAAAATACGATTTGAAACTCTTTTCTACTTGAGGCAGTCAGGAAGACTTTCTACTCCAAGCACTAAAAGTAGTTTTTATATGGGAGGCGTATTTTTGTAAAAAAGTCAAGCTCACCAAAGCTAGAACACCTCAGAACTATTTACATCTAAGTAAAATTAGAAAAATGTAAGCTATTATGAAAAGAGAATGTAATAAGGTATAATTTGGTTTATCTAATAAAAAATAAAAAACTATTTTTCACAGGAAAATTTGGTAAACACTGTCAGAACACCGTGGACAATAAAATATAGGCACTGTGGAATATATAGCGATCAAAGTCACAGATAACGTAACGTTATATTATGTTTGTAATTTTATTATGTAGCTTGATGACTACAAATTATTTAAAAGAAGTGTTGCTTGAATATGTGGTACCGAAAAAGAGATATACCAGATCATGCATGTCCGGATTTGATCGTACACAGTCTTTAGTAACTGCCAGTATTCTGTTTTTTATGTATATTTAAGTATTGCACTATATGTAGATGGCACTATAGTTGATGTAAAACACGGAAAATAACTATATTGATTTCGTTGAAATTTCCCCATAGTCGAGATTGCGTTATATAAAAATTTACATATGTAAGCCATCACTTAATAGTCTTTTTTAGGGTTCCGTAGTCAAATAGGAACCCTTATAGTTTCGCCATGTTCGTCTGTCCATCTGTCCGTGCGTCTGTCTTTGCTCAGTGATGGTTAGTACTTGAAAACTGAAATTTGGTATGAGTATGTGTTTTAATCACGCCGTCAAAGTGGTAAAACAAAATCTTACAAAAAACTTTTTTTAGTGTACCTTCCGTACACATGAAGTGGGAGGGAGAGGGGTTTTTTTTTTCGCTTCAACACTATCGTGTGGGGTGTCATTGAATAGGTCTTTCAAAAAGAATACGGGTCTGTAAAACAATTTTTGGATACAACTAATAATTTCGTGAATAGTAGTTCCGAAAGTTTAATAAAAGCCTGCCCGACATGCTTTTCGCCGCTTTCAATTTTTATTTTATTTGAAACCAACTGCAAAGCTTCTGATTATTGCAAAATAACAATTAATCTGAATTGTTTGGTGATTTATATGAACTCTAAATATTAATCTGAACTCGTAATATTTTGCTATTTACATTCAACACGATAGAAAAGAAAGCTTCTTAGAATTTACAAAAGACCATTTTATAAAGCTTTAAGTTCGAAAATTACGTAGACACTCTAAACTCAACCTCCCTGACTAAGTCTTGTAGTCCACAAAGTAAAGGTTTGCATAAGACGCATTAAGCATGTTTGAACGTATAATAAGGTAATTCTCGAAAATATTAAGTCAAAATGTATATTTGTACGTAATAATTTAAAAGTAAAAAAAACTTGTAATAAATAGTGATCCATCAGGAGTAGGTAACCATGGCTCCAAGGACAAGAAAAAGCTTACTCAACATGCAATGTTGAGTGACATAAATGTAACAATGCAGTAGCGAATGGTCCACTCAAAAGCAAACGCAAGTCATTTATCTAACTAAGTAGTTCTAATACAAGTACTTGTGTCAACACAATAACCAGCCGTTAGCAGATGACTGGCACGCATGAATAAAAGATAAACATTTGTATTCATCATCGGGTTACGCGTAGTTGACGCCTCGAGCTACCTGTTAAATTGATGGCTTATGTCATAGACATGTTATTAAACTAATGACATTAATTTGAAGAATTTGTATTCAATCTCAGACCACTTGTCTTATAATGAAAAGTAAAATTTTCTTAAACAACTTCAAAACTATAACCGGTCCAGGAGTTTCGAAGCAATTTGGCTGTGACAGACGGACAAACAGACGTATTGACAGACAGAAACACATGATCATATAAGGGTTCCTTTTTATATCCTTTTAAAATTCGGAACCCTAAAACTTGCACAAAACACCCCAATTTGATCCCAAGTTATAGATATTATCTACGTATTTAAGTATCTGTCTATATTTAAAATATTTAAATATCTCATAAAGTTTATTTGGCAAAAATTTACAGTAGTAGGTACATTTTAGTATTATGTCAATACATACCTCCTTATAAATTACATTAAAATTTCTTAGCTTCTTTATTTCTGTGTTATATAAATCGCCTAGTACCCACAACACAAGCCTTACTGATCATACCATGGGACTAGGTTGGTTTGTGTAAGATTGTCCCATAATATTTATTTACTTATTTATAATTCTCTTTATAATTCAGTCTTCGCAGTCGTGTAACATGCTTTAAACCACTGTAACTTCATTCAATGGAATTTAAATGGCTAGATACTCGTATTATACAACACATAAAGTGGTTAGTTTAACGTTGCTCTATAAGCTGCACATGGTCAAACGGATTGTGATAATCGATCAATACTTTCACTCTCGATGTGTTGGCACTCGACCATTTAATTGCATCAACGAGTATTGAATAACTATGATACAACGAGGTTTCCATTACGCTGCTGGTCATTGATCAGGACCTATGAATTAGACCAGTTTCATCAACCATACATGCTTGCAATTGTTTAATTAATTAACGACCATTGGACTTATGTAATATGTAGCAGTAAAAGAGGTCCTAATAAGACCTAGAGAGACAATTGAATGCTGAATGGAAACCTCGGCATTATATGAGTTCAATTTTAACAAATGGTTTTTTAACGGTTTCTGTTGTGCTACCAACAAATAATTACATCTTACAGTTTGGCCATGTTCGTTTGTCTGAGCGTCTATGGCTTGCGGTTTTACTATAAATATTATAGGACAATCTTACACAGACCGACCTAGTCCCACAGTAAGCTCAATAAGGCTTGTGTTGTGTATACAAGATGTTATAGGTGAAAACCTTAAGTAAGTCACCTGTTGTATGTAGTTGTGTACAGTTTGCAAAATACACCAGATATTTTAATGACCAATTGTTTTGGTGTTGATAAACAATTTGAATCTTAATCGCAAACCTCTTGGATATGTTTGTACATATTACACAAAACTCTTTTCGTTTGAATAGGCATTGGTCGTCTTCTACCAATTTGAGGAAATAGTGCCATATTAATTTGCCAAGCTGAATTCACAATCGATGTTTTAGAATTTATTTTTGTGGTAAACTGTAAGTATTATCATTTCATTCATGAAAGACGCAAAAAAATACGAAGACAATTACTCGACATTGACAACTATTTATATCTTATCATGACAATAGAATCATAAGTGGACAGGAATAATCAAACTTGAAAGATAAGCAAACAATGAGTTTGCAAACCATACGATATATTAAAAATTTTAAAAATGGAATGTCTATTCGCACACATTACTCACACATACAACAGGTGACTTACTTAAGTTTTTCACCTATACACAAATGCTGGTCATCCGTTTAAGAGCATAAATTGTATCGTATTTTAATTATGAAAAACTAAGAATAGTACATTATTGTCGAGGAGGTGAAGTAGCACATTGATGGCTGAGTATTACGTTTAAACGGACGACCTTGGGAGTCCGTTTAATTTAATACGAAGCCAGCAATGGCCCTTCACGCCGAGTCCAATATAGTGCTTTATTCAAAAATAATGCAAAACAGCCAACGTTGATGAACAACAAACAATATTGACATAAATAATATATTCAGGATAACTTCTAGGTTAAAAGAATGGCCACTACCATGAGCATCGAATTTCGATTCGAATCCTATAATTATCTCTATCTCCATCGCTTCTCATTTTGAGTGAGAGAGACAGATTTATTCGAAACTACAATTTTCTATGTTCGCGGTACACGCTCAGCTTTGCCGCCATTATATTTTTTTATTAAAAAGTTTGAAGTGTATTTTTCTTCTGAATTTACCGTAAGCTATTTGAGATAACTAAAAAGTCGCGGTACCAACATTATAAATAACAAATACCGATGTTGTGTTTTGGCTGTTTAAGACCTTTGCCTTTATTTTTGTATGGCTGTTGAACTTTTTAAAAAGTTTGTACCTCGACAAAAATGGAATTTGTATGCAACATTTATGTCGCGAAATCGAGCCTGTAATTTCCGTAACTTTTTAATTTTTATTTGACCATAAACTAGGCATTTCGCCGCCTAGTTTTTAACCGTAAAAGTCAACCTTGCCGGACATTTTAGAATAAAATAATTTTTTTGACGCGTAAATAAATTGGTTTAGTATGGAGGGTCGGCCAGCTGGGATGACCAGCCCCATACGAAAAAAATATTTTTTCACGTCCAAAAAATTTTTTTCCTACTTTTTCTTAGTCGCAATATGATATCAAAATATTGCCCTTTAACGGATCACCACTATTTTTATTACAGCCTGTATAAAGGGCAATCATGATTTTCCGTCATTACTTAAAACAGTTAACGTAACAAAAAAATTCGAACTATTCGAACCTATAGTATAGGTATCGTATAAATAAATCTGGTAATTTTCTAACACCTCTCCTATAAGTGTCTAATGGTCAGAATTTAGAATGACTATAACAGGTGTAGTAATGGAGTGTGAACACCGTAAATGTTAAATAATTACGGTCTATTTGTAATGTAGTTAACCAGTTATACTTTTACTTCTCACCAGAAAGCTTGAGGTACATACCATGTAGCACGTACACGTACCGACCTCTCGAACTCGAAATCGAGGGCAGAATAAACTCGCCATCAAAGCACAAGGTCGTAGCGTTGGTCTTATTAATTGTTTTTCGTAAGTATGTAGTTTTACTGTTAATTACACCATTTAGTAAAAACCGGCCAAGAGCATGTCGGGCCATGCTCAGTGTAGGGTTCCGTAGTTCGGCGGCCTGTAACAAATGTTGTAATAAATCCGTTCAAAAGGTCGGGCTTACATCTTTTTACTATTCGACAATTACGTCCTTTCACTATGCGTTTTTAGTGATAACTCAAAAACGGCTCAACCGATTTAATCAGTATAGTTTTCATTAAAAGTATTGTTCAGGCCTCACTTCCATATAATTTTTTTTGACCCACGATAAAAAGTTAAATCGGAGGACGCCCTTTTTTGAAATTTCAGAGATATTATTTACAATACCATTAGTTTTACCTAAAAAATGTTTTAGAAGACCCCTATATTATTGAAAGATCTATTCAACGATATACAACACAATAGGTTTGAAGCGAAAAACTTCATGTGTACAGGAGGTATATTCTACCACTTAGTCGGCGTGATTAATGCACATACTCATACCAAATTTCAGCTTTCTAATGCTAATGGTCACTGAGATAGACCGCGGACAGACGGACGGACGGACCGAGTCGACTACGGAACCCTAAAAAGATCAAAATGATGATATTTTACAGGCACTTTCTAGACTTTTTATTTAATTTTTTTTATACCACGACGGTGGCAAACAAGCATACGGCCTGCCTGATGGTAAGCAGCTACCGTATCCTATGGACGCCTGTAACTCCAAAGGAGTCACATGCGCGTTGCCGACCCTCAACAAAAAGGAGGATTCACTGTGTTGATGGCTAAACGAACAAGAGGGTCCCTCATCGTCAACACACTGGGTCCTCTTTGAGCTCTTTGGCAAACTTACTCACCAGCAGGAACACAACACTATGAGTAGGGTCTAGTGCTATTTGGCTGTGGTTTTCTGACTATTCGGAACTCAATCTATTTTACCTACACCATCTCGTGCGTCTACCCTCATGCGACATTTATCGTCAGCATTAGAAGTAGATAGACACGCGGAAGAAAAATGATCATTTGATCCATAGACATAAAATAGGAAGACAGTCCCACGAAGATAGATCTGATTCCATAATATTTAAGCCGCGGTCTCGAGCACACACACTCACTTTTGACGTTTGAACCAATTACCGCGCGTCCACGAGTTGTTATGTCGCGTGTCAGGCGTAAACACGAGGAAATCGGCTTATTATGAATCACAATTTTGTCTTCACTATAGTCTTCACGGCACCGCGTCTTCTTATTTTATATGTCTATGATTTGCTCATTGCTTTTTTGCATACTTACTTCGGCTGCCGCTGGTTTTTTACATTTGGCTCCGTCTACTTGGGTAGATACCGAAGATCATAGGTCAGGATGTAGATATAAAGGTACTTAAGTATATACTGTTAAAGTTCAACTCCTTGTCGAAGTCGAGGTACGTACAGTCGCCGTCAGATATATCGGAGCGTCCAAGCTGCTCACAAATATCTAAACAACGCCTCTATTGTCAAGGCGTTAAAGTGCATGTTCAGATATTTTTGAGTACCCTGGCCGCTCCGATATATTTGATGGCGACTGTACATGAACTTGCATTGGACACGGTCTCCAACAGCTCGTGGTTCCCCGTCGGGTATTTATAGGTACTTTCCATTTCCAACCCACTTTTCGGGACCCATTATCGTGACGTTACGTGAATAATGTGAACAATCAGTGACAGAACGATTTTTGGGCCTTAAGTTTAACAAGGTCTATTAAATAATCTTACTAAATCGGTGATGCTTAAAACAAGTTTAGAATATACTCGTAAATTACTTGGTCTATTTTCAAATATTCGTGTTGCTGCAATTTCTTATTCCAGTCATCATCCTCCACGTACCAGTAAAAGTGTCATCCTCCTAGCGTTTTCCCCGGATTTTTAGCCTGAAGTATCTCTATTGAGCCTGGGGTCCGCTCGGCAACGTAATCCCAGGAATTGGCGTAGGCACTCGTTTTTACGAAAGCAACTGCCATCTGACCTTCCAACCCAGAGGTGAAACTAGGCCTTGTTGGGATTAGGTCCGGTTTCCTCACGATGATTTACTTCACCGAAAAGCAACTGGTAAATATCAAATGATATTCCGTACATAAGTTCCGAAAACCTCAGTGGGGTTTGACCCGAGACCTCCGGATTGAAAGTTTGACGTCTTACCGCCGGGCCACTAGCGCTTCTTTGATTTCTTATACCACAGTAAAGTTTTTAATACCATGACGGTGGCAAACAAGCATACGGCCCGTCTGCAAGTAAGTCGGTAAGCAACTGTCGTAGCTTATGGACGCCTGAACTCCAGAGGTGTCACATGTGCGATGTGCGATGTAAAAGATACACAAATGTTTCGGCAATTAAATCTAAGTTGCATGTCTAGCGCCTACCGAGAGAAATTAATATATTCACGGTTATTTTCTGATTAAATCTTTACTTGAAATTATTTCTTAATTCTAAATAACGTTTTTAATATCGTCCCAAAAATGTGTTAAAATAGTTACCCATTTAATTGAATATCAAACTTTCTAATTACAAATATTATCGTGGTAACTTAGTATTGAATGATACAGGTTAAGGTCTCTTCTAGATAAGTGGCGAGCTAATGTGCCTAGAAACCGCTAGTGATGTGAAACTAGATTGTTAGATTAGTGGTGAAACCGCCATTGTCCGCCACACGACGTTGCCACACCGAACGCACGATTTACTGTGCCGCAGAAAGGCTAGCATGGTATGAGGTCCAGGATATGCCACAAACTATAACATTAATCAAATAGAGGAAACAACAATGTGCACAGATATCAGTCACATTTACAATTTAAGCGATATTAATTAAATTCGAAAAAAAAGATCGGAACGGCGTTTTACTAATGTTAATGCTTGTTTGGGCTAAACACCGTAAATATTTTCATTCATATAATACCTAAAACTCTACCACTACTATTGGAATAATCAAACGACCGGAGCGTAAGCGAAGTGAAGTTCTTACAAACAACTTCAGCTACTGGGATGTCTCGGCATTTCGATGGGTTTTTGATTTTGAGGGTTTGTTGCGCGATAACTCTGGTAACGTTTTTCTGATCTTTATGAAAGATGTTGGGGTATTACCAGAGATACATATAATTTGAGAGTTTGCTTATGAGTAGGATCGATCAAGGGGTTGTGGAGCTAGAAGGCGCTAGAAGTCTTGTTATATTGGTGAACACGTTTGCAAGTTAATCGCGAGTTCTCAGTTCGAGGCAGACTACTATTAATTATAAATCTGCCTATTACGAACTATTTATACATCCGTCGACATACTATTGCATGCCATAGGAAGTTATAGGAATATCATGCTATGCCCGACTGCATAATACAGGGCACTACCGTACTTACTGTGTTATATCTGTGGCGAACTTCCTGCTGGTGTAGTGTTTTATTAAGGCATTGTTGGATTAGTACTCTTATGACTCTTGACCACGACGATGTTGTTGTTTAAAAAAATATTATGGTTACAATTCAGGTATCTGAATTCAGGTATACTCGTATGAGTATTAGCACTTCAGTCTGCACTTATTTGTACTTTATTTAAGGATTATAAATAAGGCAAGTAATACCGAAGCGACTACAATGTACTTATTAGAAATATTACATTATAAAATGTGAACCGCTATAATCTTAAGGGGCTCCCTGGCGCCAATGACCTACGATCTGAATCACTTAGTTTTCTAATGATTTTTATAGCTTATCATATTATCAGTAACGGCCTTAAACAATATAGTATCCTATATTTACTTCAATATTCATTGTCTTCGAGATATTTGAAATCAAAGTCGAACAATTTTTGGGCAAAAAAGTAATTTTCTGGTCATAACTTTTGTGTTAATTAGTTTAAAATGAAAATATCGCATCAGTTTTTAGAGACATCAAATAGGAACCCTAATATATAGATTTCGTATATGTAAGATTCTTTACAGAATTCGAATATCGATAAAAGTGTTTTTTAGACCATATTTAAAAAAATACGTAAAAAAAGGGCTCATTTATTTCTAAATCCGGCTCAACAGATTGGCGATAAAAGATTAAAGAAGCGATAACTGTTTGTCTTATAATTCTATCTGTAGTGGAAATGTTGGAACATCGACTCAAAACTGGTCAAAAATCGATAAAAAACGTGTGGAGCCCCTTAACGTGTTCTCTATAAACATGGGCAACTTTGATGATCTAAACGTAATTCGAAAGAGAGATTACGAAATAAAATTTGACTAATAACCTATCGTGGATAACGTAAAGAGTTAAAGCGTAATTACGTGAGAGCTTCGCAAATACGAGCGCCATCGCCAGTTGAAACGATTTAGAAATTACGCAATACGCAATGAGAACATTGAAGTCATGCCGTTGCACTGCAACGTTCTCCTTAGTAGAAAGACGGAAATATATACTACCTAGATGTCTTGCGGTAGTATATGCGGAAGTTTTTAGGATATCATTTTTGTTAAGTATTGTACATATTTAGAAAGAAACAAACGATAAAATGTAAAGTATACGATAACCTAGGAATCAATATAAGCACTGAATACACAAAAGACATACTTCAGTAGCTTTTCAATACTTCTTACTTTATAGTCAGCCGCTTTATAGTTTTGATAAAAAATAGTTAAATATATCTTAATTCAATAGAACTGTAAGAAGTCCCGTGCTGTTCTATATTTTTCTTCAATGAGAGTGGGGTTGAAAAGTGACAGCATGTGATTTTTATATAGTGGGTAAAATAATAACACAGCAACTTTCCAGAGGTATTAGGTCAATCGCAGATTAGCCCGACAGAATTACCCGGATTGTAACATTGCCATGTCCCGAATAATATTTAACCTGATTGAGCGAAAGTTATTATGACTACATCATCTTATAATGGTCATAATAGAAGCTTTGTACCGCGTGATAGAGCAAATTTAATACGCTAAATTTTACGGTTTGTAAGATTTCGGTTTGAGATGTTAGGTAGATATTTAATGTACACTAACCAGACGAGAACAATTAATGGTATTAATTAATAACTTACAGCAAATATAGTTACGTAGAGGTTAGGAAATGTATTATTTAAACAAATGTGTCATCAAGAAAAAATATGAATACACAGTGCTTTATTTTTGACAAGTTTGAAAGTGTTGATGTTTACACAACAATGTTGCTATGCTATACATGTATTAGTTTATTATTAATTTGATAGATCGCAACTGTAGCAACATCAATGCTACTACGATAAAAACCCGAAACTTTTTGATGAAGAAGAAAGGATGTGTTGTATCTACTACACAAGCTACTTTCATTATTCATTATCAATTAGTTCAGCCTTTTATCGCCAGCTGCTGAGCACAAGGGCCTCTACGTGTAGCCACTTTGGTGGTGACGTAAATGCTAATTTCACTCTGAGAGGTAGTCGCAATCAAACATATTTACAAAACTATAAAAATTATCTATATACTCGCTATATACTACCTTGAAAACGCCTTGTTGTTTATTGTACTTTAAAAAATCATGTATGACTTTTTGTTATGGAGGAGCGAGGCTTCATGATACAGGTATTCTTTACTTAATAGGAAGTTTCCACCTTGTTGTCATTATGTCTAAAATTTTAAGGAAATAAATTATTTTTCATTTTCATTTAAATTTTCAGACCACAAATTGGAAACAGATGTCCATTACATATGAAAAAAATAACTGTGAAGGAATCTGGAAAAAAGCAGGCTGCCGTGCGGTTCCACTAACTATATAAAAAAGGAAACTAACATCAATATGCTTTAATAAATCTACTTATTTACTAGGTACAATTTAAATTTCCTTCTTGTGGATATTATAATTAAAATATAATAATGGGTCGTAAAATGATGTTTCTATGAGAAGGTCAATTATAATAAAAGAAGAGCGCAGATTTTAATAAACGAAGAGCGGAGTTAGGCGAAGCTAGCTGAGGTTAAACGTTCACGAACAATGCTGCGTGATACTTATATAAATATAATACAGCTACATGCGTTTTTAAAAATTGCCGAATGCTTGTCCTTGCAGGGTGATCATTATATAGCTTAATGTGATATTATTAAGTACTAGATGACCCGGCGAACTTCGTACCGCCGACTTCCACCGACTCCCATCGACCTCAACTTCACACGCCAGTCCTACCGTCTCTTACTCTACTCCCACTGACTACGCTAGTCCTACCGTCTCCCACTACTCTTCCACTCTCTTCCACCTCCCTCTTTTTCTCTCCCTCCTCTCTTCTACTCTCTTCCACTCTTCTCCCACCATCTCCTTCACTCCCATCCACTGCAACCCCCTTCCCAATGACTTTTACGCTAGTCTTACTGCCCCCCCCTCTCACTACCATTGTCTTCACCCACTCCTATTGATTTCGTACCGCCAACTTGCACTGACTCCCATCTTCACTCCTACGCCAGTCTTAGTCCTACTGTCTCTTAGCCCACTATCGCTGACTCGTACGTCAGGCTTACCGTCTTTCACCATTCTCCCACTTTCTTTCAACCCTCTCCTATTCCATTCCACACTTCTCCCGCCGACGCCTACTTCAATCCCATTGACTGCAACTCCGTTCCCATTGACTCCTACGCCAGTCTCACCGTCTCCCACATTCATTGTCTTCACTCACTCCTATTGACTACCAACGGCTCTTACTTTACTTCCATAGACCATGTTAATTTTTTTCAATATTTATTTTAAGTTTTCTGCTATTCGGGGCGGAGATAAATCCCAAAAATCTAAGATCGTAAAAATCGGTTCAGCCATTTTGAGTTATAAATGGTGTTACGTGGCACGACTTGGCTTTATATAACCAGACTTTTTTTATAACCATGTATACCTTTTCTATCAAAATACTCCATCAAAACTACCAAATATTATCTATATTAAATTGAACTTTTGATATTATGCGTGATTGCTCTCAACTAACCTTGATGAACAAATTCTTCTCAAAAAACTCACAGTACAAACTTTCATAAATTTTCCTATTGAATCGCTTTTATCAATGTAGACCCTAAAGATGCAATAAAAATTGTTTATTATTATTATATGTAATTTATTATCTTATAGGCACTAGGCACTTATCTTAAAAAAATACGGCAGGCACTAGATAGAACTATATGCAATATTTTACCTCTAATAAATAAAATAATGTCTGGTTAGTGTTTGATATTAATTACTACCACGATTAATTAAATTTTGCAAAGAGTACTAAAAGTAACGATAACATCAGCGAAATGAAACATAAAAGTGTTGTAATTACTTTTTTCGGCGAAAGTACCTATGAGATTACTTGAAAGATATGGACGATTAAGAGGTATATTAAACACCTCAACATTGTTTGTTCTATTACTTCTCACTAGAAGAGAAAAATGGAAAGTCTGACTTCACACATTCTTTTTTTTATAGAAGATACCAGACAAGAATTACAAATTTAAGCGTGTTGGAATAGGAAACCTCGGAAAACCTTCATTGGCTATATCGAAAACCTTTGTGTGTCCAATACTAAAACGCTTTTTCATATCTAAAGCGGTCTTGTCTTGTCTTGTCTTATTCGGGGGCCCATATTGATACACTTCGACCCAAAGAGATCTTTTGTGTAATTGCCCCCTAGTACACTAAGGGCCGGTTGCACCAAACCGTCTGTTAACGTAAACGTCATCATTAAAAAAATCTTGTATGAAAAGTTTGACAGTTTTCTATGGGATGACAGCTCCATCGCCATATTTAACGTTGATGAGTTCGTTAGTTGTGCGTGGTGCAACCCACCCTTACTCAAGAGCTTTTTCAACCATCTCTATGTGTTGTGTTGGGTGATGGAGCTTAAGGGCAGTACTTTGAGGTCCTCTGGGTCTGGTCTAAAGCGGTACTTAAAATGTATTTCTAGGATTGAGAAGCGTAAGTTAGTAAGCGAGTTGTATTCGTTCTGCACCATCTGGTGTGGTTCGGCCTTTAAGGTCCTAATCGAATGTATGTGATGTTAAGATTTATTAGTAACCGACAAAAAAAGAGGACGGTAGGTAGATATATGTATTTTAGTGGCTTGTTTAAGTTGTATGTGCTAAACACTCAATGATCGCCACCACGCCTCTCAACTCAAATTTTTATTTACCAGTACCGCGTTGCGTAAGTCCGGGCTAGCCAAGTATTTAATAGTGAATATATTTAATATGATTGGATTATTTGTGTTGGTTTAGCTCAGTGGTCGGCAAACCGCGGCTCGCGAGCGGCATGCGGCTCTTTGAAGGGTCAGTTGTGCTCGCACTTCAAGTTCCCCAAAATAAAAAATAAAACAAATATTACAGGGATAAACAGAAAATTGTGGTTCTATGAGCTTCCAAAAATTCCATATTTTCCGCCATCAGGCTCTTTATCAAAAAAATTGGCCGACCCCTAGTTAGCTTACACCTGTAGCCTGCGCATGTGCCATTGAATACTCTGTACAATTGGCATACTTACTTAATTTGAATAACTAGATCTATTTTTCACCCTGTAAATAAAATAAAGTAAATCCATCCATCAAGTCGCTCAATTGCAAATTAAGTGATGCTACAATACCTACTTTGGCTGGTATTTAGATTTAATTAATCAAGCTCAATATCTAGCAGTTGTTATAGGAATGAGAATTTTTGTTCATCAAAAGCTTTTATTTAAGAAAAAAAAAATTAATTAAGTTTTGTTAGACACGACGTCTTTATAACTAAGAAAATACAAAGAGAGTATGAACTCATCGGTAAACAAAATACAAATAGCATTGAATAAAACTGCCAAGCTCTAAGACTGTGGTTATTTATTATGTGTTACAATTTAATTGAATAGAAAACTTGTAGCTACGCCAACGGAATAAAAATAACTTCATTTTGTTCAGTTTCCTGTATTCCCAGCATTAAAAATTTAACAGAACTGCAATAAGAAAATTAACAAAAACGAAAAAATAAAATAAAGGATGGCAATAAACCGACTTCAGATCAAGACCAAGCCTTCAAGACTTGTTAAGTTGCCACGCCACGTTAGATAGGTGAGTAATTACGTATGCTAATTTTAGTATTCATCGGCTATTAGACAGATTTGGTTTTATTTCCTAGCAAGTTAACTATGATAAACCGAGTTTACCAATAAAGAATCGAATTTACTTTATTCATCTATGAATGAAATTTATCGAGGATATTACATACAAAAATAGTTTTTGTGAGCGGGTAGAAATCTTACGGTTAAAAACTTAAGGTGGAAACTAAATTCATGGCTTGGCTAAAAAGCTCAGCAGGTTTCTTTGCACTATCTTTAATGAAAGATTGAAAAGCAACCTAAGAAATGATTGCATTTGAATATCATTCTAAAAGCAGTTTATGAACTACTTCACAAAAACCAAATTCCAACATCAATGTCACACGGCTGAATGCCATTCTGCAATAGAACAATGCTAAAGTGGTTCTTGTTGTCTCTGGTGTGGCCCCTTTCCCATGGATTTGCGATATTTTCACTAACGACATTGTATTCATTGTCGACGCCTTTCACGTTTCATTGGATAGCCTTAGGCTTGATTTAGATTAGATGCCGTTTGGATCATAATTCGAACTATTTCATAACAGGTCTTTTTGAAATGATGATTTGATTTGAGCACTACGCGTCTTGTCACTTGCGGTCATCCGACAAGATTGGGAACTTCCAAGTGGTACCCGCGGTTATTTTTTTTTTGCCAACATTTATTTATTTATTAAGGAGTTCCAATAGCTAACATATATACAATAAACGTCATAAGTAGAAATACAGAGCCAATTACAGGAACTCGAAAATAGAAAACAGGATATGATGGTACACACTACACTACACACTTTGTTACTAAATACAGTAGGAAATAAGGAATATCCGATACAAAACAGGCTATTTAAACTCAAAACACACAAAAATTTATACTTTAAATGTAATCGCAATACCCCGGTGTTGCCAGCAAGACGAATAAGATTAGGGACAAGTTAATTACACTACAAATTTTATACTAATGAATATAATATGATTAAAGACTTTTCTGTTTTTTTAATAAATTTTAATAAACATCATCGGAAACGATTGGGAATAGATTTTAACAGCAAGCGAAATCAAACTATCATGACAGAGATTAACATCGTGTACACGTTTCCCTTCTTTGTCTTTTCACAATCTAATCGTGATTCAGTACCTACACATTAAAGAAAAAGGAAGAGTAGTACCGGTGACTCTCCAACTACAGGTCTATAAATGTATGCTAAACTCGCATAATATCGTACACTGTTTTCATATCTAAATAACCGTCGTCATCATCACCATAAAATAACGCCTAATATGGAAGTTAGATCATCAAATCAAATTGATGCATTTGCATGCATTTAGAAGTAAGAAAACGAATATGATTGATTTTCAGATTTCCATGGTTTTGAATAAGTACATAAAAAGTCAATTTACAGGTAGGTAATGTAAAGCACATTTTAGCGACTTTGACTTCTCATATTGAAATGTAATAAGCGAATGCAGCTTGCACCTTCAATTTTAAAATTGTATTAAATTCTAATACGAGTAGCAATCGATGTCACGGCAGACTTCAATTAAATATACATTTGCAGATTAAATATTAACAGTACCTACGTCAAGAATCAGAAAAAAATAGGTTGACTGACTCAATCAGCAGTAAATGTGATCGCATGGTGAATTCATGCACGAATTACGTTAAGTAAGTTGTCGCGAAGTAATTACTCGAGCGTGGCCAGTGTGAAATCAAAGTTCGCGGGGTTGAATTGAACCATGGACTCCGCCGACCCGCGGCGTAATTTTCCACACTTTCCACACCGCTTTCGAGACTGAATGTCTAATTGATAGCAATAATCGGGCAGAAAGTGATTCGATGCACTTGGTGCGTAATTGTGTTTGATTAATTGCGTTTTTAAAAAAGTGTAAGTTTGTGAAACGTATTATTTACGACTAAATTGTATCGATTTTTCTCTGCAGTTTCGTTTACGTTTTTATAATCAAGGGTCATTTAGGTCCGTAGGGACCCAGTTTATGAAGGTGGTGGTTTTAGGTTGAAATTCCAGAAATGATATTTTTGTTTATCCCGTCGTCTTCGTATAGTTACACATTACATAAATAGGTAACATAGGATGGAATATGCGCAGAATGGGGTGGCATTAATTTTACCTGAAAGGCGATAATTCAGTTGTTGCGTGTATGTACCTGAAACAAACGTAAAAAATCAATAAAAAGTCGATGTTGGAGATCCAAGAGACAGCAGCAAAGACGGCACGTTCATTGTGTTACCATCTTAGAATCCATTCATGCTTATTTATTTAAGTCAATAAACAAATAAATAATTTATTTACATAACGATTTACCCAATTCGGAAGTGTTCGTCACAGTCTCATTTTTGAGATGCTAACGGAACGGATTAATAGATTCCAACCTTGTCTGTTACGTAAGATGGTTTCTTTTTGTTTGTCACGCTTTGGTAAGCTCCGTGGTATTTGTAATACTATCTGCTACCGTATGAATGAACTCGTTATGCGATGTATTGATATGATCCTTGAGTAATGAGCGTAATACTTTATATGTCAAGTAAGGTTAGGTTTATGAATAGACAATAAATTAAATGTATCTTTATACCTACATAAGTAAGCGACTCTATAGTTATTCCTTTTAGTTATAGTACCTATATACAAATTCAGAATACAAATAATGCAATACTTAACAAGTAACGCATTACTTAAAATACAATATAAAATAAAAAACTGCGGTGAGCCAACCTGACCTAACTAAAACAATGATTAAAACCGTGATTTTAACCATCCGATTTAAATTTTATACATACTTGCATAAAGTTGATACTGAATAAATTATATTAAAAGTTATACGATTGGTGGGTGAGTTCCTAGTCAGAGAAAGTGGTTTTCTCTACACCGGTGGTAGGTAAATTATAGGTTCTAGGTCTAAGCGGCTCAGGGCCTATCGAAGATATCTCCGTATAGGTACGACATGTCCGGGAAGCGTGCGTGTAGCCACGATATAATAGATTTAATTAATGGAATTAAGTAATTAAGTTTGATTTTTAAATTATATGCAGTAGTTGTTTGTTATTTTTATTTCACTTTAAGTTAGGTAACTACTAGTATTATTAATAACTACTAGTATAGGTTAGGTAATTCATGAAAATAATTGATTGTGCGTACAAAATAAGTACCCAGGCATATCAGTTTAGGGTAGGCAACGTATGTGAATCCTCTGGGGTTGCAGGCGTCCATAAGCTACGGTAACCGCTTATCATCAGGCGGGTCGTATGCTTGTTTGCCACCGTCGTAGTATAAAAAAACCCTCCTAGATTTATCTGACGACACTGTCTTGAGTTCAAATAATTTTCGGACCTTGTACAGATGGTTTTTTTGACATGACAGAATGACTAATGACACAAAGGATGACACTTGAATACCATTCTTATAAATTAACACTAAGGTACATAGCTATGTCACAGTTCTCACTTTGATGAGTCAAATAGATCCCCAGATTTTGTTTAGTCATCATTCTCAAGTCGATCATCATTATGTCACAGGGGTCAGCGGCTCGTTATTATTCATTCAATAACTGAATTAATTATCCAGGTATGTAAACAATACATAATCCTGGCAGAAAACAGTGGTTGATGCCAAATTCTACATGACCTTTAAACGCCCTTGGTGGCTAGGCGTGCTCTGCCAACCATTGGCAGAAGCGGTTGATTGGTTGTCAGCCATGTAGACGCTCACTTCAACCAAGGTCACGTGGCAGAATCTGCGGATATCTGCCGTCTGACCCCAATTTAAAAACGGAACGAATAAGACCATGGAATAAAATTATCACCTGGCTAGCTTCGTCAAAACTCAGCATCATTGTCAGTGATCGGAATAGGTAGTGCCATTTCGGGTGAATGACCTTAAACATTGTAAATAACATGGATAATACTTGAGATTCTTCGACGTATTTCTCACAGAAAATTTTCTTCAAAACGCAAAAGTTAAAAAAATGTCATTATAAATACATCATTCATTTAAAATTACTTTCGTTTAACAGTAACAATTAACAATAATACAATCATAAAATAAAACACGAAACATCAACATCATTATTTTAAATGAACATGATTTAGTAGTTTATGCAACTGATACATAATGAGGGGCCTTTAAACACGAGTGGGGCTTAATGAAACGAGCGCAGCGAGTTTCATTATAGGATCACACGAGTGTTTTAAGGCCTAATTATGTACAATTGCATACATTACTTTATCTACACACATATTGCAAGTACTCAAAGATGGGTTCAGAAGCCGAAGGCAATTGACCTGCATTACTAGGTAGATAGATACAAGTGCTGAAACATACCCACAGGTGTAAGCTTAATAAAAATAAATAAATTAGAACTGATAAGGAAAGTATATTTATTCATTATAATATAGTTAATAGTAAACATTTACATTTTCGCAATTAAAAATGTTTCGACAAACAATAACTGACAAGTTGATAACAGAAATGGCGGCCGTACAAACCATAGAGAAAAATATATATGTACAAACTTCTGTCGCGAGTTTTTTTTTAATATTAGCCAACGAACGAAGTCCTTATTCTCATGTCATCCGAGATCAAAATGTCGTGCGGTTTATGTCAAAAAATATATCGTACTGACGTTTCGTATCGACAACATTTTAAAATCTATGGATACTAGAATGGAAACCCATTGAAATTGTGTTGGTTTTGACAGCTGTTCCAAATTTGAAACTCATAACTTAACAATATTTGAGCATGTAAAGTTAAAATTACATTACCTGCCACAGATAAGAAACTTATCATACTGAAATCGTTTGTTGTAATGCTGGTCATTGCCTACGGTTTTTGAACGCATTTTAGAGGACTTACAATATGAGTGTAGATAAAAATTATTACTTTCTTTGAAATTATAGTAGCAAACCATATTTTTTATCAATATTTTCTACTGTTAATCTATTTCTTTTGACGTCCGATATCTAACTGAAACCACATTTTTCATACTTACGTTAGGCCCGCGGTTCTTTAAAATATTTTTTAAACCAAACACAATCTTTAAATTTTCATATCCAATCCCGGGGTTAAAAACTATCCATACAAAGCTTACGCACCGAAGTCCCGCGAAATGGCACTACCAATTCCGATCACTGATCATTGTACAGTAGTCGGTCGATGACTTTTTTATTGAAAAGGTATGACTGCTACTTATTCACAAATAACTTGAAAAAAGGCTACAATGGAAGAGTTTGTCACCGTCATTATCGAGGACGTGCCGTGACTTGAGAAGAAACCGTTTACATCGTTCTAGTTATTAGGAGAATCCGGGCTTGTGATGAATTAGAAAATGAGCGTTTCTTTATAAACATAATTTTTAAAATTGTGATTTTATGTTACTTCTACTCAAAACCTCTTTTTATTATAATTACTATAATGAGATACAATTAATGTAAAAAATATGCGAACATTATTTTTCATTTTGGGCTGAAAAGAGCTCGTGCTTCTAAGTAGAAATAATTAAAAAATTGCAAATCGCGACAACTAAAATAGTGTGAATTTCTTTTTTAAATGCCCACATCCCAAAAAAAGGTGTAAAATGCTTATGTACCTGAACAAAAAACAAAAAAAATATACCTTTGGTTTACTGATCACTCAGATATAATAAATACTGGTTAAAAACTTAAGGTAATGGAGTAAAGAGCCGATGAGTTTTGACGGAGGAATATCAACTCAAAACTTTAAAACAAAAAAATATTTAAAAGGGGGTTTCGTAAATTACGTAACTACCTACGTTAACTTGACGGATTTTAACTACGGTAGAATTTATAATTGTACGGAGTGACTTGACAAGTCAACAAACACAAATGTTGCCGTAAGTCGGCCAGTGCTGTTCTTATCGATATTTTTATTTATTTATTAAGAGTTCTACAAACACCGCGACTTGTCGCTGCTACTTGATTAAGACTTAAAGCCCCGTTACACCATCGTTATTCAGCATCTTAAATACAGAATGCGGTAACATGATGACGAAAATGTTTGTTTACGTTGCTTGTGCGAAGTAATTATTATTTGTTGATAAAATAGAGATACAGTTTGGTCGGATCATTTCCCGTTATGTTTACGAATTAACTTAGATGTAATTCGACCGAAAAATTATCCTTACTTGTTTGAGTGTAATAATAATTTTAAGGTTAAATGCGGGCACAGGAGTGCTTATCAACTTAGTCGGTACAAAATGCTTTGCACTGATTATTTAAAATCGATTGACTTTCCGAAAGAAATGCGTGATTGCTGTAGATCTGGATTTTGTATGAATGATGAATATAAAAATATTATCTCTCGTTTATATTTGAGTATCGTGGCGGCTCTCAGACGGGCTGCTCTGCTATGTTACCGTCACAAACGTCCGATAAGAAAAAACAAAAAGTGTGTTATTGGATGGAACAGGCACGTTTTGGCCACATTTGCACAGAGTGCTCGCCATGTTCTATTCGCCTTGTCTTCGCTACTCATACTTGCCTTTGGTGCTAATGAGAACTATTTTGGTGCCCATAATTAAGATACGGTAGGGGATATATCGGATAGAAATATCTATAGGCCTATATCCTTGTGACTAGGTGACTACTCTGGCTAAGGTGCTTGCCGGCTTGCTTAATATTCAGTTGGACAAATATCTGACACTTCACGACAATCAGTTCGGTTTCAAACCCGGACTATCCACTTAGTCTGCCATACCGAAAGTACAACAAAATAAAGCTTATTGGGAAATATTTATAATAATAAAACTCAATACCTGCCTACTTAAAAACATTATCTACTTACGTACTATGAAAGATTTTATGTAATTGGCGTCCCTCTCGCGCCTAAGTAAATAACCCGCGTATGAGAGGGATGCAAACGACATGAAGGCTTTAGTATACACAATATCTCTGCCTTCAGATCTGTACTTCCTTATTTAGTCTAGGTAGATTACTCTTTTAAGTCTAACGTAGTCTTTTTCCATCAGCATTTTTCTATTATTAGTAATTTCCTTGAATAGAAAACTCATTTGGCGAAGTATTCTTCTTAGTGTAAAATCACATCCATTAAAATGCATCGTTTCTATTAATTTGGAGTTTAGTGCTTTTATTGTAGGGACTTGTTTATATTTAAATGAGATGAAAGTTATTTATAACTTTTCGTCGTATCACTGCATAATATCGATGGCGGAGTGTGCCATGGTCAAATTAATTAGTTAATGGACCTTTCCTTTCATGACGCTCTTAACCAATTTCAATAATTTTATACAAATTGCATTTTTATTTCTCAACGGCAACTTATTTCAAAACTCTAGTCTAATTTGAATATTGTTGCATTTCAGCGTTTTACTAATTTCAATTTGGTAACGTTTATGGATCCTTTAAATGGAATATTATTGGTAGTGTTTAGTACAACATTACACTTTTCGATACTTTTTATCGACATATACCCGTGACTATTTAATTTTCGCTATTCCAGCCAACATTTTAACTGTCAGTCATGTGTCAAGTCACTTTTTATAATTAGAAATTAAACTGTAGCAATACGGTGTTTGATATATTTTGATATGTCGGTAAAGTAGCAAAAATAATGTTTTTGTAATTGTGCTAAATAAGTACATTTTCTGAAAATAAAATTGATTAAGATATTTGTAATTTTAATTTAAACTAAGGATCACAAATTATCCAAGTTGGACCTAAACCAGAACATTTAAGTACATATCTTATTATATAATTCAAAGGTACTAGTATTTATTTTCATCAAAATTCAGTCACTGAACTAGTTAAACCACGTGGCCATTCCATAAAATATTGCCGACCATTTTCCAGTGAATTGCAGAACTAATAGTCTGGCAGAGATGGCACTATAGGAAAGAATGAGTACAACAGTAAAACCACGTACGGCTTGAATGAAAGTCGAGGGGTGATACGATCAATATAATACTAGGCTAGGGGTTATTGTGGGGTGCTTAATGTTTATCTAAAACATTTTTTCACATTTGAGGAACATAACTTTTTATCATATTTGAGGAACAGTGGTATAAGACGGAACGTACGCCACGTACGAAAGCGGATACAATGTTACTTAGAAAACAAACTATTTTAATAAGTACATACTAGCATAACCTGCATCCACAATTCACCCACCGACATAGTCTATAAAGTCTAAAGAAAATAGAATATTTAGGAATCGAAGGAAGGAGGAAGTAAAATACGATACGTTACGTTACGAGTGATATTATACGGTTGGTAACGAAACCTAATTTGGTTTTTTAGTTGGGTACGCTCGCTGTTAATCGGCTCACTCTACTTTTTCGTGACCATCTATTGCCAGAAAAAATGATAGAAATTGAATTTCGAGCATAAAATTGTATTCCCAAATTGTACCTGAACCAAATAATAGGAATTTGTTAACCAAAATTCATATATTAATATTGATTAATGTGAAAGGATGGTAACGCAGTGGTAAATGCCTTATTTACATACAAATCGGGAGACAATCAAGGACCACTGAGTTACTGTGGTTATTATTATTATTAAACTAAGCTATCGGGATTGATAGTCTAATTAAGCCTCTTTCTCTGTCACAAAACAGCACATGAAAGTAATGGCCAAGTATTATAAAATATGCATTTTACGAAAAAGTGTAAAAAACTCATAAGTTGTACATATACAACGAAAAGTAGAATGGCCCAATCATGCGTCGAGATGTAGGTGCCTATGCACTGATATTTAAATTGCACCGATATTGTATTGACGTTGATATTTGTTTCTTTAAACACGGGCTTAACTCAGTCACTCAATTATTTTCTAAGGCAATTGTTAATACAAAACGATCTATTTACCTATAAATTCTAAAACGAATACAGAACTATTTACATGCGTTAGCACAGCCTCTACTTTTGTGCTATTGCAGACATGTAGCCGCTTAATAGAGAGAAAAGTTAACCTGTGTTATCGTTATCTCGTGCAATAGTTAGTTAATCGTCCGAGATAGTAACCCCGGCGGAATGCATGTCGTAACTATGCAAACAAATTAGATACGACTTCCAACTCACCTACTGAAAGGCTACTAGATTTGGTGCCATGCACTTTAATTTTCTTATACTGATATAGTTTAGTGAAGTGGGTGTACCTAGTTACAATTAAGAGCTAAGATATCAATGCATCGAAATACCAAAAATACCTATTTATACTGTATACTCGTAATACAGCATCTTATTGTTATAATATTAACTTTGGTCGTTTGATTTCTTTCGTCATGATTGTAAAACGAATATGAATAGGTACAGTATTTTACTAAATGAACATGGATGCAATGTAAATTTGAAACAAATTAAGGTTCAAGGTCGATAAAAACTCATGTTGGTTTTATCTTCTTCTTCTTCAAGTGCCTTCTCCGTCCCGGAGGTTGGCGATCTTATGCCTATATGCCATTCTATCTGAAGTCATGCGAATTAATTTATCCGTACTGTCGTCGTCTAACCAGTCTCTTACGTTCCTTTTCTATGATATTCTCCTTCTACCACGTCCTCGTTTCCCCTCAATCTTCCCTTCAATTATTAGTTTTAATAAATCGTATTTTGAGTTTCTATATATATGTCCGAAATATGCTGCTTTCCTTTCTTGAATAGTCGTTTCGACTTCCACCTTACTTTTCATTAATAACATAGGTAACTCTTTCGTTACAACTTTGTCCGTCCACTTTATCTTAAGCATTCTACGATAGAGCTACATTTCAAAAGCCTGTAATTTACTAATCAAATTTTTCCTTAGCGTCTAGCTTTCGGAGCAATACATGAGGATTGGAAGTATATAGCATTTCACCATTCGCCATCTTAAGTCTAATTTGATCTTCCTGTTCGTCAACTTCTCGTCATCTTCCTGTTCCTATTTTGAAAGGCACTCTCGGCAATTCTAGTTTTAATTTCCTGTTCAGGCTATTTGTATTTACTAACTGTTTCCTAATTATTTGAACCTAGTCTTAAGGGGGGAGTTTGTGTACTTGTTTTACTAACAACCATGTATTTTGTCTTTTTAGTTTTGGTTTAGTCCATACTGTTGAAGTGCATAATTTAATTTATGACTTATTATTACTTCATAATATCGTGTAATTATATGCATTAGGAAAAATAGAAGCTCATTTATCCTCATGCATATAATTAGACCAGTGCATTCCATCATTCTAGCTATCATTCATAATTGACTATCGGCTTACCCAATGCCCCACTGCCTTAATGCCGGGCAATTGGCGGAAAACCGGAAGAAGGTAAACAATCATTTATTAATTAAGACGCAATCTTTGCTTTTCATTCTTCACGCAATCTGCCCGACACGCTATTTTGCTGCTATTGCACTTTAACAGTGGTTCTCAATCTGTGGTGCGTGAAAGCCACGATATGGTCTTTACCTAACCTATAACATTACTTTTTAAAGCCACGACCACTTCTTGTCATCGTAGGGCCTCTGTGGTTACTTAAAGTTGATAGGAGTTCAGCTCTGCAAACCTCAATATTTGTCGGGAATGCTGCCTGTGTGATGCGCACATTGTATACAGGGTGTAACAAAAATAGTGGTGATCTGTTGAAGGGCATAATTAGTATCGTATTGCGACTAAGAAAAAATTTTTGGACGCAAAAAAATATTTTTTGTTTGGGACACGTCTTCCCAGCCGGCCGACCCTCCATACAAAACCAATCTTTTTTTCGCGTGAACTTATTTTTTATTCTTTTTTCGTATTTATAAATGATACCAATTATGCCCTTAATTACATGTAATAATTATGTACTTATAATTACGGCTACTAAATGCTAATAATCGGAAGGTGCCAAAAATCGGAACATGTGGAATGAGATGGGGGAGGCGTTTGCCCAACAATGGGATAATCTGTAACTGCAATACATTTATAGATAAACGCACTCAAAAATATATATGTAAAATTTATTATCGCAAATATTGTTATAAATATAAAACTAATAGTTAGTTAGGAAATTATGTTTGCAACTGTATAAAATGCATGTAATATTAGATTTTTATTAATTTATTAATTTACTAACAAGTTTACTATAACATAGCATATAAGTAAAATAATTATATGATGTTACAGATTAATAAATAAATAAATGCTAATAAAATTCGTACGATATTTTAATATCCTGGTCGCCAACAACCAAGTAAGGGAACTGAAAAAAAGTTTAGGAACCTTCTGCGCGACAAAGACAGTGCCTGAGAACGTAACTGTCGCTAAATACATTTTTCACTTGTCATGCTCAAAAAGTGTGTCGTATTATGCTTACCAAGGCGGACTAAAGTAGTACATTTAGCCTCTAGGGCTAGTATGTATACATATTTATGATTTACAAAACATTTTAAATTGACCAATCGGAACACTTCACCATATTAAATCCACCAATCACAACACACATATCGAAGTTAATCGGAACGCTAGATACTTTTTTGGTGCGTATACTGTGTAAATAATTAAAGTCCTTAAAAAAACATTGTATTTAATATCAACCAATCAGAATACAGCAATG
The DNA here is from genome assembly GCA_947086415.1 of Pammene aurita. Classification (NCBI taxonomy): domain Eukaryota; kingdom Metazoa; phylum Arthropoda; class Insecta; order Lepidoptera; family Tortricidae; genus Pammene; species Pammene aurita. The sequence continues at coordinate 16,947,239 of OX352290.1, forward strand.
TTAAAATCGACCAATGAGGAAACGCAATTTATTTCAAAAACGTGAGGTGTTTTTAAGCTCCTACTTCACAATCATTAAAAAGGATTGTAATTTTTTGGAAGCGCTTTAAAGCGTGTTTAAACTGTTTAAACGGCTATTAGACATGGCAATTTGTAGGGCCCAATCGGTTGTGTCCAACTCCTGTCGGCCCCAAAGCACGTTATTACACTTTCCCTACAAATCGCCCCTACCGACCCTACCTCACCAACAAATCGTCCCTACCGACCCTAGCTCAACGTTTACAGAGATGCCTTCAAAACATCAAAAAAAAGTATTTGGTGAAGCACGGTGATAGTACTCATAACAGTACACATTAAATAAAATCTGAAACTTTTTTTATTATAGATATTTAAATGACCGCTCGAGCTGCCTGAATCTAAATTCATCTGCCCAACCCTTCTATGATTTAAATACAAAACTAGATAAATATATTAATTACCAGCGAATCTACACAATTTAACTTTTATATTGAATAAAAAACCAGACGGAATGTGTAGAAAATGGCTAACATTATAAATAAAAAAGGTAAAATAACTCTAACGACCTCCATAAACAGCTGCGGGTATCGGGGCACTGCTGATCGCCCTAGATCGGGACTCCTACTCCCTAAGTACTATTACACCTACCAACCCGACAGGTTGGACCCTACAAATTGCAATGTCTAATAGCTACTTTAAAGAGCTAATTATACCGTCGTCTGTGGCATTTATTCGAGGTGCTTATATTTTGTATCTATGTCAAAGAAGTTAAAAAAATTAAAAGACCGTCAAGTTAAACCATAATTTAACCTTAGTTTAGTTCTTGTGCGTAAATAATAAGTACTTTTATCTTATTTTCTCGCAATCGAAGTGAAAAATAGTATGCATTACTCTGGTCTAAAAGCCATATTACCACTCGAACAATTTTCCCTCACTTCGTTCGGGAAAATAACCACCTCGTGGTAATATGGCTTACTTTAGACCCTTGTCAAACAATCTACTATTGTTTTTCTTGACACATAAACGGTACTTTACGGTTGCAATGTTCACGAAAGTAGCGGTTAATAACTGCTACTACAGTAAATCTATTCCATATGAATTTTTAACCCCCGACGCAAAAAGAAAGGTGTTATATGTTTGACGCTGTGTGCTGTCTTTCTATGTATATGTCTGTGGCACGCGTAGCGCTAAAACGGTTTAATTTAACGGTTTTAAATGCAGTTTTTTTTATATATTTAAAAGCAAGCGGTGAAGGGAAGTTTACAGCGAGTGATTTTAGACATGTTGTATCAAAATAAGCTCAGCCGTTTCCGCGTTGCTTTTTTAAACATCATAGTTATTAGTCTATGGATTTGGTCATTTGGCTATGCTACTAATAAGGCTCAATATTTTTCAATGTAGAACTACCTATATCAATCACCGGATGGCTTAGTATTATATGTTTTATTTTCTTTTCTAAAAATCCATCCAGTGTATTTGATCACTACTGGGGCCGTATTATAACTTTAAAACACGTATAGACACGATCCAACTTCAATACAACTACAATCCATTAACAACGCAATACAGCTACGGCTTAAACATGACAAGTGTCAAAACTTATTTAGTACTTTTAGCAGGCGGGAAACAATACTTGAATTCTGTTGCAGTGACGATGACAGTAACTCAGTAGTATTTATAACCTCCGGTTGTATTTTCATTAATACCCTGAGCAGAACGCATGCCATTTACATAACTACTGACATTTAATGTTTAACTTATGTATAGGCACTTAATAATGTATTAAAGACTAATTCATACTAAATACATATAGAAACTGGAGCCCCAGTATTCTGAATTTATCAAATTTCTTACCGATTGGCTTTCATGTAGCACGTTTCGGAGATCATAAAAATACAAGTTACGTACTTATCTGCCGTAACCATATACAAGGTACAAAGCAAAAATGTAGATTAGAAAGTCGATAAACTGCGTTTTGCATCCAATCTGTAAGAAATTTGATGAATTTAGATCCCCGGGGCCCCAGTGCCTACTAATACCTACGTTGAAATAATTACGAACTACGAAATGTGTGTTAGGTATGTAAAAGGCTCGCAAGCGTCTTATTATCAGACGTAACATTTCGGCCACATTCAAACAAATGAACAATAATTCGGCCACAGGAAGAGTGGGCTGTCCATAAACCAAGCCCTAGATTCAACGCCGAATCATTAGTGACCCAATAATTCCGATCACGCACGTGAAAGTGTCCTGATAACGTATACTAAACTTTTTTTTTAAACAGTGCCCAAAAACAAAGGAACGGTTTATTGGATTGAGAAAAGACACAAAGCTCTACTTATTCTCTTGCAGGTGGTTGTCGAGAAATGAGGGTCCTAGGGTAAGGCCAACTTCTGGGCGTGGGAGTCGGGTTGACATGGGTGAGTTAGTAGTATGAAGGCACAACAGACACATTCCTCTCTTGTTTTTCCAGACGTATTTAAGCATTTACAATACTACCACCTACTCCAACCATCTGGTCTAGTAGGTACAATGTATGGCTATAAATACGTTCGTAAAAGTTGCGGAAAATGCCCCCATGGGATAACTGCAACTATTTTAGAATTAGTATTGAGCTGATTTTTTTTCCAGTAAGGAAAGAGTTACAAGTATGTGCCGTCACTTTGATGGCCCTTCATTTAATCTATTTTGAAGACAAAATTAATTTAGTTTAAAATAACAAAATGCTGCGAGCGTGATGGGCACCTTTGCGTCTGGAGGGTCGCGGGGCGACGTTGTCGGGTAGGAGTTTTTTTTAATTGTGTAATTGTGTTTATATATCTAGGAAAACAAATATCATTTAACAAAGAGAGGAATATAGAATAATTAGACAGAAGAACAGCCATAACGTGGAAGAAATATTGGGCCCATAAAGAAATACTAAAATCTAACAACATACCGCTATCATCGAAAAAGATAGTTATGGATTCAGATATTTTGCCATGCCTCACCTACGGCTGCCAAATCTGGACATACGATCTTAAGACTCAAAGCAAAATCCAGACCACGCAGAGAAAAATGGAAAGGAGCTATCTAAATATAAAATTAAAGGACAAAATCAAAAACACTGTCATTCGCAAGAAAACACAGATACGTGACGCTTTAGCATTTTCCCTGCAAAGGAAATGCACTTCCATTTCCTTATGGCCGGCCATATAGCCAGATATAATGACGACAGATGGACCAGAAGATCAATAGCGTGGGCTGGACCTAGAGGCACTAGAGGGAGAGGCCGCCCACGTGCTAGATGGGCAGATGAAATAGAGGCGGTAGCGGGACAAGGATGGCTAGACATAGCAAAGGATAGAGCAACCTGGTTTTCTTTGGAGGAGGCTTTTACCCGAAGGGGGTCCACACAGATTAATAATTCTAAAGATGTTTAAGTTATTGCATGATATTGTTATTTTTTTATATCCTTTAATAATTATTTAAATTAATGAATTATTTAAAATATTAATTTTACCCTATCAATAATATTTTTTTTATATTTAATGCAATGTAAAAATACCATAGCATGCAAGATGATAAATTGTAATATTTTTCTTACCTAAATCTGTATGGAATTTAATAAAGCTCTTTTATTATTATAATTTTTTTTTTTAAGTTCAAAAGGGATAGTTTATTATAGAAAATTAACAATAAACGACTAGTATAATACATTATTCCTTCTAAAAATTAAAACTATACTAACAAACTAATTAAAAATATAAAAATAAACCTACCTATGAAAACCCAACTATAAAAAGAATACCCCGTCCAAAAGGTCCGCCTGCGGCATGGTCCCCATAACGCTGGCCGCGTTACCTCTCTGTACAGCTAAGGCTATACGCTGGGAGAGGTAAGCGCCAGCTCTACGGTCCCCTGTACTTTCGACCAGCCGGGCCGACAGGGCCCTCATGAAGCATTTCATGTCGGCCGACCAGGGGCCCAGTGTCTCTAAAGCAAGCGCCGCAAACTCATAGTCCTTAAGTAAGGAAGAGTATTTGCGGCGCTTGAGAACCTGGGCCTGGTCAGCCGCAGCGCCGGCCTGTGTGCGGGTCGCCTGGATGTGGGACTGCGCAAAGGTGTCGACGCACGTCGCATCCCACACCAGAGCCCTACCCAACCTCCACGGCACCAACGTGGCTCCGTCGGGACGCTTGCCATCATCTCTTGCCATGCCCACCGGCTCCAGGCACAGACACAGTCGCAAGCGCGCGACGGACCAAATCATTGATAGTGCCGTGGCGGTATAAGCGGCCGGCGCTTCTTGTACAGGAGAGGCCATGGCGGCCCATCTGGTCTACACTTTTGCCGCAGGCACACGTGTGGGAGACACATATTCTGGACCCAACCCTCAAGGATATTGCTATCCTCAAGGTACTTGAGTCCAGAACAGTGCCCAATTGCCTGGAAGGTAGAGCCTTCAACCAGTGACCCGACTCTGGAGCCGAAACCGCCAGAATGCGGGCACGTTCCAAGTCGTCCGGGCTTTCTTCAATGAGTGAGGCATGGGTTATTTTAAGAAGGGGGTAGTCCCAAGCCCGCTGAATGTGTCTAGAGACTGGGATGTCTGCACTCGGGCACGACTGACACCAGACTTCTCTGGCTTCCTTGAGGCTCGCGATCTCATCGTCCAGTATCTGTGCGTGGTTTAATATGACACTGACGAGAGACATCGAGCCATACACGGAAGACAGAAATGCTGGTAGAGCCGTGCTAGTCGAGGTGCGAATCCCCAATCCTCCAAACCTTATCGGGAGAACCGCCTGGGTCCATGGTCTAATGCTAAAATTGATATTCAGAATTTTGGACAGTGTAGTCTGAAGTAAGGTGTCGATGGATGATAATATATACGGAAATTTCCAAATAGGGCAGCTGCGGAGCAAATACATGAATTTAGGGGTGAATAGGCAGAAACGGATGATAAAAAGGGCTATATGGGGGTTTATTTGAAAAAGTAGCTCTGACGTGCTGTTAAATAAATCAAGTTTACGGTTGATGGTAGGGGCGATCGATTCGTTGAAAATTGGTGAGCCTAAAAGATTAAGAGATGACTTTGAAAGAACGGAGATATTTGGCAAGACTACATTAAAATTTGTCAAAATTTCACTTTTTGTGTCAGATGGAATGTGATCAGGTATAAATATTTCACATTTGGTATAATTTAGTGACAAGCCAATTTTCGTAAATTTTTCTACAATACATTTTAAATCTTCTAAAACAGTTAAAGCATCTCCTCCAAGGGATCCGTCGTCTAAGTACCAACAGTTGAATTTAGAATTTAAACTTGAAATGATGGGGTGGATAACTAGACTAAAAAGGGCGGGCCCAAGCGGGTCTCCTTGTTGGCAACCCATGCACGATAAAATGATTTTGTCACCGAAAAGTAATTTTGACGGTGCTCCGTAACATTGAAAAATAAATTGGTGGAGCTCTGGTAGTTCTTTTTTGACAGCAGACAGGAGAGCACCGCGGTCGACCGCATTAAAAGCGTTTTTTACGTCTATTTTTACAAAAACTTCGAAGTCTGGACGGCTTAAAAACGTGCGCGCAGCGTGCACGGCCGCCTCACAGCCCCCCTTGATACCGAATCCCACTTGCCGGGGTTTGAAGATGTTTGTCAACTTGTGGTTAAATTTCTTACAGCACAACTTCGAAGCTAGGCGCCTGTAAGTGCACCCTACAGCTATCGGACGAATGCCACCGTCCTTCTTTGCAAGGGCAACGAGGTTGGCACCGTACAAAAGAGGGGCAATCTCAGCGTGCACTCTTCCTGACAGCATAAGGTTTATAAGTGCTGTTATCTGTTTAAGTAGGGAAGAACTCGTTTCACCTAATGAAGCCGTTGTTAAGTCTTTGAGGTGCTGAGGACACAAACCATCCATTCCGCCCGCAGATCCGGTGGGGAATGAATAAATTGCTGACATTACTGCATCCTCTGACACCACAAGTGTGGGTTCGTCAGCGGCAGGGGGGTCCGGCTGTGTGGAGGAGGCAGCGGGGGCTGGGTGTTTTTGCTTCAGGGCAGCGAAGGTCTCTGTGGAGTGCGCAGCTAAGTCATCTCGAGAAAACAAAAGTCGGGCTGCTCCACTCACATCTCCTTCTGAAAGTTTGTTTTCAATAGATTTAACTTTACGTGCTATTGGATTGGGGGAATTGCGCGTGTTTATGTGGTTATTATGAAATTGGGGAATGATTGTCAAATCAGAGACGGAAAAAGAATTATTTTTTATTTGGGTGGTGAGTGATGACTTTTTGGATCGATCTGCATGTAAAACTTTGTAAGGAAATGTGAGTAGACGCTCCCATGATTGAAAAGTGTTTTCAGAAATGACCTTAGCTACGCACTCGGTGAGGCAACGGGCAACGCTTACGCGAGCACCACGCGGTATTCGTTTTACAATTGGGATATTGGTCTTCATCAACCCTAACCTCTCTGTCAGCGTGACTGGCAGAGATGACGCCACTGTAGAGCCATCGGCAGAGGAGGATGGCGCTGGTTGGGATGCGCTGGTCAGCGGGGGATCGATAGCCGTACGGGTGCCATGCCGGTAAGCCGTATGGATAGCGAGCCCCCGCCGACCTTTGTATTGCTTATTGTCTTTGCAGTTAGGGCAATACAGTAGCTCCAGCTGATTTACGCAGGGTTGTGAAGGCATTAAAATAACACTAAAAATAGAACACTAAACAGAATTACCTAGAAATAGACTTAAAAACTAGCATACAAAGACCGACATCTGGGAAAACCTACAAAAATAATTAATACAAGTATAATAAGATTATTATAGTTGTGTTTAGCTTAGTTTTATTTAGGAGTAGATTTTATTTTTTGGTATTATTTTATTTGACATTTTTGTGACTGATATATTTGTATTTTATGTCTTTTTAATTTTATGATTTGGCATGTGGTTTCAATGATATCGTTGTTAGAAAAATAGAATTGTTTACTAATGTAGGTTTATATGTATAACTAACTTATGGTTCTGAAGTGTTAAATTTTTAATGTAATATTTAGTATAAATCTATTTAAATATATGTAGGCTAATTATCTTTTGACCACTGTTTTCCATCGTCATGCAAGCGCCCTCATATGGAATACCATGCCTGTCGTTTCAGTTGAATATTTATATTAAATGATATATAATTTAAATATAATGTACACACATTTTAGAATTTCACTGTTCCTTTCCCGGAACGTGTACCTATGTGGCGGAGATGCCAACTAAAAGGTGCTAATAATGTTGCGTGCTGTTAGCTGTTACCAGCATTGTTTAGCAACTTTGACATTTTCACTTTGAATATGTTTTGTGTGTAAAAACTGTTTTGTCCAAAATATAACACTCGCCGCTTTAAAACATAATATGTTGTCAAACTACATATACTCGTGGTATACTTAGCATGAAAATACAAGAAATACAAAAGAATATGTATTGAAGCCAGACATCGAACATTGTGATTTTTAATATACTTATTACCAAAGATTGTATTGTCTATCCATTACGTAAGTCTCCATTATGCAAAAGTGCAGGATAATATAAGAACAAACAACCGACAATTAGACTTGCCATACCTAGTATTTTGCGTTGCACGTTTTATGTAACTATTTTTGTATCGAGGTGATTTCTGCATCGACTGTTTCAAATTGATAAAACTTGATATATTGTGAATTGTGACCATAGGGAAATGTATATAAGTATATGATTTTTTCCTTTAACCTTTTGAACGTTTTCATATTTGAATGATGTGATCACTCACACGCCAAGCACTGTTGCGTTATCAAAAAAGACGAATCTCGTAGTGCTGTGCAAAACAATACATAATAGATTTTATTCATGATCAAAGTACACCTTCACTCCGACCCCTTTATGGATTGTTGGCGCGGTGGGCACGACGAAACAAGACCTCTTTAGGGGTTCTTAGCGTTCAAAGGGTTAAACTATGACAACATTACAACTTAATTACGATTTGAACAATTAACCTACAAGAGTTGTAACATGGGTAGGTGACTTTTAAAACCTAGAATTAGGCAATAGAAAATGAAAGTCGTTTTTAACATTAAGCTGCAAAAAATCGAGGACCCGACCGCAGCGGGCGGTATATTACACCACGACTCTTGTCTGCTACACCAGTTGTAATATCTCGTACTAAGGCAAACTACCCGATTATCGGCACTGAAATGTACAAGTTATTGACATCTATTTGGTAGAAAAGTCTTGTTGCCTTAAAATAAGGATAAACATGACAGCAATCCGAGGGGTGTTGAAAAAAAGGTTAGTTTAGGTGGGAGATAGTTTTGAATAAATAATGTTTTTTTATTTTACAAATATTTATTTCTTTATTTTTTAGTACTTAATTACAAAATAGGTTAATAAACAAAAAAATATCCAAATGTATTATAATAAATAATAAACCAGACATAAGAGGATAAATACTTACCTATACTGCGTGTATATTTGATATAACCACAAAAGGAAACCAGACGCAGGTTATGAAGATATAAATCGATATCGCAATAAATATTTTGTTAACTGATAATTAACGGAGAGTAATTATAATTATTTTTACATGATTTTTAAAGTGGGGCACTCCACTCATACAATAGTATGTTATTTAATCAAATACAAACACTGAAAACATTGAAAAAATAATCAACCCAGCCGGACTTGAACCTGGCATCGATACGCCTTACCGGGGCTCGATCGCTTTACCAATTAAGCTATGGGTTCAGTTACTGAGTTGACGAAATTCTCAATGCCTTCAATCATCTTTTTGCATTTATTTTTACATCGACTTTATAGCAGCCGTAAGCGACATCTAGGTGCTAACTACCAGAGTTAGATACCCTTCCCGCCGACGCTTTTACAAGTGTCACAACGGAAATCATAGATGGCGCTGCTATCAACTCATAATTATTTTTACATGATTTTTAAAGTGGGGCACTCCACTCATACAATAGTATGTTATTTAATCAAATACAAACACTGAAAACATTGAAAAAATAATCAACCCAGCCGGACTTGAACCTGGCATCGATACGCCTTACCGGGGCTCGATCGCTTTACCAATTAAGCTATGGGTTCAGTTACTGAGTTGACGAAATTCTCAATGCCTTCAATCATCTTTTTGCATTTATTTTTACATCGACTTTATAGCAGCCGTAAGCGACATCTAGGTGCTAACTACCAGAGTTAGATACCCTTCCCGCCGACGCTTTTACAAGTGTCACAACGGAAATGGGAATGGGTTGATTATTTTTTCAATGTTTTCAGTGTTTGTATTTGATTAAATAACATACTATTGGAGAGTAATTATTTAACAAAAATAGAGCAGCAATGTACTGCGCACAGATCTAAATATTAGATCTGTGGTACTGCGTATACACTAATTTTAATTTGACACATATCAATTGTGACGTTTTAAAGGTAAAGTAAACATGTAGGTAGCGATACATTGCGTGCTAAAATATTGTATAAGGAAAAAACCATGTCGTGAAATTTTAATAAAACATATGAAAGTAAGTATGTTTATTATATAGGGTCTATACTAACTACCCTTAGCGTATGCGGTTATATCCACTCTCTGCATACAATTATAAAAACAAGTAAGATTGTATTTTTGTCGATGTTCATTGCGAAACAGTCAAAATAATCCCAATTTAAAACTCGTTTTTGCTGTTTGTAGCATTAATGTGCGTAATAAAATAACATACGAGCGTAATGTAAAAATAACTCCGAAGAACACTTTACAAAATTTACATCTGAGAGTGAGATTCAAGATATTTTTGGTGCTATGGGTTCTGTGTGTTTTATCAATAATATTTTTTGTACGGTTAGGTATTATGCGGTTTTTAAGAACAAAGGTTTTCAGGTGGTTTTACCTATTTCTTTATACGCCTTGAAACAGTCCCAAGGGGTTGATAGAATTTCAGCAAATCCGGTGGCTTCAGATGTATGTATTTATATGTTTTAATCTTGAAACTGAAGTGGTATCACAAAATCAGTTTTTTTTACACGACTGCTGAAGGAGGGTAATTTGAAAACAATTTTAATTCAATTAAAACACACGTTTAGTGACTCAACAACTTTCTGAATTAAAGAAATTTTGATTAGAATGCTTTTGATACACCTCCGTACTATAATAAGGTATACTTAATAAAGAAAAAAAAACGTACAGGACTCTAAAAACGTGAAATAACGAAGTTGCGGAGAGGAGTGTAAAAATAAAGATGGACCGAAAGTGAAGGTGGTTACGTACCGGCACGCGTAATTCTGTGGCCAGCACAATATCCGCGGTCAGATTACGAGTACACTTGACGACGTTTATTTTTATTATTTTCGTGTAACACAATTTCAATTGGGTTAGTACATGCTGACCCGTTTTTGAAACTGTTAACTTTTGTTTTTACATGTTGGTAAAAGAATTGAGGTTATTATACACATGGATGGGTTATACTCTAACAAAATGAGCCCAATAAATACTTCAAGGGTTATTTCATAACCTAGCAATGATTCTGTTATGTTTATCTATTTTAACAATCACTTACATCTTTGTCACTCTCATTGTTAGAACATTACAGTTTATCTCTGTCTCACGCGGGTGACTGACGGGAGCTCATTGGCATGTCCGCATCTCTCGCTTGCCGGTGCGAGACTAGCGACAATTGTTTGAATTCACTCATTTTAAGTGCTTCACTTTTGGAGCGTGCATAACCCATCTGTCATGATTACATATCATAGGTTATACATGGCTTTTTAATAGTTAATATAAAAAACAAAGATCCCGATGAATTGAGGAATCCATACTTCGAATTCTTTAAGTCGGCTAAAATTAAAATACTATGCTATATGTTCCAAATATAGCTCATAGATAGATCATGTCATTTGTTTTCAAATACGTTTAGACAATGCACGATTGTAATTGGAGACATTAGTTCGATTGTTTTGTAAGCCCACCAAACTGCTGTTAAGTACTGGTACTAAATCATCATCATTCATATACAGTGTGGAAAGATAAGTCGGGCCCTGGAGGGAAACTACCTTAAAACGTTGGGATAGCTCAATTCGCTGAAAGGAAACATTCTTTTATTTTTCCTAAAAACTAAAACTGCATTCACAGATTTTTTCTTAATTTTCACTTTTTTCCATACTAATTGTATGAAAAATATTTTTATTATTATTTATGGGTTCTCTTGTACCCTAAACTTGGTTGGTATTAAGAAGTTGTTATCCTTGTTGGAAATAGGATCGATTGGCATCAATTGTCATAAAAAATATTTATGGCAAAAATTACAAAATAAATAGTTTTTTTGTAAACTGTACTCTTTTCCAAAAAATTGTAAATGCAGTTATGTCCCTTTAAAAAAATTAAAGAATGTTTCCTTTCAGTGAATTGAGCTATCTCAACTTTTTAAGGTAGTTTCCCTCCAGGGCCCGACTTATCTTTCCACACTGTATAATGTCGTTTGTTAAATGAGTACTTAGATCTCAAATTATTTTAGGATTTTACTAACATTTAGGAGTTACAAAGACCATTTGTGTTTGTTTACAATGTGAATCATTAGTACAATAATATTATTTAACATTTTAAACAGTAATAGTTTCGTGATCTGGTATAATTATTAACGAATATTAAATATGTGTCTTGAGTTTGATATTCGGATGCAGTTTGGCTTGTCATAAGATAACTAAGTCAGTGACTACTAGTTAAACAATTAAATGGGAAGTTGAGATTTAATTTGACACGGCTTAATTAAGAAAGGTAAGTACTACATTGATTGCGATTTTACTGGTTATTTTATGTATCTGATCTACAAAAAGTAGTTTTGTGTTTTAACCCTTGATAGGACAACGGTCTCAAAAAAGTCCACTTGTAACATTATCTTTTAGTTTTTTTTGTATATTATTTTTAGGACTATGGATTAGCTGATGAAGCTTGAATTGAGGGTTTTTTCAGTCTTGCCCGTTATACAGGGTTTAATCGATGTTTAAAAGTGTAGCCTATGACGAAATAGAATAAGAATAAACTTTTATTAACAAAAATGATCCGACTTGGCATAGTTACAAAAAATAGGTCAAGAACACGGTACTCTTACGCGTGTATTTACATCTTTTGTAACGAAAACCCTCACTAACCAAGTAAATCAAAGCAGGGCCTTGATTCGACATCGCATAACTGACAGTCGCTTGCGAGACAACTATGATATCACACTTTTGTGACAGTTGAACTCGGGGTGGAATCACTCAAAAGTGATATCTAATTGTGGCCATAGCCGTAGACAAAACACTCTAGCGAAACCTACTGACAGCTTGACCGTTAGGTGTGGACACGGGTGGACAGGATGGATATTACTCTATCCACTAGCGATACAAGTGTGACATCCACGTTTCACAGTTTGGCATGTCGAATCGGGGCCCATTAGTCTTTGCGATAATTAGGGTTTCGTTGTTTATTATATTTCGCTTCCGTAGCGTGACAAAGCATTTAATATAATAAATAGTCATACAAGGATAATATTCTGTTTCAGTTTTTGGATATAGTCCAATTTCACGCAGTGCGTTGTGAAAATTTACATGATTTCCTTTTTATAAGAACCTAAATAATGATTTTTAGAAAGATGGTGGTTTAAAATGTAGAGCGAACGCTTTTTACAATGATGGAACATTAAGCAACCGAAATTTTGCGGAGTAATTACACTTAGGCGCCTAGGAGGACAAAAAGTGTTAAGTAATGCAGTTTGAATCGAAATACAGGCAAGAAGTAAGTAGCTTCTTGCTCGAAGTGATGAAACTAATCTGCATCTGACGCAAACTAGTTAATCTGATCGTTGTTCCTTTGAATATAGGATTGTAGCGGGTGATGTAGATAGGTACATCTGTACGATAATTACGTAATTTTGTAGGTACAATTTGGAGAAGCTACTTGCTCTTATATCTTATTTTACTAGGGACGTTCCCAGTATTTAGTTAAAATATTTGTCCCTTGTTGAAATTAATAATGCACAGTGCTTTTTCTAGTTAGTTTTATGGAACAAATGGAACGTCCCTGCAAGCGCCTAAACTACTTAGGAAGCGAAAATAATGACTTTATTAAGATGTTTTAGTTATCTTTCTCTTTATGTTCTTGAGTCAGGTGCCTTGTTATCTCGTCAAGTTAGTTTATATGTATACAAATGTTGTTAAATATAAAAACTTAATATTATATTATTTATATGCGTTACAAACTGATATGTTTGAAGTCGGTGCCAAGCCAAAAAGTTACAATACCGGTCAAATCAGCTTCAAGTCTGATATCACAAAACAGTTAATATGAACGAGGCGTATTTGGTCAGTGAATTGTTCTTCATACTATAGAACTATTCTAATACGGTATTGACTGCACGTAGGTTCTCATTCAAGTACAGAAAGAAAGTATAATCATGCGTCTTATGATGATTCTTAATAAACTTTTTGACTAGTTATCGGACTAACCATATCTCGAACGGAGCCCATGCTTCGGTTTGAATTATTTATCCTACTTCATTTAAGGTGTAATATCGAAGTGTAAAGGAATTCAATGGCTAGATTGATCTTTCTATACTCAGACACACCGGGTGTGTGGGACCCACCTTTTCAGTAGAAAAAGGCGCGATATTTCAAATTTTGGATGGAAGGTCAACCATACATGATTTTTTTTTAATTTGCCGTCTTTTTCTGATTATTGACAAAGTAGACGTGTATCAGAGTATATAGACATGGGTACCACATTTCATCAAAATTGGATTAGTGGTTTAGACGTGAAAATGTAACAGATAGATTCACATTCACCTTTGCAATGTAAGTAGGTATCGATATGTTTTGTGATTTTCAGACTTGAAGCTGATTTGACCGGTATTGTAACTTTTTGGCTTGGCACCGACTTCAAACATATCAGTTTGTAACGCATGTAAATAATATAATAATTTATTTTTTACTTTTTGAAGTCGGTTTATCTTTTTTTTGTAAAAAGTTTTTATTTTTCCATTTTTAGTGGTTATATAATTATCATAATCGGACAACGGATCACGCAATAATCGGTTAAGATATATAACAAAAAGTTCATAATACCTACTCAATGTAAGGAAAGTTCCACATATCATATGTGGTCTTCATCATAAGATCCACTCCATCAAATTAGTGGTTTTCGAGAGGAAATGCTTGAGTTGCTTAAAAAAAACAACCAAATCACCATACATATGCCGTTATAAATTGAGGAGTTCCCTCAATTCCTCATAGATCCCATCATCAGAACAGCACCAGATTAATAATGGGACCACCTTGGAAGTAGACCCTTTCAAACAAAAAAGAATTATTAAAATCGGCCTACGCGTCTCGGAGTAATCGGTGGACATACATAAAAAAAAAGCCCAAACCGAATACAGACCTCCTCCTTCTATGACATTGAAGTCGGTTAATAATGTACAGTCAAATACAAAGAGATGTATCCACTTTTTCACCTTAATATGGTTCACCTTTATATGGTCCAAAAGTGAATACATCTCTTTGCAGTCGACTGTACCACCCCCCGCGTTTAGGACGCATATAAAATAAAATATTCGTAACTAGCCTTTTCCCGCGGCTTCGCCCGCGTACTATAAGTACTCAAAAAGGATACGATACCCATGTTGATTTTCAAACTTTGTGACCACATTTGCCCCTTTTAGCGGTTAAATTTTCAAAAAACCTGAAACACGTGTTTACTCTTTTATCGTTAGGAATACTCCTGTGAAGTTTCGAATAAAATAATCTAACAATTCTTGATTCGCCATACAAACTTTGGACCCCCATTTTACCCCCTTAGGGGGTGAATTTTGAAAAATCCTTTCTTAGTGCACCCCTAGACCTTATAAGGAACCTACGTGCCAAATTTGGAATCTCTAGAACCAGCGGTTTGGGCTGTGCGTTGATATGTCAGTCAGTCAGTCAGTCAGTCAGTCAGTCAGTCAATCAGTCAGTCAGTCAGTCAGTTTCTTCTTTTATATATTTAGATAGGTATCACTAGTCTGATTGAGGTGGAAATCAAAACCCGAGGGTGCGCGGTGCAGTTGGTCAGCGATGCAGATGTAGTCGGTGTGAAGGCTGAGGTGAAGAGTTGTATGTGCCACACGAGATTGACGTTATTAACTTTGCACCTCGTGCCTTAAACGCCCTCACTACGCTCATGCTTATAAATTAGTAGAATCTTTTGCTACGCTTTTTCGGGATCTCAATCAGCTCTTTCGACATAAACTAAATTTGCTTCCTTCTTTCACACAATGTTTACCCAATTCAAATAGCTATTAATGGAAGGGACTCCACATGTCATCTGCGGTTTTCATTATCGGGTCCTCTCCATCTAATTGGTAGTTCTCGAGAGGAAACACTCGAGTTGCTTAAAAATACACTCAAATCACCATACATGAGCCTTTTAAAATTGAAGAGTTCCCTCAATCCCTCATGGATTCCCATCATCAGGTCCAACCAAATTAGTCCGCTACTTTCGAGGTAACTCTTTATATACAATAAAAATATTACTCAAATCGGACAACGGGTCTCGGAATAATCGGTATAGACGTATAAGAAAAAGTTCATAATACACCCGCTTAAACTAAGGAAAGTTCCACATGTCATATGTGGTCTTTATCATTAGGTCCGCTCCATCAAATTGGTGGTTTTCGAGAGGAAATGCTTGAGTTGCTTAAGAAAACACTCAAATCGTCATACATGTGCCTTTAAAGATTGAGGAGTTCCCTCAATTCCTCGTGGATTCCATCATCAGAACAGCACCAGATTAATTTAGGACCACCTTGGAAGTACATCCTTTCAAACATAAAAATAATTATTCAAATCGGACCACGGGTCTCGGAGTAATCGCTGAACATCCTACATTTAAAAAAATCATCATCATTATCATCAAAACAATCATCATTATCAGGTCCACTTCATCAAATTGGTAGTTTTCGAGAGAAAACTCTCGAGTTGCTTAAGAAAACACCCAAATCACCATACATGTGCCTTTAAAAATTGAGGAGTTCCCTCAATTCCTCATAGATCCCATCATCAGAACAGCACCAGATTAATATGGGACCACCTCGGAAGTATATCCTTTCAAACAAAAAAGAATTATTCAAATCGGACCACGCGTCTCGGAGTAATCGGTGAACATACATAAAATAATATAATTTTTAAGAAAAAAAAACCGACTTCAATGGGGGTAGCCGGTGAAGGATTATTGTAGATAGATGGTGCACTTAGATTCCATACAATGAAATAACTTGCTTAAAAAACGCAGCGGAGAGGACCAATCGCCAAACGTGAACTATGCGTCGTTGAAGAGTTCCGTTCTGATTATCATCAACAGTTCCACTTCATCAAATGTCACTCTTTTGAATGAAAATGCTTGATTTGTTGATAAAAATACAAAAGTCACTTTATGTATGCCTTTAAGATTTGAGGAATTCCCTCGATTCCTCGTGGAACTCATCATCAGAACTTGAGCTTGACGAAAATTGGTCCTGACAATCTAACTTGCTTAACAAACATAGCGAAGAGGAAGAATCGCCAAACATGAACTATGCGTCGTTGAAGAGTTCCGTTCTGTTCATCATCAGCAGTTCCACTTCATCAAATGTCACTCTTTTGAATGAAAATGCTTGATTTGTTGATAAAAATACAAAAGTCACTATGTGTAAGCCCTTAAGATTTGAGGAGTTCCCTCGATTCTTCATGGATCCCATCATCAGAACTTGAGCTGGACGAACATTTGTTCTGACAATTAAACTTGCTAAACAAACACAGCGAAGAGGACGAATCGCCAAACGTGAACTATGCGTCGTTGAAGAGTTCCGTTCTGATCATCATCAGCAGTTCTACTTCATCCAATGTCACTGTTTTGAATGAAAATGATGGTTTTGTTGATAAAAATATAAAAATCACTATATGTATGCCTTTAAGATTTGAGGAGTTCCCTCGATTCCTCATGGATCCCATCATCAGAACTGCGTTTTGACAAAAACGGGACCAATCTGTATATATATACTTACAATCAAAAAAAGAATTTTCAAAATCGGTTCAGACATGACGGAGTTATGGAGTAACAAACATAAAAAATAAAATAAAAAAAAAAAAACATACACGCCGAATTGAGAACCTCCTCTTTTCAAATCTTGAAGTCGGTTAAAAAAAGCCCAAATCGAATACAGAACCTCCTCCTTCTATGAAATTGAAGTCGGTTAAAAACCAGCCAAGAGCGAGAAGAACTTACGTACGGAGTTTGAAAAATGTAATCAAGGAGAATAAAAAGTGTGTTGTGTTGTCATAATCTTTGAGGGTACGTGATCTGATTTGTTAAGTTTGGTACATATTAGAAAAATATTTGTTAAGTTACATACGGTATTACAGGCGTGGATCCAAGATGTCTTTCATGGGAGGGCTATTTATAATGGTTTGAATATTATAAAACACATATTGTATAACAAATTTTGGCATAATCTTAATTAAATATAAATTATATAACGTATTTTAATATAATGTAACTATTGTTTTACATGAAGATTTATGGACGGAGCGTCGCAGAGCAGTAAAGTGACCTTACCTTTAGTTATTATTTCCTGCAGGGCGCAGTTCTAACCTAACCTGTCCTACTTTATTGTTTACTATTCGAATCTGCAAGGGTCACATTCTAACCTAACCGAACCGTTTTCGACAACCATCAGTAGATTTTGCATAGGTTCCAGTTCTAAGCTAACCTAACCTTTTTTAAATGCCGCTCCCCCGTGTATCTGCGCCTGAAATATTATCGGTCAGTCTTATACAAATTGGCATGATGATTTAAATCGTACTCTCACACAACACATGCCTTATTGAGCTTACTGTGGGACTAGATTGATTTGTATAGTATTGTCCCTGTATTACCTACCGGGTGTGTGTGTATAACAATTTTTCAGATTTTGAAATTCTCAAGTCCGCAACTTGTGCATAATTTCCAGGTTAAAGTTAAATAGGTAACTACGCAACATGCCGACTTATTTTGCTCATATGTTAAGTAATCCTTGTAAACAATAGCTGATTCATAAATCATAATGAAATAAATCATAATGAACGGCGAGATGTCCTCGCGTTACCTAAGGAGACCGTTTCACTTATACTCAGGTTAAAATAGTTATGGTTAAGTAGCGTAGCCTAGGTACTGGATCAACATATAACATATTTTAAGATACATTTAAACCTTTTTTGCACACTAGTAATTAAAAAAATTACAACAAAGGCGACCTTATTGCCTCCAGACACATTAAAAGAGTTTTAATAAGTAGGAATTTGAAGTCTGAAACTCTTTTTTTTACTTTTTTTACTCCCATAAGTTAAAGACTGAATAACATTTTGAGACCGAAAAACAGAAGTTGTAGATCTACGTCTTTCGTTCCTGAAATTTTAGGATAGGTCGCTACGAATGTTGCCTATTTGTTGGACACAAATTAGCCAAAACCTACCTCAATTTAGTTTACACCTGTTTGAAAATGAAGTACCAACAACAAACAAAAAATATATTCTCATACCTTAACTTTATTAAGTTAAAGGGTAAAAGGCCTGTTAGTGCACTACTAGTATTAGGTTCTAGTTAGGTTTCTTCTTAGGGCTGTGAGTGAAAACAAAATAGGTACTGGTAAATAGCTATTTTGAATAGGTTACCTATTCTTCAACAAATTTTCAGTAGATTACTAATTTTACGTTACGGTATGTAATTGTCGTTGCAGTTATCGCGTCGCATTCGCGTGGGAAGATGGGGCATGCGCACTGCACCGCGGCCGGGGGTCAAATTGCTCCTAACCTCACAGCTGATCTTTTATAAACAATATTTAACTTTCCTATAAAATCCCATATAAGTAAAAAAAAAATAGATCACACTATTTAGACGTCGCGATTGTGTCCTAAAACCTTACCTTATTAGACTGTGGGGCATCAGACTGCATGTAGTAAAAGAGGAAAAACATCCAAGCAGTTCCGACAAGGAACATAATTTTCACGTTACGCCTCATCTTGATTTGAAAATGGAATGCACTCACTACGGGACGCTCGTTTCGATTTCGTTAGAGCACTGGTTTGGTTGAGCGTCGGTCGGCGGCGCGCGGCCGCGCTCGGAGCTGCGGCGTGCTAACTGAGCTGGTACACGAGATAATGACGGGCATGCGCGTATCGGTCCTCGACACCGTATTCTAAAATAGACCTTACGCTAAAGAGAGCGGTGCAATGTTTTTGTTGCTTCCTTGCGCACTAGATAATTACTTTTGTTCTACTGATTTGTCATAGGTTTTTAACACTTCGAAATAATTAAAAAAAACATGCCATTTTTAAGAAAAACGAGTTGCATGTAGAGCTTAATCCATCGAAAACCTTCTCGTTTTTGCCTAGACGAAGTAACCGAGAAAAAAAAGTTTAAAAAACAAAGTTGGTTTGACTTCCATTTTTACTTTAAGGTATACTTAGCAGCAAATGTAACTTAGCAGATGAGTTCTTCTTTAGTCATCACTGATCAGTAAAGTCGTGCCAAAATCAATTTGAACAACTCATCAACTTTGCTTCATATTTTTCAGTGGACTCTATTGCCTAGGTAATAGGGGTGACGGCTGGTAGCTAGAGCTACCGAAAGCAACTAAGTGGTTAGCTACTTCTGCTGCTGACTATACAAATGTACAAAGTCTACGAGATCCTATTCCAATTAGCTTTCGCTTCACTTTCAGTTGAGCATAAAATCTTTAATTAATCGGATCAAGACAATATTAACTAGAAAGCTTTTCTAACGGAGTTTTTGAAACAAAACTTCTCGACAAATGTTGTGAAAAATGATATTTACAGTCAGCAAGTAGCTATTAATATCAGTCAGCAAGCATCTAAGTCTAAAAATAATTTTCAAAATAATAATTGTAATTAATACATATTTATGTAGAGTCGTATACAGATCATTTTTAGCACTTAATAACACTACTTCGCTTGGCTGTTTCTTATGCTAATTTTAGATAAATACCTAACTTACATTAGTCTTTACTTCAGTCATTACGGTTCTGGTTATGTTGATTCGTACTTTCAAGTAGCAGAGTAATATTTAAGTTATAGGTGCATAATAAAATATGTAAAATACCTGTAATACAACTTGACGTAAACCACCTCCACGATACCCCGTTGCTAATTATTTAAAACTTCAAGAAAACCAATATAATTACAGATTTTGTATTTTTTTTATACAGATACAAAATGCATGAAACACAGTCCTAACAGAAATCAAGTTAGCGAGTGTAGAGTTGCAAATATAGTAGAATAATGCACACAAATATATATTGCAACAAATATTAGCTAGAAGAATAAATAAGTCAGGGAAGTCACCTTACTCGCTGAAAAAGAAAGCTAAGAAATAATATGTTGGTTAAAGAGATTTCAGAAGTTATATGAGACATTATTTTGTTAAATGTACTATTTGGTGGCCGGCGCTTATTATGCTTATTTTGCTCGAATACAGTATATTGTATCTGTACAATACGTACCTACGACGTAAGCGCCAAATGGTACCTTTAGCAAAATAATGTCACATATAGTGATACACGTTGTGTATCCCAAATCCCAACATACTAAGTACTTATAAATATTAGTTACTTATAGTGATAGCGTCGTCATAAGTCATAAGCATAACTCATAACTATACTGTTCTGAGGTCTGCCCGGAACATAGACAAAAGAGGTTTTAGCTTGTCCTGCCCTTATAAATTGGAAATAAACGTCATTTTATATGAAAACCATAGCCTAATTATAACCCGTGTCAGTATATTTGACAAATAAAATAATTATCTTAGCTGTCAGATATCTGTGCTAATAGCGTTGGGGTGCGGGTCGATTTTTAAATGAGGGAATCTGAATAACCATTATAATCAATCAGCAGTTATATTAAGCACGAACTAAACGTAACATAGGTTTCTATAATACTGAGTATTACTGGAACTTTTCTCATGCTATACCTACTTCATCCAATTATATAAAATTATTCTGATACTTAGAAACTGATGACCACCCTCAGCTTAAACCGAAAATAGGACCTAGGAACATGACACGAGTTTCATAGAATTCGCCTCTGAATCGTCAATCTCATATCGACATGCCGCCAATCAATGTGTCAGATCACTATTGCCCCCTTTGTACTACAAAATGGTGTTCCGAACCCATTTTGTGATAATGTTAACTCCGCAAATCTCAAATTGACACTGGCGCTAACGGGGCGCAAAGCGCAAGAGTGATACATTATTCGTAGGTCAAACATCATGTCTAATCCTACCGTACGCACATGCGCATTGCTGGTCTGTGGTCCGGAAAAATAAGTGTCGTAGAATGTACGAGTTTCCTTATAAACCACGATACTTATTCTCTTCCCGGACAAACTCTACCAAATAACTGCGATAAGCGATTGGTAAAGAAGTTACATGTACCAGTAAGGGTTAATTTAATCTAGAAATAGCATTTTTTTCAAGATTAATGGCTTACTACTTACTACCTAACTAGCGTAGTCAGTATTGAAGCGACCAACGAAGCCGGAAGCTCCGGGTTCTAATCTAATATAATTGGTGTGTTTGTCACGAATATTTGTTCCAAAGTTCTATCGATAATCAGTTATTTTTGACCCCCGGTTAATGGGGACTTATTTGTTGCAAATTAACTCTAGTATTAGCTCCTCGAAGGAATACCTCGAATTAGAAGTCAAACTATATTCACAAATCGCGCCATCTAGTGGAGGTAACCAAAACATGTAGAGTCTATACAGTACTAACGGCTTACAACTCTTACTAGTTTAACGTCAATTACATAGGTGGCGCTTATTTGTCTACTATAATTGCGATTTTAGTACGAGTAATACTAAATTATGATCTAGATAATATGAAGAATAAAATGATCTAGAAATGATCTAGAAAATATAAAGAAACCAACATGTGTAAGATACACTTTAATAGAATTGAATAGTAGCTACCAAAACATACAAGAAACCTTCTCGTTGTTAGTTTATGTTGTGAAGATGTAGGGTACTGTACGTTAGTTTTCGTCTACTTATCGGTTTTGCCAGCTTTGTGATACAGAAAGAATGTAATAGAAGTACCCTTACTTAAATGCACCCTGCTATTAGGTATAGGTATTTCATTCTACAGCTTATATAGTCTAGTTTAGGTATTACGCGATAATGAAACAAACTTGCGGGCTTTTTTATCATAAAAAAATATTTTAATATTTGCAAATATGTTTAATTTGCCGCTCATTTATTTATATTCAAGTTTTTCCCATATATGTAGGTACCTGTACGTGCTTAGTAAGGTGGACAGTAATCTGAACCTGGATGGGGAACACGCATAACTACCCTACGTGGCCAAGATCAGCTATCATATCCATCCATCCATCACGTCCATTTGTCACGCACCGTAGTCGCATGTTTATGCATGGCAGCAGAGGCGCCGTCGCACACGATATGTACTATTCATTATATAAAGGCGAATCGATATTTACACCTCAAAAGGACCTTCGTAGCCTAGTGCTTGGAGGTCCTGGATTTTAATCCAGTGAAGGCATTAATTTATTTGTTTTCACGAATTCTTGTTCCTAAATGATGAGTATTTTTTTTTTTTTTTTTTTTTTTTATACCACGACGGTGGCAAACAAGCATACGGCCCGCCTGATGGTAAGCAGCTACCGTAACCTATGGACGCCTGCAACTCCAAAGGCGTCACATGCGCGTTGCCGACCCTTTACAAAAAGGAGGATTCACTGTGTTGACGACTAAAGGAACAAGAAGGTCCCTCATCGTCAACACACTGGGTCCTCTTTGAGCTCTTTGGCAACCTTACTCACCAGCAGGAACACAACACTATGAGTAGGGTCTAGTGCTATTTGGCTGTGGTTTTCTGTAAGGTGGAGGTACTTCCCCAGTCGGGCTCTGCTCCAGATTTGAGCGATGACATTCGCTGAACGTGCCCTACCACACTTAGCGAGATGCCATTCGCAGTGCCCATACCTCTCTTTTTGGCGTAGTTTAAGGACATACCCAGGTCCGGACGTAGTTTAAGGACATACCCCGGGTCCAAAAATCTTCTATGTATCTTACCCCACTCGTACTTACTTTAAAGATGTAAAAAATATTTCCTTTGCTGTTTCATTATCCCAGCAAGTCGACTATTCAGGCATACGTTTCGCTCGCGTCACGCGTCATTCGGTCGGTCGATAAGTACCTACGAGGGTGAATTGAAATATTGTAAGCCTAAGGTCGATCTTCAAATTAAAAAGAAAAAATAATACTGGCACGTTATACTCACATGTTTTTTAATCATAATGCATCGTCTTTTGTTTTTTTGCTGTCACTTTTGTAAAATTTATGATCGTATTAGTAAAGAAGGTTCGGGATTTTCTTATCAATGGATAAAATTGAGCATCGTTCCGTCATAAAGTACTTGCAAAAAAAAGGGTTAACGCCCAAACAAATTTATGAAGATATGTGCCAGACTTTAGGGGAATTCGCTCCATCGTATGCCACTGTAAAAAGATGGGCAGCGGATTTCAAACGTGGCAGAGAAGCAGTTCAAGATGAACCTAGGAGTGGCCGGCCGTTAACAGCCACTACAGATGAAAATGTCCATAAAATACTAGACATGGTTATGAACGACAGGAGGTTGAAGATCGCGGAGATAGCGGACGCAATAGGGATATCTTATGAACGAGTGCAAAACATAATCACCAACGATCTTGGATTTTCTAAGGTCTCAGCCAGATGGGTACCTAGGCTGCTTTCAGCGGAAAATAAACGCACCCGTCATACAGTGTCGCAAGATTGTTTGGACTTGTTTAGAAGTGATCCGCAAGACTTTACTAACCGGTTTGTAACTATGGACGAAACTTGGGTCCACCACAATACACCGGAGTCAAAAGTACAATCCAAGCAATGGAAAAGGTCAGGTTCACCACCGCCGAAAAAAGCAAAGGCCATTTTGTCCGCTAAGAAGGTAATGGCTTCAGTTTTTTGGGACAGCAGAGGGATCATAATGATCGATTACCTTGAAAAGGGTAAAACTATAAATGCTGACTATTATTGCACACTCCTACAGCGTTTACGTGAAGAAATTAAGACGAAAAGGCCTGGTATGTTGTCTAAGAAAGTTTTATTCCACCAAGACAACGCTCCTGTCCATACTGCGGCAAAATCAATCGCGCAAATACAAAATTGTGGGTTTGAATTGTTGCCGCATCCACCTTATTCGCCAGACTTGGCCCCTTCCGACTATTTTCTTTTCCCTAATCTAAAAAAACACATAGCGGGGCGAAAATTCAAGACGAATATAGAGGTACAAGAAGCCGTAACTGAATATTTTGATGACCTGGAAGAATCTTTTTTTTTACAAGGAATCCTAAAGTTAGAATCAAGATGGCAAAAGTGTTGTGATCTTTCAGGAGACTATGTAGAAAAATAAAATTGTTATATATCCATAAGTCTTTAATTTATAGGTCAGGCTCAGAACTTTTCAATTCACCCTCGTATATGTGTGCAAGTTTTTCTTAGTTTGTACTTTTAGGGTTTCGTACCTGAAAAGAAAAAACGGAACCCCCATATTATCACTTAGTTGCGCCGTCTGTCCGTCTGTCTAGACCCTTTTTCTCAGGAACGCTTGGAGCTATCAAGTTGAAATTTACATCAAATACGTATGTCTACGCCCCTTAAAGCTGTAAAAAAAATCTACCTTCTAAGTTAATTCAATCCAAAGATACGGCCATTTAAGCCTTATTTTCTAACACTCCAGGGGACCCCAAACCTATAGGGTACTTCCCATAGACCTGGAATCATGAAATTTGGCAAGAAGGGAGGTCTGAGCATAAGCAAAGGAATAAGTCCGAAAATGGTTAATTTATTATTACATGACAAGGAAAATAATGCGATTATAAACTTACAAACCCTATAGGGTACTTCCCATAGACCTAGAATCATGAAATTTAGCAAGAAGGTAGGTCTTGCAGCACAAGTAAAGTAAAAAGTCCGAAAATTGTTTATTTTTGTTCCTGTCACAAAAAAAAATTGCGTAAAAAAATTTGGTCCCGTAATCCAATTTTTCTTTTCGTTACTTATTAAGGCAATGGTCTATGGTTGTTAAAATAGTGTGATGTACGGCACCCTCAGGGCGCGGGTCCGACTCGTACTTGGCCGGTGGGACTTGGTTGATTTGTGTAAGATTATCCCTAAATATTTTATATATTTATTTATAGAACGTACTCACAACAAATTTGATATGAGTACTACTTACATTAACAAAATATTGTTTATTTAATTGTATGTATGTACTGGTTGGTACTAAGAACAGCTTTCCAAGTAGGCACTTCACTACTCGGAACACTGCGATTAATTAAGTAAGCTGTTTTATATCTCCTCTTTATTTTATCTCTTGTTTGATTGACCAGTCTACACGGTGTGTTTAAGTGTGTCCAATAGTATTAATATTCTCATATTTTTATGTACAGCCAGCGTCATATAGTTGGTAGCATTCAAAATAATCAAATAGTTCGGTACACCATACAAACTCTATGGTGTACCGAACTATTTGACTACTTTGGATGCGACCAACTATAAGACGCTGACTGTACCTACCTACTACAATTTGTAAATGTGGAAAACAATATATTTTTTTTATTCTCTCTGTCTATGCTTGAAGTAAAACAAACCCTGGCTAGATAAATAGCTAATAAAGCCGTGCCAAGATCATTTTGAGCACCTCGATCGCTAAGATACTTCTGCCGCTGACTGTATAAGAATATCAGCAGAAAATGAGTAAGTCATTTTTGTCAAAAACAGGTAAACGTGTATGAAATGGAAAATTGAATGTTTTTAATACCTGTCGGGTGCCAACCAAAACTTACTATTAACTTCTACTGCAAGTTCATATAGAGTTCAATTATGTAGTGAGTGATGGTGCCGTTTTTAGGGTTCCGTAGCCAAAATGGCAAAAATGGAACTCTTTTTTTATGTTTAAATACTTTTTTTATAGGCACATCACAAATTGTGTGTTATCAGTACATAGTTCAAATATAAAAAAAACCTGCTCTTTTCAGTTTATGGGTCAATGGTGTACTTACATTGTTTACATTTTGGCCTCTCTAATTGGCGATGAAACCCAAGCGAATGGCAAATTGTATTGCGTAGTTAACCCGCATTCGTTATGGTCCAATTTGCGCTCAGTCTATAAAAAGAATAAATATTTGAATGAAACAATAGTCATTCACCCTTTCGTTCGTTCATCCCCGGTCCCGGTTTCCCGCCGCAGAGTCCGCGCGCGGTCCGCAGGGTACGCTCGTCCCGCATCATTCATTCACGAACGAACTTTGTTACGAACTTACGACATTCTAATTTTAAATTTAAAAGTTTGCAATAATTAGCCATTTTTTATAGTTACGGGTGACTTTTGGTTTTGACTAGTTTTTGTGGAGTGTTAATTTGGTATTACTTTAATTTTTGGTTTAGTGGTTTTGTTTTGCTGCGCTACTTTGATTACTTAAGGTATGAAATCTATGTATCTAATTCGTTTTTTTTAATGTATATTTCAATCTATTCAAGATTAAAATCACTACCTAATCATTTTAAAATAACTTCAGGAGATACCTACGTAGACTGTCATTACCCAGGGAAAATGTCATAAACCTGAAATAAACAACTCTGTCGGATTATCATTTAATTACTTAATTGCGCTTCGTAAAAAAAGTTTTTAGTCGGGTCCTGTAATTGGGTAATTTGCACAACCATATGCAAAAGTTAAAGGTTTATAATAAGTTTAATATGCTATAGCGACAGGCTATAATAAAAAAAGAAAAAAAATACTAGGTTGTACTAATTACTTAAGTATCACCCAATTACGAATGTAATGGCATCATTCGCAAGTTCCTATAAATATCTATACATAAGTATTCATAGTTTATGTTTAAGTACCTATATTTTATTTAGTAGTAGTAGGTAGTAAAACACTTTATTGTACAAGAAACGCAACGAGAAACATACCACACGTATTTAAGACTAGTTAGTCTAGCTAGATCGATTGATCTGTACTACGCTTTTAATCATAATTACTTAATGGACTACAACTTATACCTAGATTAAAGAGTTAAGCTGCAGAATTGCAGATACAGACACCAGCAATAGTATATTGCCGGTGAATGTAAACAGTAACGCCTTCCCATGAAATAACTACTTTTCTCAACCAGTTTGAATACAATTTGCCGATAAATTATTTAAAAAGGACTCGTAATCCGAGTGTTCCACGCTCCAGCCCAGCCCACAAGCACATACAACAGACATTCCTCCGCTTTGTAGTTTCACAAAATACCGCACGTACCACTAACATGGGTAACAACATTTTTCCTAACAGAAATTCGTAGCAAAATATTTGCCTTTACAGTTTAATATAAACTTTATACGTCAATAAAGAAAATAATATCTAACTCTGTCGTACATGGATAGTTTAAAAGGTATTTTGAGATACATACTTCTGTTTTGTTGTCAATTACATCAACGCGCTGATTTTGAATTTTAACCCTTTATGTTTAGGTGTAAACCGTTGTTTATATACATTATTGACTCCTTGCCGCATTATTGCTCCTTTTTATTAAATACAATTGAGAAATAAAAATGTAGGTGGGTTAAAAAAACTCCAAATGATTGAACCTACCCCAACGTAAACGTATCCGGTGTATTTTCATTTGTTTCATTACTGCCAAAGTATTTGCTAACTATGCAACGCGAATCGCGTTGCGTTGTATCGTTTATTGTAGCCCGAGCTTTTGAAAACAGAAGTCCACCAGACCCCCAAAATCAAACAGCCACTTGTTTTACCCAACGAGGTTTGCAATAACGCTACCCCTACGGCGAAATAGATATAGACGGCGTCCTCAATACAAACATGGCTCCCTAAAACGGTAGTGTCCCTCTGGCAGTTATCCTCTCACCCCCTTCCCCAGCTTTGAATATGACATATTACGCATAATTTCCTGGTATAAAAAAGTTCAGATTGATCAATCAAAGTTGTCATAACCTGAAATAAAATTTTATATGTCAAACCTCATGCGCGGTTCAACAAAAAAAAAAGTAGCTGTCATATATATATCGGGACGCAAGATAGATTTAGGTAGTCAGGAATGCCTAAGAAATGTACTGGATAGTACAGCATAGAGGACGTAAGTGTAACGCGAGAAATGAACTTATTCGCGAGGCGTAATGAGGTCTGTGGGTTTCGTCCATTCACCATCCAAGCCCATAACGGAGTGTCCCATACCCTCTACAACCTTATTTCCAAATACATAATTTAGCTTAATCTATTAACGGCCAACAGAACACATTCTGGCGTTATAAAAACAACCTGACGCCAGGCTATGATCTCTCTAAGTATCCACTTGTCATTTAACATGTTTATTGCGACCCTTAGCCGATGGGTCGCCGTCGACTTTTTATAATAAATGTGTAAACAATGTCTTTAATGTTACTTTGCAATTCGTAAGTACCTAAGGAGTTTCAATAAGGTCATTATTATTTCAATTTAATTATAATATCGCCTGTGCGTCGACATATATTTAAGAGTTAGTCTAGCTAGATCGATTGATTGATTAGCTTTTCTGCTCCACCTCTGATGCCATCTGCATACCCACAGATTTGAGGGTCATTATGCGAATTCTACACTTTTATCGTTCGTTGCCCTACCCTCGCCGTCATGTGCATCCCTCTTACAATTAGCGACAATATAAACACTTATTATGGACCTTAATGCCATACAAGTTGGGGTACGACTGTGCTGCTGGCTGTTCCAAAAAGAGCTTTGCAATGTGTGCACATATGGGAATTAGTTTTATATGAGGTAGGGGATAATTTTTATAGCGCAATGGTGTATTTGCTGTATACTTGGCTTAGAAATGATAATTAATGAACGTGAATATTTGTACTCCTCGAAATAGTATTCGTCTTTAATACCTATAGGAATCCAAACGACGTTATCAGTTAATGTGCCCATTCACGTATTTTTTTAATACTTTCATATTGTTCCAACAATATACGGCCTCCTTTTACCGTTGGTAGTGAGTGACCTACGAAGCTGGAGATCCGGGGTTCAAATCCTGGTAAGGGCATTTATTTGTGTGTTTATGACAGATATTTGTTCCTGAGTTATGGATTTTTTCTATGTATTTAAGTATTTATATTACAACACAAGCCTTATTGAGTTCACCGTGGGACTAGGTCGATTTGTGTAAGATTGTCTTATAATATTTATTATCTTGTACAAAACAATACAATACAACTACAATAGTAAAACTTAACTTAACTTTAAACTATGTTAAATTATTTAACCTAAAAAAAAACAAAAACTAACACAACACAGATTCCGCAATTATCCGCAGGACTATCTGCCGTCCTCGGCCGCTTCATAGATCTGCATGTTATGGGATAGATGAAGAGGGGAGGAAGGTGGGGTGGCCGAATCTGTATTGTGTTAGTTTTTGTTTTTTTAGGTTAACATAATGGAGGGTTCCGTACCTTCAACGGAATAAGAAAAAATATATATCAAAAGATCGTAATGTCTGCCTATGGGAGAGGCTTTTTGGAGATAACTCAAAAACCCTTTAATCGATAATGTTCAAAACAATTTTGATGAAAGAATATGCAGAGGTATCTTCTCAATTTAAATCATATTTTTTGGATCTCCGGTTCATAAGTCATACGTCAGAAGGGGAGGGGGACAATTTTTTAGACTTTCGGGGTAATTATTTCTGAAAATATTCACTAATTCAAAAATAGTTCGAAGAAACCTCAATGTTATTTTCTAAATAGCTATCGATTGATATGCAACATGTTGATATTTGGTAAAATTAGTTACACGTATGGAGTGCCCCCTAAAAATATTTTTTTCAGCAATTTTACTACGAAACTAAGTAGCGGCATACAAAATACACCTTATGTGAAAATTTTATTAAGATACGTCTTATACTTTCCGAGGTAAACGGCTGTGACATAAGGACGGACGGACAGACAAACGGATAGACGGACGGACGGATAGACGGACACGATGAAACTATAAGGGGTATATTACAGACCGCAGCCTGTAATATGGTATTTTCCTTCGATAGCTTATGTTGTATATCCACGGTTGCCGATCCTAACTCAGCCGTTACCCGTGCGGAACTGATTCAGCGAAGTACCCCGTCGACGTAAGCTCCGTAAGTAGATGTAGGACCACGTGACAGAGTCTCGAGGGCTCTGGCACGAACAGACGGCACGCCGCACTGCCAGCCGACGCTCGATGAGTAGCCCGTAGAAAATCTTCCTGTTGAAGGAGGGGAGCGGTGTTCCAAAAGTCCAGTTTTCTTCTAGTTTATTTTTTCTTCTTGCTGCTTGTCCGAATTACTGAATGATTTCACCGGTTTGTATGGATGTTTATAGCACGATTTGATCTACTAATAAGCGGATATACCTGCCTGGATTCTTATTGGAATTTCGTCCAATCAGAGCGCTTTTCTCATGTCCTCTCTTTCTGATTGTCCTATCCCTTCTAGGATCTAATTGGTCTTTTAATCGGCGCTCTGATTGGCCGACCCTATTCCAAAATGTATTTTCTTAAGCTTGATTTTCACTATGTTTTATAAATTTTTCTTTCTTTCAGAGTTTCTATGACTGCCATTACGTCGTGAGTCCGAACAGTTACCTACGTAGTCTATGCGTTTAGCGATAGACCTTTCGGTTACTTCAATAAAGAGCTCTTCAATCTCCGAGCATACCTTATTGTTTTATTATAACTTTACCTTATCTTTTACCTATTGTAGGGACTCAGGGCGTAAGGTTAATGTTTATCGTTAGATAATGTACTTCAATTATCTATGCCTCACAATAATTTCCTACCTATCTATCCGCTCTCTAGATAAGGGGTTTATTGGGGAATTCCTATCCATTCATCCATACAAACTTACAATTTTAACTTAAACTATCCAAGTTAACTGTAATACACGTATTTCACTTAAATATTTCAAATCATAATAGTTTACATCCTAAGTTTGACTCTACCTACTTAATAATAAATCTCTTTATTTCGAATACAAACTTAACCATATTTAAATAACATAACAAATCACATATCACGATAAGTCTTCAGTGACGGTCGTCAGCCTTCAGGACGGTCGCCAGCTTTCAGGACGTGGGGATAGTTGCTCGCCGCTCGTCGTCCTTCTCGCTCCCTCGGTGATGTCTCGCTCCGTCGTATAGGTTGGAGTCTCGTTCGTGTTATGTTCAGTTGTGTCGCTAACATCGCGCCCCCTAGTTTTGACAAAAACTACCTGGTGCAAGGGCTGCGACACTATTACTGCTAGTTGAAGGCTTCGTCACGGTCTCGGGTTCGTTTAGGACCGACGGAGGGGCCACGGTCCCTGTATCGTAGGGACTGTGACTTTGCTGGCCGGTCTACGTGTCGCCGTACTGCTCGATCGGCGACCTCCTTCTCGTTCGTTTCTTGTTACTTCACTTGTAATTTCAACACAGCTCTGCGTCCTTTATATGCGGGGCTCGGATGACTCGTACTGGGGCCCTCTTCTTGTTTGCTCGTAACGTCGCTCGCGTTGCCTCGTCTCTTGTCCGCGGTTTGACTCGTACCGGTGTTTAGAGGGATAAGAATTGCTATTATAATTAGCAGAAGTGGAAAGTGCTTGTAACTTGCGACGTAGTTCGTGGGTTTGAACTTGGAAAGACATTGAAGCCTTGAAAGCGGGATTATCTCGTACACATTGCGGGGCGTTGACCCGTTGAGGTAGGTCACGCCATGCCTCGTTCATTGACCTTTGCCGGCGGGGCGACCAGCGTCCGCTCGGCTGGGCTCGCAGTTGACTCGTAGCCGTCGACTGCGTGGCACTCGTTGTTTTATCCCTTCCATGGCTCGCCCTATGTCGATCTTGTGAATCACGATTCTCGCCTCGTTCGTGATTTTCACTGCGCCTTCCTTGTGAGTTGTAGTAGACTCTTGATAACGGCGCGCGTACTTCTCTTTGCCGTTGCGCGTCGCTCCGGTTCACATTATTACACGTAGAGTCTGTCCATTTCTTATAACGTTGATTGTTGTTCGCCCGTAACGCCACGTCGAACTCTCTTCGTTGATCGTCGTACGTCCATGTTGTACTTGTTGTTTGAGTTACAGACGGTCTCCTATTTTCTATGTTCTCTTCGTCGTAGGCACGTGCTGTCTCTGCAAAGTGACCTCTTCAGTCGGCGGGTTTGTTCCTTTCCTCCGGAACATAGGTTGAGTAAGGTGAGTGACGAGTGGCCAGGGCGCGCCTGCCCGTCGTGGCGCGGCCTGTCCGGTCCGTTGAGGTGACCGTCGGCGCCGGGCTCCTCTCTGCCGCGGCTCGGCTCGGGGTATCATCCTCGTCATCTCCGGTGGTTGTTGATACCGTCGCTCGTTTCTAGGCGATATCTCGGGAGCCGCTCTCGTTCGTGGCTCGCGCCTAACCGCGCCCATATCCGTCCGCGGCTCGACCCTCGTTCTAGTAGCCGGGACCGGTGAATTCCATAACTCGGGTGGGGCTGGCATCGGTGTAGGCGATCTTAACACTCGTTGATATCTCGGGCGAGTCTCGCGATTCCTTCGCGTCGCTGACTCGCGCTGCTCCGGCGTCGGAAGATTCTTGTACTCCGCTCGCGCTGACGCTCGGGGCTCCGAGTTGTTCGGCTGTCTTCGTAGGCGACTTGCACTGTTTTTATTTGCTGTAGGATCACGGGGTTCCGGCGCCCGTGGCTCGATCCGTTCCGACTGCTCAGGCGCCCGGGATACCGGGTGATGAATTTCAAAGTATTGCGGCGATGGACTTCGTACGCGCCGCTGCCTCTGTGCTATGTTTTCTTCGCGTTCCAGGATGTCGATTTCTTCGGAAATCTCGCGATATTGTTGTGACGTTATCGACAACGTGTCCGATTGATCGTCGTCCGTGCTATTTCTTATCTCGTCATCTAAATAGCAATCATAATTGATAACTTCTTCATTTCTTAGATTGCGGGGCATCGCTCCAAAAAACACCCAGCCTAGGGCACATCTTAGGGCTGCTGGCTCGTCCGCTCGTCGCATCCGGATCTCTTGAGGTAGCAGCAGGTGCCAGTGATCAGCGCCGATGAGCATTTGTGGCACCCCCGTCGTGTAACATTCTTCACTTAGGTCCTTGAGGTGCTCGTACTGCATCATGCGTTGTTTGTTCAATGTTTGACTGCGTAATCCAATACCGTACACAGTGCGTAGTATCACTTCGTAACTTCCGGCTCCTTTGTGCGTCCGCGTCTGCGATCGGTGCGCTATGTTTCCCAGTCCTCGTACACATAGCGGTGACTCGGGTCCGGTAAGTCCAATTTGATTCGCGATATCGGCCTCCACCACGGATAAAGTAGATGCGTCGTCCAGCATCGCAAAAATGTGAGCCGTTCCCCGTGGGCCCTCCACGACGACCGGCAATACTTTTAACAGCACGTTCGATGAACTGGTAGTCGTCTTCGCTACGACTTCTTCACTAGCTTCCTGTTCCATTGTCCCGTTCCTAGTAACTTCTCGAGGTACGGGCGGCGGGGCTGTCTCCCGCGTTGTAAGTATCGGCGCCTCGTCCGCGGCGCCCTCCACGTTTCTGTCTTCATGTAATAATCGGTGATGGCTCTGCGAACATCCGTCCTTGTCGCACCCTTTCGCCTTGCATTGATACTTCATATGCTTTGCATCCATGCACCTGAAGCACATCCTGTTCTGTCGCGCCCAATCCCAGCGCTTCAATCGTTAACGATGACAGCTTTCGGCAATCCGTAGTATTGTGAGCGCCTCCGCAGAATAGACACGTAGATTTCACGTTCTTAACTTGCTGCGTCACGTAGGTCACTCTATTTGACGACGGTGTCACGGGAGCGCGGCGCGGTTGACCTCCGACCGTATATGTTCTCGCGGCGCTCGTCGCGGGCTGTCTGTCTATCTATTGGATATCGGGCGCGCCCGGCGGCGGTCGTCACCATAGCTCGACGACTCGCGGTCGGCGTACGCGCATGTGAGTACAGGAGCTCTTGTTCACTTTCCTGCATTAGAAACTCTGCCAGCTGCATTATTTCCGGGTCCATATTGTGTCGATGGTTCTTCGCGTATTCACACCAACGACTGCGTAGATGAGGGCTCAATCGATCCGTGATTTCCCTAATTAACATTGGATTATCTGCGTAGTGACGATGATCCACGTCCATAACTGTTGACTGTTGTCACGATGTTCATAATCTTGATCGCGAAGTTATTAAGGTCATGTGCACTCGGCCCTACCGGTGCCATTCGACGTAAATCTTCCAAAGCTTGATCCAGTAGTACTTCACTACGTCCGAATTGTTTCTTAAGTATCTTCATAATAAGGTCCGGTCGCGTTGCCGTCGCTAATATGTGTTGTACGCACTGCTTCGCTTCACCTTTCAGTGCTACGCGTAGGTGCGCTACGTTCTCGTATTCAGTAAACTTGTAGCGCGTCGATGTCTCTCGATACGTATTGTAGAAACTTCTCCATTCACCCACATTGCCGTAGAACGGAGGTAATTCGTATATTTCTTTCGGTGCGGGTCTCGCTGCCATCTGCATTTTCTCGAAAACCTGCATCATGCTTGCCGCTGCACTCTCGGCGGCCGTGTCTCGTGTGTGCGTCGTATACTGCGTCCTAGGTTCCGTGTTTTCCGGCGATGGCCTAGGCGCTCCGTCGTCCGGCGGTCGATAACGTGCCGTACGGTGTGACTCGTGCCTCGGCGAGTTAGCTCCTCCTCGTTCAGGAACTCGCGACGCAGGCTCGTAGTCACGGTGGGGACCGTCTCGTCGTCGGTCGCCCGTCGCTTGGGAAGATTCCAGCCAGTCCTTCACAAAGCCGTCACCCGAATGTTCCGAAGCGCTGTCTCTCGCTGACTGTGCGTCGATGTGTGACAAGCGTGTCTCCAGACGCTTGTTCACTAGCTCCCGGTTGAGATGAATTTCTTGTCGTTGTAGCTCCGCCAATTCCTCTTGTGCTTGTAGCTCGGCATCTTTTCGTAACGTCGCGGCGCGGCTGCTCGACGTTGACCGCGGTCGGCGCGGCGCGCGTTGCACGGGCTTCGGCTTGGCGAATGAAACTCGACTCGGGCTTGGTTCCGGTTGCTTCTGTTGTTGTGGTTTAGCTAGTCGCTCCGTTGCTCGCGTCCTAGCTTCTTCGTTGTTGGTGCCTTGTGTCTCCGTCGAAGGCGATAGTGGTGAGTCCCTGGCGTAGACGTTGCTGTCGGCCGGCGGCAGCTCTCCGCTCGGCGCGACACGGTTCCGCGACGCCTCGTTGTCCAGGCCATGTTCCGACTCGTTGGCAGGTAGAGGCGGGGACGTCTCGTTCCCCGTCGCTGTCCTGTCCTTGTTAACCGACTTCAAGATTTGAAAAGAGGAGGTTCTCAATTCAGCGTGTATGTTTTTTCTTTTTTTTTTTTTTTTTTTATGTTTGTTACTCCATAACTCCGTCATGTCTGAACCGATTTTGAAAATTCTTTTTTCGATTGTAAGTATATATATACAGATTGGTCCCGTTTTTGTCAAAACGCAGTTCTGATGATGGGATCCATGAGGAACCGAGGGAACTCCTCAAATCTTAAAGGCATACATATAGTGATTTTTATATTTTTATCAACAAGTCAAGCATTTTCATTCAAAAGAGTGACATTTGATGAAGTGGAACTTCTGATGATGATCAGAACGGACCTCTTCAACGACGCATAGTTCAGGTTTGGCGATTTGTCCTCTTCGCTGTGTTTGTTTAGCAAATTTAATTGTCACGACAAATTTTCGTCAAGCTCAAGTTCTGATGATGGGATCCATGAAGAATCGAGGGAACTCCTCAAATCTTAAGGGCTTACACATAGTGATTTTTGTATTTTTATCAACAAGTCAAGCATTTTCATTCAAAAGAGTGACATTTGATGAAGTGGAACTGCTGATGATGATCAGAACGGAACTCTTCAACGACGCATAGTTCAGGTTTGGCGATTTGTCCTCTCCGCTGCGTTTGTTAAGCAAGTTATTTCATTGTATGCAATCTAAGTGCACCATCTACAATAATGCTTCACCGGCTACCCCCATGGAAGTCGGTTTTTTTTTCTTAAAAATTATTTTGTTCTTGATTCAGGTTCTGGTTTTGTTCCGCAGCACGTCGCGCCTCTTCCGCGGCCGCTGCTCTGGCCTCGAGGAAACGTCGCCGCTCTTCATCGTCCATTGTAGATGTGACTGATCCCGTAGTTGCTCCCGCCTTGCGCTTGTGCATCGCGGCGTCGTACCAATTCACGACGCCTTTACCCGCGAATGCTCCAAACAATCTTCCACGGCGCCGTCGATCCTTTCCCGTTGACGACGAACACGGAGCCTCCGTCGATCTTCACTGAATTCCACACGTAGTAACAGCTATCCCGGTGAGAATGGACCAAAATATTACAGACCGCAGCCTGTAATATGGTATTTTCCTTCGATAGCTTATGTTGTATATCCACAGTTGCCGATCCTAACTCAGCCGTTACCCGTGCGGAGCTGATTCAGCGAAGTACCACGTCGACGTAAGCTCCGTAAGTAGATGTAGGACCACGTGACAGAGTCTCGAGGGCTCTGGCACGAACAGACGACACGCCGCACTGCCAGCCGACGCTCGATGAGTAGCCCGTAGGAAATCTTCCTGTTGAAGGAGGGGAGCGGTGTTCCAAAAGTCCAGTTGGTTTTCTTCTAGTTTATTTTTTCTTCTTGCTGCTTGTCCGAATTACTGAATGATTTCACCGGTTTGTATGGATGTTTATAGCACGATTTGATCTACTAATAAGCGGATATACCTGCCTGGATTCTTATTGGAATTTCGTCCAATCAGAGCGCTTTTCTCATGTCCTCTCTTTCTGATTGTCCTATCCCTTCTAGGATCTAATTGGTCTTTAAATCGGCGCTCTGATTGGCCGACCCTATTCCAAAATGTATTTTCTTAAGCTTGATTTTCACTATGTTTTATAAATTTTTCTTTCTTTCTGAGTTTCTATGACTGCCATTACGTCGTGAGTCCGAACAGTTACCTACGTAATAGTCTATGCGTTTAGCGATAGACCTTTCGGTTACTTCAATAAAGAGCTCTTCAATCTCCGAGCATACCTTATTGTTTTATTATAACTTTACCTTATCTTTTACCTATTGTAGGGGCGTAAGGTTAATGTTTATCGTTAGATAATGTACTTCAATTATCTATGCCTCACAATAATTTCCTACCTATCTATTCGCTCTCTAGATAAGGGATTTATTGGGGAATTCCTATCCATTCATCCATACAAACTTACAATTTTAACTTAAACTATCCAAGTTAACTCTAATACACGTATTTTACTTAAATATTTCAAATCATAATAGTTTACATCCTAAGTTTGACTCTACCTACTTAATAATAAATCTCTTTATTTCGAATACAAACTTAACCATATTTACATAACAAAACAAATCACATATCACGATAAGTCTTCAGTGACGGTCGTCAGCCTTCAGGACGGTCGCCAGCTTTCAGGACGTGGGGATAGTTGCTCGCCGCTCGTCGTCCTTCTCGCTCCCTCGGTGATGTCTCGCTCCGTCGTATGGGTTGGAGTCTCGTTCGTGTTATGTTCAGTTGTGTCGCTAACAGGGTACGTTTTTGACATCTAAGCTATGGAACCCTAAAAAGGGTCGTACACTTCATGCAGGTTGTTTTTTTAAATGCTCTATATTGTTTTATTTTATGTTTTTCCTGATCAGTGGCATTCTATAGAATACTATATATAAAAGTAAGAAATTCCATGACATGCCTAAATTATACATTTTGCCAGTGACATAAACACGTAAATTCATAAACCTAGTTTCACTTAGGCATAGATTAGAGTTTGTGCATTTAAATATAATATTTAAATACATGTACTACCAATAATAAATAATTTATGTATCGCTGATAAAAAGTTGTCCAAGTACAGTATATATTAGGTTGGTTTCATTCTTTTAACACAGCTCCAGGTCGGTTTGAGCAAACAGGGATGTGAAAATTCACGAGTATATTTACATTTCCGCCAACTCGTATTACCGGGCAAACACTTCTTTATGTAGGTATACTCGGCAGCAATGAAAATGTGGTAAATTTTGTGTATATACCCGTTTTTATTGCTTTTAACTATTGTTGTTTCGGAGTTAGAAGGAAATGCTAAATATATTTAATAAATAACTAACATATTCGTTAGTTCTTGTTTCTTCATTATAAATATTACTAGCTTAACTATGGAATTTTAAAATTCTGAAATAAAATATTTTTTATTATTATTATGCGTGGTCCGTGACGCACTTGGCCAGTTTTTTAACCTCCGACGCAAAAAGAGGGGGGTGTTATAAGTTTAACGTGTCTGTCTGTGTATCTGCCTGTGGTATCGTAGCTCCCAAACGGATAAACCAATTTTCGTTTAGTTTTTTTGTGTCATAGATAATTTTATCCCGAGCGTTCTTAGCCGTGTTTCATGAAAATCTGTTCAGCCTTTTGAAGATAATCAGCTCTTTTCTAGTTTATGAGGGGATCTGACTAACTTCCTTATGTCCGATCGATTCGAAATTTGGTACCGTGTTACTTTAATGATGTTGAAAGTATATGGTAAGGTAACCATGACCTGATCAACCGTTTGAAGATCATCAGCTCTTTAATAGTTGATGAGGGGATCTGACTACCTTGTAGTCCCGTCTCGTTGGCAATATTTTGAGGGTTAAGTTTCGAAAATTCTAAAGTCACTTATTATTGAAGTTGAAAATACAGTGTGTACATGAGAATCTTTCAGTGCGTTTTGTGTCATATTCAATTGGTGCTTTTTTTGTAATTCAATAATTTGAGGTTAACTTTTCTAGCTTGCCATAACTTGAGTAAAAGAATATTAGAGTTAGAAAATATAACTGTTTTGTATTTAGAACGGTTTTATTGTTGTACAAAACTAGTTTGTGTCATTTACGTCGAGTGCAATTTTATATAGTATGACAACGCTAAAAAACTACGTATAAAAAACTAGAGTTCATAAAATAAGGATTAACTATATCATCACCTCAAAATATATCAATAAAATCAATATGTGTCAAATTAAGCAATGAAAATTTAAGTTTCTTGGTAATTTCGTATTTTTAGGCTGTTATCGTTTTAATAAATTATTAAAGTCATCAGAGTTCACATTCTAATAATCAAAAAGGGATTTTAAAGTAGATATTTCAATTTGTGTCACTTTCATCAATGATATTTCGTCTAAAATTAAACAGAAACAATATTTGCGTTCAGAGGAAATCTTCTAAATATAGCGCGTTACCTTGATGGTACGCCTGTTCGGCTTACTTCTGTAATGACCACTAGAAGTAGACCCCCGGCTCGCTTCTTAACAAGCTAATCCATGGGTCAACCAGGCGGTGGCATCTTAGCTGTTACGATGTAGGTACTTGCTCACGGAGGCGCGCGCGGGGTGATAAAGCTGACATACTCGACAAAGGAACTGAGCGGAGGAGCGAGTCGCGGGAAGCCGGCGAGTAGGGCAATGAACTCGTGCTTGTCTCGCCAATACGTACCTTTTTGAGCGGTAGCCGCTTTGTTTGTGTTTTGACTAGACTGTTGAGTACATTTTCGAAGATTTCAAGCATCGTGAATTATGGGTAGAAAACGCAACGTAATATTTTTATTTAGTTCTGTTTTATTGGAACGAAGTTCCTTATCGGACGGTTCGCGGATGCGGGGTTAGGCGAAAAAAAGTCACGTGACCGTCACGAAAAAGCATTGAGAAACATGTGAAATGGAATGAAATTAAAAAAATGAAAAATAGAATAAAGTGAAGTGAAAGTGAAAGTGAGAAGTGACAAAGTGAAAAAAGTCTAACTTAAAAAAATTCTATAATATCAAAAATCTCAAATCTCAAAAATCTCAAAAATCTCAAAAATCTCAAAAATCTCAAAAATCTCAAACCCCTCAAAAATGTCAAAAATCTCAAAAATCTCTAAAAACTCAAAAATCTCAATGATCTCAATGATCTCAAAAATCTCAAAAATCTCAAAAATCTCAAAAATCTCAAAAATCTCAAAAATCTCAAATCTCAAAAATCTCAAAAATCTCAAAAATCTCAAAAAATCTCAAAAATCTCAAAAATCTCAAAAATCTCAAAAATCTCAAAAATTTCAAAAACTTCTTAAACGACAAAAATTACGAAAAAGTCAAAAATTTAATACTTCGTTCTAACCGAGTGTTCCACGACACTAACGTTTTTTTTTACTTTTGTTTTATTTTTGTTTTTCTTTTCGTCTGTATTTTGTTTTTATTTTGTCATTTTGTATTGATTCTGTTTTTATTCCGTTTATTTTGTTTAATTGTATTCTTATTTTACTCTTTTTTTTTATACCACAACGTGGCAAACAAGCATACGGCCCGCCAGATGGTAAGCAGTAGCATATGGATGCCTGGAACACCAGAGGTGTCACATGCGCGTTGCCGACCCTTTACAAAAAGGAGAAACAAGTTCAGAGTTCATTACCTCGGCCATTTTTAGGGTTCCGTACCTCGAAAGGAAAGAACGGAAACCTTATAGGATCACTTTGTTGTCCGTCTGTCTGTCTGTCTGTCAAGACCATTTTTCTCAGGAACGCGTGGAGGTATCAAGCTGAAATTTATATCAAATATTTAGGTCTATTGTCCCTTGGAGCTGTTAAAAAATCAAACTTATAAGCTAACGCAATCAAAAGATACAGTCGTTTATGCTGCAAATATTATAGTTTTTCGGCACTTGCAAAACCTACGGGGTACTTCCCGTGAACTCAGAAACTTGAAATTTGGCACAAGGCAACGTCATATAGCATATACAATGGAAAAATTACAATAAATGGACATTTTTAGTAAAATCATACAAAAACATATTTTTTTAAATTTTAAACTTACTACCTTTTTCCTCGTAAACGCGTAGAGGTATTAAATTGAAATTCATGTCAAATACTCAGGGCTATAAGACCTTTCAGATGTAGCAAAACCAAACTTTTATGTCATCCCAATCAAAAGAAATAGCAATTTAAGTCGCATATTTTGAAACTGAGTACTCGCAAGAAACTCAAAACCTAAAGGGTACTTCGCGTAAACTCAGAAACTTGAAACTTGGCACGAAGAAACTTCATATAGCACAGATAGAGGAAAAATTACGAAAAGTAGACATTTTTAGTAAAATCATACCAAAAATATTGTTTTTAATTTTAAACTTACTACCTTTTTCCTCGTAAGCGCGTAGAGGTATTAAATTGAAATTAGTAATAAACATACTAAAACTTTTGCTTGTTATAGGTTTGTACGGAACCCTCGGTGCGCGAGTCCGACTCGCACTTGGCCGGTTTTTTTATTTTAGAGCAAAGTTTTTTAAATAAAACACGCTTATTTTAGCGTATTCTATATGGAAAAATCATACAAAGGACATGTTATAATGACGTCCCGTCGATGATTTTTTTTCGAAATCCATATAATATATAAGTTCCATGTCCAATCGGCCATTTTCGATTTTAGTAATAAATGTTTTTAAAATAAAACACGCTTATTTTAGCGTATTCTATACGGAAAAATCATAAAAAGTTCAGGTTATAATGACGTCCTGTCGATAGTTTTTTTTTCAAATAAAAATTATATACAAGTTCAAAGTCCATTATCTCGGCCATTTTTTATTTTAGAGAAAAGTTTCTCAAATAAAACAAGCTTATTTTAGCGTATTCTATACGAAATATCATAAAAAGTACACGTTATAATAATGACGTCCCGTCGATGGTTTTTTTTCGAAGTCCAAATGATATACAAGTTTCATGGCCAATCGGCCATTTTTTATTTTGGAGAAAAGTTTTTCAAATAAAACACGCTTTTTTTAGCATATTCTATACGGAAAAATCATAAAAAGTACACGTTATAATGACGTCTCGATATGCAAGTTCAAAGTCCAATATCTCGGCCATTTTTGATCATGAAGAAAAGTTTTAAAATAAAACACGCTTATTTTAGCATATTCTATACGGAATAATCATAAAAAGTACACGTTATAATGAAGTCCCGTCAATGGTATTTTTTTTGAAGTCCAAATCATATACAAGTTCAAAGTCCATTGTCTCGGCCATTTTTGATTTTAGAGAAAAGTTTCTGAAGTAAAACACGCTTATTTTAGCGTATTCTATACGGCAAAATCATAAAATGTACACGTTATAATGATGTCCCGTCGATGATTTTTTTTCGAGGTCCAAATTATGTACAAGTTCAAAGTCCATTATCTCGGCCATTTTTGATTTTAGGGAAAAGTTTTTCAATTAAAAGACGCTTATTTTAGCGTATTCTATACGGAACAAATCATTAAAAGTACACGTTATAATGATACCCCGTCGCCATTTTATTTTTTAAGTCCAAATTAGTCCATGTAGTCAATCTTCAAAGTCCGGTAACTTCGATGTTTTTGGGTAAAAAAATGTTTCTTATAAAACTTGCTTATTTTAACACATTCTACAAAATAAAGTATTTGTCATAATGACAGCATTCCAACCAAAATAGTCTAAATTGTACTTAACCTTCAGGGCCCCATAACTTCGAAATTATTGAGTTAAAAATAAAAGTGTTAAAGAAAAGTTGCTTATTTTTATGTGTTATATGCGATAAGTTAATAAAAACAGCCTTATTATGACATCACACTGATGAAAAATTTATTAAGTCCAGCCCGGCCCTTTGCTAGTCCAACCGAGAGGCAGATAACGATATTTCGATTTTCGCGTTTCACGATAAACCGCCTTGATGCATAAATTACATATTTATTAGTTACAAATTATCTGTGACAATTTGCCAAAATACTGTTTAAATGGTAAACTAGGTTTACCGTGGCGGCACACAGATCCGCCGTTGCAGTCCCTTATGGACTACGTTTACATTAATTATCCTTAACTTACTTAAGTTTTATATTATTGCTTTCTTTACTATGAAAAATAAAGAAGATCGACTGAAAAATCGCTATTTGTCTTTGTCGCACTTATTACTACTATTACTATATGTATGCATAGAGTAATAATAGAAAACAAGCCGCTAGGCAGCCTGGTCGGCACATGAACCCCGCCCGCGCCTTACCCTTCCCCGCGCATGCCCTTTACGCAAAACAAGTTTTCATTCTGAAAAATAAAAATAATCCATTGATTATAATGACACAAATTTCAAACATTGTTTCGATACGCTTTTATAAAAATATTGATGCAAACTTTAATAACTTTAATATTTTATTGTACTGTTAACAGGGGTCATACAAGAAAAAAAATTAAAGTAAATAAATATCATTGATTAATATGTCACAAATTTATTCAAATAATAGATAACGATATATTAGAAAGCACAGTACCTAATCGATCAACTCTAATTTTATATAGGCTTGTAAAAGTCCACATATATGTGCTGATTGAACGTCAGTATTCCCATTGACGAAAGTGACACAAAACGCGTCCGTGCGTCAGTAACAACTTTGCTGTTACAGTGAAAAAACAATTTTGATCTCTAATTTTCTATTTAACGAATAA
Source organism: Pammene aurita (assembly GCA_947086415.1). Lineage (NCBI taxonomy): Eukaryota > Metazoa > Arthropoda > Insecta > Lepidoptera > Tortricidae > Pammene > Pammene aurita. The sequence goes on from OX352290.1 coordinate 16,990,903, forward strand.
TGTTAAAAAAAAGAAATGTCTAAGTTTCTACCTACGCAACAACCTAGGATGACACAAATTATTATTATTAGCTAAGTTGGATGGCCTGAACTCTGTATGCGAATAATAAGCATCTTTAATATTATCGAAACTTCATAATTTATCGGTACGGGTCTATTGGTACCGTGTTCCTTCAATGACATTGAAAGATAAAAAAAATATGGTTAGGTCAACTCTGTCTCTCAAGATGTAGGTAATACCTACTTTAAAAAGGACAAAATAAAAGTAAAATTTAAAATTTAAAAATCCCCCGACACAAAAACTAACAAATATTTTTTTAAACCTATTATAATTATTATCGTCACATATATTACGTAAGTTCAAATATTTTTATTTTCCAAGCGTTGTCGCGCCGGGGGACCGGTAAGTGAGGAAAACAGGTGTAGTATTTTTGCAACAACAGCTACCTGATTTTTCTCACTTAGCGGTCCCCCGACGCGACGAACGTTTGAAAAATAAAAATGTTTGAACTTACATAATATATGTGACGATAATAATTATAATGGGTTTAAAATATCATTTGTTAGTTTTTAGAGTTTATTTTTTGTGTCAGGGGGATTTTTAATGAACTAGTTCATTGGGTTTCTTGTGGTTTCTGACTTTTACCGAGTGTCTTTTAGGTATTGTATGGAACGCCTAGGTATTCCATACAATGTAGGGAATTCAGCATTTACCATCATATAGAAAGCCTAGACTAAGTAAGAAATGATTTGTATTCCATACTTTGCCTAGTATTCTTTACAATGCCTAGGCTACGTCTGAAGCTAACTGTATACACGTTTTCATTAAACGCCACGATTCCTCATTCACGGTAATCCGTGTGTAAAGTGGGGTAAATGGAGACAAAAATAAATTCCCACAGAATTACACCTTAATAGGCAATACATCCTTTTTAGTCTCCAATCGGCTAACGGTACACATTGCGTATGTACGGCTCGTCTCAATCTACTCGTTAACCGGCCCAGTCTAATACAAAATGCAGGTACAAAATTATACCTTTTCAATTTTCCGGCAGTTTTCAGAGCGGTACTAACGCTAATAGCGGTAGTCGAAGTAAAGATAGATTGGTTTTCGTTTCGATTTTGGTCTAAATAATTTGTATTGAATCCCACGATTCACATCAAATAAATCGATTTGTAAATGATTATTCTCTGCATTTGTAATATTTTGCAGAGGTGAACCCTACGTAGAAAATGCAAACCGGAAAAAAACGTACCTATATAAATTACCGGTAGCTCAAGTATCCAAGAGGCAGCCGGATGGGATGCGGCCCATCCGGCTGCCTCTTGGATACTGCTCACCGCGTTATCGCTTTAACTATTGTAATTCAGAATAACTTCGGATATACACAGTAATAAATAAAATGAAATAAAATAAAATAAGCATTTCTTGCTGTTCTACATTAAAAATACATGTTTAATAACTAAGTTGTTTTTAGGGTTCCGTAGTCAACTAGGAACCCTTATAGTTTCGCCATGTCTGCCCGTCCGTCCGTCCGTCCGCGGATAATCTCAGTGACCGTTAGCACTAGAAAGCTGAAATTTGGTACTAATATGTATATCAATCACGCCAACAAAGTGGTAAAACAAAAAAAGGAAAAAAATGTTTTATTAGGGTACCTCCCCTATATGTAAAGTGGAGAGTGATTTTTTTTTCATTTCAACCCTAACGTGTGATATATTGTTGGATAGGTATTTAAAAATGAATAGGGGTTTACTAAAATCATTTTTTGATAATGTAAATATTCTCGGAAATAATAGCTCCAGAAGTTAAAAAAATGTGTCCCCCCCCTCTAACTTTTGAAACATATGTTTTAAAAATATGAATAAAATCGTAAAAGTAGAACTTTATAAAAACTTTCTAGGAAAATTATTTTAAACTTGATAGGTTAAATAGTTTTTGAAAAAAAATTACAAAATAATTTCTGAACTAACCGTATAAGCAGGTGTTTATTGAACCTGTAATTTCTACAAAATCACAATGAAATGACGTGCTTTTAAATAAAGTAAAAAGGGTGAAAATCGGTTCACGCAATAAAGAATTATCCCATAAAAATCATCTTCCATACTTTAAGCTCGCGTGCAATAGTTTACTTAATTTGCCGATAGATGTCGCTGTACGTGGAACGCTCATATTATATCCTACATGGCGGTGTTATTTTAACTCTTAAGTGGGGACACTTACTGTGACGGACGGAAAACTACGGAACCCTACACTGAGCGTGGCCCGACACGCTCTTGGCCGGTTTTATTTCCTACGATTGAGTCTTGTAACAACAGCTTGTCTTTCGCCAAAGCCTCTAAATAGTCGGTGGTGTACACTTATTTATACGGAAAATGATGATGATGGAATTTCCATTTGCAGAGCTAATCCTTTAGGCTCTAAGATTAATTTAAGAAGGGGAGCCAATCAAATTTTTGATGCAAATTTTTAACGAAGTGGGGGGCACCCCCCACTTCGTTAAACATTTAATATTATAATATATTATTATTAATTAAAAATAAAATAGAGCTATATAGTCAAGTTTGATATCATTTTCGTGTAAAGCAAGGATGCCGAATTCATGTTTGGTATTTTATTTATACCTTTCCATATAAGAAAACTGAGAAAACATAAAAAATATGAAATGAATGTTTGATATTTTTTTGAATAAATGCCTATATTTTTTTTATTTACGGTCGTAATATGAAAAATATATTTTCATGATAAAGCCCTGTTATTCCCCTTTATAAAAAGTATATAAATCCTATATTAGTTATAATATCTTTAAAGAAAACAATAAAATTAATAGGCCTGATATCAACCACAATCTGATTACGTACGAAAAACGATGTGGTTTTAGCTCTAATGCTTGCCTAATTATATATTTCACAACTAAATGGACGTCAACCATTTTAAACGCTATTATTTTCCTTGCCTTTGTATGCTTGTTATAATCCGTAAGTGAAATAAAGAGTTCGTTTAGAAGATACCGGAACCGGTTACCAATAAAGGGGTATTAGATCGAGTAAGTATTTGGTAGGGTTGTTTTTAAAAACTATCAATTTAGTAAGCACATCATTGCGTTACCCAAAGGTAAGCGCTTGGCGGGTACGGATTGGAGTAGGAGAGCTAGTGTTCCAAAGGACTCGAGCCTTTTAGCTCTTTTTTTTAAGGCTGGCCTCGATTTTGTCGCCTCGAGGGCTAAAAGCCTATAAAGCTCTTTAGCCCCTAAGCCTAGTCAAATTTTGCAGCCTACACTCCCGGAGATCGTCGCCTTATTAAGAGGCTATACATTTAAAGGCTAAAATAAAAGTTCTTGTCAAAATACTGAGGCTTAAAATTATTTTAGCCTCCAAGCTTCATTAGGCTCAGAGGCTAAAATATTTGGAGTGTATAAAAATATTAAATTAGTTCGACGCTTTTTTAGTGTAGTGTTTTAAATAAAATTTAAGACTGAGTCGGTATGTATGTTTATTTTAAAAATTATTATTATCACTATAAAATATAACGGTTACACTCACACGTCACTTTAGTCACTTCGCGCGACATGTTTCGGAGAGCTTAGGTCTCCATCTTCAAGCACTAAGAGTGGTATTTGAACCAGTCCGTATTATTATTATGAACATAATCTATTTTATATTTAAAACCGGCAAAACAACGCCAATAATATACATATTTAAAAATAAATAAAAATAAAAATAAATAAATAAATTATAAATATTTTTAATATGTTAGAGTCTCACGAAAGTTTTATAGTTAAAATATACATATTTCGTGAAGAAGCTCCCTTATTTTTTATATATAAGTATTTCTTGTTATACCGGCAACAGAAATACACAACTGATTTTTACGAATATGTTACGTAGTAAGCACATCAATTATATTATAGTAATCCCCAATATTCACGGTATAAGATTTCGTTATCAGCATAGCGCATATAAAACACTTGCATAGGCCTTAAATTATTTTATTCGGAAGTTCCGATTTAGTTAATTCTCTTCGTATACAATCCTTCCGTAAAAATAAGATGCTATTGCGAAAAGGAAAAACCAATCAAGATCATATCAGGCCATGCTCAATGAAGGGTTCCGTAGTTACCGGTCTACCGACAGTACACCCACTCGAAAGGTCGTTTTCATAGGATATTTTTGCAGCACTTACGTCCTTTTCCTGGTGTCGCTTACGTCCTTTTCTGATTACAACATTTTACGAGAACTCAAAAACGGCTGAGCCGACTTCATTTACCTTAGTTTTCATTGAAACTACTTGTTAAGCCTCAAATTCATTAATTTTTTCACATTTTTTTGACCCCACTGACTACTACATGACTAACTGAGTGAATGCGATAACGACATTGTCTTTAGCTCGTAGGATAGAAAGAGTACGAAATTATATTTTTTTAAACATGAGGGTAGGTGCGTTTCTTGCATTTATAGTCTTGATTTATTTTGTTTGCAAGGAAAACGATTGAAGTATTCTGACCTTATATATTACGTAGTAGTAACCAAGTTAATTTCCTGTGTATAAAATATTAAAATCGTCACTTATTGTGTCGTTATTGGAAAATGGAAAACGATCTGGAAGACTGTGACTTATTTTTGGCACAATAAACAGCTGTAAATAATACGCTTGGGAAAGGGAACTATTTCGCTGTGAATCATTTTCAAATTAACATCAGAGCTGACAGGGAAACAAATCAAGATGTCACTATACCATAGAGAAATAATACGCTCTATGGCTATACTGAACTGTTGCCATATAAAGGAGAATAATAGCGCCCTCTTGATAATAATCATATACTTCTGGTCAGGCTTTAAATTAACTAATATTCGTTTCTCCTTATCTGTCACTTTGACAGTTGTGTTTGTTAGAAACAGACAAAACATAAATTAACTAATTGAAGCCTGGGAGACGTTTATGAATAAGGGGGTAGGTATGTAAGGCTTACAAATTATTTATTGTGTAAGTAGGCCACTAGGGAACTTAAACAATTTACAATTCAGCATAGGTTTGAAAAGAGGCTACAATCTTTAAAAAGGCTTAAGCCCTTAAAAAGGCTAAAATCTTTAAAATAAGCCTATAGCCTTTTTTAAGACTAAGGCCTTATTAAAACCATCAGTTCTTCGAAATCCATTCCATTAAACCAGCTCTAAAAAGAGCTCCGGAGCTGTAAAATTTGGGCTAAAAAGGCTCGAGTCCTATGGAACACTAAGGAGAGCAGAAGATCGAGCACAGTGGCGTGCCATGGCAGAGGCCTATGTCCAGCAGTGGACTGATACTGGCTGCTGCTGCTGCTGCTGATAATGATAATGCGCTACATTACCGAAATGAAAATCCAAAATGACGTTTACCTATCAAGCTAATTTTATCTCTATTGCTAAGACGTTAGACAGGGACATAACATTGAATATAGGGTAACCATATAATTTTGTAACCAAATAATAGGGTTACCCTATCGAAAAGAGTTATCAAATAGGGGAGTTCTCCGGTCCCTGTTATCTAGTGACGTTTTCAAGTGAAAGGTACATCATTAGGGATTATCAATAAGGGCCCGTTCATTTTTTTAGAGAGAAAACTTAAGTGGTAGGTCATCTTCAACTGAGGACAGTCTGTTGGCGAATAGTGCGCTCTAAAATAAAAAAAATGTGTTATACCTACTTAGACATTACACAAACTTATTTGAAAATTTGTTAATTTATTATAACTAATATTTACATAACTAAATGCAAGTCTTCATATCTACAGCTACATGCTTCATCCCACATCTCCATAATTTTGTGGTTGAATTTTTACCCTCGCCCTGTTGACAAATTGATCCGATATGTGGTGCACACCTTAAGTTCTGATGTCAATTATAATTAAATAGATTCAGTATCATTGTAAATCCAAGATGGCTGCCGCTACAGAATGCCGCGTATTACATATTTCTTAACAACCCCCTCATTCAAGTGTAAAATGAAAGGGATTTACTAGTAAAACACAGTGCATTGCGGATCACAAAGTAAGCGGAGTTTAGACATGAAAAGAAAATAAGTATTGTTTAGGTAAATTCAAAAGCTTTTATTGAAAATAAACAATTATATAGATAATGTACAAAAAGCTATATAAATAATTCGGTAGGTTCTAGGTACTAGTCATCACACCACTCTTCTCATCAGTGTAGCTAGAGCATTGAATAGACAAAAAACTAAAATCGTGGGGCGCTTGAATCTTTTATCAACGGACAACGCCTAATATCATTATAATATATATGAACTTAGGTTAGGTACGCTACGCCAGTGGTGTGATGAATGGTACCTAGGACCTATCGATTATTTTAGCCTTGAGTACATTACCTGCATCATTATTATCATTACTTTCAATTAAACCGTTTAATATACGATTTTTAACATACTAATTTAACTACTATTAGAAACGGGGTGTTTACCTAACACAAATATACATGGTAAATACCATAACAATAATAATATTTTAATAGTATCTAGTCAAAACAGAAAATAATTATTTTACTCATTATATTTATGGCCTGGATACGAGACTTTCAAGCCAAATCTTTATTGGATAACTCTGCACTATAATGTGTTATAAATATAACAATTGTTTTCCCCACTTCCCACAAAAGTAGGAACATTCATTTTTTTTTTGCAAAATCGGTTGAAGTTACCACAAAACTTTCAATAAAGGAAATATTCTTCGTGAAATTCTCTACAATTCTTGCTTTTGAAGTATGTTGCTCAGACTTATAGTTTTCAATCTATGTGTCGCGAACATTTTAACCCCCCTTTTTACCCCCACCGCACCATAAATTTAGGTGACTCTGCTTCCTAAAATGGACTATGGGTCCTAAAGTCTCACTATGCAAAAGGAGATCCCATCATCACTAAAATCCGTATAATGCCCTTTGTTGTCGTGTGCACCACCTCAAACTCAAACATTTATTCAGTAAGTAGGCCACAAGGGCACTTTTACACGTCAAAGTAAAAGAGAGAGAAAAAAAATCAAACTACACCGGTTCTAACCCTACACCTCTGACCCGAGAAGAATTATGTCCGGCAAGAAACTCGGCGGGACTTATTTTTTCAAAACAACAGTACATCAAAACTAAACAATACATATAGTGCGTTGTTCTATAAGAAAACATATCAAACCAAGGTTAGATTAACCAACAATAGGTTATAGTTTAAGAAAAATACAAAAGAAAAAAGATGAGTCCAAATCTGACTATTGAAAATAAATTACATACAAGTTTGATATACTTTCTTACCTGAACTGTGTCTTCTACATAAATGTCCAAATTATAATAATCCATCATCAACAGTTAGAAACAAACTTTGAATTTAAATAATATAAAAAAAAGTACTTAAGTGATTCTAGTATACAATAAACATACTATTTCTAAATTATACTTAGAGATGTATAAGGTCTCCAAGTGTCTTGAATAAAAAAATATGGATAATCAAGCACCGAATGTTGTGTCTAAAGCCAATTAAACTAAAATTAAATATGATTAATAAAAAGTTACGTAAATGTGTTGCCCCAGTTAGCCTAAACAGACCGGTCTCCACAAACAGCACCCGTTCACGAGTATGACGCATATCTCAGCCATCGCCTCCCTCAACCTTTCTTCGGGAAAGTGGCGACCCGATCAACGACGCCACCATAAGCAGAGCCTTTTAAGCGAGCATGACATGTTCAAGCTGGCGGGCTTTATTAATTAATAAAAACTAGCCATGTTTAGTCTGGTGAGAAACAATATTCTGTGCTCGTATTTTACATGCGTGAACTAAATTACAATATAAAAGTGACATAGAGATGTACATGTCTCTAAGCGTCAGGATCATTAAATATATATCTATACATATAAATATTTGCGAATGCAAGACTTAGAGATGTATAACGTCTCTAAGTGTCCAAATACTAAATAAAAACAAAATAAAATAAAAATGAAAAACAGGTAATACTGGACACTAGTAAAGCTGCTTCATAGAGTAATGTACCTAATAATTTCTCAATTTGTATTGTACTAACTATATCAAGCTACAGGCTTAAAGGCATCGTTATCCTCAATGAATTCCTTTAAAGTATAGTACTCTCTCCTCAACAAATAGCGCTTAACATAAGACTTGAATTTATTTAGTGGCAAATTCACTACATCAGCGGGGACTTTGTTATAAAAACGTGTACAGTTCCCAGCAAAAGACGTACGAACCTTACCGAGGCGGTGGCCAGGCTCAGCAATCTTATCTTTATTTCTAGTGTTATAGTTATGGATATCACTGTTGAGCTTGAATTTATGGATGTTTTTCCGCACATACATAATGTTTTCAAGTACGTATTGAGATGCTACGGTAAGAATATTTGCCTCTTCAAATTTTCCTCTTACGGATGCTCGACCGCGCATTTTATAAATGCCACGTACAGCTCGTTTTTGTAGCACAAATATGGTCCCAATATCAGCTGCTTTACCCCACAACAGAATTCCATACGACATAACACTGTGAAAGTAACTGAAGTATACCAGCCTGGCAGTTTCACTGTTTGTTAGATGGCTGATTCGCCTCACGGCATAGGCTGCAGAGCTAAGTTTCCCAGCTAGGGTAGCTATATGTGGATGCCATTGTAATTTCGAGTCTAAAGTGACTCCTAAGAAAACAGTTTGATTTTCGAATTCCATTATTTCATCATTTATTATAATCTTGCTGCTGTTAATCTGCTTGACGTTGGGAAGTGTAAATTTGATGCACTTCGTTTTCTTGGCGTTCAAAAGTAGGTTATTAGCCGTAAACCAATTTACTACTTTGGAGAGTGTACTGTTAATACTATCGAAGCTGTTTTCTTTTCTGTCCACTTTAAATATCAGAGATGTGTCATCAGCAAATAACACTATATCATGTTTATCTTGCACAATTTTAGGTAGGTCATTAATGTACACCAAAAACAGGAAAGGACCAAGTATTGAGCCTTGAGGCACTCCGAGTGCCACAGGGGACCCAGAAGATTGAGTTCCATTAATAACCACTCGTTGTGTTCTATCCGATAGGTATGATGAGACGAGGTTAAGGGCACCAGCTTTGATCCCGTAATGGCTTAGTTTTCTCTTTAGATTTTCGTGATCAACGCAATCAAATGCCTTCGATAGGTCACAGAATATTCCAACAGCATCTTGTTTTTTTTCCCAAGCGGCAAAGATGTGCTTAAGAAGAACAGCACCTGCGTCAGTAGTCGAGCGACCTCTGGTAAAACCAAATTGATTTCTGGCGAACAATTCGTTTCGGTTAAAATGTGACACAAGTTGATTTAGAATTAGTTTCTCGAAAACTTTGCTCAGTGCCGGCAGTATTGAAATTGGTCTGAAATTGCTTGGTTCTGTTCTCGATCCTGATTTGAACAAGGGGATGACTTTGCTGTGCTTCATTATGTCTGGAAATATTCCTGTATCAATACATTTGTTAAATATATCAGCTAAATGTGGTGCAATCGATTCAACAATGGAATGTAGAACTTTAACAGATAGGCCCCAAAGATCTTCAGTTTTCTTTAAATTTAGGGATTTAAATGTTTTAATAACTAAGTTCGGAGTAACATATGAAAATTTAAAGAAATCTGTACACTCTGCTATATTTGTTTTCAGTATTGCCTCAGCGACGTCAGGCGATGAATGAAGAGACTTTGTTGTTTCTACCGGTATATTAGAGAAGAACTGCTCAAAATGATCCGCAACTTCAAGGTCCGAACTCACTAAATTATTATTAATACGTAGGTTGTAGTGCGGATCTTTGATTTTACGTTTCCCAGTTTCATCGTTGATTACTTGCCAAACAGTTTTTACTTTATCCTTGGAATTTTGGATCTTTCTGGACAGATAATCAGCTTTAGCAGCGGCACACATCATCTTAAAAGATTTAGAAAAGTTCCTGACATAATCTAGGAATTCCGGACTTTTATTAATTCTTCTCAAGTCATATAAATCATAGAGCCGTCGTCTTTTCTCATGAATATCCGGCGTAGCCCAGTCGCTAAATTTCGTCTTGACCTTGCCTTGCACCTTCTTCGGAATGAAACAGGCATCAAATTCCCTTTTAATACAGTTAAACAACTCAATACTCATACGGTTAGGGTTTTCCTGGGTAAATGGAACATAACATAATTGTTTCGTGATATTCCGACTGAATAAATCTAATCGTCTTTCGGAAATTGGTCTGCACATAGTGACTTGTGGAATATCCTTAGTTTTTCCGCTAAAAGAGGCTTTTTGTCCACAGTGGTCAGAACTTAAGTTGTTTATTATAGATTTACTAGTCGCATCCTTGTTACTGAAAATGTTATCTATACATGTAGCACTGGTTGCTGTGATTCGTGTAGGCTCACAAAATAAATTTACTAAATTGTAGGATTTGAAAGTACTAAGTAACCTTACACACATGGATGAATCTTCAAGTAAGTTGATATTAAAATCACCACACACAATAACACTTTTATTACTACAAAAAACACTTGTAAGAACTTCATCTATCACTGACTCAAATGTGTTATAGTTTGCCAATGGAGGCCTGTACACGCATATAATTATAAATTCTTCTAACTCGACACAAGAAAGTTCAATATGGCGTTCCACAGACAATTCAACAATGTCTTTCCGCTCCTTACTTTTTATATCATGTTTTACCATTATTAATGACCCGCCGCGAATGCAGGATTTTCTAAAAAATTTACTTACTACACTATGATTGTGGAAATTAAACATAAATTCATGACCTTTAAGCCAGTGCTCCGTTATACAGAGGATATCAATGTTCGAGTGTTGTACAAATAAATCAATTTCCAGTTGTTTACTGGTAAACCCTTGAATATTTTGGTGAACTAAGTACAATACATCAGTTTTACTACTTATGCTAGCATCACAGTTATGTTTAGGAACGGAGCCGGCTGGTGCACTCGTTGTCGTAGCAGTCAGTTTAAATTGATATCACCAGACGGCTGCCTCTCTAAATCTGAGCCCCTGCAGTATGAATCGGGATTCGTCTTAATAAAACTATCATCCGCCGTGCTAGTCACGACGGGGTCTACAATATTGTATGCTAACAGGTTAGCACAATTTATAAGACATCTTCTCGGAAGGTAAGTCCTATCATGGGGCATAATAAAATCCTCAATAAATTTATTTGTATCAAAATACGAAATCGTACTACTGTACAAAGAAAGATTATACAATACGGAGTTGTAAGAATATACCCTCTTATTTATATGACTCGACATTCTGTATGGTAAGGCACAGATAATTATTTTTACAGAATCTCGCTGGCCAATATCTGACAGGGTCTCGGATAATCTCAAGATATCTCGTTTAGTGCAATCTATACTATTTCCTAAAAACACTACAAGCGTGGAATCGCGGTCATACTCGCCGACCGATATACATTTGATCAGACGATCGAAGGAGGCGCCCGGGTGACAGTTGTTAAGGACGCCTCGCGACAAGCGCTCCGCCAGCAGCGCGCCGAGCCCGGCGCCCACCTCGTCTGTATATAGAACGGTGCGGCCGGGCGCAGGCGCGGGCGCGGGCGCGGGTGCGGGCGTGGGCGCGGGTGCGGGCGCGGGCGCGGGCGCGGGCGCGGGTGCGAGTGCGGGTGCGGGCGCAGGCGCAGGCGCGGGCACGAGCGCGGGGACCAGCGGGGCGGGGCGCGCGCGCGAGAGTGGCGCCTCCACCGGGCACGGCGGCGGCGGAACCAGCTCGACAGGGCACGATAGCGATGGAGTGTGTTGGACTGAGCGCGACGGCGATAGATCCAGTGCCAGTGGGCACGACGGCGATGGGCCCCGCTCGATAGTGCATGGCGGCGATGGGCCCGGCTCGACAGTGCATGGCTGCGATGGGCCCGGCTCGTCAGTGCATGGCGGCGATGGGCCCGGCTCGACAGTGCACAGCGGCTGTGGAACCAGCTCGACAGTGCATGGCGGCGGTGGACCCGCCTCGCCTGGGCACGATAACGGTGGAGTTGGTTCCACTGGGCAGGGCAGGGATAAATCCAGTGCGACATCCAATCCAGGGCATGACTGTGAAGGACCCAGCGACGACTCCCGGACGTCCAGGCTAAGGTCAGGCTCGGGCTGGCGACGCGGAGTGGTCGCGCCGGAGACGCGCGCCAGCAGCGTGGCGCGCGGCGCGGGCGCGGGCGAGCCCGGCGCAGCCAGGCGACTCGGCGGCCGTGGCGATTCCAAGCGCAGAGGGTAGCCGCTGCCCGGTGCTAGAACATTATTCATAAAGGCTATGTATTCCTGTAGCGTTTTACTAGATAATTCATGCTTATCATTAAGAGCTTTTAGCTTTGACTCTAATTTGCTTAATTCAGCAGAGCGATGATTCAGCTCCTCTACTGTCTGGTCTAATTGATATTGGCACTTTAGGAGTTCATCTCTCAAGGCTACATGTTTACATTTGGAATTTAATGATTTAAATAAGAATTTGTGGCATTTCAGCAAAAGTTTAGATTTTTTTATGAATCTATTTAATTTTAAATATTTTTTTATCTTTTTTCTTCCGTTCAATGAAATTTTCCCATCACTATTCCCTATGCACACAGAACTTGAAAACTCTATATTTTCCATAAAAGGAGAGTCCACTATGCTGTCATTTACTAAATCTACTTCAAAACTATTTAGCTCAGCTAAAATACTTAAATTGTTGTCTGGCGGCCCGGAGTGCTCGGAGCAGTACTTGCAAGTATAATTTTTTTTAAGGTCCATCTCCCCCAGCTGCTGCTCCAGGTCCTTGATGCGTTGCAATGCCTGTTCGTGTATTTCCTGGCATTGTTCAAATCGGTCTACAGTAGCTTGAAGTTCATCCCGCTGACCCTGGATATCTTCATAGTCAATGTCCTGGTTGGCAAGCTGAGTTTTGAGAACAGTGTTTGCTCGGATAACACGCTCGATTTCCTGTTCACTTTCTTCCCGCTCTTGTAGGAGTCTGTCATTTAGCTCAGTCGCCGTCTTAAGATCCCTTTGTAGTTGCTGGACTTTAGCGACCAAAACATCCCTGCGAGTAGTCATTTTAGAGGGTTGTGCTGAAAACATATTGACAATGTAAGAAATCTGAGCCTAGCAAGTATGATTCACAATGGTACTAACAGAAAAAAGTATTTAAATTCAAATTTTCTAGTATTTAAATTAAGCTTTATAGCAGGAATTTACACAAAAAAAAACTTTATACTTTGAACGTCAACTTATAATAATGTTCGTTGAATACATCTGTGCTATTTCTGAGTTTATTAGCATTCACTTTGGCTAGTTTAGTAAGATGAACCACTGTTTTTAACAAGAACTTACTTGCCCATAGGTTAGGTACTGAATATTAAAAATATTAAGTTATTTTGGACAATCAGACTAAAAGTAAGGCATATAAATGTGAAAAGCAATACTCCCCTGTAAAAGTCTTCGATGAAATGTAGGCAATTTCCATGTAAATTCGGTGTAATTTTAAATCTTGAACGTTAAGCCGTTGACAGTTGGCTCAAAATTTTTCGTCATAATTATTTGCTCCTTAAAGTAAACTAATACTAGAGATAACACTGTTACACTTTAATTTCATTGAGATCTTGTCATTTTACACAGTAACTCGTTATAAATCACTTTTAAAACATTTATTTTCACTAATTAAATACGCTAGGTCATTTTGACGTTTATTCCCGGCCAGTGTTGCCGGGGATAATCCCGACTAAAAGATACCCACCGACTAAAAGATTTCCATCTCTTACGGTCTCTTGCTAGTCTGAGCCATCCAGGGCAACGAATAGACATCACACGAGTCATCCTAGGAGGATTTCGTTTTTCTTTTTCAAGTTACCTATTCGGATGGTCAATGAATGTATGTAGAAAAAAAAGTATTATAAAGGCTCATTTTGTTCTCTATTATGAAAATTTAATTTCTAAATTTGAGCTCATTTTATGAAAATTTACGGGTCGCTCAAATCAAACTAACCCTGAAATTTAAATTTGAGGCGCTATATAATAATATAGCGCCTGAATGAACTGAATAAATATATTCAGTTATAATTAGTTGAACAAATGTATAAAAACTGTTTACAAATTAAGAATTATTGATTGGTTGATTTCTTTTCATACATGTATGTACTGCAGAATTGCTTCATTTAGAGCGACCTCTAAATGGTGCTTGATTTTTTTCAAATTCGGTGTTAATATTGTTTATTATTATTGAACTAAAAATAATCTTGTGAAGAGAAAAACATTTTTTTGAACCAATCTAGTAACTAAAAGATCAAGAAACAGTAAAAAAAATACAGACAGTTACAAAATGTCCGTTTCTTACAACAAGTCGTTTAAAAAATGTGTTCAATCTAACAAAAACATAAATTACCTGAACCTATAGTAAGTTATTTAGATTTGGAAACATTGTCCAAAAATTGCCAAAGTCTTACTGGGACCAAAAGTCTAACAGGATACAAGTTATATAAGAACAATTTGAAAATATTTCATGTACGCTGCGAGAAGTCTTTTAACAGCTTTCTAAGAACAAAGAGCGAAATAACTGTTATGTATTTCGCTTGGTCCCGGCAACTGTAAGTTCCAAAGAAGAAGTTATAAGAATAACAAGTTTCAGAGTTAACGGAGTGTATTCGATTACGTAAACCGTGCGTTTGCGGGAGATTATTTTAGTTTGGAGTGTTGTTGTAATGTCTTTTAAGGTAGTTTTATGGATTATTTAATTTTTAGAGACTAATAAACCGGGCAACTGTGAGAAATAAATCTATCAGTTCATGATGCGTCACGGACAATCCATTGAACAAATTAAGTTGAAAAAGTTAAGTAAAAAAAAAGACGCTCATTTGGAAATGTCCAAGAACTTACTTAAGTACTGAAAATTGTTAGTGAATGTTAAATATCGAACACTTATGATGACTGAGTCGTGGGTAACGAGTATTAATAAGTATAAACGTACGAATTACACCACCAGATCAAAGAATTGTTAGTGTGCGTGTCGGTCGACTTGTTCAGCCAAAATTATTTCATTCGTCAGGCCACGGCAATACCCAGTAATTTATCAATTAAGCACTTGAATTGCCCATCTGGGTTCCCAATTTTATTACAAGATTAAAATGATGAATATTGACATGACATTTAGAAAAGAAATAACACTAGTCTTAGGCTTAATAGTAGTAGATTCGGTAAACATGCATACATACAAACAAACAGTTTGTATGCAAGAAGTATTATTTGATTGCTTTTACCGATTTTTAGACATTACATTTTAGACATTTAGATATATAAGTGTTAGACTTTGTTAGCTATTCAAGGGAAATGTAAATGAAACAAATCGTGGCATAGACGATGAAAACGGCAATAAAGGCTTGCTAACGAACTCCTTGGAATTTCGCAGTTTGTAGGTTGGCAGTAACTCTTCTAAGGGAAATTCACTGCTTCTGTAATGAAAGTTATAAAACTGGAGTTATATGCTTTGGTAACAGAGCAATGTTTACGGTCTTCATTTGGTAGGTAATTGTCTAATTGTTTTATTTATTAATGTATAGTATTAAAGTGTTTTAATGATTAATTGATTAGATGATTACCTACCTAATTGATGTAAATAAAAATTTATTTAACAAATAGAATGACGTGGTCTCCAATTTTGTGACGGAAAAGTGTTTTGTTAGTGTTTAGAATCTATCTTTTTTTGTTTAACCCCAACACGAATACCATAACATACTCTCAACAAATTTCATTACATTTTTTTACTACTTAGGGACTGTTAATTTTTATTACTCATTTTTGGTTTTTATTTCATTTAAGTCAGTTCCAAAACCGTCCCAAAACCTACTAGAGGGTAAAACATAGAGAGTGTAACGCATATTTGCTTTGCAACTGAAACGAATTACTTTTATGGCGCGTAGCGACAAGTTATTCTTCGGTTTTATGTCATGGCGAGTTGCGGCTTAACGTTCAGGCCACGACTTTGCGCGGCAGCGATAGCGGAAGCGGTGAGCAGCATTAGACGGAGAAAGACGGAGACGGAGATGACACAATATCGAGCAACGAAACACCTCCAGTTATTTTGCTATACTAACCTTTTTTCTAGATCCCGGCATCTGGCAGCTGTTCTTCGGTGGAGGTTTAAAGAAAGCCAGTTGAAGAATACAATTCCGTTGGGTCTGGGTTTAATGTAATATTATGGTAATATGGATAATTATGTCATTAATCAGAATATCGTCACTACTGTGAAAAAAAAAATAGTATTTGATACTGCTACTATAAGTTGAAACGCAGTAACTCTTTGTGCATACCATACATAGTTACATTTTTCTTTTGATTGACAGAATATTATACGATTTTTTTTGTGAATGTAGTGACGATATATCATTGCCAGGCGGGTCTATTGGAGTTAAGTAGTGCCAAATGACTTATAAACTTATAATGTATAGTTATTTTATCGCCTGCTGTTTTTGTTTCCGCAATAATACGCAATATTTTTGTTCTAATAATAAAAATAACTATAGGCAGCCAGCCTCTATTAATGAGAGAACTTCGACAGTATTGACGTACCTTGGTTATCCGTACTAAAAAGTTTTACAGGCTTGTCAATCTCCACCGATGAATAGCTGCTAGATGCCTGGATCTAGTAATAAGGAGAGTATAGCAAACTAACTGGAGGGGTTTCATTGCTCTTGTTATCGTGTCATATAAGTATGCAGGGGTCAGCTGGTAGTCTGTATATGTGTAAGCGAGATACATCGCTCGCCGCTGCTGCTGCCGCTGCCGAGCACTGTCGTGGACCCTGTAAGATTGCATATGTTAAACTTAGGAGTTTAGGTGACAAACGGCGGTGGTTTGGGACAAGTGGGAGCTAGAGTTTTGGACTTTATTTTAGCTTTAACTACTGCGTTGAAAATACGACGCGCTTTGCTCACGTTATTTAGCATTTATTACTTACAAGAAATAGCAGTAGGTACAGTCACGTCTGAAAATATGGATACATTTAGTGTGACAAAACTATGAAGCCACGACTCTATTAGCAAGGCGTAAAGTTTTGAACACATGTTTTTGCCACATTAAATGTATCCATATTTTCGGACGTGACCGTACATACATTCTTCTAGAGTAGGTATATTGATAGCTAGCAACGATCACATTATCGTGAACGATTATAATATTGATTAATAATAAGTACCGCTAAGTAAATTATACGAAGCAATAAGAGCTTATTTTTTTTGCATGTAAGAAAATAATGTAATGGAGATTATTCTGTTACATTTACCTATCTAAAGCGATTATCAGTATCACACTTGCGCCGCAACCGGATGCGGCGACGGTGTGCAAGCGTGACAGCGCTATACACATGCAGAGCGCTAACTTGCTCGCGCACCGGCGCGAAACTCGCTTAAGGTATACTTTTAGTAGAATGCGGCACATTTTTCAGAGTTTACGTCACAAATGGTTGAAATCTTGTGAACCCTTACTTTCAGTTTTATAAAAAGAACGGAAAAAATTCCGCAAACATTTCGCAAAGTATAAAGCAGTTACAGAAATGAGCTAAACTTTTTTAATTTGCCGGGCATCAAACTTTGCGGTATAAACAATAAAATGTGGAAACCATGTTAATATTTGTTATACAGGGTATTTCGCTTTTTTTTACAGAATGGTAAAATTATTGAGTAGTTGAGTTCATGCAAAAATACCTACCTAGTAGTTACTTTCATTGATTTGTTATGAAATTAAAAATACACGCATCTGTGTATTTAATTATTAATGTAAGATTATATTATATTATACTAGCTTTTGCCCGCGGCTTCGCTCGCGTTAAATTCGGGGTAACACGGTTCCCCTTTGCCCCCCGTAATGCTCCATACAAACTTTCACCCCCCATTTTAGGGAAGTGGGGGGTTAGAAAGAGACAAAAAGTAGCCTATGTCACTCTCCATCCCTTCAACTATCTCCACTTAAAAAATCATGTCAATTCGTCGCCCCGTTTTGCCGTGAAAGACGGACAAACAAACAAACACACACACTTTCCCATTTATAATATTAGTATGGATAAAACTCTCCTACTTTAGATCCAGGACTTTGAAATAATTCATTGTCTAATTTTATTTAAGTGCGTCTTATATTTCTAAATTTGGTAAATATATTTACGGAAAGTATTATACTCTAGTACCTACCTACTGTTCGCTTGTTTGAGTACTTCCTGAACATGATTTTAATTTTATACGAACATTTGTATGTACTTACAAACGGGTCGCGCAGCTACGTGCCGCCCAATTAACAATAGTTAAATGTATTATAAAAGTTATTAACGGACTAGACCCGACTAGAGCACTTTGCTAGTCTGTTTCGTTAATTAATTTTGTTTTAAACTATAAATAAATTGTATTATAAATGATTTAGTCTCAATTCACAAATCTGTTTATATAATATTTACATATATTAATACTCTAAAAATAATCAAGGTGTTCAATCGTTTAGTAAAACGTAAGTAGGTCCACTCCAAAATTACTTTATCAAATTCATAATTGAACATTTGAACACTTGTTTAACTACAGAGAATATCGATATTTATCGTAAGTACAGTCAGAAGCAGAAGTAACTAAGTTAGCTGCGAGAAGCTCAAAATGATCTTTACAAGCATTTATTATCTTTAGCATACTTAGATATAATTTTGAACTTGTGATGCCGAATGAACCTAAATAGGTAGGTACCTATTGATTTTTTTGGCTTTTATTCTTGAAATGGTACACTCAACCGGCCATGTCATTTTACCCGTCACCAAATGTACAGCTACTTCAATGGTAAACGGCGTATGAAAATACATACATTACGTACCTACAGCACGTACGAACCACTACGTACTCGTGTACAGCATCCCTACTATCCACAACGCACCATTAGTTCGTACCCCACAACATCTCGTCTTCTCGGCGGTCACAATAGCTGCATTGAAAAGTGGAAACAATGCTTTAGAGCACGTTTACATGGCGAGTGCGCTCTTGAGCCGGTATTAAGGGCCATTGCTTAATGGAGAAAGTCTAAGAAAAAGATGATTAAAATGAAAAAAAAATAGATATCCAAGTTATTTAAGAACATTTCCTATGCCAAATTTTAGGTTCATATACTATCAGGTTTAACATTTTTAAGCACTTACTTGGATTTTTTGCGCCGTTTTATTTTAAGTATAGTATACTTTCAAAGCCATAATATATATGTCGCCGAGGACCGCCGAGGGCAGAGCAGTAAGGTGATTTATAGGTGGTTTGGAATTCAAAAACTAACATTATCAGGATAACCTAGCACTAAACACATTACACACTGACGCACGGTAATGAAATAAAACATAAATACTGGTTTAACAACTGTATTGAATTCAAATCTTTTTAAAACCAGATTATAGGAAGGGCAATAAACTACTACTGGTTCGGAAAGGAGCCTCAACCGAGAAGAACCAGCGTAAGAAACTCAGCGAGACTTATCGTTTGTCACCTGAAACATTCCCAGACATAAATCTGATAGATTACACTATAACGCAAACACATAGACTACTTTCTAATCACAAAGACTCTTAAACACTTTAACTGTGTAAACGAGGAGAGTTCCTAGCTTGCGTCCGTGCTACACAATATACCACCCGTTCCTATACGACTGTCCACAAGTCACAACTAATTCGATACTCACTGCTCCACCGTCAAAGGAATCATGCATCATCAGATACTCTGTTCAATGCTTTATGCTGTCCACAGGTGGGTAAATCTAAACGTGAGTTTTAAATACTATCGGCGCGTTTCTTATTTTAAAAGTGGGTAAATCTAAACGTTAGTTTTAATGACTACCTGCACGGATCAAACTAAGACCACTCCCGAGCAAACATAGCTCGTCGTTCTCCAAATTTGTTACTAGTTCGACAAAGGCAACTCATTACATCAAGATATCATAATTCTAGCACTTATGATGTGTACGGCGTAGCTCTGCGACAAGCCACTGCCTTCTCCCTCCGTCATATAGGAATGAAATTTTACCTACGCATCAAGGTTTATCTTGGTACTTCCGCCAGAATAAAATTGGCTTATATTTCAGAAAATGGACTCTTGTTGTGGGATAAGTATCGTAAGGTATATGAGTGGTTTTTTAATGATCCGAAATGCAGAAATGCCCGAATATATCTTACCAAAAATACTCAACAAACTTATAATCTGCGTTTTGTGCTTAAATTACTTAGGTATTGTTATTGTTAGGTATCCCATACCTACAAATTCAGCACATCAACACCATACAGTGAACCTATCACATTTAGTGACAGCAAGCTTTCTATCTCGAAACACAAGATAGAAAAGTCAACCCAGAACACCTGTCTCTGATTGAGCGGAGTCAGCGACAATAGCGACATGTAAGCCGCCACCGAGCCACGGCGTGTTAACACGTCAATCACAAGGGATGTGAAGAGTTGAACTTTGGGGAAAAAATCGCACACCCCACTCGGTAAACAAAGAAACTTTAGATTGGACTACTTGCCGTTGAATGGAATATTGAATTTTTTATCGTCCTCCTAATGAGTTGGGGTGTGTCTATTGTTGGGGGCTTGAGGCCGATTGATTTTTTACTAGTGTTTAACAACTAGCGTGTATTAATGGTATGCATTTAAACACAGTAACATAACATGTGGATTTTTAGTTAAAAAGTATACAACAGGTAATACATCTTTCCTAAACAAAGTCATTTAAGTACCAGTATTATGATATCGAATGATTGCTTGGGGCTTAGATAATAACTAGAAAATTGAGCATTTCATCTTTATTTCTATTATTTCAATAATGTGACTGATAAATAAAAATATCAGGGTAATTTATTTGGGTTCTACATTCCAGTCATTGTTTGATCTACGCTCATAAAAGTTTATTCGGAAAACGTTACGTCAATGTCACGAAGAGCGATAAAACTTTTGTAGCGAAATACTTCATCCGCCTATGATGTCGTTTCTCAAATAAAACATAGGTTTGTGATGTACGTTTTTACAACTTTTTCGAAGTTGTTTTGTATCATCGACTCACCGTAGAAAGGGTTTACACTATCAAGATTTTCACAATATGTTTTGGATTTGTAAGAACAAAGATTTGTCACTTTTCTACTTTGTATTTCACTCATCCCATGACGACGTATTCACGTATTTACCTACTACACTCTTATTTTTATTCAAAACTCGTAGCAAAATTTTTAGCCTTTTCTGCGAATAATTATCTTATACTCACCTAGTTATTTGTGAATGAATTTATTGATGCTTACGAGATCACCTTATATATTTAATTATCGAAGCTACGCTACGCGTAATGCTACTCCTGCAAATAATCCCCCTCTATTTGTTTAGAGACGTCAATACGCATCCGCTATTGATGTTTGCTTTAAAATCAACAAAATTCCCGATAAATGCGATCCATGTAAATATGACATGCATTGCTGTCATAAATGGATTTATATATTAAATTTTATTCCTGCTTTACAAATTTTTTACATTATAAAATTCTTACTTTGAACCCTAAAAGAGAGGTAAGAAAATTCTCAAATGAACTGTAACTATTTGCTATTAATTTTACTACAAAGTGCCAAGCATCATGATGTTGTTCGCATTAATTTACTATAAATTTACTAAACATGCAATAAGTGTTTCATATTTATTTTATTTACTTTGAGCCCGCCCAACATTTAAACTGTGTACAAAGTAAAGCTTTACTGGTTCAGTTAATACAGCCAAGTCCGTCGACACAACGCTTTTAAACGAACCCACGCAAACTCAGGACATAATATAAATACATTTTAAATAAACATTTTTACCCTGTTTATTTCAGCGGCTTTTTCAAAGTAACCTGCGGTTCGTTGACTCGCCTGTTATTCTTGCACCGATAGTCGGTCAGAGGTGTAAGCTCTGAGGGCGCTGGCTGCTTGTTTACGGGATGCGCTTGCGCCTAGCGCCGAGTGATTACGGGGAATTAACTAACTTTGTTGTTAAGACTGTTAAAAGCAAAGGTAAGGCTACTTTATACGGCATACGCTGCGCCTTGAATAATTTTTCGCCTTATCTTTACTTTATTATTAAGAAATAATCAGCAACTTATTAAAGAATTATCAGCAGACCTACAAAAACAGTGTGAAGCGTCCATAAGACACGAAGAAAATACAGATAAAGGCATACTTATTTAAATAATATGAATAGCTTCAAATCATCGTTTCCGTTCGTTTCTTTTACGAAAATGATTGATGGCATTTATGTTCCTCTACGTTGGTAGTTTAGTTTATATACCATACTTCAATTCAATCTACCAAAGAAACTATGGATGGTACAAGGAGGATGGGTTTCTGTTATAGGAAAACGGTCGAAAAAGTGTCCAGCGGTAGGCAGTAAACAATAGTTCCAAATATCTCCAGGTGGCGCTAGGTATAGTTGAGCATTTGAAATGAATTACCTATACGTATTTAATACTTATATAACGTTCTAAATAAAATTAATATTCAAAGTGTTTTTCTTCTCCGCAAATAATTATTTTGTATTAATTTTTTAATATCAAAATTAATTTATTCAAATTTAATATCATTTTGGCGCCATCAGTTTGTCGCCTTCTGACGGACACTTTTGTAACATAGATATTTTTATCCTCCTTGTACCATCCATAAAAGAAACGTTCATAAGTCCACCAGCAAGTTTGTCAAAAACATATATTATTTCTAGAAATATTCAAGGTACTCTAGTTAGAAAAAACGTCAGTCCCACAGGATTGGTCATTAAAATTTCATGCATACAACAGACGAAAAGCGGCGCACACTGAATTTCCACATTCCGTCAAAAGGGAATAAAAAATAATCCTGTAAAACCTGCTGGCCGATATGTGGTACGACTGGCTGGATGTGAGGTATTAAGTGAAATAAAAATATTATAACAGATATTGTATCCGATGCTGTGTGTCTTTTGAAGCGCTTCTGGTTTTGTTGTGCTGTGAACGGATACGATTACGTGTTGTACATACACCTACAATAATATATTATGTCAGGTACAAGGCGATGATCGAAAAATATAGACATAATTCGATCATTATTGCTGCATAAATATACATTTTTATATTATAGACAGTTGTAGAAAGTTTTAGGTATTTTTACGATTAGTCGTACAAGACGTTTTTGATGTTGCATTATGTTAGAGCATGTTCTTAAATATCGATAGGTAGGTTGCTACACTCTTATTTTTAATATTACTCGTATAGTGATGGATGACTAGAAGAGAAATTTTATAAAAATAACAAAAATCTGAAATGACCTTGATTCTTAGGTAATACTGCTAAAATCTCTACTTATTAAAATGCCTAAAAGTCTACAAGACTCACCCCACCTAATGTTATATTAAATGAAAATAAGCCAAGGATGTAAAGAAGTATAAAAAGTTAAGATTAAAACTGTGAAATGTTAGTAGCCAGTACTATACAGGGTGTAACAAAAATACTGGCGATCCATTTAAGGCCATCGTATTGCAAGTAAGAAAAAGTGGGAGATTTTTTTTTAAACGCGAAAATATTATTGTTTTATTTGCGGCACATATTTCCAACGGGCCAACCCTTTTTTTTTGGCGTAATTTTTTTTTTAGTTTTTTAGTTTTTCATAATTAGAATACGATCCCAATAGAGAACATGCGTGAAAAATATTTAATTGAATTTGTTGCAAAAACACGTTCAACAACCCCAAATTAATATAAGTAAGTTGAAATCCGTAATAATTTTTAACAGTTTTTTAAAGATATTGCGGTTTAAAAACGTAAAATTTTAGGCATTTTTTTGTATACCTCAAATGTATTTTCAAAACTTCAGTTCGATTACATATGTTCTAACAAGAAAAAAAATGTATGACAATTATATAGCTAAAGGCATTTTTTCGTGCCTAAAATTACAAAAATCTTCCAAAAACTTGTTCCTCCCAAACAGTTTTCTGCAACTTTGTGGTCGGTGACGTCACAAACCTCACACTTTTTGTATGGGGCGGTTTGACGCGCGGCGCAGACGCCTATCGTATTTTCACATTTTTGACGTTTCAGGGCTATCATAGATAGTAGGTTTATTAGAGACATTTGAATCTACAAGGAAATAGAATCGAATGACGTCTTCCAAAAAAATCATGCATACCTATTCCTAATTACGCCCTTAGTAAACAACAAAAACAAAAGGTCACCAGCATTTCTGTTAACCCCGATTGGGCGATTCGCTTATAGTAACAAATAGCCATAGGTAGTTAAAGGTCAACCCCTGTGCTCCATAAATCTCTTAAAAATATATTTCATGCCAATACCCAATATACCCATTCCACTTTCCGGTTCCTTGCCTTCATTACCGTGAAGCATCGGCAATTTATTGTCCTTTTTCCCGCTGGGATAGATATTGAAGGAGGAATTAGATGCAATTGCATTGAATACAATTGAGACTTCGGGATTGCATTTAAGCAGGATTGCAATGCCTTTAAAAAGCTTTATTGTAAAACTTTACAATGAAATTGTTTTTTTTTTGTTTGAGGTTCAATGGAATTTAAACATTAATTGGTATTCTGTTAATTTCAGATTACAGATTTTGAATACCGAGCGGAATGCGAACCAGTATTTTGGCTCTGGGGGCCTTTGTGATTCGGCCATTAAGATTATCTTGGTTTAGTAATATTACATTAAAATTATGACATTTTTATGTGGTTCTATGTAGCTAATCATCCCCGTTCTTATTTTACTAGATCTATGGAATTTTCATATAGATAAAATTTCTTTTCACGTCAAGTAATGCAACTTTTCGGTGCTTGGAGACAAATAGAAACATAAAAAATCATCTACAAGACACAACTATACATCTACAGAACTTATGGAAATCGTTTTGCATCAAGTTTAACATATACAATAAAAATATAATCATGAGGTAGTTAAGCCTCCAATTAAGAATGAAATTTTAATGAAAACTTTTAAAATTAATGAAAAAGTAGCCGTTTATGCAACCGCACGCGTTGTAAGGGCGCATGAGGGCTCGAGCCCTCTTCAAATTAACCGATGCATAATAGAGGATCACTCAGTGCCAGCTATGATCCTCTCGTCTTATAAACATTACGGCCGAGTCTAGTCTAATATTTGTCTAATATTGTATGGCTTTATATAAACGTGTAAGAGGTCTTGGACTACAACCAAATAAGATACAGACGGGGTCCACAGTAGAATGGCTCCCAAAATCGGTCCTGATATTTCCCCGACATTTATCCCCTCGACCCCTTCCCCTGCTTTGAATATGACCCCCAATACGCAATTTCCCGGTATTTAAAAAACCGTTCTAAGTGCTGGACGGACCACGCATAA
The DNA here is from genome assembly GCA_947086415.1 of Pammene aurita. Lineage (NCBI taxonomy): Eukaryota > Metazoa > Arthropoda > Insecta > Lepidoptera > Tortricidae > Pammene > Pammene aurita. The sequence goes on from OX352290.1 coordinate 17,016,272, forward strand.
TGGAGGGTTCTGTACCTAGTTAATATCAAAAAACTAAAATCCAAAGGTCCTATCTACCTTTGAAAGAAGCGTTTTGGAGATAAATCGAAAACGCCTTAACCGCCTCGCTTTCCACGTATCCCTGTCGTGCTCCGTCTCCCACCAGTCTCTATCAAAACAGTCCAAGTCATTATTATAGTCAGTTATAATTGGCTATAAGGCTTGAATTGAGAATTTATAGACCGAACTACCGCATACTTTTCGATGGAGCTTTTATGGTCGCAAATTTTAGCATCGTCGCGGATGCTGAAATGGATTTTCATACAACATTATTTTGTAGATCTAAGACTATTTTATCGTTCACTGGTCTTGGGACACTAGATCTTTTTAAACAGTTATCCATGAATTATGTTAAATGATCGCATTATCACATTTTGAAAAGTGCCATCGCACTTTAAGGATTGATGTTTCTGAATCTCTGATTTAAAACCATAAGTAGCTATTTTGCTGTAATTAAGCGTGCTACTTATAAGGGAGGAACAGCATACCTTTTGCTGTCAACCTTTGGCTAGTTAGACAGTGGACCTTCTGTATGTACTATCATTTTTTCTGTGCCCTGAAACTGATGTAAATAAAGAAGGCGCAACTCGGCCAGGCAGCGGCAGCTGGGTCACATCTCGATGGGATAAGATTACCATCTTTCCATATTCAGCTGAATGCTAAGGGGTTGCTTCGGCACGGCAACTTTAGCGAGTTTTTCATGTCACGTAGGTGGCAAACAAGCGTATGGCCCACTCGATGGTATGAAGACAACTACGACCACTTGCAAATCATAGTTTTCATAAGTGGTTTTCAGTTTTCCATATAGTTTTCGGAGATAAAACTCAAAATAGATCCCTTATTTTTTAAAGATTTCCGTGCATACGATCCCTTTTTTAGGGTTCCGTAGCCAAAATGGCAAAAACGAAACCCTTCCCTTATAGTTTCGTCATGTCCGTCTGTCCGTCCGTCCGTCCGTCCGTGTGTCACAGCCATTTTACTCGGAAACAAGACGTATCTTAATAAAATTATAACATAAGATGTTAACTAAATGTATGTATGAGGGATGTAAGTTTATTTATTTTTTATTTATATATTTTTCTTTCTTTTATATGTGTAAGTTTATTAATATTTGGTTCATTTGCTTTGCAACACCTACTTTTCTGTTAATTTACAAAGGTTTCCGGTTCCCAAAGGTTGTCTGGAAGAGATCGCTCTTTAGCGATAAGACCGCCAATTGTTTTGCCTCTGCTTTTTTGTTTGTGACTTGTGTATATTATTTGAGGTGTGCAATAAAGAGTATTTATGTTATTTGTGTTATGTTATGCTACTCTATGATATATAATAATGATAGATAGGTTATGCACGCTCCAAAAGTGAAGCCCTTAAAATGAGTGATTTCAAACAATTGCCGCTAGTCGTGCACCGGCCAGCGTGAGATGCGGACGTGCGAATGAGCTCCCGTCACCCGCATGAGAAAGAGACAAACTGTAATATTCTAACAATGAGAGTGACAAAGATGTAATGATTGTCAAAATAGATAAACATAACAGAATCGTTGCTAGGTTATGAAATAACTCTGGAAGTATTTTTCTGGTCATTTTGTTAGAGTATAACCCATCCATAGTAAATATCATTGATGCTAAGTACTTAGTTTTGTAGTAAAATTGCAGTTTTTTTTTGTAATGCAGCTAATTGTCAATTTTTTAACCCAATATAACCCAAAAATAAAATACCCAATATTTAAGAATAACATAGAGGTTTCTTTGAACATATATATATTTGATTTAGTGGATATTTTCAGAAATCAGTTTTTATTCCTTTTGAGTGTTGATATAAGGAAATGTCGTTCCCATTAATTGTCACGTAACGCATCTCAAAAACCTCATATTTTTACGTTCACAATTTAGCCACGCAAATAAAACAAATGTGCTACTGTATTTGTACAGATTAGTTTTAAAAGTTAACTCCCCTAACGACTCCTGATTGTTTAAAAAAAAGTTCTGTTCGGCGAACCGCTAGTCCGCAAGTTTCGCAACCCTAAGGAGTCTGATATTGGTTACCTGATGTTACCTCTCCCGTGTTTGCTCTTTTGTATGAATTATACGGGGTTAGCCTTACCCACCCACTGACCTGAATAAGATGTACCTATTTATATAATATTAATTTATTGTTCAATGTTTCAACTTGGATTTTTTGAAGTGGATACTTGTACTTTTAAAGGTTGTTCATCATTTAATAGTAGAAATTAATAGAATGAAATTATGGCTGCTCTTGACTGAAAAATACTACATACAGCATGATTCAGTAGACGTGAGCAGGATTAACACTACAGATTCAGTTAATAACAAGCTATTGTTTGATACCTGTATCAGAGTGATGAGGGCAATTTTTATGTAAAAAATAAAAAGTTTTAAATTATTTACGACACGCATGGTCACTCTACAATTAGAATACTCCGTCGAGTAGGTACTGATACTCTCTTGTTTTCCTGTGATACGTATCAAATTTATGTTTGGTTACTTTCGAATCATCTTATCTCACTTAATTTGACAATTATTTTTTTCATAATCAAAGTGCTGTCATAATTGTTAAAGAGATTTTACCTTTATTGATTTGTTTATGTAGGGTGAACATGAATACAGACAATAAAAGTTCTACGTAACAAAAAGGTAAAAAAAATAAAAAGGCGTTATTGTTTCACTCACACATGATGGCGGCCGATTCATTATTTATCGTCAACTAAGTGTGTCGGGTTGTTCCTGCTCAATGCTGTTCTGCATTCTGTCCTGCCCAAAATCAGCCTGTATTTGATCGAAGTTACCTAATTTTCGTTGACATTACTTTCGTAATCCCAAATTTCAACCTAAACTCATCACAAGGCTCTGGTCACATTTAAATAATCTCACAATGTTACTGAAAATGAAAACCCCCTAGAAGGAAATTCATAGCACATAACTCGTCATAATACTCCGGCGTCGGTTATCTCATCCTTGCCACTATCAACGGGACTAATAATCAGAGAGAGCGAGATGAATACCAAGTAACCCTGGCGCGCATCTTATCTACCATAATACATAGTACATAGCGTTCAATTTCCAAATACAAGGACTGGAAATAACATTGTCTTATGCATCTAGCAATGCGGTTGTTGGGAGTCTTATTAGGGCGGATTAAGGTACATTTTGTATAAAAGGAGCTTGGAGATATTTTTGTAGCGTGACAGGATTCGTCAAAGCAAAGACAGCGAATGTGAGGCCATTGTAATGGTGCTCAGCTCAAAGCTACTCCGAGCCGTACTTTGTTCCTGAGAAAGTAAAAATTAAGGATCATTTCCAAATAGTATTTTTTCAAGTTAGCAAATATTCTTTATTTGTTATTTAAACGAAAATTACAAAAATCTCATAATCTATCGATCCTAAAATTAATTTAACGTAAAACACCATGTTAGAAGTCGAACGTCAGGTGTAAAATAATCGGATGTATGAATGCATCAAACACATAAAAGTCACAACAAAGGAAATTTTAATAATTGCCAATTTTTGTACGCGTGGCTCGGTATTATTAATGAAGTAAATTGGAAATAAATTAATTTGAATATATTGAACTAGCCTTTTCCCGCGGCTTCGCCCGCGTACTATAAGTACTCAAAAAGGATACGATACCCATGTTGATTTTCAGACTTTGTGACCACATTTGCCCCTTATGGGGGTTGAATTTTCAAAAAACCTGAAACACGTGTTTACTCATTTATCGTTAGGAATACTCCTGTGAAGTTTCGACAAAAAAGTCTAACAAATCTTAATTCACCATACAAACTTTGGACCCCCATTTTACCCCCTTAGGGAGTGAATTTTGAAAAATCCTTTCTTAGTGCATCCCTAGACCTTATAAGGAACATACGTGCCAAATTTAGAATCTCTAGAACCAGCGATTTGGGCTGTGCGTTGATATGTCAGTCAGTCAGTCAGTCAGTCAGTCAGTCAGTTAGTCAGTTTCTTCTTTTATATATTTAGATATAATTAGATACCCACTCTCAACATGGGTGATGTGAACATTTAACCACACTTTGTCTTTCGGTTTAATAGGTTAATAGTTTTAATAGTTTTAATAGTTTTAATAGTTTTAATAGTTTTAATAGTTTTAATAGTTTTAATAGGTTAATAGGTTAATAGGTTTAATAGGTATTTTTTTAACGGGACAAAATGTCTCAAATTTCATACGAAAGTGATCAAATAGTAACTCAAAGCCATTATTGGTACTTGAATTTAAAAACATGGACCATACAGAGTTCGCTACGTTATCAAGGAACCGCGTTAATTGTGGTTTGTTTGTGAGTCGTTTTGTTACATGCCCTGTCAGGTTGTTTACCTTCCTAACTGTCAATTTAAAATAGATAGCACAGTGGTCACTTATACAAGTGTCTATTGCTTTAACCGAAATTAACTCTCGAGATAAATCAGTATAAACATGGTCAAGGAAAGTTTTTGAGTCACCCTGTATTCTTGTCGGAAAGTTAACCATGGAGATCAAGTTATGTCGGAGTAAAAGCCCTTGAATATCGCGTCTTTGCTTGGTCCATTTCATAAGATTTATGTTCACTAACACTAACTCAACATTAAGACGATTGTCGCCGGAGTGTCCTTGAGCGTTTGTGCGCTCTCTACCCGCGCCACCCGCGTACCCTTCTCATTGCGATCGTGCATAAATCCGCCGCGATGCACCGCAATAATGTTCAAAGAATATGACTTTACTCAGAGGCGCGCGGGCAGATTTATAATAATCATACCTAATCCTTTTGTGGATGTTTTGTGATTTGAATACTGTGATTAAGTACTACGGTGACATTTTTTAGGAATGCTACTGTAAAGGTTGTCTACCTTTACAACCTCTCTTCTCAAACACTGTCTGGCGCGGTGTTATTCAAATTAAGTATTACAACGTTCTATGTCAGACGTTCAGGATTCTTTGAGGAGTCTCAAAGGGACACCCTAAACCGATAGTCGATTTTGATGTACTAGCTAATAATATAAAAAAAGAAAATAAATAACTATCAAGTATATTTTGAGAGTATTAATTAAGGATACTCTTTACACTTCTAAATAAGATGAGTAATAACGATCTCGATTAGTAGATTTTTATGTAAAAAAATGAAAACCTAGATTTTGAATTTGAAGAACAGTGAGCGGCAAAATATTTATGAATTTACGAAATATGGTTAAAAATATTCCGCATATCAGAAAAAAATAAAAAAATACTGACTAGTACAGCAAAAAAAACTGAATGCCCATCAAAGCGGTGTTTTCATGTGAATTTGGATTTTTTTTGCCGTGCAAGTGAGCTTAAGAGATGGTTATTTTTTTGTTGCGATTTTAAATATTAACCGTAAAAAATCACTTAATTACGATAAATTAACAAAACTAAGCCTGTTGCGAGTTGCGAATAGTAAAAATGCACATGTAAGGAGTGGTATTTGTGCACGAAATCATCATAAAAATGAGAGCTGTAAGGCCATTAAATTTAGATCTTTAAAATATAACACAGCGCAAACACTTCTTAGGATTCCATAGCCAAAATGGTAAAAACGGAACCCTGAAAAGTTTTTTGAAACATGTCCGTCTGTCCGTCCGTATGTCACAGCCATTTTTATTATAAAACATATATTACTGAAATTTTATCTAGAGGTGTGTTTCATGTGCCGCTACTTAGTTTTCTGGCTAAATTGCTAAAAAAATCTTTTAGGTGAGGCACTCCATACATATGCCAAACTAAATGTCAAAAATATTTTTTTTGTAAATATGAACATGTTGTACGATACGGCTTTAAAAATATCTTATATATATATATATATATATATATATATATATAAGATATTTTTAATATATATATGTATATATAGTATTTTTAAAACTTTTTTATTAAGTCAATATTTTCAGAAATAATTGCTTCGAAAGTCTAAATATAATAGCCCCCATCTAACTTTTAATCTGTAAGTCTACAAAATATGAAAAAATACCAAGAAGGCTTAGTACTTAATTTTCTACGAAAATTATTTCACATATAATCGGTTCATCCGTTTTTGAGTTATCTCCAAGAAACTACTTTCTACGGAACCCTACATTATACATGGTCCGATACAAACTTGGCCGGTCTTTTAAAGATATTTGATAGGTAGTATTAACCCTTAGTAGTAATTTATTTATTTACTTTGTTTAGATAATTAATATAAAATTTGTATTTATTTGCATTTCACCGACATAGTAAAGTTTTTTTAGGTTAGTCAACGCGCATGTGAATCTTATGAGGTTGCAGGCGTCCATAGGCTTTATAACTGCTTTCAATCAGGCGGGTCGTATGCTCGTTTGCCAGCGTCGTGGTATAAAAAAAAGCTTTATTTCCTTTATTCTTGCATACATTGAACTCTTAAATATCAGCAATTTTTTATTAGATTCTCAATCAGGCTTTGCTCAGTGATAGTTAATTAGTAGACTGAAATTTGGTATGAGTTTTAATTACGCCTACAAAGTGGTAAAACAATAAGTATCTGAAACCCATTGTTGGATAGGTCTTACAAGAAGAATATGCCTTAAACAACTTTTGGATAAAACGAATACTTTCGTAAATAATAGCTTCGAAAGTTAAAATGCTCTTTGATTTTTGAACCGTGGGTCCAAAAAAATTGGGAAAATTCCTGGAAGTGAGGCCATTGAAATACTTATCACGTATTTTTAATAAAAACTATATGAAATACAATCGGTTGAGCCGTTTTTGAGTTATGCCTATAGTAAAATAACGTAAGTACCACAAAATATTTCTTTATAGACTACCTTTTGAATGGATGTATTGTAACAGGCCGGCAACTACGGATCCCTACACTGAGCATAGCCCGATATTCTCTTGGCCGGTTTATCTGCAATCCTTTGCAGTTTACTTCGCAATTTCTAGATTTGAGGAATTAGTATAAAGTATAACATTAAAGATTGTGTTTAATCTTAAAATAAAACGCATATTACATTCGTTTAGAACACGGTATTCTTAAATAAATATGTTTAAATAAATTCGGTTCTTTGGAGTTTTTTATTAAATTAATTATTAGTGTATTGTATTGCAGCACTAGCAGATTTCCGCAACTCGACGAGTAATGCCTATTTTGCGTGATGCATGCGTCTACTAAAACATAATAATTTTAGTTTACTTACATGACCAAATTTGTTTTCAGAGCAATGTGAGATTCATGATTTTTGTTTTTTCTCCATTTTTATTTCATTTGTTTTTTACTTGTATTATAATCTAAATAAAATACACTTTTTATACGAACGTACATAAACATGCATACGAGTACATTATCTTAAAAGATAAAACGTCTATACATTATTGATTCCGGGAAGACACGTTATATCCGCACCGCATGAACCCTCTGCAGTTATTTAGTCTTTAGGCACAGTAAGTCCGATATTATTGCTCACGGGCCAAGCACAAGTATATGTAGTACAAGGAAAGCACGGAGCGACGAGCGACACAGCCTCCACGTCTCAAAGCTAGCTCACGACTGCCAGCAACGCCGTTTTCGAGCTAATAACGCACGAAATGTGGAATTATGATCAAGTTGTTTAAGAAAATTTAATCAATTTAAATATTCAACGTTGAGTTTGTAGTGTTCTGTAGTATATATTTTTTAGTTCAACAATATTTTAAATCGAATGAGCCGTTCAGTAGATATAAGCAAAATTAACCGTAAAACGACATTTCGTTACATTTACATAACGGAGAAACTATACGTTACACGAGTTATTCAAACGTTGACAATGTTGTACATGAAATGGTAAATAACATATATTTTTTTCAAAATTTTTGAATGACCCGTTATTGAGATTTATCGCTTAGAATGTAACAGTTTTCGGCCAACATCAGCGCCTAGCGCCTTAAAACATATTTTTCACCACTCCACTTCGGAAAGGCGCTCTTTATCCCTTGAAAGCGGAGAGGAAAAACTCATTTTATCCACATGTGGGGAAGGTAATTTGGTGCAAGTTTTGACTAGTTTCTTCACGTTATCTGACTTAAAAGAGATGATTTTGAAGTACAGAATTTTGGAAGCATTCATTGGGCTTCGTTTTTTAATATTTTATAACTTGTATTTTTCTCGCGGTTATAGGTACAGTCACCGGTAAGGTAATAGTATCTTCCTACACGAAGGCCGCAAAAATATGTGACACGCACTTATTTGTAAAGCCCGCTCTACACTCGCGGCGCGAACGCCCGCAAACGCCAGCGAAAGCCGCGTTTGTAGATGTTGTTCACGCCTTCGCGTTCGCGCTTCGCGCCATTCCCCGATCAGTGTCGGTTTTTTGGCACGCGACGAAGGGTACGCGGCGCGCGAACACGAACGCAGCTACACTCGCAGTTTTTCGCAGTAGCGTACAAAACATCGTGGTGAACGTCGTCGTCCATTTTCGTTGAAGTCGCGAACAAGACTGCCAAGCTTTGCGAGTGTGGAGGGACACACAGTTGTCCGTGAACCACTGCGTAAATTCACGCCGTGAATTCACGGAGCGATTTCGCGCCGCGTGTGTAGAGCGGGCTTAAGGCCATAAGAGCGCGTCATATATTTTTGCAGCATTCGTGTAGGAAGATACTATTGCCGGTGACTGTACACGGCAGCAAAGTTTGTTCAACCTCTCTTTCCTTGAGGCCCTTGCACGCTCAAGATTCCTATTTTTGAGCGAAGCGAGTGGCTCAATTTTGGAATATTTCGCTGGTTCGGATCTTAATATGCACGACAGGTTAAACAACAACTTTGCTCCCTCGCAAAATAAATAACTAGTGTGCCATAGATACCAGTCCCTGGTTCAAATAATAAAATATATCTAGTATTCATAACTAATTCAATAATTTAGCTACCGACATATACCAAATGCATCAAAATTAGTGCACTGTATAAATTATTATTCCTTACTACAAAACAAACCTCAAGAAGTTGAACTTTGAATTTTTCTTAGAGCTGCAGAATATTCCCATAGCGTATTATTTAGAGATTAGAGTGTCGGTAGAATAATCTGGGACGTTTCTTTTCAGGTCTCGAGGACAATCCCGGCTAGCACAATGAGTGTGACTAAGGGGGGGCGGAGGATCCCCACTCCTATGCCACCCCCCAAGGACGAGTATCACAGTCATAGGTAAGACAACACACTAAGTATTAACAACACGTGCTCAAACTAAGCAAGCAATTGAGAGCTGTGAAAATGAATGAGAAAGCAATGGTGCTAAAACGAGGTGGGCTTTGCCAAATAGCAGTGAATCAAGAGAGTGTTAAATGTAGAGCGCAGCGAGAGTTTATGAGTACGCCTCCTTATAGAAATATGTGACGATTTCAAGTCAAAGATACATCATGGTCGGTTCTTAATAAGGCGTTACTGCCATAAAAATGATTTAGAAATAAATTCTATTAACATCCGAAAATTTACCTTTGTCTTGAAAATCACATATTACCGTGTGTATAGGACACTTAGCTTCTCATTCCTCATGGTAAGGTATTCCTAAGGTAAAATGGACTCAAATGCACATTTCAGATCCGAGTTAGACTAAAATCGGGGAGACTAAGAAGACAACCGAAGACATTCTAATGCACCCCTTTTTAGGGTTCCGTAGTCAACTAGGAACCCTTATAGTTTCGCCATGTCCGTCCGTCCGCGAATAATCTCAGTGACCGTTAGCACTAGAAAGCTGAAATTTGGTACTAATATGTATATCAATAACGCCGACAAAGTGGTAAAATAAAAAGTAGAAAAGAATGTTTTATTAGGGTACCTCCCCTATACGTAAAGTGGGGAGTGATTTTTTTTTTTTCATTTCAACCCTAACATGTGATATATTGTTGGATGGGTATTTAAAAATGAATAGGGGTTTACTTAAATCATTTTTTGATAATGTAAATAGTTTCGGAAATAATCACTCCAGAAGTAAAAAAAATGTGTCCCCCCCCCTCTAACTTTTGAACCATAAGTTTTAAAAATATGAAAAAAATCTCAAAAGTAGATCTTTATAAAAACTTTCTAGGTAAATTATTTTGAACTTGATAGGTTGAATAGTTTTTGAAAAAATATTACAAAATAATTTCTGAACTAAGTTTGTAATTTAACCGTATAAGCAGGTGTTTATTGTACCTGTAATTTCTACAAAATCACAATGAAATGACGTGATTTCAAATAAAGTAAAAACGGTGAAAATCGGTTCAATGCTCATATCATATCCTACATGGCGGTGTTATTTTAACGCTTAAGTGGGGACACTTACTGTGACGGACGGAAAACTACGGAACACTGAGCGTGGCCCGACACGCTCTTGGCCGGTTTTTTGGATATATGTGTTCAGTATTGTAAATATACCTATATCGATTTAGGTATCAGAACTCTGAAAATTTCTTGCTTTCGTACTGTGGTTAGGTTTAAAGAACTTTATTACTGATAAATAACAAAAATTCACGTATAATGAGGTTAAAAATATAAGGAAATTTCATGCGTATGATTATGTCCAGCTTGTCGGTAATACTTAAGATATATTATTGTTTGAGCTTTTTCGTAAATATTATTTTAAAACAATTGATACGCTAAACTTGACATTTGAAACGATCAAACAAGTTAGTTTCGATATTTACAGGTAATAGAACAGACTACGAGTAAATTACTTTTGTCTTAGACTAATGTTTCTGTAACCAATACCACCCGAGCGTCTCAGCGGTATCAGATTTCAAGCCTTTCTAAATTGATACCCTATTGCTCAACGAATAAAGGTTGTTTTTCTCTCCACTTTGAACCCCAATTCATGGTTCCCGCGTAGATTTATTAAATGCATTCGTACAAGTGCTGAGCGTTTTGTTCCACAATGTAACTTAGAATGAAGTAGACGTTAATCAGTTATTATATTAATATAAAACGTATATATGAATAGGACTTCTACAATTTGGCAGTCCAATATATATTGATTTATTTTTCATATAAACGCATTGAATTAAGATTTTTACAGTATCAGTTACAAAATGGTAAACGGTGGTATTTTGCAGTTTGTTCCTAAATGTATTTCTAATAAATAAATAAATCAGGCACTCTCTTAAGCCTGAAAAAAAAAATGTACCTAGTACTTAAAACAATTGCCCCAACTTTACACCCATAGAATTGTTCTATTGCAACAGAATGTTACAAAACTACATGGATTAAAAACTATATTATGTTATAGTGCGCCGGTGAGTTTGTTTCGTATTAGTTAAAAAATAATATATATCTGTAATACATTAACTGGAATAATGGCGAAAATGTGCCACTGCAAATGCCAACATTTGCCGTGCCGTTAAGAATGGACATTTGGCAGACATGTATACCTGCCACATCTTAACATACAGTAAAATTTTCAAAATAATGTATACTTATTTTCCCAGCCTGTATTACTGCAGATGATTGTGTCTATTGGTTGATTCATAAAAGCTGACGCGAGATTTATACTGACCTGTCAAAATATTCATAAGCAGTTTGCGCCAGATTTGTAAATGTTATATGTAATTAATTAAATATAGACTTTGAGTCATTGATTTATTATGTATTCTACTAGATGTGACATCTAGAACAAATTTTGTGAGCCATGTTTGGTGGTTGACAGCTATGACTGAATCAAAAAGTAGTAGACTTTTTTTTTTGGACCAATAAATTTTTTTAGCGATGTCATCTCCTGTTACTCAATGCTTTGAGTACACATATTATTGTATTAAAACCTCAGTGTAACAGATGGCAAGCAGGAACAGGATATTGTCAGAGTTGTCCGTCCAATACAGGAGTTATTTGGTCAGCTTTGCATCGCTCTGTCAAACGTGTACAGTTGACATCGAAGATATATGTCTACACTTTTACACCTTATTACAAAGAAATAAGATATAAATTTGTTTGACTTTTACTGCACGTACAGGTAAACAAAACAGAGATGCGATGCGGTGCACATTTGATTGCAATTTGTAACAAAAAAAAAACCGGCCAAGAGCGTGTCGGGCCACGCTCACTGTAGGGTTCCGTAGTTTTCCGTCCGTCACAGTAAGTGTCCCCACTTAAGAGTTAATAACACCGCCATGTAGGATATGATATGAAAGTTCCATGTACAGCGACATCTATCGGCAAATTGAGTAAACTATTGCGCGCGAGCATAAAGTATGGAAGATGATTTTTATGGGATAATTCTTTATTGCGTGAACCGATTTTCACCGTTTTTACTTTATTTGAAAGCACGTCATTTCATTGTAATTTTGTAGAAATTACAGGTACAATAAACACCTGCTTATACAGTTAAATTACAAACTTAATTCAGAAATTATTTTGTATTTTTTTTTCAAAAACTATTCATCCTATCAAGTTCAAAATAATTTTCCAAGAAAGTTTTTATAAAGTTCTACTTTTGAGATTTTTTTCATATTTTTAAAACTTATGGTTCAAAAGTTAGAGGGGGGGGGGGGACGCATATTTTTTTACTTCTGGAGCGATTATTTCCGAAAATATTTACATTGTCGAAAAATGATTTTAGGAAACCCCAATTCATTTTTAAATACCTATCCAATAATATATCACACGTTAGGGTTGAAATGAAAAAAAAAATCACTCCCCACTTTACGTATAGGGGAGGTACCCTAATAAAAAAAAAATTTTCACTTTTTATTTTACCACTTTGTCGGCGTGATTGATATACATATTAGTACCAAATTTCAGCTTTCTAGTGCTAACGGTCACTGAGATTATCCGCGGACGGACGGACGGACGGACGGGCAGACATGGCGAAACTATAAGGGTTCCTAGTTGACTACGGAACCCTAAAAAATGGTAATAGGGTCTGGCCGTCCAAAGTTGTCAATTTTTTTACAATTTAAACCTAATAATAATTTAAAAATCGTACACGACATTTTTAAATTGCAACAAACAAACATTGCATTTAATATTGTGGCACTTAATTTAAATTAGCTTTTAGCGAGATTACGTTTTCTCTCGAGCGATTTTCGTTTCGTCTCTCATAAAGACGTTTCAATCCGAGCAAATATTAAAAATGCTTTTTCAATATAAATGGTGATGCGTTAAAAGACGACAAAAAAGTACCTACACTGGCTGCACCATTAATCCAGTTTTACTTTGATATTGCTATTTAATTATGTATTAATCGAGCCGTTAACAATGCTCCATAAAAACACACTCAAAATATGTTTTAAATGTATTAATACCACATTTCCATTGTCGTGGTAAATGATTTTAAAACAACATACATTTATGATTTATTGTAATAAATAAAGAACCGACCACAACGAATTTTGAGAAAGTCATAAAAACGCTCATATATAATTTTTTTACTGTGATTGTTTCCGAACATAATAATATTTACTTTTCATACGTGTAGTGCGCATCATTTTTGGGTAGATAGCAAGAAAAAAATCGCCCCTCATCGTCCCCGTCGTTTTTTATGTACAGAGAGTTCCCTTTTTTTACTATGTATGTATTTATTACTAGCTTTTGCCCGCGGCTTCGCTCGCGTTAAATTCAGGGTAACACGGTTCCCCTTTGCCCTCCGTAATGCTCCATACAAACTTCCACCCCCCATTTTAGGGAAGTGGGGGGTTAGAAAGAGACAAAAAGTAGCCTATGTCACTCTCCATCCCTTCAACTATCTCCACTTAAAAAATCACGTCAATTCGTCGCCCCGTTTTGCCGTGAAAGACGGACAAACAAACAAACACACACACTTTCCCATTTATAATATCAGTATAGATTTTCTGCACGTAATTAATCCGTATATACTCGTGCATAATTTCATCTTTCTAGTTAGTTTAGTACTATCCGAACCGGTGCGAATCTTTGTGCGATCTTTAGTAAGATCGGAACGATCGGTAGATTGAATATTAATCAAATACCAATCTGTGTAACATATCGCGAAGGACTATATACTTAAACATACCTTTCTGTTTAAAGTTATGGAGTACTTTTGATAACAAACTTCTTTTGTTTTATCAACATAGAAAGGTTAATTGTCATTGTTATCTTAGAAATTATTAAAATACTGAGAATTAAATAAGGTCTGTTTCAGAATTTTTTGTCGGTTCGGTAAAGAGTCTTTGTGCCGCTTTGCATCCCGCTAAACTGGTTTTTAAGCTTCAGTGTAAACGCTCCCTTAATGTTTCCAACGAGACGATAACAAATATCTCAACATTAATGCATACGACGGTTAGGTAAACTGGAGCCGAGATAGTCTGTAAGTTTTTGATGACAGCCAACAACAAAATGTTCACGTGTGATGTGCAATATAACTTGGCACGAGTCATGTCATGAGTGAAGAGCGGACATTGTTATCCAATTTTTAATTTATTTCAACTTAAATCACAAAATAAAATTAAAACCGGCCAAGTGCGAGTCGGACTCGCGCACGAAGGGTTCCGTATCATTATCTATAAAAACGGCAAAAACAAAACATGTCTGTTGCATGGGAATCCTCATAAATATTTATTGTATTCTGTTTTTTAGTATTTGTTTTAATAGTGGCAACAGAAATATATCATGTGTAAAAATTTCAACTGTGTAACTATCACGGTTCATAAGATACAGATACAGACGGCCTGGTGACAGACGGACAGCGGAGTCTTAGTAATGGGGTCCCGTTTTTAGCCTTTGGGTACGGAACCCTAAAAAAGAAAATAAATAGCAGACTTAATACCAAATGATATTAACTTACCAGTCAACCATAGGGCTAAACAGAGACAAGTAATTATGGTGCAAAGAGAAGTATCAATGAATAATTATATTTACATAATTCAATATTAGTGGTTGGTGAATTATCAATTGATAAATTTCAATCGTGTGTCTCGTATTATTTTTCAATAAAAAAAACCCACAAAATATCAATGTTTTTAAGTCTTTAACTAGTCACATTGTTATGTGTGTTTACTTTTTTTATAAATACACATGGAATGGACAATATTCATTAATATAGTATCTGGTGTCTTTTAACTAAGATAATGCACTCGTACTAACCACTTAATGTTAGGAATGTTAGGATTAGGACTATTTTAGGTGTCATCGCTTCAGCTCTTAACTTCCATCACCGCCGTCGGTATTATAAGCGGCATGAAAAGATGCTATAAATAAACCTTCATATTTTGACATTCCCCGACTGCAGACAGCCTTTGAAAGCGTTTAATTATGGCTAGTTCGCATTCTAAACGACTGACTGTAATTTGGAATTTTTTTCAAGCTTTAAAAGGACACAGACATGGAACAATTATGCCCTAAAAGGTACGTATCGTCGCTGTGCGTGCAAAAGTCGCTATGTGAATTTTGACGATTTTTGGTTTTTAATGCCATTTTGATCCTTATTTCAAGATACATATGCTCCAAAAATCACATAAGGCTAACATCAATATTTCAGGATTTATCAAATCTAGTTATGTGATGTCCATAGGTTGAATTCTATAATCACTAAGTGCAATAAATCACATAACTACTTTAGTTTGCCACAAGGACCATTATTAGAATGCGCCAAATATGTGATTCTTGACACATAGCGATATTTTTCACTTAGATTTATGTGATATTTTCACCCGCTATGTAGCATTTTGCACATAGCGATATTTTTGTACTAGTTTGGATCGACGTTATGTTCGTAGACGCGGCGTCGACGCTGTTTTACGGTACATAGCGAGATTTTTCTGTATTATATTCAGTCGTATACCTTAGTCTACCTTCAAGTAAATTAACATGTTTTTCACAAAACCATTATTGCTGTCACTGGCAGGCAAATCAAATTCTTCTTCTTTTCGTATGACGGGATCAAAAACCTAAGCTTCATTATTTTTTGCCTGTAGTTTGCCACCTTTAATCTCTGGGTAGTAGCTTTCATGAAGTCTTCTGTATTACACATAGTTGTATACAGGGAACACTGTATCATGTGTTTGTAAGTCCCCACATTCGCATTGTGCATCTCTTTGTCCCGGCCTGATTTCTCATTTAAGAAGATTGCCTTTGGATCGACCAACTTCTGACTTTAGTCTGTTTAGAGACTTCCAGGTGACTGTTGTATGTCGGGAATCCCGCAGTTGCTTTTCGCATTCTACAGCGGTTGCCAAGTTTCTAAGTATGTGAGGAGGAGCAATTCCGCTCATTTGGTAAAGATGGTCGCATTTGGTAGGTTAAAGGCATCGAGTCGATAGGCTTTCTTTAAGAGCAGTATCTATCTGATCATCCACGTGTGCACAATTATTTCTCACTGGGCATGCGGCATGCATACTCTGCAACCGAGAAAGCGCTTAGCGTAAGTGCAGTAGTGCTATCTGTATGTGGAGTTGCACCCCATGTGGTGCCAGTTATCCGACAAATGATGTTGTTTCTTGCCGCCAATTTCTGTTTTGTTTTAAGGCTGTGTGATTTCTAGGTCAGGGATCTGTCTAGCGTTATGCTCAGATATTTGGGAGGTGAAGGTGTGATCCAGCCGACAACTTTGCCAAACAATGTTTAGCTATCTAGTTGCCTGTATATATTTCAGGTGAAAAGCCTGTGCCTAAGCTGAGTTAGATAGAATAGAATATTTAGTTCGGGCCAGGTCGTCGGCATAGTGGAAGTGACGTTACTTCTCCTTTGAATTGATCGTTTGTATAAATAAACGATGAATAGTGTTGTTGCAAGAAGAAGAATGTTCTTCCTCAGGGTAACCACCCTTATCAACATGGAGTAACGTAATCATACTTCAATGGAGTAATTACAGTACGAACCATATTATGGCCAAGAAATACTTTCATAGGTGTACAGTGAATGAATTCATTTATGAATGGCCCATGCAATTTTGAATCTGGGTGTACACTGAAAGTCTTTCGGATTTTATTGTTATTCGTCAGGCCAGGACGGACTAAAAATACGTGTCTGGAAGGAGATGATTCTAGAAATATTAGATAAAAAAAATATCTTATAGCTATGGATTCATTCTAATTATGATCCTATCCAAAAAGATAATGAAAGTAACACCGATATGTAATAAAGAACGGGCTACACATACACAATAATCAGTCCAAAAAATGGCCCCGCCATTGTGCTGTAAGAAAGACTCGTACAGCAGTTTCTCTGACAGTCTTATTACACATTTACATTTAAACGGTTACAAATTTTTACGAGCCATCTTCGGTAAATCTTGTTGGAGACCTATATTCTAACTCAATGTAAAGTAACAAGAAAATCCGAAGATTGATCGTATTGATTTTTCATTATATTTGACTTACCATACCTTTCTTGTTTTTTTTTAAATACCTAATATCACTTCATAAAATAACTATGTGACAATGACACATACAAATTTAATACGCTCCTAAAAAATTTAATATAGCTATGTGATGGAAAGACATATAGAGATTATTATATGACTCAAACAAAAATCGCTATGTGACAGATTTATTAACATGTATTTATTTTGATTTATTTAAACACGTTTATCTTTTTCATGAGATTACTTAAAGTATGTAAAAGAGTGCATATTTTTACAAAAAAAATATTCATGTACTTATGTGAAAGCAGTATCGAAATAATTAGTTTTTTGTGTCTCCTGTAAAGTAGGTTAAAAACACATGGCGACTTTTGCACGCACAGCGACGGTATAGTACATAGGTAATACTTAATGTAGGTAATAACAATTTGCCAGCAATTTATTTCGTTGCGCAGCTAACACATTTTTATTTGACATGTATTGTAATGGAAAAAGATGCAGGTAGCTACTTTAATAACAAATAATGAGGTAAGTTCGGAATTTAACTGATATTTGAGTTAGTTAATGAATAAACTATTTAAGTCTTCTAAAAATACAATTATTGGTATCATAGTAATCCGGTTAGTCACAAAAAATCAGATTTAGAAATTATTGACCCTGGATATACGATGTAAGCTTGATAATTACTTCTGTAATAGATATGTATTTCGTTATTCCACAATAGTAGACGGATTTTCTTAGATCAACAACTGGCATTCAATTATATTACACACACTAATAAGGAAAGATCCACCAAAAGTGCCAATAAAATTATCATTCTCACCTAATAAAGTAATAACATAAACGCAAATTATTTAGGTAATGGTCATATTAAAACGGGATGCAGAATTTTCCCATGCGAACACGTCAAAGTGTGTGTATCGTTACATTTGCCAGTGTGAAAGAGAAAAGTGCAAATTAACCCCGGCGTCTGTACACTACGGAGTCAAGTGCGCATTTCCGAGTTTCCACGACTCTATGGGCGCTGCTGGGATGTAATTGCAGACTAGTATGCGATCGGTATTGCCTTTACTTGACATGCAAGAGGCAAAAGAAAAATACTTGTCGACTGTCTGAAGATATTGCCGGGTGTAGCATGATACAAAAGAATAAATACCTAATAAGTATTTAAATATTTGAAAAATACAAATGATAAAAGTTTATTATTTATTATTTATTATTTCGGGTTGTATATGTTATTGTTTATTATGTTTTTTGTAATTATCATGAATAAATCTTTCATTCATTCATTCATTTATATTAGGTTACACATGTTACAATTTTACAATGTTGAAGGTTCTCCTAGTAGGTAAGTAATAATGTAACTCGTGATGAAAATTCACCATGTGGACAGATTCTTTCTGTCGTCACCTTGCCATGGTATCGTGTTTAAATACCTGAGTAATTTTTCACTTTTCACCTTCTTTTGGACCCTGGGTGATGTTTTTGGATGCCGTGTATACATAGATAGGTACCTACCCACTATATAATGTCACTTGTACTGTAAATTTTTAAATACTAACTTTTAAAGAGCCCTTGTAGAATTAAAGAGAACTTGAAGAATGAGATGCGTGGTTAGGCACTATAGTGCCTAATTTGTTACTCCGAACTAGTTTATCATTATCATTAATAAAACCCGAACCACTTTCATTATACACCGTGGGCTCGTATAACCACAGAATAACTAATAGTACTACCGTGTATAACCCGACAGATCTTAACCACGAATTTCTGAGACCAAAAGAAGGAAAAAATATTATGTGACATTAGGTAAATCTCGCCAAAAAATCTTTTTTTAATGTTTATTGCACATGAAAAATAAATATTATTAATAAAATTATCGCCTAAAACAAATTGGTACATTTTTTTTGTAAAAATTTAGTTTCTGCAAAGTTTTCCTTGTCACTTTGATATCTGTCAGTAAGGACGTGTAAACTATGCCCAATAGTGGCAACAACGCCATCAGAAAGGCGTTTTGTGCTGAGTTATAATAAAAAGTGTATCTTTTAAAAATTGGTATTAACTCTGAAACAAGGCGTATTCCGGGAAAGTTTATGGGACATTGTAGTATCTAAATATTATCAGGAATACACTGTTAAAATCTTTCTAGTTATAAGGGCCTACGGTGTGTATATATGTAAAACATATTCTTAAAGAAGTCGTAACCGATTATTTATTCACGAAACTTTTAATATTACCTAAGGTCATAAAACCTATAAGTTGAAGTCAATATGTAATAAGAGCCGCTCCAATTTGAGTGTCATTATTGAGTACGACGACGTTGCACGTTTTCAGAGCCATTGGGCGCATATGCTTCTACATGTTTATGTTACCGTCGACATGCATGTATGAAGGTGGTGGTAATTATGACCAAGATTTTGTCTCTAAAGTTTTAAATGGAGCTTGTCAAACTGTTCATAATGATATCAGTGCCTCATTTGGAATCCTCGTAATTTCTCACACCCTCTAGAATAGGTAGTAGGTACCCATCGGAATATTTTGAAAAACGGAGGTATAATTTAATAAATAAATATTTGGGGCCAATCAATTCACTGAATTAATAAATAATAATAAAATAAATAATAATAATAAATAAATATTAAAGGACAATCTTACACAAATCGACCTAGGCCCACAGTAAGCTCAATAAGGCTTTTGTTATGGGTACTAGACAACGATATATATAATAGATAAATATGAATAAATACTTAAATACATAGAAAACACCCATAACTCAGGAACAAATATCTGTGATAAACACACAAATAAATGCCCTGACCAGGATTCGAACCCGGGACCTCCTGCTTCGTAGGCAGGGTCACTACCGACTGGGCTAGGAGGCCGTTAATTGTCTTAGATAATCGATCCCTAAACTAAGCACAGCTTGACCGAACTATAGGTACATATTCTTATTCAAATAAAACAAATACGAGAATGTATTTAAACATTTAGTTATACTTAATAGAGAGAGTTGCTGTTGTCACATTATAACGTCCAAATATTGCGTTCTCAGTGAGATTCGTTTAAGGAAGCATCTGTACTCAAAAATGTTACGCTAATTCATTGTATACTATTATGTATGTTTCTGTGTAATCTCCTTCATATAAAAAAAATATAACAAATAAAAATAGAGAGACAATTAATCGCGGTCCGACAGGTGTTGGAATTCGTTATGTAATTTTCAGTTTAGCTACATTTGTAGTTTTAGGACTTGACACTAAAACTGGTATCAGCAGTTTTAGCGGTACCTTAATGGTAGTACTTACAGTAATTAAACCATAGTGATTTAAGGTATAAATTAAACTATCGAACATCGACCACTTTGTACTTAAACTCAACCAATGACACTTCAAGATCACTTAAAACTTCAACAGCAACAATAACGTCTTATTCATTTCAATCGTTATACGCCTGAATAGACTTATTGTGCGTGGACCATAATGGCCACATGAATGGGGATGGTCTGCCCATGGCTTTTGTCTAGCTCGACTCAGGACATTTATGGCGAGCCATTAAGCTGGCCACTCCAGTCTTATGAAAGTTTTATCTATCTAAGAGCTACTTGAGGTCACGCTGGAGTCTCGTGGAAACGTTTTAAATGTGTATTAATGGAACGGTCGGTAAATGGAGAAAACTTAAAGCAGTTACAGTAACTATCAGTCTATCACAAGTTTTGTTGCAGTCAGCTGCATTTTCTGATTTTTTACATAACTGAGTATGTACTACAGTACGACTAGTAAGTATGTCATGTCTAATAAAATGTTTAACCGGGTACTACTAGCTAAAATAATGATATTATATCCCCCTCGTTCATGAAAGGAGAAATGATAATGAGCCCGGTGGAAATTTTCAACCGACTTCAAGATTTCGAAGGAGGAGGTTATCAATTCGCCGGGATCTTTGTTTTTGCTATTTTTTTTTTTATGTATGTTCAGCGATTATTCGAAGACGGCTGGACCGATTTGGAAAATTATTTTTTTGTTTGAAAGAGTATATTTCACAGTTGGTCCCATTGTAACCAGGTCAGGATCTGATGATGGGATCCTGGGGAGATAGCACTAGTGTCGTTGGGTCTTTAAAAAATAATAGGGGTCTTTTAAAACAATTTATGGATAAATCTAATAGTTTCGTAAATAATAGCTCCGAAAGTTTCAAATTTTGCGTCCGGCCCTGTAACTTGAACCGTGGATCCAAACAATATGGAAAAAATCATAAAAGTGTTTCAACGAAAACTATTGAATATAATTTTGAACAAAAAAGAACCGACTTCACTAAACATCCACCTTTCCTAAAGCAAATGCTCCAGCTGCTGTAAAAAATACTCAAATCACTTTAGGTGTGATAATAGTTGAAGAGTTTCCTCGATTTCTCCAGGATCCCATCATCAGATCCTGACCTGGTTACAATGGGACCAACTGTGAAGTATACTCTTTCAAACGAAAAAATAATTTTCCAAATAGGTCCAGCCGTCTTCGAATAAACGGTGAACATACATAAAAAAAAGCAAAAACAAAGATCCCGACGAATTGATAACCTCCTCCTTCGAAATCTTGAAGTCGGTTGAAAATCGGTTGAGTTGTTTTGAGCACCGCAGCACCGCAACATATCCCTTAATAAACGACCTTTTGAACGGATGTATTAGGCCGGCAACTACGGAACCCTACACTGAGCATGGCCCGACATGCTCTTGGCCGTTTTTTTAAATTAAATGTGTCCTAATCCAAAAGGCCTATTATGCTGTAACTGAATTAATAAACGGCCTCCTAGCCCAGTCGGTAGTGACCCTGCCTACGAAGCAGGAGGTCCCGGGTTCGAATCCTGGTCACGGCATTTGTTTGTGTTTTTTTGTTTTGTTTAGCACAGATATTTGTTCCTGAGTTATGGATGTTTCTATGTATTTAAGTATTTATCCATATTTATCTATTATATATATCGTCGTCTAGTATCCATAACACAAGCCTTATTGAGCTTACTGTGGGCCTAGGTCGATTTGTGTAAGATTGTCCTATAATAATTATTTATTATTTAATTTCAGATTAAAAAATACACATGTTCAAAACATTTTTTGTAAATTCACTTTAAATTTATATAAAACTAGCTGTGCCCGCGGCTCCGCCCGCGTGGAATTCGGTCTGTGTCAGTAAGCGGCTAATTCACCCCTAATTTCTCTCCCGCTACCCTGGAGGCGGAACTTGAAGTAAAGTTGACAGATGACGCTAGAGGACAGTAGTCCTAATAAAATATTTTACAATTACCACTAAGTGAAAGTACACTCAAAAATGAATACTTTTTTTATCATATTTTTTTTTGGCATGATTTAAACGACATACAATAGTAGGTGTATATCGGACGATACAGGACCACTTTTGTATTTATACGTTCATGTCCACGGCAAATATCATCCAAATCGATCCTCCCGTCGAATCAGTCTAAGAATGAAAGGTAAGAACAGGCGCGGTTGAAATTGGGGGGGGGGGGTCACAAATGCAGAAATGATTTTTTTCTTTTTGAGGTGCACTTGGAGCGGAGAGGGGTCCATGTAACTCAATCGAGTGTAATGGCTAACCCCACCCCCCCACCCCCCCACCCCTTTTAGCCGTTGAATTTGAGCATGATGAGATGAGAACCGGCCAAGAGCATGTCGGGCGATGCTCAGTGTAGAGTTTCGTAGAGGCCGCCCTGTTACAAAACATCCGTTCAAAAGGTCGTTTATTAAGGGATATTTGTCGGCGCTTACGTCATTTTACTATTCGGCACGGAAGTGCCGGAATTATCAGCCATATAATAATTCAAAAACGGCTGAACCGATTTTATTCAATATAGTTTTTATTGAAAGTTCTTATCAGGCCTCACCAAATTTCAGCTTTCTAGTGCGAACGGTAACTGAGCTAGACCGCGGACAGACGGACGGACATGGCGAAACTATAAGGGTTCCTAGTTGACTACGGAACCCTAAAAAGAGATAAATAGTAGTTTATGTAACTGTTACGTAATAAGGCCTAATTATGTACAGAAGCATACACTGCTGTACCTACACACATATTAAAAATCCAGGGGGGGGCGGGCGTGCCGGCGGTCGGGGGAAATGAATTTTTATACGTTTTTACCACACTGTCACAGGTAAATCGTAGTCGTTTATGTAACTGTTACGTAATAAGGCCTAATTACGTACAGTTGCATACACTGCTTTATATTATATATATTAAATTAAGTGTTCGGAAACCATAGAATGACCGCCATTGCACCGCCATGGCCAACACGATTGTGCCGGCGGTCGCGCAGGCGCGTGCCGTTGGTCAGGAAGGAGCACAGGATTTACATTATGTTATCAAATTCGATGTTCGGAATTTTAAACTCATAACGTATCAATATATGAGCATGTAAAGTTAAAATTAATAACTTTTTAAATTTTGGAAATTTTGGAAATTTTGGAAATTTGGACATTTTGGAAATTTTGGAATTTTTTTGAAATTTTTGAAAATTTTGAAATTGGTTACTTTTAGGTTCCTGACTTTTTTCAGTTTTTTTCACTTTTATCACTTTGTCACTTCTCACTTTAACTTTTCACTACACTTCACTTATTCTATTTTATATTTCATTCCATTTTACATGTTTCTCCATCGTATGGGTGTCGCGTTTTCGTGACGTGACGCTTTTTCGTGACTTTTTTTCGCCTAGCCTCCCATCCGCGAACCGTCCGATAAGGAACTTCGTTCCAAAACTACCACCGGTTCTAACCCTACATACACCTCTGGCCCAAGAAGCATTATGACATTTATGACCGAAAAGAAACTCGACGGGACTTATTTTTTTCAAAACATTAAGTAATACATTATTAGATCTTAAAGATACAAAATAATGCGTAGTTCTTCAAGAAGACATATCAAAACAGCTTGGATAATGTAGTACCCATTGTTTAATTATAAAGAAAAATAAATCCTAATCTGACTGTTTTACAAAACGTTTGATATGTTTTCCTACCTAAACAAACGGTGTCCTATAAATGTTAGATGATTTTGTAGCCGTTTTTTGGTTTGGGCCATGCATCTTTGTCCGTCATATATAGTCCTCGAACCTGGAATAACCCTTTGACATTCATGACATTTTCAAATATTTCTTAAGAGCGGGTAAAGATAAATTTAAAGCATCGACGGGTAACATGTTATAAATATGAACACCTTGACCAAAAAATTACAAATTATTTCAATAACAAATTTCATCTAAGTACGTACAGAGGTCATTGGTTGTTTCTTCCCCATGTAAACTTTTTGCATCCGCTTAAGGAATAATTTCCGAGATAAAACTATTTTATTTCCTTTTCCAGAGCTCAAATTATCTCCATACCAAATTTTATCTAAATCGATTCCGGGGTTAATAATTCCCTATACAAATTTTCAACTCCCTTATCATCCCTTTAGGGTTGATTTTGGGGTAAAAACTATCCTTTGTCCTTTCTCGAGACCCATACTATCGCTATACACATTTCCATCTAAATCAGTTCAGCGGTAAAAAAATCCTCATACCAACTTCCAACCCCCTTTTCACCCCCACAAGGGTTTGAAAACTATCCTATGACGTTTCTCGAGACTCAAATTATCTCCATACTCATTTCTATCTAAATCGTTTCAGCGGTTAAAAATTCTCCATACAAACTTTCAACCCCATTTTCACCCCCACCAGGGTTGATTATCGAGATTAAAACTAATATTATCCTTTCCCGGGACTCAAACTATCTCTATACAAAATTTCATCAAAATCCGTTCAGCCGTTTTCACGTGATGCGCGGTCAAATAAACAGACAAACAGATAAACAGACAAACAGACAAAAATTCCAAAAATTGTTGTAACGTGTTCTGTTATCGATTCTAAGTATCCCCAGCCAACTTTTTTTCGATTATCTTCCATGTACAGACTTTCGACCCTCTTCAGCTTTATTATATGTATAGATAAACGTATTAAATGAAATATTTTTATTTTTTGATTCATGTAATATTGATCTCGTGTAATTTGACAATGTCTATTATAAGTATTATACTATTTATACTATAATACTTATAATAGACTATGCTCAATGCGAATAAATAAATATGAATATAAACCTTTTTAAAGACCGTAGTGAAGAGTGAGTGAGTGTAGGTAAGTCAAAATATAAACTATACCTACTTATTAAGAACATCTATATTACTAAGTACATCTGTTGAGGCGGCGTAACAGGTCATTCCTAATATAAATCCGGTCTGCAACTCTGCACTTACCTTGAAAGCAAGTTCCTTCTTCTAAGCTATAGGTAAGTACCGCCTTTACAACTGCAATAAAATGACATAGGTTAAGTGCAAGTACTTATTAGAAAGCTTATATGCTGCTTGATACGTTTTAACATCACAATCAGTATAAAGAAAGAAGATATTTCTTGCTCAACTCGAACTTAAATTATTCAACCCGGTGGCATTTGATAAGACGAGACAAGCTGATAACGAGTATACTAAACCTCTGTATTGCTTATCAGAAGTTATTACTTATGGTATGAATAAAACATTCCTTCGTTTCAACAACTCATGGCTTTGTCTACAAATACTTTGAAGTTCTATAAACGTTTGCACCTCGTTTATACTATGATGGCAAACAAACATACGGCCCGCCTGATGATAAGCAGCTACCGTCACCTATGGACGGCTGCAACTCCAGACCTACCTAACTAAAAAAAAGTAACAAAAAGTCTGTCAGAAGTGGGATTCGAACCCACGCCCACAGAAGTGGACTGCGACCTGAACGCAGCGCCTTAGACCGCTCGGCCATCCTGACTGTTATTGGTGGGTCGAAATTACGAATCCAGTTCTGCAACGTAAATTTGTCATGCATGAATGTGCCGATTTATTTTGGAAATGACAGTTATCTTGATCTTGACACATAAATACAATATCACAACGGGAGAGGTTTTTTTACTCCATTTTTTTACAGATTTTATTGGTCAACGGGTATGAGGATATAGGATTTTTATGCAGGAATGCATCGTCTCTGCAGCTAGTGTCCATACATACCTACTCGTATCGAGTCATAACAGCTGATCTGATAATACTCTTAAAATAGCTTTTCTGCTTTGGTTCTTATGAATCAGACTGTAAATGTTCTTATCTGCTAAAAGTGTATAACGTCTAGATACGTCGTTTACTCACTTGCAGTTTGATATGCTCATGCCAAGTACATTTATGCCAATATGATGATGATTATGATGGTATTCTGTTGGCCCTCATCAGGGAGGGACATAGGGCCCTAAGAAGGGATTTCAATTGATCACGAGCCTGTGGGGCCTACTCCAGTTCCGTCCAACCAAGGCCAGTTGATGCAGCTTTCTTTTCAACTGTGCGCCTCCAGGTACGAGGGCGATCTTTACCACTTATGCCAATATACATTAATAATCATCAACACCCTAGATAAATCCATGGCTGCGCGTGACTAACTGGAACAAATTAATTAAAACGTAATTATGGAGTGTTTTACATTTTATATATTAACAAGGCCAGCAGTAATATTTTATTTAGATATAGGTACAAATCAGTCCAGAGACCGGAATTCTCGTAGCAATTTTGAGTTTCCATAGGGACTTTTGGTTTATCGACTTCCGATATCGATAAATGCGGAATAGTAAAAATACAATATTTAAAATATGATTCCAAGTAGAAGTAAACAACAGTATCTAAGTCTTATCGCGAATAAGTGATCTCTTCGAGATAACTTTTGGATGCCAACTTTTTGGAAATTTTAAATATGACTTAAAATAATAATATTTTGTAGTTTACCAAATCATAATCATTCTTATACCTTTAAAAAATCGAAAGAAATTGCAACAAGAATTGCTATCGAGCCTAATGATATCATGTTACGTAGGTACTGGCCATTAATCTCATGACCTTTGATTAGTAGTTTTAGAGACATATGTTAACTATTCATTGTTTTCATTGCAAATCTCTATTTCATATTTTCAACTACTCAAAACTTATCTGAAAGAACTCGCTCTTTAGCAATAAGACCGCCTGTTTTTTACCTCTACATTTAATATTTATGTTGTGTTTTAAAATGTATCGATAAAATATGTACATATGTCGGAAGTCGATAAACCCAAAGTTCCTATGACAGCCCAAAAGTGCTACGAGAATTCCGGCCTCTGAATCACTATGAATTGAGTACATACCTACATAAAATCTCCCTCAATATATATTTTCATATTTTATTTATTCGTATGGCATTTTCAGACAGTCGTTTACAAACATATTTTTAGGTTTTGTATCCACTGGATCACTTGACGGTCGAGGGTGAACAGGCCTGCAGGGTTCTCGTCATATTTGCTAACTGGGCAGTGCTGGATGATGTGTTCGATGTTCTGCACCGCAGCTCCGGGCTCAACTGTACAATATGTGACATCGAGTTCAGGCTTCATTTTTTTTTTGTAGCTTCTACTCGCCAAAAGACAACTCCTCACCAAATTTTAAGTTGCGGAAACGCTTGGTTTGCGAGATAAAAAATAATCAATGTTCCATATAAAATCCCAATTTTACACCGCCATGACACAATATTTTGCGTTTCGTTAAACGTGTTGAGAAAAACTAAAACGTGATGATTTGTTTTATGTTCAGTTTTTACATAAATACAGTTTTTTCGACTTATTTGTGTACAATAATAGTTACATGATATTTATTCAACGATTCTTTTAATTTATAAGCATTATTTTGTGGAAATTTGTTGATTAATAATTTTACAAAAATGGTACGATTTTACTAAAACGCGTAAAACAAAACGCAAATAGAATTGGCGGGGTCTGTGGGCGGGGGATACGACATGATACTTTGTAGGAACTTTTTAGGTTAGTTCAAAGTAGTTTCAGACATACTCTAAGGCAGGTCGGTGTAGGTACGACGACGAGCGAAGCGAGGAGGAGTGTTAGGTAGAACTGCGACCCTACAGCGCGCGAGCCGAGCGAGCGAAGCGAGCGTGCCGCGGCAGCGGCCGGCGAAGCGCCAGAACCTAATACTATCACACTCCCCCCCTCTCCTCTGCAAAATATTGTGTCATGGCGGTGTAAAATCGGAATTTCATATGGAACTTTGATTATTTTTTATCTCGCAAACCAAGCGTTTCCGCAACTTAAAATTTGGTGAGGAGTTGTCTTTTGGCGAGTAGAAGCTACAAAAAAAATATGAAGCCTGAACTCGATGTCACATATTGTACAGTCCTTCCCAGCTCCGTACTTTGGAGACTCTATCCATCCACATCTGTAAAAATCGCGAACGTCCGCAGCCGGTTCTCAGCCGATTCAATTGACACCATTATTTTCTAGGCAATGAGAAGCCAGGTGGTCTTACTTTAGGATTGATGGTTATTCCTATTCTTCCGGGAGGGTTGTCGTTCCATTCGATTTCCCACTTTGGAGAGATATTAAAATTTGCCTCTGTAAGGTTTTTCGCAGTTCGTTGGTTTTTTATACAGGGTGTTTTGCAGAGGGTTGGACAAAAAAAAACAGCGGAGAGGTGGGGCCATATGCTACTTACATAGCCCTAGAAATTGGGCCTAGGCCCCAACGTTTAGGAAAAAAATATTTTTTGTTAACTTTTATAAAAATTCCGAAATGCATCACTTAAAGTCAAATAACTTATAAAAATGAAGATGTAAGTATCATTTTTTATTATTATTATTATTTTGAGTGTCGTTATGTTGTATTAAAATGGATATTTGGTGTAAATTATTGTGAAAAAAAAACACTGCAGCCCTTTAAAGTTTCTGAAAGATGTAAAAAATACCTAATGTCCAACTTTGAATTGCATTAAACAAAAACTAAAAGTCATCGAGCAGTTCTAATTTCAGGACAACATCCCCAGCTTTTTCCCATTCCAACGATGCTACATACATACATTTTTATTCAATAACGAGATTTATTTGCTAATTTTGTTTAGCCGGAGACTTAAATCAAAAACTTAAGTAAGAGCTATTGACAAAAAGAAAAGTAAATAAAAACCCTTTTATTCATTTTATCATTTATTACAAAAGGTGTTCAAACTGCTTTTAGTTTTTTTTAATGCAATTTCAAAGTTGGACATTAGGTATTTTTTTACATCTTTTAGAAACTTTAAAGGGCTGCAGTTTTTTTTTTCACAATAATTTACACCAAATATCCGTTTTAATACAACATAACGACACTCAAGATAATAATAATAATAAAAAAATATACTTACATCTTCATTTTTATAAGTTATTTGACTTTAAGTGATGCATTTCGGAAACTTTAGGAAAGTTAACTAAAAATGTTTTTTTTCCAAAACCTTGGGGCCTAGGCCCAATTTATAGGGTAAGTAGCATATGGCTCCACCTCTTCGCTGTTTTTTTTTTGTCCAACCCTCTGCAAAACACCCTGTATTGTCGGTTAGTTATCCAAATCGCAGTCGAGACAACATTTACCTATTAAATAAAATGTTTAGTAAGTTATCGAACATTTAAATAAATAAAGCTATGTTAGAAAATACATTAGTCATATTACTGAACTGACACTGACATTCAATATACGGGTATTCATTTTTAATTTCGTGGAGCTTTGGCTACCAGAGCCATCTGCATCAAAAGAAAGCATACAATACAACGAACAACTGTATAGAGGAGGTACAGACTCAAACAATATTTACAAAAAAAAAAGTATATCTGTACTGAAAGTCATAAAGACTGAAATTATGGCTCGTGAAAATTTGTAACCGGCCAGTCTTATACCGTAATAGGAGTCAGAGAAACTGCTGCATGAGACGCAATTTTTAGATTGGATCTGTATTTGAGAATTCAACCAACTGGAGTCGCCATTGAAAGGCGTTCCCCTCGTCCGAAACCATATGACCAGTGGTCATACACATGTATGGACTGACGTTTATCTGACGTAGCTGTTTGTACATTACGTACGTATATACGTACGTAGCAATACATTTGACGTTCCCGTCCCCCGCAAAAATCGGCAGTCTTTTTTTGTATAATGACAGACATGGCTACTCCACCCGGGTTGAATTATCTAAGGGGCCTGTGTATAGTGTGTATTGACATGACGGCCCAACTCCAATATTGCCCGTTCGGCAGGTGTGTGAGTAGGCGGCTTAAGATTTTTTTCTATAATTGTAATCTTCTTTATTTTTTCACGTTAGGTTCATGTCATTATATTACTGACGATTCACGATTTTCTTTGTAACTAAATTCATATGATTTTATTGGTGTGATTGTGAAGTGAAGCGCGAAAACCTGGAAAACTGGAATTAAATAAAGAATTCCGCAATTCTCACATGATAACAGACTATTAAAAAACTTGAAAATTGCGGTAAAACTATTGTTGTTTAATCACCTGCGATCATGCGCGACGACAAGATGTCGCTAACATGCATACAAATAAATAAATCAGGTCAGTGAACTGAGTAGTCGTCCTCCTAGTAGTTTTACAGAACTGATACAGGGTATACCAATATTTTCGTGGTTATTCGTTGTTTGCTTGCAAAAATTACAAAACGTTTACATCACTTAATTACTTATATAAAATACATATCCACCTTTTATCATAACCGGTATTCTCATCCTTCGAAAGTTTAAAATAAATCCGGAATCCAAAATCGGAGCCATAAACGTGCATCCGTACACAATTTTAACAAAACAGTAAATTCATTCACAAACAGCTCCCCGTCCGGCCGCTCCTTTGATCTACCATGTGCTCCGTTAACGCTTTCCGATGCGCACACGCACGTGCAAATGCAGTATTGCATTTATTGGCATTACTAACTGCACACAATAGCAAATCTGAAACGCATTAGCTTTCAAAAATTTACATTTCAATTTGAAGCCTACGAACCGTATAAAGTTTAAAATTGATAATTTACTCGATGCAGATTTTATTTCTGTGAACGCAATGTCGAGTCCTACTCAACTTAACTACTTAATTAGGTAGATACTGAGTATCTACCTAATTATTTAGATTATAAATTATAATACAACTCATCTTACCGTATCGTACAGTACCTAAGTCTGCCTAGCACTTCCAACTTTCTCTCTCAATTGCTCAAAGGTTGACTGGAAGAAATCCCTTAAAGGGATAAGTTCGCCTTTGTACGTATATGTTGCGTTATATGTATTTCGTTGTATTTTCTTGTACAATAAAGTGTTTTACTACTACTACTACTTGAAAGTTAAAAAGGCCAAAGGAAAATAATTTCCTTGTACACTAGTGCTATTAACACAATCGTTTGTAGTCTGCAACGTAATTATCAACGTGTACGATATAAGAGAATGTAAACTAAGTTATGGTGTAAGTAAACTCAACAGCGAATATAGATGGGTGAATTTCACAAGCGTTTCAACTGCCACTTCATTTTTGTTCCAAAATTTTGACATAAAAGTTGCTAATAATTTATAAAAACAACACAAAATTATTCGAAAAATTGTAAATAATAATATTAGGACAAAACAGACACAGCCAAATAGCTCTAGACCCTACTCATTGTGTTGTGTTCCTGCTAGTGAGTAAGATTGCCAAAGAGCTCCAAGAGGAACCAGTGTGTTAACGATGAGGTCCCTCATCATCAACAGACTTTGGATATTTATATTTAATATGTACTAATTTCATGTAGATCTCTAATATTGGTGCTTAAATACCTATTAACAGCGTAAGTTGAAATGTTATACGTAATGTAGTAAGTATCTTGTTGCACGTTATTAAACGAAACAGGTCGTAAAGCGCGCTTTTTATTGTTGGCGATAATCGTTACAGTCTATTAACCACGCCTGAAAACATATGGAATTGGAATTTAAATGCTCACCAAGTTCCGTATATTATGTTATGATTGTAATATTTTAATATTCGGCAGTAATCATGGAAAATAGCTGTATATAATAGGCATGATGACACATGTTGAATTATGCAATAAAATTTAGTTGATAGGATGCAAAATGATCAATATATCCAACTAAAGTGAAAATTTATAAATTCTATTGAAATGGCTCAAAGATCAAGATCTGTGCAAAATTTCTAAATTTTACGATTTTTTAAAGTGCGAAATTTAAAAAAAGCAATGATACCATTAGATTTTTAATATTTTACTGTAAAATAAATTGTATGGCAACCATATATATAAACGCAACATTTCACTGTAAAAATAGTAATTTCATACTTTTTCCATACTTTAAACAGGGCGACTATGTGATCGTGACGTCACTTTTGCACGTCATTTTGTTAGGAGCGTTTTGAGAAACAAATGCAAATCTCGGACTTTAAGTCTCATTTCTGACTTTTGTGTTGCTTTAACGCAATTGGCCCCATATAAACATTTGATCCTCACAACAAAACGAATCGATTGATACCATACATGAAAAAAATTCACCATGCCTATTCTACCGTCATAGACGTATCTGTATTTGAAAACTTTGTTATAAATTGATCAATCCTTCGAATTCAGCTGCCGCGGATAAGCAAAGCTCGACATAATTAAGTATGCATTTTACCGTTCAGTGCGAAAAATGCTGTTTTGTCGTCTGTTTTCCCGTTGAAACACCTACTTACCTCTAGAAAATTATATAACCTTCTTTTACTAAACATTTAGAGTAGTAAAACCAGTTTTACAATTGTATATAAACTAACGCAAACTTAATTAAAGTAGTAAAGCGTACTTTACTACTTGCTTTATTATTTATATTAAACTTAATAATTCTGGTTTATAAGGCTTGTGTAGAGAGTAAAAGACTAAGATAAAACCGGTAGCTAAATATAAGCCATCCACAATGCAAGTCATTACGCCAATGCAGGATGTAACTAAAATACTGGTGATCCGTTTATTAAGGGCATAATTGGTATCTGCGACTAAGAAAAAGTAGGAGAAATTTTTTTTCGACGCGAAGTTTTAATTTTGTATGGGACACGTCGTCCCAGCCGGCCAACCGACCATACAAAAAAATTTTTTTCGCGCAAACTTTTTTTTTTTTAGTTTTTTCATTATTAGTATACGATACCAATTATGCCCTTAAACGGATCACCAATATTTTTGTTACACCTTGTATATAAATTACCGGATTTTGATCCCAGGACTACCTATGAGATTTGTAGGCATGACCCGTACTGTCAGTAATAACCTAACTTCCCAATAAGATTTAATTGGCCATATTATTTAGAATATAAGATTGGCAGTGGCCTACTCTCTTCGTTTTTGTTCTATACGAGAACTCTCTTAATTAAGACAAGTAGGGCTGAAAAGAGTGGCCTTTGTCCAACAGAAAGACAATTATTTTTGTCCCCCGCTTTCAAAACTTAATATACTTCCATAAATAAATAGGAAATGACATGCTGTATCAATTCTATCCGTATTATGTTCGTAATCCGTATTATGGGATTTGTTCCTGACTTCAAAACGGTAATAATATTACCGTTTTGAAGTCAGGAACAAATCCCTGATAAATACACGAATAAACACCATGCTATGCCTTACCGTAAAAACTGCCATCGACTACGAAAATAAAGTAAAAACCCTTACTTAAAATTGGCCATACCTTGAATTAGCACTGCCCTATCTTAACTGCAACTCTAACTACGACCCTGATGCCCTGACCAGGATCGAACCCGGGACCTCCTGCTTCCTCTGCAGGCTGTTGATATCGACCAGGATAAGAGGCCGTTTAATTTAATAGAAGACAATAATATGTAAATACTACATAAGACAATAGGGACCTATCGGCGAAAGCATAGACATACCAATGATAGGAGGTTCCGACGATTCAGGTCACGCGGATAATGGATGTCAGATCATTGTGCTCGCGTTACTAGACTAGACAACTTTACTCTAGATCCTTCCATGAATGAATATAGGTGACCTTTTAACTGTTGTGGTTGCTATACGATTTAAAAGTTGAAACATTGAACTCATCCATTTAGAGATAAAAGTAATAGGTAAATAGCCTAATTGTAGTATGGAAAGTGTTCAAAAATATGTACCTAATGATAAGATAAGTGGTATATTTTATTTTATGTTTGAACCCACGTCTGATATATTTTTAAATGAATAGTAAATATACTTACATTTGTAAGAAAAGAACCTGCTATTACCTGATGTGTTGTATTGTGTAGAAAATATCAATTCATAGTTTCATGAATGTTCTGCATAATTTATCTATTTGCAACTTAAAAAACAGACTTCAATGAGGGAGGCCGATGAAAAATTGTTGTAGATCGTGCACTCTTAAATTCCTTACAATGAAATAACTTGGTTAACAAACACAGCGAGGAGGAAAAATCGCCAATCGTGAACTAAACTAAAATCGTTAAACAGTTCCGTTCTGATCATCATCAGAAGTTCTACTTCATCAAATGTCACATTTTTGAATGAAAATGCTTCATTTGTTGAAAAAAAACAAATGCCTTTAAGATTTGAGGAGTGCCCTCGATTCCTTATGGATTCCATCATCAGAACTGTGTTTTGACAAAAACGGGACCAATCTGTATATACACGGTGAATCTGAGTAACCCGACAGATTTTAACCATAAATTCCTGATCATAATTGGAGACTAAAATGTCGTATAAACTTTTCTGGAATTGGCCTAGTTTCAGAGTTACTACCAATTAAATAAAATGACATTTTTATTATGACTCAGTGCAAAACGATTTTTTCATGGCGATTTCACCCTTTATGGGGTCTAGTGTAGACATTCTTATTGACAGATATCAAAGTGTCAAGGAATACTTTACGTAAACTATTTTTGACGAAAAAAAATGTACTAATTTATTTTAAGCGACAGTTTTACCAATAACATATATGTTTTTATGTTCAAAAGCATAAAAAAAATCGAAAAAAGCAAATAAAAAAAAAATATTTTGGCGAAATTGACCTAAATTCATATAACATTTATTACTCCCTATGACCTCAGGAATTTATGGTTAAAATCTGTCGGGTTACTCTGATTCACCGTGTATATACTTACATAAAAAAAAATCGAAATCGGTTCAGACTAGAGCTCCCGCTACACGTGTTACACGCGGAGACGAGTACCCGTGTACTTAAGACCGGCGGTGCTAAGGAACCGGGTGACACGAACCGCCGTTGGAAACGTCTCCAAGAAACGTTTCCAAGAGACGTTTCTCAGACACGTTTCCACGGGTACACGGGTAGTTAATACCGGCCCGAAGGGGTCCGGAGTAGTTCGAGCCGATTCAAATAAGGTTTATTTTTATTTTATTAGTTTCTTATTCGTAGCTTTTAAACGACTCGACACGTGTCGACCCGTAACTACAGCACTCGGACCCGTACTCGTCAAGGACGTTTCCAGATCCGCGTGTATTTCAGAAACACCGCCACGTCCGTGCGTCAGTCCGCGGCTTAGCTCAGTAATTGTTAGTACTAGAAAGCTAAAATTTGGTATGAATATGTGTATGACTTCACATCGCCAATAGTGGTGAAATAATTATGAAAAAAAATTTAATCCCATACAAATGAAGGGGGTAATTTTGTCTTTTTTGTTTCATTCCTATTGTGTTTGATAGGATTATGGGTTGTCTAAAATAAGTTTTAGATAAGGTAATATGAATAGTACTAATTATGGAAAAATAATAGATCCGAAAGTTTAAAAAATGCGCCCCCCTTCTCTAACTTTTGAACCATGGGTCCAAAAAATATGGAAAAAAATTATGAAGGTGAGGCTTTTAATGAAAACTTTATTTAATAAAATCGGTGGAGCCATTTTTGAGTTATCGCTAAAAGTTTTCATTTCAAAATTAAAGGACGTAAGAGCCATAAACCTTTTGAGTAGGTGTTTGGTGACGGACCGGTAACTACGGAACCCTACAAAGAGCATGGTCCGATATACTCTTGGCCGGTTTTTTTTATCATTGAAACAAGTGTGGTTTAAATTAAGGTATCAACCAAATTTGATTGAACGAGTTTTCCTCTCTTTTATTAAAAGTTTATTTGTATAACAAATGACTAGCATTAGTCGTTAAAATACCTCGTTTTAAGGAACACGTGATGAAGCGAAATTCCACTATTTAGCGCAAATAATCATACCCTTTTACCTCAACGTGGCACTAAGCAAGATGCATTACACCGTCGGGCACACACTAGAGCACTGTAAAGTGCATCACGCGTGTCGCATTTGTCCTGGGGCAATTAGCCGCCAGGCGTGCCATTTCAATCGCCAACAAAAACCAGTATAATTGAGACCTTATATTACGTATAGTTGTTATGGGTCTCGAGCTCATGTTATACTTGGTCAGCCGAGAACTTGACCTGCTTGTAAGCGCCAGCGCAAAAGTTTCGCCTTGCCGACCCTTTAGGATAAATGTTGCCAGGTTCTTTTTAAACATCAGTAATGTTGTTGCATCAGTTTTCCTATTTGTATAGCAAAGACAGGTGCACTGGGAGACACATTTACCCGCAGGGCACGCAGTAGAGTCACGCGTGCAGAGCTACATTTGAGTGGCTTTGCGACTCTTTTGAAGCTATAATACTAGATATTAATACAACAGTTGTATAAGAAGGGCAAACGCCACGAAAATTTTTTGACCTACTTATACAATACAATAATCTTTCTACAACTAAACTTACTTATACATTAAATGCGAAATTGAAAACTTCATGGATATCGCAGTTTAGTTATTTTGTCAACATAATCAACAATCATTTATGTTTTACCTTTTAAAACACAATTTTTCAAGAATACTAACATTACTAACACAAATACACACAGTCGTTATTAGATCAAATTATTAAAGAGCTACAGATATTAGTAAACATACCTAAATTACTTTGAAAGTTTGCATTTTACCCCTACAAACGAACGGGAAACGTAAAAACTACGGTCTGTGGTCTTTTTTAATTTTTTTAAGTTTTTTTCTCTAAAAACGCTGCGTTTATTTAGGTTTTTTAGGTTGGCAGTGATTTATTTTGTCCTATACCAATAGTCGTGTTTGCACTCGATTACGCGATAATATTTTGCCACTTTTATAGAACAATTGTTATTTTGGGAAATGGTTCTTATAATGGTATTGACGAATCAGTGACGAATGTATAAATGATAGATAAAAGTACAGGAGTAAAAAAAATGCTTTTCTACATTCTTTTAATTCAAGTTATAAGTGTCATTTTTTGAGAAAGGTACCATTTTTATGAAGGCGCTTATGTTGTATGTTGTACAGTTTCAATATTGTATTTGAGCAATACAAGCGTAAGCACCTCCCGCCAAATGGGTGCTTACCTTATTTTCATCTAGACTAATACATAATTTTATTTGTCTCCGTTCCATTAAAATATCTACCTCATTAATTTAATAAGCTTCTAACTTTGCCAGTTTAAACAATATATTGTCGAGAAAAATAAACCATAAGGTTGGTAACTAACTTAACAGACTGAAAGTATATATATTCATAAATAATTTTCGCATAGTTTAATCTCAAGGTACTACTCGTGGAAAACTTTTCAAACAAGTAACGTCAAGCAAAAACAACTGTTCGATACTTAGCATAAAACTTTCATGAAACATGAGAACTAACAGACTTTCTCAGTAAACAAATTAGTTAAGAGATTTACAGATAATGCGCATTAACATTATGACGGGAACTTGTCTGTGCTTTTTAGGGTTCCGTAGCCAAAATCGCTAAAACGGAACCCTTATAGTTATGTCATGTCCGTCTGTCCGTCCGCCCGTCCGTCCGTATTTCACAGCCATTTTACTCGGAAACTATAAGACGTATCTTAATAAAATTTACACATAGGTTGTATTTTTTATGCTGCTACTTAGTAATGTAGTTAAATTGCAGAAAAAAAATATTTTTAGGGAAGGCGAAGCATACATGTAACTTAATTTACCCAAATACCCAAATATTGTACCCAAAGGTTGTCTGGAAGAAATCGCTCATTAGCGATAAGACCGCCTGTTTGTTACCTCTACCTAAATTTATCTAATTGTAAAATTTGTGCTTGTAACTGTATGAGGTGTGTAATAAAGAGTATTTATTATTATTATTATTATTATTAATTTCAAAAATATTTTTTTAACCAAATAGCAACATGTGGCATATCCATCGATAGGCTTTTAAAAATAACATTGAGGTTTTTTTGAATATTTTGTGATTAAGTGAATATTTTCTGAAATAATCCCTTCGGAATTCAGAAAAATTGTCTCCCTGTATCCTCCAAAAAAATTTAGAAGATGCGCCTTATCACATTAAGTACATATTTTCTACGAAAATTGTTTTGAACATTATCGGTTTAGCCATTTTTGAGTTATCTCCAAAAAACTTCTTCCATAGGAATAAGAACCAAACGAATACCATAAGGCCGTATTTATGGTATTAGTTTGGTTCTTATTCCATTGAAGTTACGGAACCCTCCATGATACGTGGTCCGACCAGCACTTGGCCGGTGTTTTTTTGCTTTTAACTTGTCTAGATTGGTTAAGCTTACTTTCAAGTTTAACCCTCTTCTGAATAAACGTCTTGCAAGCCTCATTTAGTTAAATTATGTTGTACCTATTTCTGACCAATACAACTGTTAAAGGATAGATAAGGACAAAAGGGGGTAAGATTTTTAACTCAAGATAGGACAAAAGGGGGTAAGATTTTTAACTCAAAATAGGAAACGCAAATAACGGTATGGGTAAAAGGAGTTGACTTTATAAGTTTCGTATCTTTGTTGATACCTATATTTTTCATCTTTTCATTATAGTGGCAGTTGCAGCTATAAAAATACGGCTTTTCGTGAACAAGAGATTTCCTTCAGCATGATTATTCCTTAGGACTCAAGGATGGATTTGAGAAGTGGAGCCACCAAGATTTTCGACGTAAATTCTTGGGGGGGGGGGGGGGGGGATGGACGGCTCTCAACTATATCTTGATATCTACATCAGTTAAGCTATTAGGCCAAGTTTGGTATCATTTTCGTATAAATCGGAGATGCTGAATTCATTTATGGTATAATTTTGACACCGTTCCGAAGCAAAAACATGTAAAATAAAAAAAACCTATTTTTGAAATTCCCTATTTTACAAGGAAAAAATCCATAGCTTTTAAACAATTATGAATCTTGAAAAAATAAAAGGTGCTTTAGAGCGAGAAACAAGGAATTTCAAAATTAGTAATTTTTTAATTTTACATGGTGTTGCGTCAGAATGGTGTCAAAATTATACCATTAATGAATTCGGCATCGCCGATTTATACGAAAACGATACCAAACTTGGCCTAGTAGGTTAACTGATGTAGATATCAAGATGAAAGTTGAGAGCCTCGGAGCCCCTAAAAATTTACATCAAAGGTTTGCAAAGTTAGTACAAGCACCTTGTATTTTGAATGATCGGCTAGGATAGAAAGTTCATAATGACAGAAAGAGGCAGCTACCGTATAACTTCAGTCAGAACCAACCCATGAAGTCCAAAAGCTCCCAACTATGGCCCAAAAATTAACTAGAACATCAATTTTATTTAAATGACGCAGTTGTTAGACAAAATATGTTAACAAATAAAATGAAATAAGATTGGGACTAATACTTACTTCATTACGTCTTGAACTTGTGGAATATACTTATTGGACTATAGTCGGGTTTATGGGACTTTATTAATTGAAAATTAAATGA
The DNA here is from genome assembly GCA_947086415.1 of Pammene aurita. NCBI lineage: Eukaryota > Metazoa > Arthropoda > Insecta > Lepidoptera > Tortricidae > Pammene > Pammene aurita. Next base: position 17,056,196 of record OX352290.1, read on the forward strand.
AAGAAAACCTCTGTTAACTGTGTGCCCTCAGGGAAATCTGCCAAATGCAGCAGCCCACCAACCGAGCTAATATGAATGTCTGACGTAAAAAATGTAGGTAGAGGTAATTAAATAGGTATTACTAATATTTTTAATACTTTCCTTGGAGTAGTCCTTTTCAGATCAAACACGTTCCTAGTAAACATTAGTTTATATTACAATCAGAAGTACCTACTAGTAAAAACCATGTCAATCTACTTATTCAAAATCCATTTCTTAATTATTTCCTTTACGTATTTTCTCTTTTCTTTCATTTCATCTGGTTCCTCGTCTTTAGCAAAAATTAGGTCACAGTGCGCAGTACCGTTGACGATGATCGCAGGCGCGTCGGGCCCGAGGTCTCGCTGCACCCCGAGTGCGCGCCAGGGGTCCATGTCACCGTGCGTGAACACTACCTTGCTCACATTGGGACTCAGCCCTCCGAACAATTTATTGGTCTTCGCCACTCCCTCGTCAATTCTCTTTTCAATATCTCCTTCAACATAATCTTTGCAAGCTTTGAGCCAAAAGTTCAAAGGATTCCAGTGAACGAAGGGTTGTTTTTCTGATGATGTTGTTTGTAGATAGCCGAACTCTGTACAATATTGATATGTCCAGGATGCATGGTCCGGGTTATCGGTGGTCCAACAATCATCAACGTTTTCACAATCATTATGTCTTAACATTGTGTGATTAAGAAACTGATTCAGCGTTACCTTTTTATTAGATTCAAATTCTCCGCAGATATATTTGACCATGGAGGGTGTTGTATACTGTGCGGTGGATTTCAGATGCGAATATAGTTTTGCAAATAAGCATTGCTTATTCTCTAACAAAGATAAGTCACCGTTTGGGCAAATATTTAACTCTTCTTTTAGTGTTTTAATTCCAGCCTTGCTCTTTAATAAATTTTCATATGTTTTATATAGCTTCTCGATATTTTGTAGACAATGTTTAGTTCCGTATTTAGCAAAAGTATATCGGACAACATCTAAATATTCTTTAAAATCTTTCTTCGCAAGGACAGGAGCGCTGATGGCCAGTGCTGCATCCACTATGTCAGGGTATAGCAGTCGCATCCAGACCGCAAGGTTGCCCGAGTACGACCCCCCGATTACCACTACTGGTGAACTTGTGAACTTGCGATCCAATTTTAACATCTTTATCAAATTCGCGATGTCTGCCAGTGCTTGTTCAGAGCTCAAATACTTAAAAAATTTAATCTTGTCGTCCTTTGGAATGTTGGGCAAGCTCTTGCCGTAATACCTGTGTTCTGTACTATACATAGCGCCATTCGTCTCCTTGGCTAATTGCACTATTAGTAATCTATCATCGCTTCCTATGATTCCTCCACTTTCCTCTGATTCTCCGCCAAGAAACACGAAGACAGGTCCATTTGTTTTCCAATAATCGAGATTTTCGAAGTATCTCATTTTTAATGTTCTATTTTCATGTGGGTCATTGTGATTTAGTGGTTGCTCGATCAATTTTGCTTTGACTTTATGCAAATCAATATTATTTAGCTTCAGTTGCAGCTTTAGATACCTCAAACCATTATTTGTATATTTCGCGGTTACAACTAAGGCAAAACAAAGTAACGTAGTTACATATAGGTAATGCATGATTGCAAGTTACTTATTAAAGTGAACGAAATTCGTTTATATATCAGATTAATACGTATCTTACAAATGTTTGTTATCTGAGCATTCTAAAATAAAAGCGAAAATAAAATTAAGAATTTCGAAAACTTTACGCGTGTTAATAGTAACTATTAATATTTCGTTATCTTGTACACGTGTGTAACATATATACCTATGTCATTAAGTACGGTATGCTGTACAAAGCCTCCATACATACGTACGAGTTCTTCTCTGTCGTATCCTCATGGCTGAGAGACGTCACGATTGTGGAGTTTTTTCACCAACGCTCTCCAAGCCACACGATCCAGGGCCCGATGTATGCTTGCCTGTAGTGATGGACGTTATTCAGTCCGCCCAACGTGTAGCCATTGTGTTGACATGAGTCCAGACATTATACGCTTCTCCAGACTATTTGGTCCGGATCTGCTCAGACGGCCGAAGAAACTTAGTACACGTTGGGTGCAGATAGTAGAGAGCCTCATGGTGATCTTGAACTCGTCAAAGATAGACGCATTTGTGCGGCGTTCAGTCCAAGAGATCCAGAGCACCTCGGCTGCGGGAAAATTTCAACTAAATCGCAATCTCTGCACGTTACTCTCTTTGTACCTTCATAATTGAATAAGCTCTAATAGTATTACCAACTAAAAATCAACTAAGGTAAATTTCATAATTTTGTGGAGTGATTTAACAGCTTCTGACATACAAAGCGGTTGTCAAATGTATGTACAGTCATGTCAAACCACTCCGTTGAATTATGGATTCAACCTTTATTCGTTAAAAACGAATCCGTCAGAAAAAGTTAAATATTGAACGACTAAGTTGAATAAAATAATAATAAATTATATCTATTCTCAGGTAAATTGTAATACGCCTTTTGATTTTAGTAAAATCACCCAAACGGGGTTTTACGCCAACGAAAGGAATCCTACTTATTGTCTTTACATCATGCATATGTTATGTTATGTTATGTTTATACTGTAATACTGCTAATATAACAACACGGTGACATTATACAAAAATCACAATTTGAGCACTAATGGATTCTACGACACTTCTCTTTCTACATGAGCTCTCCAGTACCAGGGACTATAAATAATATAGGCAGCCACAGTCTATCAACTTTTTGAGGCCCAAGTCTGAAGCGCCATCTGAACGAGAGCAACCCAAAGATACAGAAATACATAGTAGGAGAAAAATTACATTGCGCTGCAGCGCCATCTAGTGACGAGTAGCGTACCGTAGTATACTACTCGTTACGAGATGGCGCTGCAGCGCAATGTCATTTTATCCTACTATTTTTGTATATTTGGGTTGCTCTCGTTCAGATGGCGCTTCAGACTTGGAGCTTCAAAAAGTTCTTAGACTGTGTCGGTCTATTAAATTATAGACTCTCTGCCAGTACTGAGTAGGTATGTACCTAAATTAGGAACATGCATGATTTTTTTGGAAGACGTCATTCGATTCTATTTCCCTGTATAATGTCTCTAATAAACCTACTATCCTACTATCTATGATAGCCCTGAAACGTCAAAAATGTGAAAATACGTTAGGCGTCTGCGCCGTGCGTTAAAACGCCCCATAGTTAGTTAGTTAGTTAGTTAGTTATCCTGGGCGTTTTTCCGCAAGTCGACATCTAGTGTGCTTATTTTGCGTGAAACGGGGGTAGCACTATTATTCCAACCACCCCAGCTCCTCAACGAAGCCCAGCAGAGCTTTCAGGTTGCCTGCCGCCTCGCGCAAGGTGCCTGGGGTCCCTAGGTGTTTATTTCTGTATACTTCTACCTGTTTGCAATCTAGCAGAATGTGTTTTGTTGTTTCATCCGCCTCCATGCACATGGGGCTGTCTGTCCTACCTATTGTGAAGAGGTGTTTGTTTAGTGTGTTGTGTCCTGTTATCAGTCCCACTAATTTGCGTAGCTGGGGTCTTCTTGTCCTCAAAAGTGTTTTGGTAAGTTTGTGATTGTATTCAGTTACTATTTCTTTGGTTTGTCTACAAGTGTCCATTTCTTTCCAGTATGTTTGATGTAGTTGTTTGTAGTGGTGGTCAAGTTGGTACTTTATGTGCGAATATGGTAAGGGTACGATGGGTTCGGGTCCATATGCCGGTGTATCTGAGCCCTTACGGGCTAGCTCATCCGCAGCATCGTTCCCTCTCGAGTTACTGTGTCCCTTGATCCATTGCAGTGTCACCGTATTGCCATCTTCGCATACCTCTGAGAGGCTTTGATGGCATTCGTGTATGAGACCAGATGTAATTCTGTCGAAAACTAGCGCTTGTAGTACTGACTTGCTGTCTGATAGTATACATATGTTTTCGTGTTTTGAATACTGTGTTATGTGCTCCGAGTGGTTTAGAGATGTGAATATTCAGGTCCTCCGAGAAGACACCACAACCTGTTCCTTCGTTTTTGTTTTTTGATCCATCTGTGAAGATTCTTAGTTCTGTTTGATTTAGTGCTTCTTTTGAGTCTTCTGGTAGTGATATGGCATACTCTTTCCAGAAGATCGTATTTTTGGGTATTCTGTCGATTACCGCATCCAGCATTGGAAATTTCGACAGTATGTTATCGTATATTGTAATGAATCCAAGGCATCCATATAATGCCTATTTCAATGGACGGTAAAGTTGTTCGATATTGAGACATTGCTATTAACTTTATGTAGGAGTTAATTTCATTTTCAGTTTCGGGAAAAGTTATGACTTTACGATTAAGCTTTCATGAAAAATTATACTGTAATATTAAAGTTCGAATTATAACTCGCCTGGAAAATATGGAGTATCATAAAATCAATTAGTAGTTATGTCTTAATTCTCATAGCTTTGGTGCAGTTCGGGAAGGAGAATTTAGTGTTGAAATAAATACTGAAAACTAGCTTTATTTCAAGTGGCTTTTCTAAATAATATGCCTTTTCTTTTAAAAATTGAGATAGTAATTCATTTGGAATACAGATAATAGTATTTTCCAATAAATTTTGGATCCTAAAAATCTAACCTCGAATTTATAGATGTTAGTGAATGTAGCAGAAAACAAATGAAAACGTAAAATCTAATTCCTTGATCTAAAAGGCGTTAAAGGTTTACGGTTTATAATAAGATCGAATAAAAATAATAGTTATTTAGGAAGATTTGGTTAAGAACAGTATTGTGTCATAAACACGTGAATATTTACTTCTGAGTACAAATAAATATTTTCATTCGATAAACAATGTAGTCCTCTTAGCATTCCTATTGATATTTATTAGAAATATATGAGTTTTAATAATTATTGGTAAAAATTGACCATGCGGTTACATTGAATTTGCTTTCGTTTCCTGTAGAAACACTATTGTATGTATATTTCACTATCATGTATGTATTCCCTATATTTTTAGCATATTTATTCAAATGTAGTTTCTAAGTTTTATTCAGTAATTTACCAGAAAATCCTGAAATTGTAATTATAAATTAATAATTTTCCATAAATGCGGGTAGCAATAATCTTGCAGCGCGCGAGGTTAATCTTAACCCACCCGCATATTTGCTTAGATTTTCGCAGGCGATCAAGAAGCGGTGTGCAGACGACGAGTGAGGAGTTCACACGAATTTGAACCTTGTCTGTTAGACATTTATTTGGTTTTAGTATCTACAGGTTGGATCATCAACCTTATTATTTAGATTTTTTAGATTATTATTTAGTTCTAGGTTAGGTAGGATTTTTAAAGAGGTGTTTGGATTAAAGCTACAAAGGGGAATGTAGGTGATTGCGGGAGACAGGGTGTGGCGATGCCACCCTTATGTATATACTAATAAATATAGACTATTTACTTATATACATAAACATTACAGATATACTTATAAATATCATATTAATAAACCTATACATATTTAATATCATACTAAGTTCATAATATATATACACATATATCTATATACACACAAACATACATAGTAATAAATAAATACATCTACATATTTATAAAGCACAAATCGACACAAGTAATCGACACACTCCAGCTTCCCGGCTGTGTCGGCAGCAGCGCTATACCACGCCAACCGGTACCTGCGTGACGTCACCGCGGCGGCCGATCGCCGGCGTCCACGCGGCCCTGTATGCGCCCGCGCCGCGGCAGTGCATCTCCTGACTCGACGCGGAATGCATGTCGCTCTGCGCTATCACCTTCCACGCTTTCTATTGCACTTTCTTAAGCCTTACTTGATTGCCATACCTACTGTGTGCTACTGTATATCTGTGTGTGCTTATGGAATATTATAGTGCTTGAAGATACGTGTGGTGTTTGTTATTTAGCCCGCAACCCCGCTGTACCTAGCCGGTAAGTCCGCTTGCTTATTTAAGCACAAAGACTGTGTCCATTCCCTACACTGGTGACCCCGCTATTTGGACTTTAAGCGCACCTTACTGAGAGTTAATAATGGTTGATGGAAAAGATGGTACAAGTGGGGAGAATGCGAAAACAACACCAGTAAATACGCAAGTCACGCCACCTCCGGCCGAGCAAGCGCCCGTGGAATTTTCCACTATGCCGTTGTCCAATGGTGCCGACACATTCCGTGTCGGAGTTCGACTTCCACCGTTTTGGCGTCAAGAACCGGCCGTTTGGTTTGCTCAAGTGGAAGGGCATTTTCTTTTATCAAGGATCACGTCTGACATAACAAAATTTTATTATGTACTGTCACAGCTAGATCACGAATATGCAGCAGAGGTGAAAGATGTGATTGTCAACCCGCCTGCTGAGAACAAATATGAGAAGCTGAAAACTGAGCTCATTTCAAGGCTGTCTGCATCCCGTGAAAAGGAGCTCAAGAGGCTGTTGGTGCACGAGGAATTAGGGGACCGCAAGCCGTCCCAGTTTTTGAGGCATCTTCAGCATCTGGCAGGCACACAGGTACATGATGAACTTTTAAAAACGATATGGATCAATAGGTTACCTATGAATATCCAGGCAGCAATAGCATCGCAGCCAACGCCGCAGACGCTCGACGCTTTAGCAGGTACCGCGGATCGTGTATGGGACCTAACTCCTCCTACCCCGCAAGTGGCAAGTACTTCATCAGCTGGATCTATGCCAGCGCCTCAGAATGCTGCATTCGAGTACATGGCGAACCAGATATCCGAACTGACAAAGCAAATGCACGAAATGCGAACACAACTGAATTCCAGATCACGACCAAGGAGTAGAAACAATGGACCGCAGAGGTATGGTCGTAGTCGTAGTCGTGGAACTAGTCAAGGTCGATCACAGTCCAGCTACCGCAGATGGCCAGTGTGTTGGTACCACTCTAAATTCCAGTCGCAAGCGACGAAATGTATGAAGCCCTGCGATTTTGTTTCGGGAAACGGGTCGAGCAATCTGTGATGGCGGCCGACGATTGCTCCAGCTCCGGTCGCCTGTTCGTTACAGACAGACGTACTAAAATGCAGTTTCTCGTCGATACAGGAAGCGATCTCTGCGTTTTTCCGCGCTCAGCTCTACGCGAACGCCGACCTAAAACTACGTATCAACTTTGCGCCGCGAATGGGTCTATCATCAATACCTACGGGAATGCGCAGTTACACCTGGATTTAGGTCTTCGCCGGGAGTTCAGTTGGCAGTTCACTGTGGCTGATGTTACAAAAGCAATCATAGGCGTCGATTTTTTATCTTTCTATGATTTACTCGTTGACAGCCGTAACAAACGCTTAATCGACAACAAGACGTCTCTCTCCGTAACAGCCATATCTGTCGCCACAGCCAGCAACATCTCATCGATTAAAACATCGTTTGGAGAATCGAGATATGACAACATCGTTCTAGAATTCCCAGAGATCACACGCCCTCCCGGAGTTCATCGTGAAATCAAGCACAATACGGTGCATTACATTAAGACGACTGATGGCCCTCCGGTGCACTGCACACCCAGAAGGTTAGCACCAGACAAGCTCAAGATAGCCAAGCAGGAGTTTGAGTCAATGCTCAAATGTGGTACGGCTAGGCCTTCGCTAAGCCCATGGTCTTCGCCATTGCATCTAGCACCCAAGAAAGATAATGGCCGGAGACCATGTGGTGACTACAGGCAATTGAACGCACGAACAGTATCTGATCGCTATCCGATACGTCACATCCATGACTTTTCTCACCAGCTCGCCGGATGTATGGTTTTCTCAACAATCGACTTAGTCAAGGCGTACAACCAAATACCTGTGAACGAGGAGGACATAGCTAAGGGAGCCATTTCCACTCCATTTGGGTTGTACGAGTTCCCCTTTATGACGTTCGGGCTCAGGAACGCGGGACAAACGTTCCAGCGCTTTGTGGACGAGGTAACCAGAGGAATGCACTTCGTCTACGCCTATCTGGATGACTTTCTCATCTTTTCACCAGATGAAAACACACATGAGGACCACTTGCGACAGCTTTTCACCAAGTTGAAGGAGTATGGTATGGTCATAAATCCATCAAAGTGCGTCTTCGGCGTTCCAGATGTCAAGTTTTTAGGGTATCACATCTCGGCTGATGGCACGAAGCCTCTGGAAACGAAGATAGAAGCCATTCAATCATTCCCTACGCCCAAAACCGTGAAAGAACTTAGGAGGTTCCTAGGGATGATAAACTTTTATCGTCGGTTTATCCCGCAAGCTGCTCAGCTCCAAGCACCATTGCACGCGTTACTCACCGGCTCAGTAAGAGGATCACAACCAGTCGACCTGAAAGACGAGAAATTGAAAGCTTTCCTCGACTGCAAGTCTAGCCTCTGCAACGCAGCTATGTTAGCGCACCCAGACTGCAACGCCCATCTGGCACTCGTCACAGACGCCTCCGACACTGCCTTAGGTGCAGTGCTTCAACAGAAGAAAGAAGACTCATGGCAGCCACTCGCATTCTACTCTAAGAAGCTTAGCACGGCGCAGCAGAAGTACTCGCCCTATGACCGAGAACTGCTGGCGATCTACAACTCGATCAAATATTTTAAGCACATGCTGGAAGCGCGAGTATTCACTGTATTCACGGATCACAAGCCGTTGTGCTATGCTTTCACAAACAATAAATCAAATTGTTCACCGAGACAGTTCCGACACCTCGACTATATTTCCCAATTTACAACGGACGTCAGACACATTTCTGGAAAGAACAATGTCGTGGCCGACACTTTGTCCAGAGTCGAGGAACTCGAAAAGCCAGTCGATTTATCTGATCTCGCCAAGGCACAAGACGCTGACCATGAGCTCAAACGAATCTTGGAAGGAGACACTGGATACAGTATAAACTTGAAAAAGCTAATGATTCCAGGTTCAACTACGGCACTATACTGTGACGACAGCACCTCTACTCTCAGACCGTACATGACTCCTGGGTACAGACGACAGGTCTTCAATAGCCTTCACTCACTCAGCCACCCAGGGATTAAGGCATCTACGAAACTCGTGGCTGAACGGTTTGTGTGGCCAAGCTTAAACAAAGATTGTCGTGACTGGGCTCGAGCCTGTTTGGCTTGTCAGAGGTCTAAGGTATCGAGACATGTTCAAGCACCTTTGGGTACATACCAGTTGCCTAAAGCTAGGTTTACTCATGTGCATATCGACATAGTAGGACCGCTGCCTCCCTCTCAAGGATTTCGTTACTGCCTGACGGCCATAGATCGCTTTACGCGCTGGCCCGAAGCGATACCAATGACGGACATCACAGCAGAGACTGTGGCGAAGTCACTGCTCTCCATGTGGATCTCCAGGTTCGGTTGCCCTATAGACATCGTGACTGATCGTGGAGCACAATTTGAATCCGCACTTTTCAACTATTTGGCCAAGATCGCCGGTTTCAAGCATCGGCGCACTACTGCATACCACCCTGCCTGTAACGGTCTCATAGAAAGGTTCCATAGACAGCTTAAGGCAGCAATCACGTGCCACGCTCAGGACAGCTGGACAGAGGCCTTACCGTTAGTGTTGATGGGAGTAAGGAGCGCCTTTAAGGAAGAGCTGCAATCTTCTTCTGCAGAACTGGTATATGGCGAGCCGATAAGACTACCTGGAGAATTCTTCCAACCCAGCACCGACACTACAACCGATCTCACCGACTTCACTGCACGCTTGAAGAATATAACCAACAAGCTTCAACCTGTGCCTACATCAAGGCATGGTCAGAAGAAGACATTTATATTTATTCAGAGACCTAGCCTCATCCACCCACGTTTTCTTAAGAGAAGACGCCGTGCGTGGAGCGCTGAAGGCAGCCTATACGGGCCCTCACGCAGTTCTTGAAAGAGGTGAGAAGTTCTACAAGATACGGGTGAACGGCAAAGAATCCACAGTGACTATAGACCGCCTAAAGCCGGCTTATCTTCTTGCCGAGTCCACGCCATGTACGGGAACGCAATCTTCTGCGCAGGCAGATCCTGAAAAACAGAGAGGTCCTGAAAAAGAAAATACGTGGAAACCTGTGAAAGAGAAGAAAAAAGTTAATAAAAAGGAAATAGAGAAAGAACCAGAGAAAGGAATCATTTTACGGCATACCAGATCAGGCCGACGGGTTACATTCCCAGATTATTATCGCCCGTGAGACGGTCTCTGGGGGGGACTGATGTGGCGATGCCACCCTTATGTATATACTAATAAATATAGACTATTTACTTATATACATAAACATTACAGATATACTTATAAATATCATATTAATAAACCTATACATATTTAATATCATACTAAGTTCATAATATATATACACATATATCTATATACACACAAACATACATAGTAATAAATAAATACATCTACATATTTATAAAGCACAAATCGACACAAGTAATCGACACACTCCAGCTTCCCGGCTGTGTCGGCAGCAGCGCTATACCACGCCAACCGGTACCTGCGTGACGTCACCGCGGCGGCCGATCGCCGGCGTCCACGCGGCCCTGTATGCGCCCGCGCCGCGGCAGTGCATCTCCTGACTCGACGCGGAATGCATGTCGCTCTGCGCTATCACCTTCCACGCTTTCTATTGCACTTTCTTAAGCCTTACTTGATTGCCATACCTACTGTGTGCTACTGTATATCTGTGTGTGCTTATGGAATATTATAGTGCTTGAAGATACGTGTGGTGTTTGTTATTTAGCCCGCAACCCCGCTGTACCTAGCCGGTAAGTCCGCTTGCTTATTTAAGCACAAAGACTGTGTCCATTCCCTACAAGGGTACGGAAATTATAAAAACGGGTGGTAAGGTTCGAACTTAACTTAGTCGGAACGAGATTTCAAGACATCAGCATCTCTCAGCCAAGATCGAGGTCTACAACTTTATGTAAGTCCTTTTAAATATTTCACTTTTATCTTATTTGTTTGTCGTGTACTAGCATTTTACAATATCTTTACTAGTGAAGCGTACGAATATTATAATAACAGTCAATACCTTTCTTTTATTAATTGGGTTAGTTGGGGTATCAATATAACAGGCGTTACGCTTATTTACCTGCAGTGAGTATTAGAATAATGAGGGATATATTATTAATCCACATTTGTAAATATTTTAGCTGTGTTTGGGTTTACAATGAAGTAGGGATCTGCGTTTAAGTATATTAGGTACTATTTCAACGTTTACTGAGTGAGCGAAGCGAAGCACTATTCCGCTGTGCCTAGAGCCGTCTGTATGTCTAAATAAGTACTTAAATATTTTGATTATTTATTGAGTGTGAAATTTAAATACGATCTTCGTCTTCTTTCATAAACGATTCTTAAATCGTAAGGACGTTTCGACATAGGATTAACTTCAGAGCAATGGTTTAATATTGAGCTTACTGTTGAATGTATAATATTACTTGACTGGGACTTCAAATACATAACACAGCTAATAAATAATAGTATTTTGTATTTACGTGGAACTCGTCGTCGTGAGGAAACCATTTAACAATTTAATGATATTCTACTTATTTACATTCTATTATATAAGCTGATAGCTTATATTCGGACCAGGTTCTTCATAATATACGGCCCGTGTTTATGGTTTATTTTAACATTGAACCTTTTACATTCTACTATATATGACTGTGTGTACATGATAGAATGCTTTGAACAAAAGCGCAATTCAGAGGAGTTAGGTGCATAGCAGATTAGTGCACAATTAAATAATTATTAACGAGTTAGGTTCGTGATTGGCTGCTAAATATTTATTATTAATATAATTGGATGATAAAATAATAAACGCATAAGGAGAAAAAATATATATATTGAAGATATTCTAGAAAAACTTATTCGGGGGGTCTTAGAAACGTTGACTGAATACATTTCAGTGATTTTTGAAATTCTTGTCTGTCTGTCTGTGAATTTGTCCGCGCACTACGTGTGCGTATATTATATTTACAATACCTAACTATTTAGGATCGAAATGTTTATTCTCCATTGGAGTATATATATTTACTGTTGACGTGTCGAATAGGTTCTAGGTTGAGAGTGCCAAGCCATATTTTATGTAAGTAGATTTTAATACAGTTTTCGGGTAACTGCGTTCTATCTGTTAACTATTTCTTTCTACCACATTATAAATATATAGTTTTAATGTAACGGTCGAAATTGTATGAACGTACTAAAACCAAGATAGGTTTCGATCTTTTAAATGTTAATTGTCGATGTCGGTTAACTATTGGCCATGGTTAAACGATATCGCGTAATATGTACTTCCACGTAACACTTTAGTAATTATATAAGGGATAAGATGCTGGATTTCTAGCGTAGTGGATTATTCCATGTAGAATGCGTGTCTGTTGTAGTGCCTAGGTGGCAACGGACTCCTCTCGGGTTTGAGGCCAAAGCGTTCTGTATCACCCAATGATCTTGAACATATGACATGAAAAATAGCATGTGCTTACAGAGGTTTATTGCCATGTAGGTACGCCATTAGTGTATAAGGTGTTCTTAGCTAATCCCGTTCTCTTGCAGTGATGAATCGCGAGCGGTGAGGGTCTTACACGTCTGGGTTACTGCACAGATATTGCTTATTAACGATGATAGGCACTTGCTATTTACTCATTAAATTTATATACCATTCGTCATAAACGGTGGTTGGTATTTGCTTACTTAATTATTAAATGTACCAGTCGTTATTTGCATATGTGGTGTGGAGGAATTGGCGGTTATCTGTCAACTATACATTGATGTATGAAGCGAGACTGTAGGCTACTGGCCCGGTCGCACACTTGGATCATTACAAATGCTCAGAACGCACAATCAACAGGTCTGTAGGCCACTGGCCGTGGACAACATATATTACCAGATCCATTAAGCTTCGAATCGTAGACTACTGGTCGTGGTTCCACCGTTGGAAGACGGAACCGTCAAAACTGAAATGCCACATATTTTGTACAGGCGTACTTCGCCAACCGCCAACTATCTCTACGTCAGGAGTCCAGTAATCCCCCTTATTTATATTTTGTTGTAAATATAACTATATAATAAACAACGAAATATTTAATCAATCATAATAATTCTAGTGTAATTTTAATATTCAATATTACTAATTATTAGAGTCTGTTAATTAGGGTATATTTATATGATGTTTCTTATTCTAATTTTAACGTCAACAGTCAATATGCTAACCTATCATTGTCTATTGTATTTATATTCCGTTAGATTTAAGTTAGGAATTATATGTATTTTAAATATTGCGGTTATTTCTCACCTTATAGAAAAGGACTTGCGGTAACTACACACACAACGTTGAGTCTCCACTAGCTTTCACAATCATCTCGGCCAAACTGCGTATCAGAGCAAGCTACTGTATAGATAGTTTATTAATTAATGTATTTGATATTATAATTACGTTACTTACTTTACTGTAATACGGCGCGAAGGTTTTTTGCTTCGTTAGTTTCGTTTTTACCTTCGCAAAGCCTAGGAATCGGAAACTAACACCTAATGACGTCTGCAAAGGCAGAATTAGGGGTAATTAGTCAGTGTTTCGCTTTTCAATAACAAAAATCTAAAATTAAAACTTAAATAAATAATTTTCTTTTCAACCTTCAATCTTTTGTTTGATTTTCTTTCCCTGTAGTAAGTTCCTTTAGGTAGGTATTTATATTTACAGAAGTTTTTCAGGCTGAAGCTTGAGGTAAGTAAGCTTTAGGAGGCTTCAGAAAGCTTTAGAAGCCTTCGAGTATTAACTGTTTAGGTAGACATTACAATATCCTCGTGTGCGGTGTTTTATGTTTGGTCCACAAGTTTTGATTTTTTAGGCGAGTAGCCGTTGCGGCTGCTTCTTTTTTTATATATATAGGTGTAGTGGTAGAAGCCCTAGTATGATTTCCAGCGCCACTGTCGAAGTTGTTCTCATGCAGCCGGTCGCTGCTATCCCTGCTAGCCTTTGCATTTTCTGTAATTTGTTGATTGAGGTAGTAAGTTGAGTACGGGGCCACCATACTACAGCTCCGTAGCTTATCATTGGCATTATTATCATTTTGTACAGCCACAGTATAATGTGGGGGGCTAGATCCCATTTCTTGCCCACCATTCTCCGGCATTGCCAGAAGGCGACTGTCGCTTTGTTTAGTCTGTTGTCCAGGTGTTTATTCCAGTTCAGTTTTTCGTCCAAAGTAATTCCTAGGTACTTTACTTCTTTAGAAAGTGTTAGTCTAAATCCAAACAAAGTTGGCATTTCGTATGTACCCAATTTCCGTTTATGAGTAAAGAGAATTGTGTCAGTCTTTTTTGGGTTTACCGATAGGTCATTCTCCTTGCACCATTTCCCTACTATTTTCAGTGCTGTCTGTGTAAGGTCGCACAGTGTTCTTGTCACTGGTCCATTGATCATTATTACTAGATCATCTGCGTACCCTATTGTCAGGAATAGATTGTTGTTTAGCTTTGTTATCATGTCATTTACTACCAGGTTCTATAAAAGTGGCGAGAGTACACCTTCTTGAGGGCATCCTCTCATGACGAGCGCCTGGTGATTTTGGTTCTCCGAGAGTCTGATGATTCTCTTTCTTAGCATGTTCATTATCCATTCTGTAATCAATGGTTCGGTTTTATGTCTGTTTAGAGCTTGTTGAATGCTACTAAAATTTGTCTTGTCGAAAGCTCCTTCTATATCAATGAAGGTGCCTAGACAGGAGTTTTTCCTTGCTAGCGCAGTTTCTATATTATTTACAACGGCATGCAGTGCTGAATCTGTCGATTTGCCTTGTGTGTATTCATGTTGGTTTGGGTGAATACCTATGTTTTTGAGTGCCGTGTCCTTCAGTTCTCTGTCGCATAGTCTTTCTAGTATTTTTAGCATGAAGGAGGTAAGGCTGATGGGTCTGAATGATTTCGGATCTGTGTAATCAGTTTTTCCTGGTTTTGGCAGAAAGATCACCTTTACTTCTCTCCATTTCTGTGGGATGTATCTCAAGGCGATGCAGCTACACAGTATACCAGATAGTTGTTCGATAAGGTTGTCTCCTCCCCGTTTTAGGAAGGCTGGGTATATCCCATCTATTCCTGGTGATTTAAAGTTGCTGAAACTGTTGGTTGCCCAGGGTGTTTTGGTCCGTTCAGTTATACGCTCCGCTATCTTCCACTCGTTTTGGGTCGGATGATAGCTTTCTGTTTGTGCATCCCAGTCTTGTATGTCAACTACTTTGCAGCCTGAGAAGTGGGTTTCTACCAGTAGGCTTTCGGTCTCGGCTGGGTTACTGGTAGTGCTATTGTCCACCCTTCTCAGCGTGCCTAGTAATTGTTTCGGTTGATCAGCCATGATCTTCCTTGTTCTATTTGCTTGGGTGTTCGTAGATATATTGTCGCAGAAGTCCCTCCATGAGGCTGATCTTCTGTATCTTATTCGCTTTTTGTATTCTGATTTGGTTGTTTTATATTTGTCCCAGTCTTCTTCAGATTTTGTATTTATGGCTCTGTTTAGTTGTTTCCTCATTTTTGTTCTTGTTTCGAAAATACATTTGAGGTATAAAAAAAAATGCCTAAAATTTTAAGTTTTTAAACCGCAATATCTTTAAAAAACTGTTAAAAATTATTACGGATTTCCTCTTATTTATATTAATTTGGGGTTGTTGAACGTGTTTATGGAACAAATTCAATTAAATATTTTTCATGCATGTTCTCTATTGTTTGGGCAGGCAATAGGCATTTCATTTATTTTATACTTAGAAAAACAGTTTGATTAATTCTGCTCACGTATTTGAGTTTTCACCAAAACTAAACATAAATACATAGTTGTTAGTGTCAAAGTTAATGATAAATCAAGTTTTTATAAACTGTACAAAACTACAAACCATAGCGGCTTTGGCCAAGTGTTTCAGTTACTTATAGGAATCACAATTTCTCCAATATTGTGTGCGTGGTTTAAAATCGGATAGAGTGACAAAAAATTAAAAAGTTGTCCCAAATCTAGGTTTGTTATAATGTCTGGCAAATTCTTTTATATGTTTATCGGGGGTAAAACCGGTTATTTTCCGATAAGAAGTTCTATGGTACCTGCAATAGGAACTAACTTACAGGCTCGGTTTTACACGATTACGTAAAGAGATATTAATGTCGAAATATTTTTTCTCGAAATTTAAACACTCACCACACACTTATATAGACGTTTAGGAATATAATACAATTTCAGGGTGCAAATCATTTCATTACTAACATGTTGCTATTTGAAACACGTCCGTAGCATATTTACGAGCAGAGAAAAATATTAAAAACCGAAAAGGTGGGATGAACCCACCTAAAAATTGACCGATATTCGGCGAATTCACCTAACCTGGCTGGGCTAACGCTGATCTTCCGTCGCCGTCGGGGCCATAAATGAGTAATAGACGTTATCCCTTGGGTCACGTCAAAAAATCAAATTAAGTAGACATTATATATCTTGTGTCGCATCAAAAAATCCTAAATGCTTAATGATCAATATCGATAGATTAATAATTGCTCGATAATATGAGGGAAACTCAGCGCAACGCGTGTACTCCTGATATAAGCTAATATGGCCCTACAAGTAACTGACAGTTTGTTATATTATTACCCGAAAAGTCAAAGAAACCATGCCAAATGAGCTATGATGCTTCTATAACATGAGAACTACAAAAAAGCTGCCACGTTCTCTAATATAGTAATGCTTGCATATTGTAAGGGATTTCCAACCTACATTGACATTATAACAAATAAATTTATTTTTGCTTGTATAGTTGGATTTAATTTATTAATTATCTATTTAGTTCTCATAATGTAAATAATTAATATCAGTCCAAGCCTCGGATTTTTTATCGCATGGTAAGATGAAAGAAAACTATGGAGTCGATATTAAAACAAAAATTTAACTCATATTCATACTCATACTCATTCATTTAATTAATACCGAAAGTAAGTTTATATTAAAACCTCAAACTGCATTATTGAACGTAAATATGTTAAACGAGATCAGTTTTATAAAATATAAGTATAAACTAATTGTTGAATCGATCACAAAATTGCAGTGTACTAATATTAAAAGCAAAAGCAAACAAGCAATAAAGCAAGGGTTTTTGTATAAAGCAAGGTTTTTAAATATTACACGAAATGAGACAATATAAATCCGGACTTTATAGACATAAGACAGATGGCAATTACTTAACAATTTGAGCGAGTTCTAGTCGTTCTAGAATATACTACTCTAACGTCTGTTGATGTGTGTCGAACGATCTTTTTCAAGTCACAAGTGGATTTTCAACCAATATAGATCCTGTTTTACTCCAGAATATATGGCAAAAGTCGCCATTATATACTCATTTTACAGTTGTAATTTCGAAATAGACAATACACACGCCATACCCTGTCATTATAAAATAGGAACTTTGTTAATGTTCATTAGGATTCCGTACCAAAATGGTAAAAAAAGGGAACCCTTATGGTGCGACTCTGTCTGTCCGTCTGTAGGTACATAATATTTGACGTGTAAAATATTATTGATGAAAAATCACTCTGCAGTTAAGACCTAATATGTTAATGTTGTAAATATAAAACATAGGTACAGATTCAAATTAGCGTAGTTTAAATATTTTGCGTGAAAAAAATTATTTTGTTCTTTTTAGTGTTTAGGGCAGGGTTTTTTTTCTAAACCCTTTTTTTGTATGCTTTTTTTGTAAATCTTTTTGTGCGCGTTTGTTTTTTTACATTACAGTTTCTTATGGAAACCAGAAACAAAAATTTATAGATAAATGACCTACATTTACATAGATAGCTCGCCCCAGAAATGGATTAACAATTTGGAGACCAACGGAACCTCGTAGTTACTCGTAGTTGCTATAATCGTTATTACTAGATCTATCTATCTTTATTATCCGCGTGTCGTATCTGTTCTGTATCGGTGGAAGTCAACAAAGATGAACTGACGGATACACGTCACGTATTTAATTAAAAAATATCGTTACCAGGCATTACTTTTGGGGAAAATGATATGTGATGATCTCCATATTTGTGCTCCATTTGTGCTCCATATTCCGCAATAAAGTGCAAAGTTATTGTTTAATGATAAAAGGGCCCATTCAAATTAAAGCATATTCGGCACTTTTTGCGTCACACTCTGAGTTCCACCCATAAAAATCCTATGGACGCTCGTACGTACGATCTGTTGAAATTGAAGTTTTTCGGACCTAGCTTATATTGACATCATCTCAATATATTCGACCGTTGCAGGTTAATACTTTGACTTATGAAATTCAGTCGAATTGAGATTCTCCTCCTTTTTGAAGTCGGTTAATAGAAGAGCTTAAAGTGAGGATTTCAAATATATATTTTTTATAATTTTAACATATACAGTTTTGAAGTTACACTGAATACTGATAATACGTATAGATTACAGGAAAAATAATAAGATTCTGCAGTCAAGCGTGAGTCGCACTTAAGATTTTTTTTTAAATTAAAATAAAGCGCGAGTCCGACTCGGGTGATCGATCACCCTATTAAATTCTCATGCTGTAAGGGCCTTTTTTCACAAAATATATTAAACACCGGCCAAATACGTGTCGGACCACGCATAATAGAGGGTTCCATACCTCGTAACCAAATTAATACCAAAAGGTCGTATCTGATGCCTATGGACGAAGTTTTTTTTAAGATAACTCAAAAATGGCTGAACCGATAATGTTCAAAACAATATTCGTAGAAAGTATGTAATAAGGCGCATTTTCTCAATTTTCATATTTTTTGGAGGCAGGAGGAGGCAACACAATTTTTCTGACTTTCGAAGCGTTTATTTCAGAAAATATTCACTTAATCGCAAAATGTTCAAACCTCAATGTTATTTTTAAAGACATATCGATTGATATGCAACATGTTGATATTTGTTAATTTTTTTTAAAATTTAGTTAGATGTATAGAGCGCTCCCCCTAAAATATGATTTCCTGCAATTTAACTACATAACTAAGTAGCGGCATACAAAATACACCTTAGGTGTAAATTTTATCAAGATACGTTTTATAGTTTCCGAGTAAAATGGCTGTGACATACGGTCGGACGGACGGACGTATGGACGGACAGACGGACATGACGAAACTATGATTTTGGCTACGGAAACGGAACCCTAAACGTAGGTTGACGATAAATAATTATCCTTTGAATACTGGTAGATAATGGGACACGAGTGAAACGCACCGTAGCTATTTGCACACTGATTTATTGACAATTAGCATACCGCGGGGTGCGCGGGCGCAGCCGCTGCTATCTACACGTACTATCCCTCCACCTTTACTTAACAATATATAGGTACTTTAAAAGTATTGCCTGAAATCTAAATTAAGTCTAGCCTACCGCGGTGGCAAGGGTTACAGGTTATTGGACTCTTGAGTACCCGAGTTCTCGGATTGCGGGGGGCTTTGATCCTCTGGGGGTATATTCTGATCCCCTGCGGATATACTTTCACTCTCTTCCCCCACTGCCGGATGAAAAGTGTCCGAGTCTTCAGGTTCCTCTGGAAGCGTCGGCCTCGGGCCTGGCTGGCTGACGCCTGCGGAGGTGCCTGGGCTGGGAATAGGCACCGGCAGGAATACGGTAGACTCCTGCGTGTCCGTCACCTGGTATGTAGTCGGCACCATACATCAGTCCTGGGCAGGATAATTGAGTCGTTCTCCTTTATATAAAACAATTTGGTTTATGTATTTTTTTATAATGTTATGTGTATCTAGATCTTCTATTAAATACAAACGATTCCCCAGTGTTTTTGTAATTTTTCCTCTCTTCCAGTTAAATTTGTTTTTATAAATATATTTTTTGTATAGTATTTGGTCCTCGATATTAAAATCGGTTCTCTCTGCGCCGCCGTGATAACTAACCTGTGAGGACTGTTTATTTTTAACCGACGAGGCGAAAACTGTGGACGAAGGCGGCGGTGAGTTTGTAGACGTTAATAAGTCTAATCTGGACTTCAGTTTTTTTCCAAACACTAACTGTGCCGGTGAGGTACCAGTGGTCGAATGAATGGAATTTCTGTAGTCAAATAAATATTTCATTAATTTACAGTTGATTTTATTATTAGTAACATTAGACATAAGTACCGTTTTTATACATTTCTTGATAACTTTTACATAAGTTTCGGCCTGGCCGTTGCTAGCCGGATGGTAAGGCGCGCAAGTTAAATGTTTTATTTTGTTAAGCAAACAAAACTGCTTAAAATCATCTGACGTAAACGCCGTGCCGTTGTCACTCACTAGGCATTGGGGAGTACCGAAACGAGACATGACTTCACAAAGTTTTTCGATAACACCCTGCATCGAAGTATTTGATTTCATATCGAAGCACTCGACCCATTTGCTAAATGCATCCACGACTACTAAATACGAGTGATTATTTATTGGGCCGAGAAAATCAATATGTAATCTTTGGAAAGCGTATTCTGGGTATGGCTATGGCACTATTGTCACCCGCGGCGGCGAAGGACGTAACTGAATGCAAATATTACAAGCCCCGATGATTCTCTCAATGGCTTGATCCACACCCGGGACACAGAAGAGATAATAGTATTTCATACAGAATGGCCACGCTCCGCCCCGCCCCGATTCGAATTACCCCACTCCGCGGCGGCCGTTTGGTAGGCCGTAGGTAGGCCGTCAGCTGGTCGGCAGCGCGTCGAAGAAACAACGCAAAATGTCGCCGTACAAGGTGTATTATATTCACATTCAGTGCGATATAACTTATTGTAGATTCCTTTCCGTAGCCTTTATTGTGCGGATTTTAGAGATGCCTTAATTGAAAAAAGAAAACCGGCCAAGAGCGTGTCGGGCCACGCTCACTGTAGGGTTCCGTAGTTTTCCGTCCGTCACAGTAAGTGTCCCCACTTAAGAGTTAATAACACCGCCATGTAGGATATGATATGAGAGTTCCATGTACAGCGACATCTATCGGCAAATTGAGTAAACTATTGCGCGCGAGCATAAAGTATGAAAGATGATTTTTATGGGATAATTCTTTATTGCGTGAACCGATTTTCACCGTTTTTACTTTATTTGAAAGCACGTCATTTCATTATAATTTTGTAGAAATTACAGGTACAATAAACACCTGCTTATACGGTTAAATTACAAACTTAGTTCAGAAATTATTTTGTATTTTTTTTTCAAAAACTATTCATCCTATCAAGTTCAAAATAATTTTCCAAGAAAGTTTTTATAAAGTTTTACTTTTGAGATTTTTTTCATATTTTTAAAACTTATGGTTCAAAAGTTAGAGGGGGGGGGGACGCATATTTTTTTACTTCTGGAGCGATTATTTCCGAAAATATTTACATTATCGAAAAATGATTATAGGAAACCCCAATTCATTTTTAAATACCTATCCAATAATATATCACACGTTAGGGTTGAAATGAAAAAAAAAATCACTCCCCACTTTACGTATAGGGGAGGTACCCTAATAAAAAAAAAATTTTCACTTTTTATTTTACCACTTTGTCGGCGTGATTGATATACATATTTTAGTACCAAATTTCAGCTTTCTAGTGCTAACGGTCACTGAGATTATCCGCGGACGGACGGACGGACGGACGGGCAGACATGGCGAAACTATAAGGGTTCCTAGTTGACTACGGAACCCTAAAAAACAAATGTCACTCTTACTGACAAACGTCACTTCACTTTTCTTTTCCGCGCGTAGCGCTATGGATGCGATATATGTAAATTTATTGATTTTTAATAGATTTTTCCGTAAATCCTCGTAATTATCATTATGATCGAGCCAGAATAGGTAATAAAGTGTGGAAAAATCTGTATTTAGTGTAAGACAAGTGAATATGTAAGCGTAAGTACGTAATATAATCGATCATAATCGTAATATTTTTCAATTCTCCTGAATAATAATGTCTGATTTCCGTGGGAAATATGAAGGCCTAACAATTTTCACACACATTTTTCCCGGTGGGAAAGCTTCCCGTGGGGAAAGCACATTACAAAATACGTGTGTATGAAACTTTCAAACGCTTGTTCGTGTGACGTCAAGCGAACTTGTCTGTGAGGCAAGTCTGAGGCCAGTTTAACGATAAAATAATCACCTATAATGACCCCTTAATAAACTCTGCGTCCGTGGGACGATATTGCTAACTGTGACAGCAAAACCTACGATATCTAGGAATTCTCGCTTTTCATGTGATGTCTAGCGAAAGGTCCGTTGGACAAAGAGCTTCTTCTATGATAAGAATTCAATTAACACCTCAATACCAAGTATATCTAGGAACTCTCGCTTTTCATGTGATGTCTAGCTAAAGGTCCGTTGAACAAAATGCTTCTTCTGTGATAAGAAGTTAATTTACACATTATGTCTGTCAAAAGACAAAAAGCCTGTTAAACTAAAAATAATATCTTAATGTTAAAGGCCTAAATAAACTGCTTTATCAAAATAGTGCAAGCTCCCACAGTTATGGCCATAGCCTAACCCAATTTTTTATCCCGATGCACCCTAAGTTTTATCAGAACTAAAGAATCTTGCCGGCAGTATAATGCAAATCGTACCTTTCTTGTGTATCAGGTACAGTGTTTATAAGCTTATCATAACTATTTTAATAGTGAAAGATTTAGCATTTTACTTACATATACTTATAAGTACCAAGAGAAATCCATATTAGGATAGAGATTTTATGGAATCCACTCAGAAACAAGAGGGCTCATACTCACATATAATGATTCTAGTAAAATAATAATAATGAGTGCTACTAACATGAGCCCAAACATGCAGCCCTTACAAGGTCTAGTACCCAAATACCTACCATGTTACGTTTATTACCACGGGCCCCACTGACACAATATTATGTGGCAACATTTCAGTCCGTTGGACTATGGGCTAATAAGGAAAATAGCCTTAACATATTATATGCATCGGGCTAATAAAGAGCTAACATATTATATGCATCGCTGGCTGGTTTTTTTAGACAAAACATATACAGATTATAGGTGTTCTGGTTGAATCAGTTATAAAATCATTTTGTGAGCCATCTTTACTTAAAATAAATAGACAAAGTGATAAGTTTAAAGCTTATAAAATAAGAGGGTTGCTGCTTGTTTCATCAAGTAATTATCTTGTGCAAAAACTGGTGCATTTTTACCTTTTTAGTGTATGGGAAAAATATGAATCAGAGTTAATCACATAATATACTTACACATATATATAATACCTTTTAAATAAAAACATACCTTATAAAACGGCATGTTTTCAACTAACAATAGATCTTAATAATGGACATATATAAGGTTATATGTACATATTTTGACTGTACCTCAAAAAATTTTTTTGTTTAAATTATGTAGGTATAAATTACTCTTACCAATTACATTAAAAATAACACCTTTATTACAAATTATAACCTTTACTCTCAGTCAAACATTGACTTAAAAAGAAAATATTAATTTGTTTGCTCTTCTTTTTCAAACAGTCATACCAATTATTTGTGTTTTGAACCTAGGTACACACTTTGTATCCTGTAAATATGGCACAATATAAAAGCCAATACTACATTTAAAGGGTGGTATAGGAGGTGGATATTATTATGTTCTCCTCATTAAAAAGACTATTGTTTGTGCGCCCTGACAGGGCTGGCTAGACCTAACGGGAGGTAGATAGGTAATCATTTGGAGTAAGAGGTAGCAGTGGCGCATCATCCATATAATTCAATTTTTACTGGCTTGCCTAATTTTCAGTCAGTATAGTATTTCCATTAAGACTCAAGTAGAAAATGAATCTCAAATTACCTCCGGCTTCCCTGAGAATAATTCTGACGCGCCGCTACTGGTAGGTAGGTTAGCTAGGTAGGATTGTATTTTCATTCATGCCTTTATAAAAATTAAGCAGAGTCACAGATACATTGGTTTCAATAAAATAAAATTAAAAATAGTCATAAGAAAAACCTTATTACAACCATTATACATTATGGCAACATTACATGACTAAACTTAAGCCCCACATATAAAAGGGAACTGGATCCCATGTTAACTCGTTATAAAATAATTGATTGACAACAGGAGGGGCATGGCTTTGGAACGATTGGGGGGGGGGGGGGGGGGGGGGTAAAAATGATGTTGAGATGACTAGATAAGTGTTACGACACATGTTTTTAATGTTACATGTTTTCAAGAAATTCATTCTTTTTCTGATTAAATGTTACCATATATTATTTTACATCAATTATTGTTGCTGGATCCTTAATAATTTCGCAACGATTTATATACTTAGCAGAAAGACTAAAAATAATTATAGGTTTTTTATACCTATACTTCTTAAGTATCTGTGACATTCTGAGGCAACCTAATCATTTAATTCATTCATGCTAACATGTTGAGAGGATATTGAAGATGTCTTTTATTTTACATATTTCCCAGATTCTCTTGGCTCTTCTTCTCATTACATTTAGATTTATTTGATTCTCCATTGATTCATAGATTTGCTCTATTTCATAGATGCGACGTTGTATCTGATCTGATTGACCTTTTGTATTCAGACATAATTTTAATTTTCTACCTATGTATTTATTTATTTTTAATACTCTTCCTTAGATAAGATTTATAGGGAAAGCCTCTGACATGATTATATTTGCTATTAAAGTTTCACAATCCTGGTTCGTCTGTGTTGAGATGTTTGGTATAAAAAGCATAAAGGACTTATACAAGATACAGGGGAAAGGGTATAATATAAGGAAAAATAAAATCAAAAATATAGTACTGTAGGTATGTTAACAGTTGCATTATTTATGTGAGAATATATATTTTATTTTTATTAACAACTACCTCTTACGAAGGTTAGTTCTATCTTACTTTAAGTTACCATCTTAAATTATGGACATTTACTACTAAGGCTTGTTTGTGAACCAAGTTCCTATAGTTATGTGAACTATACTATCACAAGACATCATGGTATAATTCATAGTAAAGATTGCCAGGTTCAACAGGCAACATTAATGTTGAGAAATATGTTATTTATGATTAAAAGGACTATATATATATAATTATAACAAATTCACAAGAAATCATTGTCATCTGCACCAGGAGATTCATTTATAAAATTATGTTATTTAATCACAGCATTATTATTATTTGATTTTTTGTCCAGTTTGTTTATTTATACTCTAATTAGATATACAAGAGTAATTACGTTTAATGTAAATAGTAACGATTCATATGTATATAAATAGCAAACTTGCTAAACTCTTCGAAGGGCATAATGGCGTCAGAAAATACGCAATATTGAACCCAATTAATTATCTGTAAATAAAGTGCAAAATAATCATGCAAAATATTCATTTTCTTTTTGCTTCATAAATACATAAACTTAAATAAATACTGTTTATTACTGGCTGTCAGAGTGATACAATAATAGTATTTAACTGAAAATGAGTGCCATTCAACAAAGAGTACCCATCATCATAGCATACATTATTATTTTATTTTTTGTTTTGTTGTATTGTTCTCTAAGATCATAGGGCAGATTTTACCACAGGTAGTGGATTAAATTATATAATTTATAGGTTCCCCATTATGGACAGATAATAATGTGTAAATTGAATTACTAATTCTCAAGTTTCTATCAAAATAGTTAAGTCACTATTCTTCGGTCTAGAATAGGGACTTTAACCTAATTCTTCTTATGAATTTGTGTGAATATTAGGGCTATGCCCAATAGTATTTGAGATAATTAATTACATTCTTATAAAAGTTGGATTTTAGGTATAGGTATGTAGTTTTTAATAATTAGTAGTAGAAAAGTTTGTCAAAGTAAGACCTCAAGTCAATGTGACAAGGGGCACAATTTTGACTTTGAACGTGTTTTTATCAGCACAATTAACCTTTGTTTATGTTAAATAGATAATATAAATGGCTAAGATTCTCATGAAGCCATACATTGATTGTTTTGTGTAGTACCATACTAATTATTTTTCCATTTTATTTAAATTCTTAAGTGACCTCTAAACATCTACAATAAGTTATATCGCACTGAATGTGAATATAATGATAGGATTAAACGAACTTACCTAAAGTGAAGTTCAATCCTGATTATATGAAACATTCAGTGCGATATAAGGAGACTCCCACCCTCCTCGAGTAACCATGATGGGTTACTTCCCCGTTTATGTATTGAAATGAATACTCTAAACGAAGTAAAGTGACGTTTGTCAGTAACAGTGACATTTGTTTTTTCTTTTTTCAATTAAGGCATCTCTAAAATCCGCGCAATAAAGGCTACGGAAAGGAATCTACAATAAGTTATATCGCACTGAATGTTTCATATAATCAGGATTGAACTTCACTTTAGGTAAGTTCGTTTAATCCTATCATTGTCATGTTAATGGGTGTTTAGAAATTAATTACATACAATAAGGAGAGAAGTATTTTTTCGGTCGAAATAACTATTATGCTTTATCGTAAGTAGCACATGAATCCATGACGATATAATACATGATATGACGCATATTTTTGTTGTTCAAAGTAGAAAAGACGTGTCATTGATGAAATTGATGAAGGATTTTATTATATCTATATTACTTATTTACCAAAAATATTATAATAAGAAACAAAATGTGCGGCGTTGCCACTGCTGCACTGTTGCCAGCTCGCGCACGCGTCTCGGCCGCTAGCCGCGACCTTGTCAGGTTATAGAACGTAGACAAGAGGGTTTTACCGCGAAATTTGAAAATCAAAATTTCGTTATCTGCATATCGTTCGCTCGTATTATGAGCAAGTGCGACAGAGAGGGAGGTAACTAAATTTCTATGTTCACGGTGGGCACGCAGTGGGGTTCATTAGCTCTCGTCAAAACGTTCAATTATTGGAGTAGCCTAACCGCTCACCTCTTCTTTCGTTCGATCGTCTATTTGCATCACTCTCTTTCGAATAGGCAAGAACGATAGAGACGGAGATGTAATGTGAAACAGATACTTATTTATTTTTAATATAACCTTACTTAAATTACAAAATAATTTACTTATTCAAATATAAATTGTCAACAGCAACACACAGAAAATACAAGAAACAAAACTTACATTATGACTAAAAAGTCCCCCACGAGTTGTCCCCGGTGCAAAAGTTCCCATCACGCTAGCCGCGTTACCACGTTGAATGGCTATGGACAACCTGGACTATGGACTACTTAAATTTATCATATTTGATTCTTTTTTACGAATTACGAACAATGCAAAGCAAGTGGCTCAACAATCCAGGTTCGTGACTGTACATAACTGTTGTCATTTTACGCCTTTAGTCCACCTACGCATTCGCATGCGAAACAGTACCGACAAGGACACAACTATCTCAACTTGCTGTAGAGTGAGTGAGACGTTACGACATCGACAGCGGAGACTAGAAAAATAATTTAATGACAGCCCTGAGAATATACGCACACATTGAAACGTGTACAGACGTGCCGTGCACACATAGGCGCTCAAAACAGCTTTGTAGTATGGCGTGTCCGCCCTGTGCCCGGGAACCAAAATCTAGAACGAATTTCGGATTTGCACTTAACTATTCCTAGGTGAGAACTGTGAATTTCCTGTAACACCTGCTCCCTAAGCGATGGCGGTATAACAATTTTGTGCCCTCTCATTAGACACCCGTTCTCGACAGATAATTCATTTCTGCATAAATGAAATGGTTTTAAATTATTATTACCTATTTTCCTCGGCCAACCATTCTTAACGAAATAACATACCTTTTGCAATTCCGTATCCTTTAACGTTTCGCGACGCAAATCTTCAATAGTTAAAGGCAGGCATCCATCTACTACAAAGTTAACGTACTCCGCGCGGTCATCGGGTGCACCAGCTGTGGTGACGTCACGCCCTGGCGCCGCCGCCGACGCGTTGTTGCTAAGTGCGAGCGGAGCGCGCGATAGGTAATCTGCACTATTATTGTCACTTCGAACGTATTCAATTACATAATTGTACGCAGATAAAAAAATTGCGTACCTCTGAAGGCGGTTTGCCGTGACCTCCGGGATACCTTTTTGTGGCCCAAATATAGAAAGTAACGGTTTGTGGTCTGTGCGGAGGATAAAATTCCCAATCCTCGTCGCCAATTGGTAGATAATGGGACACGAGTGAAACGCACCGTAGCTATTTGCACACTGATTTATTGACAATTAGCATACCGCGGGGTGCGCGGGCGCAGCCGCTGCTATCTATACGTACTAAATATAACCAAATTCATTATACCAACTTTCGTACTAAGGTTAAGTAGCAAAAATTAGTGACACAATTTTCTAAACGATAGCGCTGAACCCTTCGTTCCCTACGTTCATGGTGTTAAGTTTTTTCCTGGATTACTGGAGTCGAGTATTTTTCACATATATAGTTTTTTTACCAGCCCCTGCCCCCATATGAAGAGGCGTAGCGGTCGACACTACTACTACTGAAGAGATTTGTTAGAAAAATTGTATTCCATAAACGCTTGCAACTGTAGCTTGATGCAATAATGAATATAAATACCTGTTGGTATTTATATTCATTAATGTTCGTACGAATATGAGTTAAATTTTAGTTTTAATATCGACTCCATAGTATTCTATCATCTTACCATGCGATAAAAAATCCGAGGCTTGAATATCACCAAAGTATTGCAATTTTTTAATATTATATAATTGGTTACATTAAGTATATTGTTTGCATTATACCTACCTACATACTTACTACATGACACATTTAGTTACATTAAATAACTTTTTATAAGATATTGCCATTTATGTAGTATGTAGGTATAATGCAAACAATTTAATATAGCCAATTTTATAATATTACAGGAGTTGCATTTTGTGATATTTAGTTTCTTTCCCAGGACTGCCGGGGAAAGAGGTCCGACTTTGTCGATATGGAGTTATTATTTTTTTAATTTTTTTAAACTTTCTTGCACAGTAACAAATATACGGTTACAAAAGGCGTACTTAATGCCGTAAAGGCGGAATCAGACGGTTCACTCGGATGAACATTCATCCGAGTGAACCTCGGGTGATTGTTCGGCACTTTTGGTTCACTTTATGATCAGACGTGTCACTTCGGGTGAAAGGTGCGGAATGAAACATAAAAATGAACGAAAAATGAACCGTCTGATTCCGCCTTAAGGCATTCTCTACCAGTCAACCTTTAGGCCAAACAGAGAAACATCAATGGTGCGGGTGCGACGTATGCCAAGAACATGGAAATAATTTTTGAAAAAAAAAAACCGACTTCCATGGGGGTAGCCGGTGAAGCATTATTGTAGATGGTGCACTTAGATTCCATACAATGAAATAACTTGCTTAACAAACGCAGCAGAGAGGACAAATCGCCAAACCTGAACTATGCGTCGTTGAAGAGTTCCGTTCGGATCATCATCAGCAGTTCCACTTCATCAAATGTCACTCTTTTGAATGAAAATGCTTGATTTGTTGATAAAAATACAAGTCACTTTATGTATCTTTTAAGATTTGAGGAATTCCCTCGATTCCTCATGGAACTCATCATCAGAACTTGAGCTTGACGAAAATTGGTCCTGACAATCTAACTTGCTTAACAAACACAGCGAAGGGGACGAATCGCCAAACGTGAACTATGCGTCGTTGAAGAGTTACGTTCTGATCATCATCAGCAGTTCCACTTCATCAAATGTCACTCTTTTGAATGAAAATGCTTGACTTGTTGATAAAAATACAAAAATCACTATGTGTAAGCCCTTAAGATTTGAGGAGTTCCCTCGATTCTTCATGGATCCCATCATCAGAACTTGAGCTTGACGAACATTTGTTCTGACAATTAAACTTGCTAAACAAACACAGCGAAGAGGACGAATCGCCAAACGTGAACTATGCGTCGTTGAAGAGTTCCGTTCTGATCATCATCAGCAGTTCTACTTCATCAAATGTCACTGTTTTGAATGAAAATGATGGTTTTGTTGATAAAAATCACTATATGTATGCCTTTAAGATTTGAGGAGTTCCCTCGATTCCTCATGGATCCCATCATCAATCTAGTACATCTATAAAAACTATTTCAATAATCGATGTCACGCATTTTCGTCATCACTGTCAATGGATAACAAGCTCCGTGAAAATGCCCTTATGCGCTGTTTTTGGATGTAAAAAATGTTATATTTCGTCTTGTTTACAAAAAGATGAAATACCATTTCAGATGTAAGTACAGTTTTACTTTATTTATCATTACTTTCGTAATAAAAGATTTAACCTAAATCGAAAATCAAGCTTCGTTTACAGAATCGATTCAAAGACAATCGTTTTCTTTATGACAGGCAGTAACTATTTGACGTTTGACACTTCTCCATATTTAACGCGCTTAAGGATTGCTGTCTTCTATATGTTGTTTGAAAATACAATCAAAAATGATCCTTGGCTTTTTTGTTTGACATTTGCAAAGACTGCATCCAATAATGAACCATATGTTAACATTTGTACAGTCGACTATCTATTGCTCCATTTAGTGTTTTGAAGTATAAAAAGAACATGTTAAATATGTTTGGTGTTTTCAAGTCAAAGATACATCTTTGTCGGTTGTCAATAAAGCGTTGCTGCCATAAAAAATCATTTAGAAATAAACTGTATTAACAACCGACAACGATGTACCTTTGACTTGAAAACATCACATGCGTGCTACCTCGCCCCCCTCAGATTTTGGCAGACTTTTTTGTTTGGAAAGATGAGGCGAAGCGTACTCCATTTATAGAGCTTTATGATATAGGTAGACTTAAATAAGTACATGAAGATATAATAAATACGGCAACAATATATACATATACGTTTATAAGTATACAAAAATATACACATAATATATATATAAATATACATATATACAAATAAAAAAATAAAAATAAATAAAAATAAATATTTGGGGACAATCTTACACAAATCAACCTAGTCTCAAACTAAGCAAAGCTTGTACTATGGGTACTAGGCGACGATATACAATACTTATATAGATAAATATATACTTAGATACATAGAAAACACCCATAACTCAGGAACAAATATTCGTGATAAACACACAAATAAATGCCCTTACCAGGATTTGAACCCGGGACCTCCTGCTTCGTAGGCAGGGTCACTACCGATTGGGCTAGGAGGCCGTTTAAATACAAATAATATATATAGATGTACTTGCTACTAAATTGACTATGAAGTGTCAATCATGCGAATTGTCATATAAATGCTTGCGCAGCTTGCGCTTGAACGTGAATTTAGTTGGAGCTTGACGTGTATGCTA
Organism: Pammene aurita; assembly: GCA_947086415.1. Classification (NCBI taxonomy): domain Eukaryota; kingdom Metazoa; phylum Arthropoda; class Insecta; order Lepidoptera; family Tortricidae; genus Pammene; species Pammene aurita. Next base: position 17,087,483 of record OX352290.1, read on the forward strand.
AGAGGAAGAGTATTCCAAAGGATGGCTTGTACGGTAAATGAATTATCCATGGAGCCGGGACGGTAAAGGGGCACAGAGAGAAGGAGTTTACGAGAGTTTATTAGTACTTTCTAAGACTACACAATATACGCTATCTATCAGTGAAATAATGAATTATCCTTGTAAATCGACAAAGTAGACACTTTTACTAAACTCGTCCACAAAAATACTAAACTTAGGCCCAGACGGCATACAACCACAGCCCTCTGCCACGAGACCTTGGCAGAAAACAGAGATGTTAAACCATGTAGCCCGTGGTTGATGCCCGATTCTACATGACCTTTAAACGCCCGTGGTAGCTAGTGTGCTCTGCCACAATTTGGCAGAAGCGGTTGGTTGGTAACCGTCTAGCCGCTTGTTGTAAACCACGCGAACAACAGTCGCGCCGCCGCATGAGTAGGGTCTAGTGCTATTTGGCTGTGGTTTTTTGTAAGGTGGAGGTACTTCCCCATTCGGGCTCTGCTCCAGATTTGAGCGATGACATTCGCTGAACGTGCCCTACCACACTTAGCGAGATGCCATTCGCAGTGCCCATACCTCTCTTTTTGGCGTAGTTTAAGGATATACCCAGGTCCGGACGTAGTTTAAGGACATACCCCGGGTATATCCTGCCCAATGGAAAAAATCCAGAGTCACTCCTGTACCTAAGAGTGAGAGAGTGAGTTGGGTGCGGAAGTTGAAACATATAGACCGATAGCGGTCCTATCTGTCTTTGAAAGAAATTGAGAAATATATGATACTCAATGCTGTTCTCTAATTTTGACATCTGTGATAATTGATAATATAATAAATATAGGATATTATAAATGTATAACTCTATGTATAATATAATGTAACGTATTGTAATGTGTAAGTGTTTTGGTTCCGTACTGTAAACTTACATATAATGGAATAAATAAAATAAATTAAATACACTCCTTTTTTGAAGAACCTCATACTGTAGCCCGCTGGGAAAACCTCGGCAGGGAGTTCATAGTATAGCGATATATATGATTTGGCGAGTAATTAAACTTACGATAAAGTACATTAGCGATACAGAAGAGGTTAAAAACTCCTTTACTCGTATAAGAGAGAATAATGCAGGCTATAGTTATAAATAGGCGTCAGTATTCCCAGATATACCACTTTAAGAGATAGTAGGGAGTTATAATACTCTACTACGGTAAAGGTGGTAAAAAGGATCTCAATATCTTTATTGCAGTACCGCTTTAGCCTACACATTACACTCTAACTAGTAACTCTTTAAGTGGTATAACGCAGGCTTATAACTTATGTTGTAACGCTTGAACCTTCTCTTCTTATAGATCTCATAGAGTTATATGGGATCCTTATACCTCTCTTATGCAACTGATGCAGATACAAAAGCGCTCTAATACTCTCTTATACCGTCAAAGCCGTTACTTTGACTATTGCATCGCGATTATACAACCTTAGTCTTTTTGAAGTTATTTATATCCCTTATATACAGCTTAAGGAGTATACACTCTCTATTAAACCGCTGTTGTACCACCTTTAAGCGGTATAATGACTATAATGTCTGCTTACCGCTAGTGTGCTACTTGGGTGCCGGCGGCGAGCGGTGCGGTGATAAAAAGCTGCCGTGGAAATCTTTTCAAACAGTTCTTCACAACCCGTTGTACAAGCGATAGAACACACATAAGGAGGCAAAGTCTCTCCTTAGATTCAAAGGTTTACTTAAGGTATCGCTCGTGAATTTGAGATCGTCGACGATCCGCACATCGCGCCTTTGCACAGAGTCAATTTGCCCAAGCTGGTATCCAGGTACCACTTACTGGTTCCAGGTGGTACTTATTGAAATCTCTAGAAAAGTGAACCTGATAATAAGGTGCTTTCAGAATATCTGCCTAATGCAGAAACCAAACAAGCTAATATCATAATCTGACATTAAAAATATAATTAAACATTACAATATAATATTTTTATTATGTGCAAAGGTTTTTCAGATAAGTAATTTAGAGAAGAGCAAACACAAAGGTTATTGCTACCAAATACCTACTTAAAATCTTCACTTGTTTGATCTATATATTTGAAAAATTTATGTAAAACTACTTATTTCAAAATCCATTTCTTAATAAATTCCTTTACGTATTTTCTCTTTTCTTTCATTTCATCTGGTTCCTCGAGATTTTCAGTAAAAAAGTCACAATGTGCAGTGCCGTTGACGATGATCGCAGGCGCGTCGGGCCCGAGGTCCCGCTGCACCCCGAGTACGCGCCAGGGGTCCATGTCTCCGTGCGTGAACACTACCTTGCTCACCTTGGGACTCAGCCCTCCGTACAATTTATTGGTCTTCGCCACTCCCTGGTCAATTCTCTTTTCAATATCTCCTTCAACATAATCTTTGCAAGCTTTGAGCCAAAAGTTCAAAGGATTCCAGTGAACGAAGGGTTGTTTTTCTGATGACGTTGTTTGTAAGTAGCCGAACTCTGTGCAAAATTGATATGTCCAGGTTACAATTTCCGGGTCATTGCTGGTAAAACAAAGCTCAACATCTGTACAACCATTTTGTGGAAATTTAGTGTGATTAAAAAACTGATCCAGTGATAAATTTTTTTTAGATCCATATTCTTTGCAGATGTATTCAACCATTTTGGGTGGTCCATACTGTGCGTCATATTCGAGGCTAAAATATAGTATCTTAAATAAGCATTGCTTATTTTGTAACACAGTTAAATCATTGTGTGGACAAATATCTAACTCGTCTTTTAGGGTTTTAATTCCACCATCGCTCTTCAATAAATCTTCATATCTTTTAAATCGCTTCTCGATATTTTGTAGACAATTTTTAGTTCCGTATTTAGCAAAAGTATATCGTACAACATCTAAATATTCATTGAAATCTTTTTTCGCAAGGACAGGGGCGCTGATGGCCAGTGCTGCGTCCACCACGTTAGGGTATAGCACCCGCATCCAGACGGCAAGGCTGCCCGCGTATGATAAGCCGAATACCACCACTGGTGAATTCGCGAACCTGGGATCCGATTTTACCTTCTTTAACAAATTCGCAATATCTGCTAGCGCTTGTTCAGAGCTCAAATACTTAAAATATTTAATTTTATTGTCTTTTGGAATGTTGGGCAAACTCTTGCCGTAATACCTATGTTCTGTTTCAAACATAGCGCCATTCGTCTCCTTCGCTAATTGAATAATTAATAAACTGTCATCGTTTTTTAATCCATGTCCCTGTGATTCCTCTCCACCAAGGAATACGTAGACAGGTCCTTTTGGTTTCCAATAATCTAAATTTTCGAAGTATCTCATTTTTAATGTTCTATTTTCATGTGGGTCAAAGTGATTTAGTGGTTGCTCGATCCATTTTTCTTTCATTTTACTCATATCAATATTAAGTGCGAATATATTCAGTCGTAGTCTAGTTAGATGTCTCAACCCATTATTTGAGTATTTCGCGGTTACCAATAAGGCACAACAAAGTATAGTGATTACATATAGGTAATGCATGATTGTAAGTTACTTACTGAAGTGAACTCCTATAAATTCGTTTATTTAACTAATGTATATTTGTTTAATATATACCTATTTACCTAATACTTGTTATCTTAACATTCTGTAATAAAAACGAATATAAAACAAAGAATTTAGAAAACTTAGAATTACTCGTGTTGATTGTAACGACGAGTACTTACGTATGTTGTACGCGTGTGCAACATGTTCGTTACCGTTCAACTAGCGACCCGCCCCGGCTTCGCACGGGATAAAAAATGGTTATTGTAAGCTATCCCTAAGAGACACACATATACCATTGCGGACTTTTTGGTAGACCTTTTTAAGATTTACAATACTGTAGTACATTGATTTAAACTTACACGATTTTCACAAATACGGGACTTAGTCGCGTACACTTACTTTTATTATTTCCCTGACGTTTCGAGCGTGCCGTAACGCCTGCCTGCCTGCGACCACGAGTGTTACGGCACGCCCGAAATATCAAGGTAATAATAAAAGTAAGTGTACGCGATTAAGTCCCGTTATTGTCAAAATAATGACTGTAGTACATTATTTTAATCTATCTCTTAGGACTCAGCCAGCGTTTGCAATGTAAGCGCAAAAAATGGGTTTATTTACGACATCACATTAGAAACCTCTAAAATCATCGATGTTTCTCTCCTAAATTATGCATGTTTTATACATAAAACCTTCCTCTTGAATCTATTAATAAAAAACCGCATCAAAATCCGTTGCTTAATTTTAAACATCTAAGCATACATAAGGACAAACAGCGGAAAGCGACTTTGTTTTATACTATGTAGTGATGCCGCCAAGTACCTACAAAATATGTGTTTACTAATTGGGAATCGAACGAGTCGAGCGTTACTCGAACGTAGTAAACGGAAAGCTACGGCTGTGCCATACATATCTTATACAATAATGAGAGCAACGAAATCCCTCCAGTTACTTTGTTTTACTATCCTTATTTCTAGATCTGGACATCTGGCAGCTGTTCATTGGTGGAGGTAAAATAATGCAAACCACTTGAAGAATACAAATCATAGAGTTCTGGGTTTAATGCAATATTGTGAGTACCTTTGTAATTCATTAGATAATTTCATCCCCAGGAGTTTCTGTTGGCGTGAAGTAGTAAAAAATTACGTATATAATTTATAGTTTGCCGCCTACTGTTTTTGTTTCCGCAATAATATGCAACGTTTTTTGTTCTAATGTTAAAATATAGGCCCTGTTCTCTATAAATGAGACAACTTTTACAGTTATAATCTATTTTGGGATTATTTGTTCCCAATAAAAAATTTTGCTTGTCTGTCATTCAGTTTCCCACCAGTCCCACCAATGAATAGCTGCCAGATTCCCAGATTTATCAATAAAGATAGTATAGCTAACTAACTAGACGGGTTTCGTTAATTTCATTATTTACCTAGATTCCTATCCAACGTCACCCCACACAATAGGGTCGAAACAAAAAATAAATTACCCCCACTTGATAAGTACAGGAGGTTATAATACCTACCCCTAAGTTTTTTTTTGTTTTTATTTCATCGTTTGGTCGGTGTGATTAATACACGTACTCAATACTCATACCAAATTTCAGCTATCTAGTGCTAACGATCACTGAGCTAAGCCATGGACAGACACATAGATAGACAGATAGACGGACAGTTAGACAGACAGACAGATGGACTTGGCGAAACTATAAGGGTTCCTACTACGGAACCCTAAACAAAACGATTCTTAACACTAAATGTGGCGTTCCATACCTGAAGAGCCCTTATGCTCATTTTTGATTAGGGTATTTTTGATTAGGGTATTTTTTTGTTGTATTTAACGTAGATTTAAGATCCATATATGCTCAACTCAAAATCGACCATAAGAGCCCTTTAGGTATGGTGGTATGGAACGCTAGAAATATTCATACAATGAAATAAAACAATTAAAAACGGATTTTATCGCGTGTATTGAGTTTAAATTACATGAAAATAATAATTAATAATAATAAAATAATTTGTTTAATAATTTGTTTTGTAATAAAAAATAATTTGTTTTTATAAAGGCCCCTCCGGCATGTGCAAACACTAAATTTGTTTAATATTTAATATGTGGGTAGGTTTGCATATTGAGATAGTTTTTGAACGGAGGTAATTGTACATTTTTCCTCAGTCGACCCGTTGACCACGAACGCTGTAAAGTGTTCGAAACGTCGGGATGTAATTTAAACTCAATGCACGCGATAAAATCCGTTTTTAATTGTTTTATTTCATGAATAACTATCGCGGCAACCGAAGACAATATTATATTCATACAATATTATGCTACTATATAAAACGTTTAATCCTAAGGAAAGAAATCCAAGTCATGCCTTTATATCCTGTGTGATGTCAGTGCTTCCTAATCTGGGGGTAAATGCCCCGATAAATCTAAGGACAGGTATATGGATGGTACAAGAAGGATATAAATCTCTATGTTACAAGTTGCCGTCAAAACGCGATAAACGGATGGCGCCACAATGATATTAAATTTGATTAAATTAATTTTGAAATAAAAAATAAATAAATCCAAAATAATTATTTGCCGAGATGAAAAACACTCTGAATATTAATATTATTTAGAAAGTCATATAAGTATTAAATATCGGTAATTCATTTCAAATGCTGAACTATACCTAGCGCCACCCGGAGATATTTGGAACTATTGTTTAGTGCTTACCGCTGGACACTTTTTCGACCGTTTTCCTATAAGAGAGTTCCATCCTTCCTATACCATCCATAGACAGGTACAACCTTTGCTCATTTGCTGGTTTGCTGGCGCCATCTGGCAAAACTTTAGACAGCTGCTTTCCTCATTCGAAAGCACTGCAATAATAAACATTGGCTACTAACGCCATCTTCACGAAAGCTCGGCAAACACTACAGCATCTGCGCCCTCTAAAGCGTCCCGGCAATAGTTCGTACTGTCGACATATTAATTCGGACGTTCACCGCTAGATGGTACAAGTTATACTAAGCTTTAATGTTCACAATTTTAAAAGCTTTTATTTATTTCCACCAGTCCAGTTGTCTATAATTAAATCTTGTACCTAAGTAAAATATATAGAAGCCCATTGTGTTTGGGTTTGTTAGAGTCGTCTCGTTGAGCAAGAAAAGTACAGTCGGCATTATACGCTGGTATAAAAAAATCTTTTGTCAAAAACTTATTTTAATATTTTACCTTCTTAAAGTTCTGAAATAAATATTATCCTTATTCATATTTTTTACGCTTATTTTTTTTATCGAAAATTAATTGCTTATTTTGCAATATTTGTGGTACATACGTGGCGGCGTACTTATATGTACGGCGTAGGCGTTGCGAGACCAGTATCTGCATAAAAAATGCATCGCCTACAATTATTATTATAGATGGATACGGCATCCTATTTCAAAGACGCTTTACCTCGCTTGTGGGAAAGACAGAAAGATAGATGATCTTGATCAAGCACACACACAAGGTCGTCTTGAACACGAAACCTCGTGGTATGGTCATCTTGAACCACAGATAACCTCAACCACTAGATAGATCATATCATAAGTACAAATCGAGGTCACCATACATCAACGCTCCCGTACTAATTTGCTTATTGCTCATGTGAGTTAACGTTTTTGATCATTACTCATGTGAATTAAAAATATCCACAAAAAACCGGCCAAGAGCGTGTCGGGCCACGCTCAGTGTAGGGTTCCGTAGTTTTCCGTCCGTCACAGTAAGTGTCCCCACTTAAGAGTTAAAATAACACCGCCATGTAGGATACGATATGAGCGTTCCACGTACAGTGACATCTATCGGCAAATTAAGTAAACTATTGCGCGCGAGCTTAAAGTATGGAAGATGATTTTTATGGGATAATTCTTTATTGGGTGAACCGATTTTCACCGTTTTTACTTTATTTGAAAGCACGTCATTTCATTGTGATTTTGTAGAAATTACAGGTACAATAAACACCTGCTTAAACGGTTAAATTACAAACTTAGTTCAGAATTTTTTTTTTCAAAAACTATTCAACCTATCAACCTATTCAACCTATCTATTCGAAATTATTTTCCTAGAAAGTTTTTATAAAGTTCTACTTTAGATTTTTTTTTTATATTTTTAAAACTTATGTTTCAAAAGTTAGAGGGGCGGGACACATTTTTTTTTACTTCGGGAGCGATTATTTCCGAAAATATTTACATTATCAAAAAATTATTTCAGTAAACCCCTATTCATTTTAAATACCTATCGAACAATATATCACACGTTAGGGTTGAAATGAAAAAAAAAACACTCTCCACTTTACGTATAGGGGAGGTACCTACCCTAATAAAGAAAAAAAATTCTACTTTTTATTTTGCCACTTTATCGGCGTGATTGATATACATATTAGTACCAGATTTCAGCTTTCTAGTGTTAACGGTCACTGAGATTATCCGCGGACTGACGGACGGACGGGCAGACATGGCGAAGCTATAAGGGTTCCTAGTTGACTACGGAACCCTAAAAATCAAGTTATAGGGACTAACCTAGATTGTTATACTACAAAACGGTGTAGAATACTATTGAGATGTGCTGTTCGAATCGTAGAAATTAACGAATAAAATTGCGCTTATGTGTGGTGACCCCGTGTTCCTTGTTTTTTTAAATATTTATACCACGACAGTGGCAAACAAGCATACGGCCTGCCTGATGGTAAGCAACTATTACCGTAGCCTATGGACGACTGCAACTCCAGATGTGTCTCATGCGCGTTGCCCACCCTTTATAAATAGGAGTATTCACTGTGTTGACGGCTAAAGGAACAAGAGGATCCCTCATCATCAACACACTGGGTCCTCTTTGAGCTCTTTGGCAACCTTACTCACCAGCAGGAACACAACACTATGAGAGGGTCTAGTGCCATTTGGCTGTGGTTTTCTGTAAGGTGGTAATACTTCCCCAGTCGGGCTCTGCTCCAGATTTGATTTGTAAAAGCTTAATGATAAGTAGTCTGTGTAGTCTGTGTCTTGAACATATGAAACCAGGCTTGCGCGGATGTGATACCATCTACAACAATGATGTGGAACACGACAGTGTACCGAGACTAGCAGTCTTTACGCCTTGCTTGTCCTGCACCGATGCACTCGCTGTGACCCGCGGCTTCATCGATCATACGTCTTACGACTGATTGCGGATCGCATCTGCGACGGAGGCAGGACCTGTTCGCATTTTACTACTTTAGTAAAACATGCCTTTAATTTTGACGTACACTAAGCCCTACAGCTGTTGAGTCACTGTTGAGTGTTGTTCATATTCAATTTTATCGAAGGAGTGAACACAGCGAAGCGAAGTTTTTAATACTTTTTACAGACAACTTAGGACAACAAAACTGTCAGCTGGCTACTGTGACGTCCGTGCATTTCGATAGATTTTTGATTTTGAATGTATGCTCCGTGATAACTTTAGTAGGTAACGTTTTTCTGATCTTCTTTAGGCTTCTTAGGATTTTACCCCAGAAATACTTACATTTACTTAAAAGTAGAATGTAAATGCCTAAATTACCCTAAAGATATTTACAGAAATTATAAGATATTTACTTTCGGACCCGGGGTATGTCCTTAAACTACGTCCGGACTTGGGTATGTCCTTAAACTATGCCAAAAAGAGAGGTATGGGCACTGCGAATGGCATCTCGCTTAGTGTGGTAGGGCACGTTCAGTGAATGTCATCTCGCTCAAATCTGGAGCAGAGCCCGACTGGGGAAGTACCTCCACCTTACAGAAAACCACAGCCAAATAGCACTAGACCCTACTCATAGTGTTGTGTTCCTGCTGGTGAGTAAGGTTGCCAAAGAGCTCAAAGAGGACCCAGTGTGTTGACGATGAGGGACCCTCTTGTTCCTTTAGCCGTCAACACAGTGAATCCTTCTTTTTGTAAAGGGTCGGCAACGCGCATGTGACTCCTGTGGAGTTACAGGCGTCCATAGGTTACGGTAGCTGCTTACCATCAGGTAGGCCGTATGCTTGTTTGCCACCGTCGTGGTATAAAAAAAAAAAAAAAATATTTTCGAGTTAAGATCTTTTGAAAATATGAATTTTGTTGTATAACCTATGAAATGCTTTATTTTTCTTCGGGTGGAAACTCTATATAAATGAGCATCCGTAATGTATTTTTTGTTATCGGGTGCATTGTTAACTAAATAGGCAGGATTAGGGTCAAATAACTTCGATACAGTGGAAACAGACATCCATATAGCTCGCCACATTCTCACAATAGCCAGTATTAAATCCAAGCTATAAATTATTGAGAACCGTTTCAACCACAGAACTGTTCACTTTTCACCACAATACATTTGCAGCCACAAATAATAAGTACATGTCTTTAACTTGCTAGTCATAAGGTCGATTTTTGAGAAGCAATAATGTATTACAGTGGTAATGCTAAGTTGGATTTCACATAAGGGAGGATAATTTAACACCAATGTCCAATGTGTTCTTTAGACAAGACATATTATAATGTGTGAATGCTCGTTATTGGCAGAAGCTAATATCTAAATATATCGTATTGTATAGTATGAAACGCACCATTCGTTTGCAATGTAGACGTTTTTCTAGGGTTCTCTAGTTTTTTAGGTGTAGGTAACACCCACTCCTAAAGATAATCTTTTAACATCAAATTTATCCAACCGTTTCATGGATATATATAAATTAGTCAAAGATGGGCATCTTGGATATGTTTGCACTTATGTTAATAAAAGTGACATGTGAACAAGTAAATACGTATGAATAAAACGATCACGTTACCCTATTATACTTAGTTTTTTTTAATTAGAAAAATCGTGCGATTGTCGTCGTCCGATTTCTGGGAAAACGGTTTCTAACCTTTTGAACGCTTAATCTCTCGCATCAAAATGTGACATACGCGCCAACATCTCAACTAGTGAGAAACGAATTTAAACCTTGTCTGTCAACAGTAAAATTGCTTTGACAGCGTCTGCCATGACCACTTTCGTGGTCGTTGGCGTGGTAGGCACGACAGCACACCACCACTTTAGTGGCTCTTGGCGTTCAAAAGGTTAAAGTCGCCATTTCGTCTCTTATTATCATAAGCAGTGTAATTACTAACATCATACGGATTTAAATCCGAAATTAGCGTATTTTTTTCCTGATATCGTATAAAAAAAGATATATGGGCGACTGAAAAGGCCCAGCCTATGATGTTGAAGGTATTCTTCAAATTTAATTGATGAAAACTGAGAAAGGATTTGTTTGGAAATTTCACCCCAAAGGGTATGCAAGGACGGTTCAAGGTTTTTAGCGACATTGGGTAGTTTGGTGACGTATTGACGCGGACGAATTGCAGACCCGTAATAATATAATTCATTAACTAAATATTAATCATAATAGCTACAACTTATACTCGTAATAGTGCATGGTAATTAAAGAACGCTAATTCGCGGTCTTTTTATAGCCCAAAAAGAGTTGAATGTGTCGATCGAAAATAAAAATACTGCTGTACTGTTTCCAAAAAATAAAATTAATGTCAGATAATCAAACCTCAGCCAATAAAGAACGTAATTAATGAGGTCTTATGCTGCATCGTTACAATAGAAAAAAAGAGCGTAAGTGCCATTAAAATCTAGTATATTTACGACGTTACATCCCAGCGCGAGTTATTGGCATATCACAGATTGGGTAAGTGTGCCGGTCTCAGGCGCTTATCTCGGCGACGCGCGATATTATCGCTAATTTCCATCATCGTCCGGTAATTAAGTGAATGCATACATCTTCTGGGCTTTAGGGGTCCATTACAGTTTGTTTGTAATTTTACGTTACTTATAAAGTTTCCTTTTGCAAGAAAAAAGAAACCCTATTGTCCGAAGCTTTTTAAAATTACTTGTGCGTCTATCCATAGATATATGTAAAAATAGTTGGCCAACAGGTCATAGATATTTTTCACCTCTGCAGCTCGAACAAGGGTTCTTTGGTGCTAAATAGCAGTGAGCAAAATTTAATTTTGCTGCGAGGGTCAGATAAAATGTATTAAGGTCAGGGTGGCCAAATCCGTCAGCGGGACATTTCCGTCCAACGGCGTTTGCGGCTATTCAAACAACAGTGCACACTTAATGACTCGATCGGTAAAGCAGAGAGAACATTTTATACCCGCAGTCAAAAACAGATGGCGCTATCTAGCCAGTAAATGACAAAAAAAACCGCTTTCAAAGTTTAGTTGCCCTCCGACCTCGAACACGAGTGTAGTGTGCTGCTGTGTTTCGTGACAGTGCGATAACAAAATGTAAGTTTACGACTTAGTAAGTATGTTTATTATATAGTTCGATATGCATGTTTGTTGGTAGTTTTATCAATTTTCAATTATAATATGTTGGTGAGAAGCTATGGGTGGTTAAATATTGGTATTAACGAAATGATCAAGCAGACAAATCCGTCAATTGCGAAATGGGCAAAACCGTCATGTGCCGGAATTTCCCCATTTCATATATTGCCAACCTTTTTGATTTAACTTACTTAAATAATAACTATGAAAATTAATACCGAGTTTGAAGTCTCACTTAAATGTTAATATGTATTTGAAATAAAAGTGAAAACAAATGATTGCCCCCTCATTAAAAATATACCTCAATCTCTACTGTCGTGACAAATTGCAAGGCAAAAGAGCTATGTCGTAGTTTTAGTAATAAACGCGGAAAAGATGTCAAATTGTCAATAAACGGAGTTAAGAAAAAGAGGTGTAAAACTAAGCAGGTCGAAGGAGCAAGTTATTAAGATATGGTGTTATGGTATGTATTAAATATGATTAAAAATTAAAAATATTGTCGCGCCCATGTTAACAATGACTTTGATACTGTACTTCGGACCTTACTCAATAGTGGCGCCAACTGGTGAACACATAAACAGTAGCCCGTTATTTTAAAAACATGTCAGTTGACGGATTTTCCCTAGGGTTTGGGAATCTGTTTTAAAAGGTTCTCTACTCCTGATTGTAATAATAGGCCGGATTTGCCCCAAAAAATTATACTTGGCAATAAAATCTAAAATAAACCTTAAATTTAATTCGCTAAAGTTTAGTTTCGATTAACTGTTTAGCGGTATTTGTTCACTTGACGTACATGTTTGTAATACGTCACGATACAAGAAAAATCGTTGGTTGACGGAATAGCCCCAAACCGTCGTGAAAATCCGTCAACTGACATGTTTATTTAAAAAAAACATATTTAAATACCCAGCAGTACTTGTAATTTAATATGATTACCTTTATATAGTTGAATAAATGCTTAATCTATTACAGTGATCAGGTTTATTAAAAAGTAAATATCATCATAGTTATGACCTGCCAAAGTGAACTTATCAAAAAGTATAACGGAAATGCCCTCATTGACCTTATAGATTATTTCGCTTGCTTGGGTCTCAAAATTAGGACTTGAAGCAAAAACGAACCTTGCTCTCTTGTTGCACAAAATCTATTGCGAAAACGCCAATTAAACTCTCAGACGTCTCCGGAATTTCCTGCCAAATGCTACTAAAATTGCGCTTGCTCAGTCGTTACTTCTCCCCATTCTTGATTATGCAGATATCTCCTATTTAGACCTAACCGAGGAGCAACTTAATAAGCTTGAGCGTATTCAAAATGCCTGCATTCGGTTCATTTTCGGATTACGCAAATTCGACCATGTTTCTAGTTTTCGTTCTCAACTCAAATGGCTCCCTATCCGTCACCGCCGTAACTCTCACATACTTTCTTTACTCTTTTCTATACTTTTTAACCCTGCAACTCCCCGCTACCTCAAAGAGCGTTTCTCTTATCTTAATTCTATTAGATCCTCTCAAAAATTGCTCCTAAAAGTGCCATCTTCATCTTCCAAATTTTATAATTGCTTATTTACGTTCCAGGCCGTTCGTTTGTGGAATTCTCTCCCTCTCAACATTAAACGCGCGCAATCTATTGGTAGCTTTAAATCGCAACTTAAGGAATACTATTTATCTCTTCCTTAGGTTTTTAAGTTGACACTGTTGTTTCTTATTGTGTGTATTATATATGTATATATGTACGTATATGTATGTTTATTTTGTATTTATTTAAGTATGTATATTCATATGAATGTGCTGTGTTATCTATTTCGTCTCTTTTGTTTCTATGCACCACCTACTGCTTATTGTTTTTCTCTAGTCTCCACTACCCAAAGGTTGTCTGGAAGAAATCGCTCATTAGCGATAAGACCGCCTGTTGTTACCTCTACCTAAATTTATCTAATTGTAAAATTTGTGCTTGTAACTGTATGAGGTGTGCAATAAAGAGTATTTATTATTATTATTATTATTAATGTATAATTTGGACACGAAACGGGCTTTTAAAACCTAAATGTAAGTGTACTGTAAACATAGCGACAAACTACTGATAATAGTTTGTCTTTATATGTCACTTTGACAGTTGTGTTTGTTAGAAACAGACAAAAACATTAGTAAGACGTTCATCAAAAAGCGGTAAAATATATAAAGTAGAAATAATATGACTTCGTAGGTACTTAAATACAGCAAGTTTTTCACAACTTTCTTTTTTTAGGGTTCCGTACCCAAATGGTAAAAACGGGACTACCCCTACCCTATTACTAATACTCCGCTGTCCGTCTATCACCAGGCTGTATCTCATGAACCGTGATAGTTAGACAGTTGACACTTTCACAGATGATGTATTTCTGTTGCCGCTATAACAGCAAATCTATAAACAGAATAAAATAAATATTTAAGGGGGCTCCCACACATTTTTTTTTGCCGTTTTTATAGATAATGGTACGGAACCCTTCGTGCGCGAGACTGACTCGCACTTGGCCGGTTTTTCGAGTCTGATGAGAGTACACATATACCCGGCCGGTAGGTGTGGTGTAGTGCAATGTCTTATCTTCGCAAGTTCGCAACCAAATACGACATTTGTGATAATGGTGGTATTTATTTTAACTTTCTAAAGTATTGCATGAAATGCAATACATTGTATAGTAGCATACAGGTTGCGTGCATGGTTTTAATGTTTTGAGGCCGCTATGTGACATGTACAGCCTCAGCTCAGCAGCCGTTAGGCAATGAAATGTAAAGATTACAGCTTATAACTAAACATTTTTTTTATACCACGACGGTGGCAAACAAGCATACGGCCCGCCTGATGGTAAGCAGCTACCGTAACCTATGGACGCCTGCAACTCCAAAGGAGTCACATGCGCGTTGCCGACCCTTTACAAAAAGGAGGATTCACTGTGTTGACGATTCAAGGAACAAGAATGTCCCTCATCGTCAACACACTGGGTCCTCTTTGAGCTCTTTGGCAACCTTACTCACCAGCAGGAACACAACACTATGAGTAGGGTCTAGTGCTATTTGGCTGTGGTTTTCTGTAAGGTGGAGGTACTTCCCCAGTCGGGCTCTGCTCCAGATTTGAGCGATGACATTCGCTGAACGTGCCCTACCTCACTTAGCGAGAAATCCCAATGAACAGGAAATACAATTAAATACGGAAACGAATTTCAAAAGCCTTCGCAAAAATATGTACCTTTATATATCGGAGAGTAACATATATGCTGTTAAACCTTTCTATAAAAATGAATGATTCCTCTGTAATATTTGGCGATGAAAATAACAATGAAATTTCTGCGGAGCGTATCAGATAATATTATTAGAAGCTCGGATTATACCAAGGGTCTCTCCATGAAGTGACAGCTACGGCCTTGGTTATTATCTGATACTTTTTCGGGGTTGTCAAAATCCCCTTCGTTTATTTGCGGCATGACCACATATAAAATAAGATATTTAAGTAATTTGTAGTAGTAGTTTAGTTCAAAATACCACTTAGATTCGGGGTAAATTAGGTATTAAATCTGACATTTATCTAGTTTTGTATTAAAATTACTGATGGATAAGGTATATTGAGGCAGATTGGGGCAGGTCCAGCAATCAAACTAATCGCGTATACTTGTCAACCCTAGAAAGTCGAAAGGCAAAATTGTATGGAGATGTCATGTGTCACTGTTCATCTGTGAAAGTTCTGTCAAACACTGATTTTGTAGGGAAGATAAACTTCTGTATATAATACTATTATATTATTCTGCGATTATACTGATTATACTCACTTAATTTTCAAACTATCGCGAAGTTGAACGACACGGTCATATATTTACGAGTAGGTCAAGTAGAATGTGAAAAAGGAATGGGAAGAAATATCGAGGCGATTTATTGGACACAAATATGTTTTCATGACCTTAATCTCATAACTATAAGGTTGTACACACATCCAATAAATTGCATCATTGTTTTAGAATTTAGGCCATGGATATACTTCTATTTTTTTAGTAGTTAAAATTTTATAAACATAAAACATGTATGCTCTTGATGAAGTGTCTGACTACTTGTAACAACTTGCCATATCGCAAAAATGAATGTCTAGTAAAGAAAATTATGCATGCAATTTATTGAGACGTTCGTCATACATAATATACATATGTAGTACTTAAGCAGGAACCGTCATCATCATCATACTCGTATAACGACTTCAAAATCGGTGTACAGAAACTGAAGTGATATTATCAGGAGACTTTAATATTGACGTTTACCCTATTTATTAGGATTTTAACACCATTAGGTACATGTAATATTATTTAAGCATTCTGTTTTAAAATTAAAATTTTGGTAATTGAATGGGCATTTTTTTGCTAAAATGTTAGAGAAAATCGAGGTAAGAATATAAGATTAGAAAGTACAAAATGTATCGGTAAAATTCCCAAAAAGAAACTCAACTCGCAAGGGAATCCCTGGTTTAACTTCAAGTACATAGTTCCCAACTAGCGTAGACAAAAATATCATATTGCCCTACTGGGACTAGAAATGTGAACTATCGGGGTAGCGTTATAAAAATAAACGGATGCCTTACAAGGTCGTCCTGAAAGTGATATCTCGAGGGACGGGAGAGCCATGTGTTTGACAACGTCCGACATATTCACAATAGATTTTACCATTTATTTTCGTCCAAAAATGGCTTCGACACCCTTCTTTAATGGTATACAGAAACATATACAGAAGATTTTTTCTTACAAAACAAACAAAGTTTAGATATTATTTTAAAAGTAATTCTTATTACATGAAACGTCTATTTTGTCAAAAAATATTTATGTACAGTCGGCAAAAACTGTACATAATGCTCCAAGTTTAGCTCAGGCTACCAAGTACTTAAAATACATAACTTTTCACCGGTAATAGCATTATTTGTATAATTATCACGATTATTTGTTCCTGAATTATGGATGTTTTCTATGTGTGTATGTATCTACTCGTAGTAAGTAGAAGTATGTTTATCGTCGCTAATAGCGATGCTTATGCTTACTAATAGCGACTCGCTATTAGTAAGCATGTATTTTCTATTTTCGCCAAATATTTATTTGTTTATTTTATATCAAACCATATATTCACTGAACTCATCTTAATGTGAAATCTTATTGTGATTGCAATTCGCAATCCCACAGAAGACATCCGGTTTTAAGTGATCACCGTGATAGTACTGATAATATAAAGTGGTATCGGTAAATTTGACTTTTTTTTAATGACAGTGATTTATTTACCTCTACCATATTACTACTTCCCGATAAGGGTCAGATGTTCATTGTGCAATTATTAGCAACACTTTTTTCCGTTACAGAAAGTTACAATTAACATGTGGCTTTGTTGCCTTCAGATTTACGATTTTACGAGCTGACAAAAATAACTACGAATGCCTTTTATTTTCACCATAACATTTTTTTATCTACACTCACATTGTAAGTCCTCTAAAACGTGTTCAAAAACGGTAGCGAATAGCTATCATTACCACAACCGATTTTACTTATGATAAGCTTTTTATCTGTGGCAGTAACGTAATATTAACTTTACATGCTCAAATATTGATACGTTATGAGATATGATAACATAATGTAGGTACACCTGCACGCGCCCGCGCGGCCGCCGACACGCGCCCGCGCGACCGCCGGCACAATCGTGTTGGCCATGGCGGTGCAATGGCGGCCATTCTATGGTTTCCGAAAACGGCATTTAGGATAAATAATATGAGTGTAGATAAAGCAGTGTATGCAACTGTACGTAATTAGGCCTTAAACACTCGTGTGATCTTATTATGAAACCGTAACCGCACTCGTATTTTAAGGACCCTTATTACGTAACAGTTACATAAACTACTATTATATGTGCAGTTAACGTCAAATATATGTGTACACTTTTTCACATTAAGCTTTTTTAATAAGGTGCATAAGTGTGCACATATCTTTGACTCCGACCGTACCCTAAGCCGAGTGACAACAGAAGCTTGAAAAAAACTACTCACAGTTAATACCCATCTCTTCACACTTCTGTTTGCCGTATAAAATTGTACTAATAGAACCAATATGGGCCCGGACAGATGTTTGGCAAAACTGTTATTTTTGTCCAAGGGTGCGGGGTGTACATTTTATGGTTATTTTCTTAGCAGGGGGTGTCTGTGTGTCAATTAGTAAATACTAACAAACTTTGCGTTCTGAAATGTAAACAGGGGATGCATTGCATAATGCGGTTAGGGGATGATATATTGTCATTTGTTTTTCTGTATGTGGCCCATTATGGAGATAGAGATTTGTATTTATGTGCCCAAATAAAGTTGTATTTATTTTGCATCGACACTTCTATTGCAATTTTTACGGTTTTGTAACCACAGCTAAATAGCACTAGACCCTACTCATACTGTTGTGTTCCTGCTGATAAATAAGGTTGCCAAAGAGCTCAAAGAGAACCCAGTGTGTTGACGATGAGGGATACCCTTGTTCCTTTAGCCGTCAACACAGTGAATCCTCCTTTTTATAAAGTGTCGGCGAGTAGCTGCTTACCATCAGGCGGGCCGTATGCTTGTTTGCCACCGTCGTAGTATTAAAAAAACGGCCAAGAGCGTGTCGGGCCACGCTCAGTGTAGGGTCCCGTAGTTTTCCGTCCGTCACAGTAAGTGTCCCCACTTAAGAGTTAAAATAACACCGCTATGTAGGATATGATATGAGCGTTCCACGTACAGCGACATCTATCGGCAAATTAAGTAAACTATTGCGCGCGAGCTTAAAGTATGGAAGATGATTTTTATGGGATAATTCTTTATTACGTGAACCGATTTTCACCGTTTTTAGTTTATTTGAAAGCACGTCATTTCATTGTGATTTTGTAGAAATTACAGGTACAAAAAACACCTGCTTATATGGTTCAATTACAAACTTAGTTCAGAAAACATTATTTTTTAATTTTTTTCCAAAAACTATTCAACCTATCAAGTTCAAAATAATTTTCCTAGAAAGTTTTTATAAAGTTCTACTTTTGAGATTTTTTTCACATTTTTAAAACTTATGGTTCAAAAGTTAGAGGGGGGGGGACACATTTTTTTTTACTTCTGGAGCGATTATTTCCGAAATTATTTACATTATCAAAAAATTATTTTAGTAAACCCCTATTCATTTTTAAATACCTATCCAACAATATATCACACGTTAGGGTTAAAACGAAATAAAAATCACTCCCCACGTTACGTATACGGGGAGGTACCCTAATAAAACATTTTTTTCCACTTTTTATTTTACCCCTTTGTCGGCGTGATTGATATACATATTGGTACCAAATTTCAGCTTTCTAGTGCTAACGGTCACTGAGATTATCCGCGGACGGACGGACGGACGGGCAGACATGGCGAAACTATAAGGGTTCCTAGTTGACTACGGAACCCTAAAAATGGCCTAACGAAACCCTTATAGTTTCATCATGTTCGTCTGTCCGTCCATCCAACCGGATGTCACAGCCATTTTACTTGAAAAATAAAAATTGTATCTTCATAAATTTAAACATAAGGTCCATTTTTTATGCTGCTACTGAATTCTGTAGTAAAATTGCAGATTTTTTTTGACATGTAGGTATATAATATAAATGTCTATAATGTTCTTAAATCTAATATTAACATGTTGCACATCAATCGATAGGTCTTTAAAAATGACACTGAGGTTTATTTAAAGAGTTTTTGATTAAGTAACATATTTTCAGAAATAATTTCTTTCTGAAGTCCAAAACCAGCCAAGAGCGTGTCGGGCCACGCTCAGTGTAGGGTTCCGTAGTTTTCCATCCGTCACAGTAAGTGTCCCCACTTGAGAGTTTTTGAAAGCACGTCATTTCATTGTGATTTTGTAGAAATTACAGGTACAATAAACACCTGCTTATACGGTTAAAACAAACTTAGTTCAGAAATTATTTTGTAATTTTTTTTCAAAAACTATTCAACCTATCAAATTCAAAATAATTTTCCTAGAAAGTTTTTATAAAGTTCTAATTTTGAGATTTTTTTCATATTCTTAAAACTTATGGTTCAAAAGTTAGAGGGGACGGGGACGGACACATATTTTTTTACTTCTGGATCGATTATTTCCGAAAATATTTACATTATCAAAAAATGAATTTAGTAAACCCGTATTCATTTTTAAATACCTATCTAACAATATATCACACGTTAAGGTTGAAATGAAAAAAAAATCACGCCCCACTTTACGTATAGGGGAGGTACCCTAATGAAACATTTTTTTCCACTTTTTATTTTACCACTTTGTCGGCGTGATTGATATACATATTATTTAGTACCAAATTTCAGCTTTCTAGTGCTAACGGTCGCTGAGATTATCCGCGGACGGACGGACGGACGGGCAGACATGGCGAAACTATAAGGGTTCCTCGTTGACTACGGAACCCTAAAAAACCGTGTGCCCTCCCCTCTAACTTTTGAACCAAAGGTCCAAAAATAGGAAAAAATCCTGAAGATGCGCTTTATTAACACAGTTACTTTCTAACATTATCGGTTCAGCCATTTTTGAGTTACATCCAAAAAACTTCTTTCATAGGCAGATACGACCTTTTGGAATTAACCCTCCACTATGCGTGGTTCGACACACACTTTGCCGGTTTTTTTAAGTTGCTAGAAATCTGAGGATGCATTAGGATGCTCTGTGTTGACTGCAATGCAAACATTTTAGTTTTTATAAACTGACCCCTTCTTAGGCAAATGCATTTTTATTCTCATACAAATTATTAGGATCTTAGAGCCGCCGCAAATTAATGAATACATTAATTCACTAAATAAATAAAAGATAAGCAGGCATCGAAAATGTTACAGGTAAGGCACTGGTCCCACCGCGAGCGAGTAAGCTATGAGATATCGGCTATTTTCTAGCCCAAGAAACGAACAAAAGATAATCGCTCCCGTGTAAATAAAAGAGAGACATATACACCGTGGGCTGGAATAACCCGACAGATCTTAACCACGAATTTCTAAGACCAAAAGAAGGAAAAAATATTATGTGACTTTAGGTCAATTTCGCCGAAAAAAAATTTTTTTTTTGAAAAGCAAATGTTATTAATAAAATTATCGCCTAAAACAAATCAGTACATTTTTTTTGTAAAAATTTAGTTTCTGCAAAGTTTTCCTTGTCACTTTGATATCTGTCAATAAGGACGTGTAAACTATGTCCAATAGTGGCAACAACGCCATTAGAAAGGCGTTTTGTGATGAGTTATAATAAAAAGTGTATTTTTTTAAAATTGGTATTAACTCTGAAACTAGGCGTATTCCAGAAAAGTTTATAGGACATTTTAGTATCTAAATATGATCAGGAATACACTGTTAAAATATGTCTATTTATATGGGCCCACGGTGTATATTTATAGTTCATCGCTGGCTGTTCACAGTGCAATGAACTATAAATATATCTCTCTCTTTTATGTACACGGGCGCGATTATATTTTGTTCGTGTCTTGGGCGAGAAAATCGCCGATAGCTCATCGTTACTCGCCCGCGGTGGGACCAGTGCCTAACTAAAGGTCAATCGGTAAACATTTCGCGTGACAATGTGACGCGTGACAAACGTGACATCACGTCAGTAACGAAAGTGGATCGCGAGAATCGTGACGCTGACAGCTAGATGTGTTTAGTAGGGTGACAAAATTAAAAAAAAATTCTACGTTTAATTTTTTCATCCATCAATCCAGACAGTATCGTTATAGTTTCTTAATGATATTCGTATATAATGATGTACAAAACTGCATTTTTCGATGTACTGTTTGTTAATTGTGACACATTTTTCGACCCATTATTAGCGTGACGAACGTGCCGACTCGTTATGAAACGTGCACTGAGAGCTAAAGATGCAAATATAATGGCAGTGACTGAATAAGGTAATACATGTTTTAGTTAAAATATATAAAGATTGCAATCATCATTGGCCACAGCATCTGTTGTAGATGTTTGTTGCGGCGCTTGTAGGTTTACGGGTTTCCGCATCGCCGTTGATGGCTATAGAGTCCTATAGCAGCACGGCATTTCTTGCCACATCGATCGCACACAAAACGCGAGTCCGCAGGAGGTGGTAGAGCACGACGTAGACTTTTCTGCTTAAGGTTCTCCAGCCAGTCATCGTCATGCTTTGAAGTTCCGACTTTTATGTCGTGACGCCATTCGGGTCTCATCTCGGCGCGTTTCTCCCAACCGTCAATCCGAATGCCAAAACTATCCATGTCCCGCTTACATGTCTTTAAACCTTAGAGTTGGACGGCCAACAGGTCTTTTTGCGTTCGCTATCTGACTCAGCATTACTTGGCGTGGTAGTCTCTCAGGGTCCAAGCGATGTACATGACCAAGCCAGCGAAGTCTTCTCTGCTTTAACATTGCAGTAATGCTACAGCAATGCGTCCTCGAGAGTACCACCTCCTTACTAATTTTATCCTGCCAAGTGACTCCAAGAATAGTCCTCAGGCAGCGCATGTGGAAAGCGTTGAGTTTGCGTTCTTGTTTCGCATATGTAGTCCACGTTTCTGACGCGTACAACAATACACTTAAAACGCAGGTCTGGTATACAAGTACTTTGGTGTAAGTAGTAAGCTTGAGGTTTCTCCATACGCGTGCAAAAAGCTTCCCAAAAACAGTTGATGCTCTGCCTATCCGAGTATCTATCTCCTTGTCGTTAGATAGTGACTGGGTGGTTGTAGAGCCAGAAATGATCCACGACATCGAGCACATCACCGTCGAGTCTGATTTTTGGAGACTGGTTTACGCCTTGCACCATAATGACTGTTTTCCTGGTGTTTACGCTCATAGAAAACAGCCGACAAGCGCGACCAAATCGCGTCACCAACACCTGGAGGTCGTTTTCAGAGTTTGCAACTAGTGCAGCATCATCCGCATACAGAAGTTCTCTAGCAATTACGTCTAGACGCCTATTTCTTGATTTGAGAAGACTAATATTATAAAGTTTTCCATCCTTTCTAGTATGCAGATGTACTCCGACGTCACAATCCTCAAAAGCAGCCAGAAGCAGTGCCGAGAAGAAGATACCAAAAAGAGTAGGTGCTAGCACGCAGCCTTGTCTGACTCCACGGTTCACGCAAAAAGGCGCAGACTTTTCGCCTTCAAATATAACGGAGGCGTTCATGCCATCATGGAAGGGCCTAATGAGTGACAAAAGTTTCGGAGGGCATCCAATTGCGCGCAATACTTCGTATAGGCCTTCTCTACTCACAGTATCAAATGCCTTATTGAGATCAATAAAGGCCATATACAACGGTACACGATGTTCGCGAGATTTTTCTTGAAGCTGCCGAAGAGTAAATATCATGTCGTTGGTCGAACGACAAAAAAAAAGAAAATTGCAATAAGTAGTAGTTTGTTAATCAAGGGTTGAACACGAGAGATATTTCTGGTGATCGAAGTAATGGCGCCAATAGCTCGAGGGTGAAATGGGTAATTTTACCGGAGTTAAACAGTCAACTTTCTACCTTTAAAAAAACTTTCTACCCGGCTATGTACCCAGGAAAATAAAACTTTCCGAACAGGAGAGATGAAAAATAATATGCTGTTTTAGTGAGTTCCCGATATATCATCGCAACGAGTACCATTTTCCCCTACCATACAAACATACAAAAATCTAGCATAATATTCGTCGTCAATAGAAAAATAAAATAATGTAAACAAACGCATTTACAGTCCTTGCTTCTCAATCACGCACTTTTAAAGAACAACCTCGGTTTGATTGTCAGCTTATACACATAAAACTTATATATTCAGTTTTGGGAAAAATATCCATTAAATATTTCAATGAAAACGAATTTATTCAATAATATTTTGTAATGTGTCAAATGCTTTTTTTGCCTAGAAACGCAGCCATATTTGTTTACCTTATTTCATTGTTCAATTGACACCGAATTTACAAACGACCTAATCAGTATTTTCCACATATATTAACAGAATTTCAAATATTGAAGTCAAACTTAATATTGCGATAACTGGAAAACATTTCTTCACTCAAAGATCTCATACAAGTCTCCTCACCATGTGTAATAAAAGGATTTCATTTATTATATTTAACCTTCCAGACAATTCAGAGGCGCGTTACCAAAGCCTATTCATCTCGGCCTACAAGCCTCTGCAAGAGAAACGACGCTCGGCATATTAGAACACCTCGCAAACTATACATCAAAATGACAGATGGCTTTGGCGAGCTCCTGGTTTAGATTTAGAATTTAGAGGTGCTAGAATTTAATTTGACTGTGAAGGGATGCTGCGTTTTCCTATTGAATTTATAATGTTGATAGATTGTATATGTTATGAATATGTTCGAAACGAAATCGCTTATTTACGCAGTCAAAAAATTGCGCCAGTAGTTTCATTTTTGCTTAACAAAATGTAATGATATAAAAATACAAAAAGTTTATTTCATAATATATTTTTTTGTCAAAAGTGCAACAAGTTTTCTAGAATATCGAGATTCAGATGTTGTCGAATACTTCATACCTACGAAGAAAGGATGGTTCACACGCGTCCTACACGACACTTCATTTTGTTAGAAAGCGTCACGTGATCCTTAGAGATCACGTGATGTTCTTTATACAACATGAAGTGTCGGAAGTGTCATGAAGGACACGTAACGCTACAGCGTCAACCATTCTTAATGGTATTCATCAATGTCATTTTATATCATTTAAATAGGTAAGTGTTTTTCTAGTTGTCACTATAAATCGAAAACTTCTAAACGCTGATTATCTCTCAAAGTAAATATATAATCTACTTAGAACAAGAATGTCCTTATGGCGTAACACATTTGCTTGCCACCCTATTTAACACGTGTTCGATGTTTACCTTTGACAACGAACTTATTTACTACCTATGTTTTTCACTCATAAAATCGTGTACATTATTATTATGAACCCTAATACTGCAGCTCAAGAATCGACTTCTATAAGCCGGGTCCCCCTTGTCATATCCCATGTTGTAAAGCTGAGAAGAACATGCTTACATTGTTTTCACGATGCTATTATGCCATTGTCATCTTGGAAGAATAATAAGTAAGGAAGCGTAATCAACGCTCCAAATGTGCTCCACTTTCCTGGTGCCAAAGTGGGCGGAGCTTGTGACAGCGGTGCCCTAATGTCATGTCAAACATTTTGAAATTGTCATGTCGTCAAAATATTAGTTTTTTCGGCCCATGAAATTTCGGTAATATATCGGTATTAAAATGCCTGTGCCGTGCATTGGTGCAGGAGCCACACAGGCGCCAAAGATGGTGATATTTCTTTTCATTGGTAAGTAAATCACGCATAGATATTCTCATACATTACGGACTTGGTCGATGTTATGCAATATAAGTTTTGGAAAAGTAAACATAACTCATTTGAGGAAAAGTATAATGCATTAATGTTCATTTATAAGTATTACCTAGTAGTAATAGCAGTTAGGTTTCCGTTGTTAACAAAGAATCTTTTCAGTTTGTTTTTTTCGATATACAGTATGCCACTTCTAATACAACTGACTAATAGATATGACTCTTATTTTTCATTAATAATGAATGCTATAACTTCATAGCATAGTCTTTAATTATCAAATCTAGAGCAGAGCCCGACTGGGGAACTACCTCTACCTTACAGAAAACCACAGCCAATTAGCACTAGACCCTACTCATAGTGTTGTATTCCTGCCGGTGAGTAAGGTTGCCAGAGAGCTCAGAGGATGCAGTGTGTTGACGACGGGGGATCCTCTTGTCCCTTTAGCTGTCAACACAGTGAATCCTCTTTTATATGAAAGCGTCGGCAACGCACATGAGACCTCTGGAGTAACAGGCGTCCATAGGCTACGGTAACTGCTTACCATCAGGTGAGCCGTATACCTGTTTGCTACAGTTGTAGTATAAAAAAAATGGATACAAAATGTAAATTTATCTTTGTATTTCCCTAAGCCTGCTAAAATAAATAGTACACATAAACGACCTCATCCGTTATTTTTTTAGTTCTAAAAAACGAGGAAGCAAGGAGAATTTTAACTATTTATATTGAAGGTATGCTATTATTTTCTAGTCTGGTCATAAATAAAATAAAAAATATTTTTTTGCCATAATCAACCTTAATTGCTTAAAATTATGTTGCTTGAGACATAGAGGGTCTCCATAATGTAACGGATTTATAAAATTGTAAAAAAGTTCAAAATCCCAACTATTTTATGTTAATTTCTGCTTATTTCGTAGTATGTAAGTCCCTATATTGTAATTAAGCACTTTCATTAAATAAATGAAAGGATGATGGGCTTTCATATTATTCCTTATTCCAAGAACGATTAAATTTACGTATATTACATAAGTAATGAAAAATGCACCAAAAAATAAATTGTTAATTGATTGTATTATTATTTATTACGTGAATCCATCCACGTCAAACTTAGGCGTATTTATTATACGTTAACTTGACATTTCAGTTATTTTATTTGAGTCCTCCTTTGAGATCTCCTGTCCAATTAAACTTCATTGTCAAATTGATTTTGACCACTCACAACACGGCAACTTTTCTTATTGGTGAACCGGCATGAAACCTTTGCGGAATTAAGGTTAACACAAAAAAATATGCTTAAAGAATGAGTACTTGATTGGTTAATAAGACATAAGACATTTTAGTTTTGTAAACGTGAAAGTGGGTCGTGTTTTCACATGAACTTTGCTTGCCTTTACTCGTCTTGATATTATATGTCGATGATTGTCATGTTATTGTGTATCGACAAACATATTATTGCTGCCGCTAAAAAAAAACGAATAGTTATAGGTATATAACTCTGTGTTCTACAACATACTCTGTATCTTTCCAAAATTGTTTTGCCTCTATTTTGATATTCGCATGTTTGTAATTTTAAATATAATATTTATTAGCTTTTATTATTAACTCAATCGTATTTCCAACTGAGCAACAGAAATGTTAAAATTTATTTGTGGAAACTGTTTGGCTTATGAATGTATCATCTGATTGACTATTTGTATTGTATTTGTCTGTTTGTTTCCCAAAGGTTTAAATAAATAAATATGATAAATGATAACACTCACATAATGAAAAAAACTGAACCTCAAGAGAAAGACCAGAATATTTTTTTGTTTCACTTTTATTAAGATAAGATGAAAGTTGAAAAGGAAAATAAACCCAGAGCCAACAAACTCGAAATTGAGTTTTAAACTGCAGTTATATTTGTGGCATTATTTGTTGCTTGAATGTCAATGCTAATGTTGATGTGAGGTTATGAGTGTTGTGTTGTGTTACTTGGGATTAGGTCATTGACTTGATCAATGGAACTGTGATCCCGTGGTTTAAAAGTTCAACAAGATATTTCAACTTTACTATTTGTAGTCGATGCGTTAAGATAAGTGTCGTAAAATTCATTCGTTTTTTTCTATTTCCGCGCGCAAACTTAATTGTTTGCATGGACAAATTATAAGACTTTAAATAAACACAGCCCAATTATTCTAAGAAAAGTATCAAAGATAATTGTTTTATAATTATGCTATCATTAAAACCTAGAATAATACTGTATCAAGCAAAGTGCTAGTTAATAATGGTATCTGAACTATATTTACACCTTGCTGTAGGATTTACTCGCCTAATTTCGGTGTTGTCGGAACATTAGCAAGGCTGACTCAAGCTGGAGATATCTTCTTGTCTCATGTGGCCCTGGTACCGATTTCTACCATTAAAACAGCATGAAAATAAAGTTTGCTGTCGGCTGTAAAATTGTAGTTTTATCCCAAACTAATTAGACTTTACTTGTGTATTATGTAACATTATTATCCTTAGAATATTTAAGAAAATGGGTAGGTACATAGTGCGTCTTAAATTAAAAGCGGCTGACTTTCTTATACAGTTTTATTTAGTGGGGTCCACCCATGTATGAATGTGCTTCAAATCTTGTAACTGAAACTTCAACCACTTCCCGCCCGTTGTCTGATTGTACAGAAATTGGTTATACTTCCGTAATTTACATACATGACAATGTTATCTTCTAGGTACAGTGATCAATAAAAGTGTTTACCTACCAAAAATATTCATGGTAGTTACTGGTTTAGATTGAGGTGCTTTAAATCGAAATATGAATAAGTTTATAAGAAAATAAAATATTTGAAGGATCGAATCGTCGCTTTGCATAACATTGACTGTGGACTGCACTTCACGTACAAGTTTTATATTTCAATTCATGTTTGTAACTTTTCAGACAGATCAAGATGCAATAAAAGTGGTTGTCTTTATTTCAAGTTTGCTCCGAGAAACAATATTTTTATTATTCAATACTGTGTTTGTGTTCAAATGTAAATAGATCTACTTCAAACTATTGAAAATCTTTAACAGTCCTCTAACATGTAAATGTAACATTGTTTATAATTATAATACACTAGCATTTTCCCGCGGCTTCGCCCGCGTACTATAAGTACTCAAAAAGTATACGATACCCATGTTGATTTTCAGATTTTGTGACCACATTTGCCCCTTTTAGGGGTTGAATTTTCAAAAAACCTGAAATACGTGTTTACTCATTTATCATTAGGAATACTCGTGTGAAGTTTCGAATAAAATAGTCTAACAAATCTTGATTCGCCATACAAACTTTGGACCCCCATTTTACCCCCTTAGGGGGTGAATTTTGAAAAATCGTTTCTTAGTGCATCCCTAGACCTTATAAGGAACCTACGTGCCAAATTTGGGATCTCTAGAACCAGCGGTTTGGGCTGTGTGTTGATATATCAGTCAGTCAGTCAATCAGTCAGTCAGTCAGTCAGTCAGTCAGTCAGTCAGTTTCTTCTTTTATATATTTAGATAGGTCCGTGGATTTGTTTGTTCAACGGGTCAACAGCGCCTCGTGGGAAACGAGTTCTGTCAAGCTGGTCTAATTTGACAGACATTCAGATGTACTCTTTGAGTAATAATAAAATTGTTATTACTCAAAGCCTCTCTACAAGTTTCTTTCTCGTACATGGATTAATAGTGCTCTTGCCCTGCTCTTGGGAGGCATACGAGTATGTGAAGTCGAAACCAATACGCAGAAGCCCTTTTCGACAATTTAATGAAATGTTAGGAGCGGAGAGTTAATGAAATCTAAAAATACATACATATACTCGTATTATTTTTGTGATCCTTTGAAATACAGTTATTGAGAACAAAAGAAACAAAAGGACAAACAACAATATATATAAAAAATACACTAATGAATACTATCTAGTGGGCTAGGTACGCCTACGCCCAGCCTACGGTGCTTAAACTATATGTACAAACAAATGTCCCCTATGTCACTACTATTTGGTAAGGTGCCCATGAGGCTGGCTGCGTTACCTCGCTGAATAGCAATGCCAATGCGCTATATTATGATATGTATTATATATTCTGTACCTCTATGCTGCACTGATATTATATGTTATACATTAGTAGTAAAGATCACGGACCTAACTTCCGTCGCTACTACGATTCTCAATGAATAAAACATACAATGCCCATTCATTTGAATTTAATACGTCAAGTTACTCTTAGATATTTTAAGTTTATTTGGAATACTGCAATTATGAAAACTAAGCTCTTTTCTTGAAGATTAAATCAGTTTTCGTGGCAATCAGTCAACGTGGAATATAAAAAATGGCGATTTTGCACCGCGGGCTGCCATAAATAAAACGGAGGCGGCAAAACTTTTCGCCTTCTCGTGAGCTCGCTGCGGCCTTATTCTGAGATCTACATCTAATAATATTTGTGAAAAAACACATGTACAGTAGAATACTTCAATATCTGTACAGTCGCCATCTAATATATCAGGGCAGACAAGGTACTCAATAATGTCTGAACATGCACTTATTCGCCTTGACAAAAGAGGCGTCGTTTAGATATTTGTGAAGACCTTGGCCGCTCCGATATATTTGATCGCGACTGTATACTTGGACGCTTAGAAATATATGACTATCGTGTACCTACACATATTTTTTAACGCCCGGGTGTACCTACAGATAATGGAGAACTCACTGTACAAGATGGTGTAATAGTAGTTTATGTAACTGTTACGTAATAAGGGTCCTTAAAACATGAGTGTGGTTTTATGAAACGAGTCGCAGGTGAGTTTCATAATAAGATCACACGAGTGTTTTAAGGCCTAATTACGTACAGTTGCATACACTGCTTTATCTACACTCATATTATTTATTCTAAATGCCGTATTCGGAAACCATAGAATGGCCGCCATTGCACCGCCATGGCCAACTCGATTGTGCCGGCGGTCGGGGAGGCGCGTGTCGGGCTGTCGGCGGTATCGCGGGAGGGTGCAGGTGTACATTATGTTATCAAAACTCATAACAGATCAATAGTTGAGCATGTAAAGTTAAAATTACGTTACTGCCACAGATAAAAAACTTATCATAGTAAAATCGGTCGTGGTAATGCCATTGCCTACCGTTTTCGAACACGTTTTAGAGAACTTACAATATGAGTGTAGATAAAGGTATATTATTCGTCTCTAATTATTTTAAGACACCGATATCCATTAAAAATGTTTTCATGGAAATCGCCTGGCTAATTTGAATGATTTTTGAGCCCCATATGATTTTAACATTGTCAATATATGTATGTCATCGACGTCATCGTATATCCGTGATACAGTGAGTAAATAATACTTAATTCCTCAAAATAAAGTAGTTAGTTACAAGCCCAACTATTTTAATTAAGTAGATATAATATATAATTATACAATAAATTAGTATAAGTACCTACCTACCCATTCTATAGTCTTAAGAAATGACATGATGAATATTTGCCATATTACAGATGTACAGTCGCCATCAGATATATCGGAGCGTCCAAGATGGTCACAAATATCTGAACAACGCCTCTATTGCCAAGGCGATAAAGTGCATATTTAGATATTTTTGAATATCTTGACCGCTTAGATATATTTGACGGCGAGTGTACCTAAATGCCAAATAAACATCATCACAGTCAAAACATTTAAAAGGTTTTTTAAAAGTCATAGTATGCTCATTGCTAAATAATAAACGGAACAAAATCGTTTCACAACCGCTTCGTGGAGTAATTAGAGCTCAGGATCCGGAATAAGAAGTTCGGGTACAATTTGTCCGGACGCGGACGTTCGGGCGCTCTACGCGGGAAATGAGCGTATTTGTCTTACCTGCGAAGGGCGAGGCCCTACTGCTAGCGGTAAACAGCCATGCGGGCTTAAAAAAATCATGAACGATCTGTAGAATGGACAAATAAGAAGGCCACCAGACACTGTCTAATAATGTCATTATTTATCTACTCATCCTTCTCATGCTTCATATACCTAGAAAAGGATGGGCCTATAAGTCCTTATATTCTGCCTGCCTTTGTCCAGTCCGTCTGTCCGTCCATCCGTCCGTCACAGCCATTTTACTCGGAAACTATAAGATGTATCTTAATAAAATTTAGACGTGAAGTGTACTTTGTGTGCGGCTAAATAGCCGCATAACTAAATAGTTATGTGGTGAAATTGCAGAATTTTCAGGGGGAGGGCGCTCCACAAACTTTTGAAAACATTTTTTTTACCAAATATCAACATGTTGCACATCTATCGATTGGTCTTTAAAAATAACATTTTGTGATTAAGTGAATGTTTTCAGAAATAATAGCTTCGAAAGTCGGAAAAATAGCGTCCCCCCTGTACTTAACTTTTGAACCGTAAGTTCAAAAAAAATAGAAGATGCGCGTTATCATATACTTTCTACGAAAATTGTTTTGAACATTATCGGCCCAACTATTTTTGTGTTATTTCCAAAAAACTTCTTCCATAGGTATCAGATACGACCTTTTGGCAGTTTAGTTCTTATTCCATTGAAGCTACGGAACCCTCCATTAGGCGTGGTCTGACACGCAATTGGCCAGTTTTTTTTCTCAACTCTTATCAACGCCTTCTTTTAAAAAAACGGCCAAGAGCGTGTCGGGCCACGCTCAGTGTCGGGTTCCGCAGTTTTCCGTCCGTCACAGTAAGTGTCCCCACTTGAGAGTTTTTGAAAGCACGTCATTTCATTGTGATTTTGTAGAAATTACAGGTACAATAAACACCTGCTTAGTTCAGAAATTATTTTGTAATTTTTTTTCAAAAACTTTTCAACCTATCAAGTTCAAAATGTTTTTCCTAGAAAGTTTTTATAAAGTTCTACTTTTGAGATTTTTTGCATATTTTTAAAACTTATGGTTCAAAAGTTAGAGGGGCGGGGGGACAAATTTTTTTTTACTTCTGGAGCGATTATTTCCGAAAATATTTACATTATCAAAAAATGATTTTAGCAAACCCCTATACATTTTTAAATACCTATCCAACAATATATCACACGTTAGGGTTGAAATGGAAAAAAAAAATCACTCCCCACTTTACGTATAGGGGAGGTACCCTAATAAAAAAAAAATTCCACTTATAATTTTACCACTTTGTTGGCGTGATTGATATACATATTAGTACCAAATTTCAGCTTTCTAGTGCTAACGGTCACTGAGATTATCCGCGGACGGACGGACGGACGGGCAGACATGGCGAAACTATAAGGGTTCCTAGTTGACTACGGAACCCTAAAACCCTAATAGCTAAAAATATGTATTCATACATATTATCAACCCTACAACATTTTGTTATGCAGAGGTAGGTAAATAATTTTCATTAGTGGTGGTAGTTTTGGTAATATTATATACAATTTTCACAACAACGATTAAAATAACTGATAAAATACTCCCAGGAACAATAAAAACCTCGTATGCATATATCCATATGTATTTACCAGTTTTCATTATTATATACCTAACATAAATTATATGTACACGTGCTACGAAATGAAGCCCCGCTCAAACTGAGGCTTCACAATTTAGCCAAGAGCTATCCATACATAAATTCACTTACCAACGGTTATGAATGTTAATAATTAAACACCGGCTAAGGCACCTGGATAACTTTTATACCGCACTGTTCCACTGGCTCAGTGCAGCACAAAGAACTTTAGCACTTCACTAAATAAACTTTGTTTTAACCTCAAACTATATACAGTCGCACAAAACGAATAAAGTTCATTTGAGTAAATAAACGTTGAGTGTGTTCTATTATTTTACGGGCAAGTAAAATATGAAACTGCATTAATGTTTGGGCGCCATTAAATTTAAATGAGTACCAAATATTGACCATCATTGTATGTACCTAAAAATAAATATAAGAAACTCGAATTTGTAGATTGTTTTAAAAAATAATAACTTGGTATCGACTTCGACTATTGTTAGTAGGATGATTTTCAATGTTAGTTATCAGCTATTTGTTTACACTTGAGTACCTATCTATTAACCATATTGAATACTTACTTTCATTTTCTTGCAGAGTAAGAAACTAAAAGCTAAGTGAATTAATAGTAATGCTGCAATGTAGAGTACAGAATAGATGCATTCCCAAACGCATAATACTTAGATAATTTCTATTGTGCGTTTTGGCACGATAGATATTCATCTACATATACACTCAATCACAATAAAAACGGGTCACCGTTTCATTGTTATCGAGTATACTAGCTGCATCAAGCAGATTTTATTACACGCGAGTGGATTTTCAATGAGATTCTTTGAACAAATGAACCTAGAAAAAATGGAGCGTCTGTTCATTTATTAAAATATATTATTTTGTTTCAGGTCTACTCCGAAATTGGTGTGCTCAGACGCATCGTACAGACTGAGCCACTATGAAATCGAGGCACTTAATGCTGTAAGTACTTATTGCAATAGTCATACTCATTATCATTAATTTTATACAGTGGCCTTAACTGTCCAAATATTCCTTTTATATTTCTTTCTTTATTAATGGTAAAGGAAAAAGTCGCAATACGATACAGCCAAGCCAAGTGTTTTGGCGATATTATCTAGGTTTCCATGAGATATCGCTGGCTCAATATTACAGGGTTCTATGTTGCATTTTCGTGGTAAGTAGTTAAATTTAGACTTAGTTTTACTACGACAATGTTCAAATTTCGATCCAATATTGGGCCAGCGATATTTTAACCACTTCACTAGCATCTAGTATTATCAAATGATACCTAATAATGTTTCATGGGTAAATTACTAGAAACCCAGGCCTGATATAACCAATTTCTGCTTCGAAAGTTATACAAGATAATTTTAAACAAAAAAGAACCGACTTCACTTAGCATCCACCTTTCCAACAGCAAATGCTCGAGCTGCTGTAAAAAATACTCAAATCACTATAGGTGTGCCTATAATAGTAGAAGAGTTCCCTATATTCCTCCAGGATCCCATCATCAGATCCTGACCTGGTTACAATAGGACCAACTGGACGTAGTTCAGCGAAAAGTATCCATCCTCAAAAAAATGTCATTGAAATAAATGGCTTACGGTATTGACATAAAGAATACATTTTATTGGCAGATTTTTGTGGACTGGATTCTTTTCCCTAAACTACGTCCAACTGTGAAATATACTCTTTCGAACAAAAAAATATTTTTCCAAATCGGTCCAGCCGTCTTCGAATAATCGGTGAACATACATAAAAAAATAGCAAAATCAAAGATCCCGACGAATTGATAACCTCATCGTTCGAAATCTTGAAGTCGGTTGAAAAGTAAACATGCGACATCCTTGTAGGTACTAGAAACTTCTAAGGGTGTATGCATACTCGTACCTCCATTATTGAATCTACATAGGTACATACTTTTGAACATAGTGAGATTTTAGGTACCTCGTATATAATATTTATGCTGGAATAGTTCAGAGAATATATCAAGGAAGGACAGACATAGATGGAGTTGTTGTAATCAAAGCCCAAATTGAAATAATTAAGGTGCGACCTAAGCACTAACCCTTTTTGTACCTACATTGCTCATTCTAACCACAATACTTTAAATTAGATAGGGTGTAGTTCTTGGTATGAGAATATGTATAGTTCTTTGTACTATTATCTCGAAAACAAAAGAGAGATCTTAATTTAAATTTACGAGATGAGATTCGCAAAATAATACCAGAGAGTATATATTTAATAGAGTAGCACAGTCTAAGAACTTTTTGAACCTACAAGTCTGAAGCGCCATCTGAATGAGAGTAATAACCCAATGCGACCGTAAATGTACAGCAGAATTTACAGCGCCATCTAGTAATTGATAGCGTTACTATTACTACGGTAACTTTATGTTGTTCTCGTTCAGATGGCGCTTCAGACTTGGAGTTTCAAAGAGTTCTTAGACTGTGCGGCTCTATTAAATATATACTCTCTGCTAATACTTACAAAATAAAGTTAATTATGTTAGTCTGCGGTTGACACTAAATAATGGTTTGAAGGCGACATGGTAAAAATCCTAAACGCTAGCCCAGTATAGAGAATGCTTTTTATGAGTCTACTTATTCATTTTAATGTCGCTGACGTTTATCTGACGTAGCTTGTACGGTACGTAAGAATAGCTACACATTTGACGTTCCCCTCCACAGCAAAAATCGGCAGACTTTTTTTGTAATGGAAATGACAGACATGGCTACTCCATCCGGGTTGAATTCTCTAAGGTTACAACAGTAGCAAAGAATAAGAAGATACATTTTCGATAACAGTATTACGTAATACATGCATATAATTGTAATATTTTATAGCTAAATCTGCTAACATGTTTATATGAGGCCATTATGATAATGGGTATATTGCGAGGCACCCATTCGACTGAGGTCGTCCGATTAGAGACATTACCATAATCTAGCTCAGTCTCCCGCGGCGATGGTGAAGGTGCTTGTTGTGAAAAGTATAAAATAACAGTAGGCCCACATATCGAGCAATCAGAAGTAAGTAACTGATGCTTATAAAGGTTAAGTTGAAACCAAACGTATACGCTCAATTTTGAATTCAGGACGAATATGAACGAAAGTGTCGATAATTAATTAGGTACCATGTGCGGTAACGGCCTCCTAGCCTAGTCGGTAGTGACTCTGCCTCCAAAGCAGGAGGTCCCGGGTTCGAATCGTGGTCAGGGCATTTATTTGTGTGTTTATCACAGATATTTGTTCCTGAGTTATGCATGTTTTCTATATATTTAAGTATTTATCCATATTTATCTACATATATCGTCGTCTAATAGTACCCATAACACAAACCTTATTGAGCTTACCGTGGGGCTAGGTCGATTTGTGTAAGATTGTCATAATATATATTTATAAAAAAAAAATGCAATTAACTAGCTAATGTGCAACTTTAATAGTACATTACTGCAGAGACCAGTAAGTAAGCTTTCCTGGCTGAGTATTTAGTAGCCGTCCGAGTCGAAGACGAGGACGGCTACAATACGAAGCCAGGTAAGCTGATTACGGTCGAAGCATGTATAGTGCTTTTCTCAAACATGTAAGGAAATAAAATTACTTGTTTAGTGCTTCAGTTACTGGCTGAGTGATTTAATGTTGTATGAAAATCCTTTACGTACGTCGCGCTGAACCTGCCTTGGAATAGAGTCCCTACTGGTCTCTAATTACTAACGTGACAGGAACATTTCCGAGCATGTTTGAGAAAAGAATATAAACAAACTATCTTACTGTCTCAATCTTTCCTACTAATATTATAAATGCGAAAGTCTGGGAAAATTTATTAATAATAATAAAATTGTTTTTTACGTTTAAACCGTGCTACCAGAGTGACTTTGTGATATAATTCTTAGGTTAGATGTACTTTTTCGAAGACAATGATTTAGTTACATATTGTTGCAATAGATGGCACTTTTCACAGCCGTACTTTGCGCTGTTAAGATTTTTCCTGGTTTAATAGGGTCACGTATGCGAATTATTAATAAATAATAAATAATTGGGTTTCTTGGGATTAGACATAATTAACACATTATGTATAATGTCATATTCATCACTTGGTCCATAACATATATATATATATATATATTTGGCTCCACCCCGAATAGCAGAATAACTATTAAAATGTTTGAAAAAATCATTGGCGGTACGAAGTTCGCCGGGTCCGCTAGTGTAATAATCTATCTATAGCCTAGGCCAGAAGTGTTGAGCATAGCTCTTTTTTGTTTACAATTTTGATATTAAGTATTAATTCCCTATCATAACAATGTACGATGACGTAAAATATTATATTTTATTGATATATCTAGAAAACTTCACTTAATAATACTTTCAAGGTACCTATAAAATATGAAAAGTGGAGGCCCAAAAAATGCGAATTTAGGTCGGTACGACAAATTGCAAATATTCTATGCAGTTACTACTCACTTCAACAAAACATGCCTGTTCAGTTTGAATTAATTGATAAAATAAGTTCAAAAAAGATAGAAAAGTCGGATATATACCGGATGTTTCCTGTAATAGGGGCAATAAATTAAACCGTAGATTCTATTCCTCAAACTGGACAATATTAGTTCAGCGACTTTTAAAAATAACTTATAATTTGATTTTTATTTCACTTTAAAGTTTATTTGAACACGCAATGTATTGCGAAATTGATTATTTCTGTTGGGTGACAAGAGTGATAACTTGATAAGCAATGTCAATTAGACGGATTTTAACGTACATTGAAAATACTATTTAGTATGTATGAAAAAGAGACAAAATAAAAACTTCATTTTTTTTATTGTAGAACAAACGTTTCATTGTTTGAGGAGTAGAATCTACGTTTTAATTTATTGCTCTTATTACAGGAAACACACTGTATATAAATGCCTTTGTCCTGACTAACTGACTGACTGATCCACGCAGAGCCGAAACTACAGAAGCTAGAAAGTTGAAAATTTCAGGTCTGGTTACACTTATAACGTGTACAAGTAATAAGAAGCGATTTTGAAAAATTCAACCCCTAAGGGGGTAAAAAGGGGGTTGAAAGTTTGTATGGATGGGGCTTAAATATTAAGGTTAGAGATTTGAAACTTCGTCCATTTACTGATAATTAAAAAATAATAAAAATGATTTCAGCGTTTTTCAAAATTCAACCTCTAACGGGGTTAAAAAGGGTTGCAAGTTTGTATGGAGATTTTTTTTTGTGACAGACTTGAATTTTCGTTTGCAGGCTGAGAACTTAAAAGCAAAAAAACTGATTTCAACATTTTTCAAAAACGGGGTTGAAAAGTTTGTATTAAAGCGAGGCCGTAACAACTGAAGCTAGAAAGTTGTAATTTGCAAGTCGGGTTACATTTAATATTTGTACAAATAATAAGAAGCGATTTTGAAAAATTCAACCCCTAAGGGGGTAAAAAGGGGGTAAAAAGTTTGTATGTATAAGATTTAAAATTTGAAGTTAGAGACTTGAAACTTCGTACGTTCACTGATATTAAAAAAATAATAAAAGTGATTTCAGCGTTTTGGACAATTCCACCCCTGAGGGGGTTAAATAGGGGTGCAAAGTTTGTATGCGGGAAACTTCTTTCTTTGAGATAGAGACTTCAAACTTTGTTGAAACATTACTTATTATAATAAAATAAAAGTGCTTTCAGCGTTTAAGATAATTTCACCCCTGAGGAGGTTAAAGAGGGGTGCAAAATTTGTATGGGAGAATTTTTTTTTTTTGATCTAGAGACTTTAAACTCTGTGGAAAGATTAGTTATTAATACACGGTAAAACTACTTTCAGTGTTTTGGAAAATTCCACCCCTGAGGGGGTTAAATAGGGGTGCTAAGTTTGTATGAAGGAAATTTCTTTTTGAGCTAGAGACTTTTAACTTTGTGGAAAGATACCTTATTAAAATACAATAAAAACACTTTCAGCGTTTTTTGAAGTTCAACCTCTAACGGGGTAAAGAAGGGGTTGAAAGTTTGTATAGAGATTACAATTTTTTTGTGACAGACCTGAAATTTCGTTTTTTGGCTTAAACTTAAAAGCAAAAAAACGGATTGCAGCGTTTTTCAAAATTCCACCGAGAGGAGTTGAAACGGGGTTGAAAAGTTTGTATTAAAGCGAGGCCGTAACAACTGAAGCTAGAAAGTTGGTATTTGCAGGTCGGGTTACATTTATAACGTGTACAAATAATAAGGAGCGATTTTGAAAAATTCAACCCATAAGGAGGTTTTTTTTTTTTTTTTTATGAAATAGGAGGCAAACGAGCAGACGAATCGCCTGATGGTAAGCAATTAACGCCGCCCATAGACGCCCGCAACACCAGAGGGGTCACAAGCACGTTGCCGGCCTTTAAGATGGGAATACGCTCTTTTCTTGAAGGTTTGAAGGTCGTATCGGTCCGGAAATACCGCAGACGACAGTTCATTCCACAGTTTTGTTGTGCGAGGCAGGAAGTTTCTCGAGAAACGCACAGTTGAGGACTGCCAACCATCTAAGTGGTGATGATGGTAATGCTGTCGCGTAGGACGATGGCGGAAAGAAGCGGCAGGGATTAATCCGAACAATTCCTCGGAGCACTCTCCATGATAGAGGCGGTAGAAGATGCAGAGCGAGGCTACATCTCTACGCAGCGCCAAGGAGTCAAGCCGATCCGTAAAATCCTGGCAGCCGACAATTCGAGTCGCTCTCAGTTGGATGCGGTCCAGAGGGAGAAGTTGGTACTGGGGCGCTCCCGCCCACAGATGAGAACAGTATTCCATATGTGGGCGTACCTGTGCCTTGTAAAGCTGGAGGCGGTGGGCCGGAGTGAAATACTGTCTCGATCTGTTGAGCACACCGAGCTTTTTTGAGGCCAACTTGGCCTTACCCTCTAAATGGCCGCGGAACTGGACTTCACTCGAAATGTCGACGCCAAGGATCTGGACACTGGCAGTGGCAGTTAAGGAAGTGCTCTCAAAACGAGGTAAAGCGACAAACGCAAGCAAGGTAAAAAGGGGGTTAAAAGTTTGTATGTATAAGATTTAAAATTTGAAGTTAGAGACTTGAAACTTCGTATGTACACTGATATTTAATAAAATAATAAAAGTGATTTCAGCGTTTTGGATAATTCTGCCCCTGAGGGGGTTAAATAGGGATGCAAAGTTTGAATGCGGGAAGCTTCTTTCTTTGAGATAAAGACTCCAAATTTTGTAGAAACATTACTTAATAAAATACAAAAATTTACTTTCAGCGTTTAAGACAATTTCACCCCTGAGGGGGTTAAAAAGGGGTGCAAAGTTTGTATTGGGGAAATGTTTTTTTTTATCTAGAAACTTTTAACTTTGTAGGAAGATTACTTATTCAAATACAATATCAGTGCTTTAAGCGTTTTGGATTATTTCACCCCTGAGGGGGTTAAAAAGGTGTGCAAAATTTGTATGGGGGAAATTATTTTTTTTGAGCTAGAGACTTTAAACTTTGTAAGAAGATTACTTATTAAAATACAATAAAAGTACTTTCAGCGTTATGGAAAATTCTACCCCTGAGGGGGTTAAATAGGGGTGCGAAGGTGCTATCATACGCGGACGAAGTCGCGGGGCGGAAAGCTAGTAAAGCTATAATAATAGTTGTTATGCAATAATAAAGTCATGTGACATGGTCATTTGGGCATTTGCCGAACGCCACGTGTCACGCCAAAAGTCACGTGTTTCTTGATGTTTACAGTCTTTAAAAAAACTTGTGGAATACAGTGTGTAACTTTATTATTACAAAACTACCAAGTAAATATACACAGCACAAAACACACACACACAGCTAACACACACACACAGTAACAGCTAGTAGTGCTTTCAATGCATTTTTTGGTAACTAAGTTTATTACACGTTATCTGACTTTTATAGTCTGGCAAAGTAGAAGTAGTTCCCGAACGAGGAATGAGTATAGATTTTTTCTTTGAACACAACAGTACAGTATTAGCGTGAGAAAAAGTGTGTATGATACTCCAAATGTGAAACTGCCTGACCAAGCTATACCTGACCAGATTCATCATACTGTTAATCTTTATCTTCTGTGTACAAAATATATTTAGAATAAAATGCAAATTCTGGCAGCTAGCTTACAGCAGAGATAAAAGTGCCAATTCACGTTGCAGGGGAAGTTATCGCTTGTTTCGGTTTTTTCGCAAGTGTGGTTTTATATTGCAACGTAAAAATAATAAGTATGTGTGCTGCCATCATACCGAAAAAATATCCTTTTCGTTGCTGAGTTTATTACAAATTAGGAGTCGCCTTTTTACTAATTCTGAATATGACTGAACTCAGTTTAGAAAAAAAAATGCGTCTTTTTACAGTACAACGGCAGTGTTATCCACGTATATTTTTAGTATATCATATTCATATGAATTAAGTTGAATTTATTTATATAAATAATTGCACGTTTTTATTATTTTTGTTTGTAGTACTTAGATGTATTTTTGTTTTTCATTTTCAGAAAAATATTGTAAAAAGCCTAGCCCCAAAATAAGAGAAAATAAACAAAATATATCATTTAGTATGTCATAGTTCTAAACAATTCTGTAAACGGTATGAACATGAACATAGGTACCGCACCCAGCCAGGGACATGCCTGCTCCGGACAAGCCGGCATACCGTCTTAAATATAAAAATGCACACATACTGTAAACCAAAAGACGTATAAGCGTCTCATAAGTATTATTAAATTTAATATATTTAATTCAGGCCACCTCTAGTTAGGGACAGTCTTTATTAGGGACTAACCCTTACTAAGGACAATACAGGGAGCAAAAGGGACGGGCCGAGTACACTGCCCTGAGGCACTTCCTTTTATTGTATAACAATAGAAGTTAATGCCGTAAATGTGGCACAATATTAACTGACAATTGTAATTATGGACTTAAGAAAACAGTCTCTATAAACCTGGGTTGATTTAAGAGAAACAATGGAAGGTAAGTGTTACTTTGTGCTACCTTACAAATCTTACAATCATAACAAGTTAGTAATTTAAAGTTATTATTAAGTAAGTATTATACATTGTTCTGAATAGTCGGTAGTTTTTAGTCTTATGATTAAAACGAAAATTAATTGTTCACACATTTAGTATACTTAAATAGGTACCTAAAACTTTTAGAGACAGCTTCAATTGCATAATTAAATTTTAACCAATTTAATTAATTTAACCAATGTAGACTTGAGATAAAAAATGAAATCTAACTCAATTACGCAACTTGCTTTTTTCAAATACTTTTTAAAAAAGCTGGTTTTAAATTTGATAAATTGGGTAATTCGCAGACTTTGTCTCTAAAATTACTACTGGAAATTTCAAAACGAGCGAGGGTTATAATCACATTCTGTCACTAGCAAATTGTGAAAATCTGTCAAATGCCCCGTTTTCGCTACATTAGCCTTCAATGGGGTCTAATGAGATAATGGAGGGGAAAGGTAAACTTGCACTGGATGTGTATTCCCTTTGATTGCAAGTGCGCGGGCAAGTCGAGCTGGATTTGAGGTGAACTCTACCAGTGTAACGTAACCTCGAGAGACGTAATAAGATTTGGTAAATATAATGCAACGATACTGGTTTACCTGAACCTTTCATACGCTTGTGCTTCGTAAGCGGTTGAAATGACACCTTTGGACGTTTTGTCGTCAAAATGCTGCTCGCTTTAGGAACACTTGTAAGTTTTGCTTCTGTCTTGCGAGGCATGGAAATATGTTCCAGGTTATAATTATATTTTGGGCAGAGTGAGGCACTTTATTGATATTTTAAAGCTTGTTAAATGCTCGTCAACAATTGTCAAAAGCATAGGCAGTACGGTCACCATATTTCTAATAAAGGGTTTCTTTTACCATTTTGGTACGAAACCCTAAAAACGAAGTGCGTAATGATTTCCGAGTCTGTCTTAATTGTAGAGCCATAAGAGAGTGTCACATATTTTTGCGGCCTTCGTCGTGTAAGATATTTTTGCTGGTGACTATACAGGCAGCTGCAAAATTGCCATGTCCATCAATTTTCCAGAGTCCCTGTAATGAGAAGTAATATGAGTATCTTTTTATCGATTTTCGAATCGATTAAAATACGTATATCACATTTATATGTAAGGTTTGAAACAAATTATTGCCTCATACTATATCTCATTTTAGCAAAGTGCTTCAAAAATATCTCATTTTAGATAAGTTATCGTTTTCATTATCCCCCACCTTAAGCCGGCGCCACACTACCCCTGCGGCCATTTGCTGAATCACCGCAGCTTAATAGGGTGTGAACTTATTCATCTGACTTCGGGTGACTCCATTTAGGGTTGGTCATGATCACAGCACTGACTAGCGTCTTAATAAAGCAGTAACAAATTTAAATACGATAGGAGATACGTAATTTATTAGCAGTTAGATTTTAAGGTTAAAATTCAATTGTAAAAAAACACACCTTAGCAGCTGTTGGTGCAACAGTTAGAATAAGCTTTATTGACATACTTTAAACGCTGATGCCCTCCAAATTATTTCATTGAGTTTGATTACGTACATATCGCCACTAAACAGGTTATAAACTGAAAAAAAAATCAACAACCATTAGATTAATTGAAATGAAATGGGCAGTTTTCCTGTCGGTGGCAGGCGTCGGGAGTCGAACATTGTCGGGGACTAATTACTCAGCCTTTACGGCGGCCGTAAAGCGGCTGTAAAGCGGCTATACATCGCCTTTTTACAATTGGATTGCAATGAGTTTTACGGGCGCGGGACAAGTTGGGAATGAAGGCGTTTGTTATTGCTTTGTAGACATGCGTTTGTTAATATGTACTTATTACTAAATGTATTCAAAATCTTAAAAAGAGGGTTTCAAGTTATTGAATGTATTTTAATCTTGTTAGCCTACGAAATAACTTTTGCGACCATAATATATAACTAGAAAATTTGCAATAAAATGCAGATCTTCTATAAGGTATGTACTACACGTAGTACACGTGATGTTTGATAAGTACTAGGCGCGATCAAAATTTTAATAGATATTTGTGCAACAAGAGCAAAGTTAATTTTTGCTTCGTGTTAATTTTGAGTCCCGAGCAAGCGAAAGATTCTATAATAGAATCACGAGCGTAGCGAGTGATTCTAGGTTAGAGTCTTGTGCGTAGTGAGTGACTCAAAGGCACGAGGTGCAAATAACTTTGGTCTCATGTTGCTCATACAACTTTTCACCTCAGCAGTGAGAACATAGCAGAAAATTTAAATAATTTTTCACTCCCACTGACTTCCACTCCATCCCGATCAATCCCACTTCACTTCCGCTCAATTTCCGCCACTCCTACCACACTTCTAATCACTTCCGCTCCAATTCCGCCAGTTTCGCTCCGCCATCCACCTAGTACCGCTTTACTTCCAATGACTTCCACTCAATTCCCGCCAGTTTTAATGAGTTCCGCTCAAGTTCCGCTTCTATTCCGCCAGTTCCGCTCCACTTCTACCCAGTTCCGCTACACTTTCACTGACTTCCACTCAATTCTTGCCACTTTAAATGAGTTCCGCTCAAGTTCCGCTTCAATTCCGCCAGTACCGATCCACTTTCACCCAGCTCCGCTCCCCTTCCACTGACTTCCACACGATCCCCGCCACTTTGAATGAGTTCCGCTTAAGTTCCGCTCGAGTTCCGCCAGTTCCGCTCCACCTCCACCCAGCTCCGCTCCACGTCCACTAACTACCACACAATCCCCGCCATTTTTAATGAGTTCCGCTCAAGTTCCGCTTCAGTTCCGCCAGTTCCGCTTCACCTCCACCCAGCTCCGCACCACTTCCACTAACTTCCACACAATCCCCGCCACTTTTAATGAGTTCCGCTCAAGTTCCGCTTCAGTTCCGCCAGTTCCGCTTCGCCTCCACCTAGTTCACCGCTTTACTTCCAATGACTTCCACTCAATTCCCGCCACTTTTAATGAGTTCCGCTCATGTTCCGCTTCAATTCCGCCAGTTCCGTTCCACTTTCACCCAGCTCCGCTCCCCTTCCATTGACTTCCACACGATCCCCGCCACTTTGAATGAGTTCCGCTTAAGGTCCGCTCGAGTTCCGCCAGTTCCGCTCCACCTCCACCCAGATCCGCTCCACTTCCACTAACTACCACACAATCCCCGCCATTTTTAATGAGTTCCGCTCAAGTT
The DNA here is from genome assembly GCA_947086415.1 of Pammene aurita. Lineage (NCBI taxonomy): Eukaryota > Metazoa > Arthropoda > Insecta > Lepidoptera > Tortricidae > Pammene > Pammene aurita. The sequence continues at coordinate 17,132,326 of OX352290.1, forward strand.
CCGCTTCAGTTCCGCCAGTTCCGCTTCACCTCCTCCAGCTCCGCTTCACCTCCTCCAGCTCCGCTCCACTTCCACTAACTTCCAGACAATCCCCGCCACTTTTAATGAGTTCCGCTCAAGTTCCGCTTCAGTTCCGCCAGTTCCGCTTCACCTCCACCTAGTTCACCGCTTTACTTCCAATGACTTCTACTCAATTCCCGCCACTTTTAATGAGTTCCGCTCAAGTTCCGCTTCAATTCTGCCAGTTCCGTTCCACTTTCACCCAGCTCCGCTCCCCTTCCACTGACTTCCACACAATCCCCGCCACTTTGAATGAGTTCCGCTTAAGTTCCGCTCGAGTTCCGCCAGTTCCGCTCCACCTCCATCTAGTACCGCTTTACTTACAATAACTTCCACTCAATTCCCGCAACTTTTAATGAGTTCCGCTCAAGTTCCGCTTCATTTGCGCTAGTTCCGCTCCACCTCCACCTAGTATACCGCTTTACTTTCAATGACTTCCACTCAATTCCCGCCACTTTTAATGAGTTCCGCTCAAGTTCCGCTTCTATTCCGCCATTCTGCTCAACTTCCACCCAGTTCCGCTACACTTCCACTGACTTACAGTCTATTTCCGCCACTTTTAATGACTTCCACTCCAATTCCGCCAATTCCGCTCTAAATCCGCCAGTTCCGCTCCATTTCCGCCAGTTTTCCTCCACTTCCGACACGTTCCGCTTCACTTCCACTCTACTTCCACTTACTTCCACTCAATTCCCGCAACTTTTACTGAATCCCGCTCCAGTTCCGCACCATTTCCGCCAGTTCCGCTCCACTTCCACCCAGTTCCGCTTGTCTTCCGCTCTACTTTCACTGACGCCCACTCAATTCTCGCCTCTTTTACTGACTTCCGATCCAATTTCGCCACTTATTACAAATAGCACATTTGCTAAAAACTAGTGCCTGCGCCAAATCTTGTGATTAGGTTTCCAAGCTATTTTGGTGTGCATCGGGGGTCTGGTATTCAAATAAAAAAGAAAAGCGAGAATATGAAGTTTGAAAATATTACCTTCTCTGTCTTTTTACTGAGGACATTTCAAAGTCATTTTGTCTCACGCTCGCAGCAAAATTAAATTTTGCTCACTGTTATTGAGCACCAAAGAACCCCTGTTCGAGCTGCTGAGGTGAAAAATAAATGTCTTCTAAACCATTTAACGACTAATGTAGAGTATACATGTCTCATATCATTAATTTTCATAATAGGATTTAACAATCACTTTATGGCGTCAGCATTAACATATAAACTTAAAAATAAAAAACAAAGTGTAACAATTTAAACATAATTAAATAATTCTTAACTACTTAACTCAAAGGGTTGACTTCCTCTAGATATTCTGATGTTTTATAATATCCCTTTTTACACGACTTATCTTTAAAAAAATAGATTTAACCACTGATTTAAATTTGTGCAAAGGCAGTAACTGAATATCCAGCTAGAATAAACTGCTGCCGAATAAGTAGGCGAGATTTTAAAATCAAAATCTCATCGTATCTCATCACTGTCATTCCGAGAGGTGTGTCCACTGTCCGAATTCGCCGCAAATTTACCCTTACACCGCGTGTGATTCAGCAAACGCAACGCGCAACGTAGAAGCCAATAAAAATATTTTTGTCGTAAAACTTCAGCCTTCCACAAGAAATGTAACATGACAATTTCCACATTACAATACCGCCACAATACGCGTTTGACTTCCATTACCTTTACGTGGAAAAATATCAAAGGCTCCGTTAATGCATCGCCTGAGCAATCTCCAAATCGAGGGGTGCATAATTTATCAGTGCTGCTATATCTGCTACTATTTTTATTACATCACACGTTGAAGAATGAATTTCAAATGGTGTCGGAAGTTTGCGTTGGGGGAATAAATCCTTATCCGTTACTGGACTGTTTTCATGCACTTGTTTTGGTGCATATTTTGAAGTGTTACTGGTTGGGAAAAAATTAGGCTTAATTTTATTGTACTCGTATCTTAGAACCGACACTTTTTGTACCTTTATAAAAGTGAAAATAACACCGCCATTTTAAACAATTTTAAATTACTTTATTTTATTTTGTTGGATAGTAAAGTTAAAAGTTAGTCTTTGTCTGTTTTTGATTTAGTAGAATAGATTGATGAAGACAAGGTCTTTTATTATAAATATAGCTTTTATTTAACAATTAACTTACCAATATGTTAAGCAGTATACTTTTTTCAGTTAAAGTTAGTATTTTTAATATGGGTCCATGTTTGCTAGTGCCCGTCTGATTTAGTATATCTTATTACTGTTTGAGTTGGCAAGTCCTTAGGGTTTCATCTAAAAGCTGGAAGCTTGACAAGTAATAGCGTAAATAACAGTTTTATTTTGTCTAAGCGTTGAATTTAGTGTCCATTTAGAGCCACATTTCATCCGCCAGGAAACGGTTATAGTGTTCTTTATTCTTTCTTAAATTATGAAATAAAACAATTAAAAACGGATTTTATCGCGTGTATTGAGTTTAAATTACATCCCGACGTTTCAAACACTTTACAGCGTTCGTGGTCAACGGGTCGACTGAGGAAAAATGTACAATTACCTCCGTTCAAAAACTATCTCAATATGCAAACCTACCCACATATTAAATATTAAACAAATTTAGTGTTTGCACATGCCGGAGGGGTCTTTATAAAAACAAATTATTTTTTATTACAAAACAAATTATTAAACAAATTATTTTATTATTATTAATTATTATTTTCATTTTTATTTTTAATTTTTTTAAATTAGTATTAAATTATTATTAGTGTCCACACTGTCCACCATTATAGTCTCACAGTCCTATGTCTAGCTTGCTCCTTAACCAAATGAATAACTGGATCCCAAGCTGGTGGTACCGAAAAACCATCCTCTCTGTTGAAATTTGGATATTTTTTAATCTCGATTGCCTCTCGCAACATCCGGGGAATGTATCGTTTCTCCTTGATGAGGACTTGCGGTTTGTCAAATTTAACTGAGTGGTTGGGTCTATCCATGACATGCTCACAGACTGCTGACCTTGGTCGACGGTGCTTTACATCGGCTATATGTTCCTTTACCCGAGTAGAGATGCTCCGCTTAGTCTGGCCTACATATGATAGACCACATTCACATTCCAGCCTGTAGACCCCTGCACTCTGTAGAGGAGTAGCCGACTTCACTGACCTCAGGAACTGTGACATCTTCTTCATTGGCTTAAAGTAAGTTTTTATAGAAGCACGTTTCAAGATGTTGCCAATCCTGTCAGTGACTCCTCGGACAAAAGGCAAGACGGCAGGCCGGCGCTCAACTGTAGGAATCTTCATCCGAGCTTTCTGATTGAGCCGTGGAATCTTGAGCCCGTTCGCTTGAAGTGCATCCTTGGCATGCCGGAGTTCCGCCGCCAGGTGCTGCTCATCACATATCCTCTGGGCTCTCTGAAACAAAGACTTGCCTACAGTAGCTAGCTGACTGGGGTGGTGGTGCGATCTACCATTCAAATATCTATTTGTATGTGTAGGTTTCCTATATACAGTGCGGCCTAAGGTATTATCGGGGTTTCTCAATACTAGTACATCTAAGAAAGGCAGTGAACAATTATTTTCCAATTCCATGGTAAACTTAATCTTACTATGAATGGAATTGAGGTGGTCAAGGAAAACTGAAACACTATTTTTAGGTAATATAGTAAAAGTATCATCTACGTATCTTTTGAAAATCTTCGGCTGCACGGGAGCCAATGAGAGCGCCCTCTCCTCAAAGTCCTCCATAAAGATGTCAGCGACTACTGGAGATTCCGGGGACCCCATGGCTACACCGTCAACTTGCAGGAAGAATTCATTGTTCCATAGTAGATATCCTGATGTAAGGCAGTGTTCCAAGAGCTTAGCATATTCTTCAGACATGTTCTGCTCACGCAACCTCTTCTTCACAATTTCAATGCAGTCTTGTACCGGTAGACTCGTAAAGAGTGACTGGACATCGAAACTGACCATTTCTTAAATTGTTAATTTGTTTTTAAAACCTTATACTTCAATTGATTTAGTATAACCGAAATGTCATAAATATGTCACATGGTATACTTACCGAAATGTCACAAGATCGATAAAAATCTGCATTAGAACATAAAATGTTATACTTTTTAAAATCAAATATCCTGAGAAGATGGCTTTTCGATATTCAGTTCTCGAACCGCTTTCAAATTGTCTGAATTGAAACTTTAGATATGGGCCCCGCAAAGGAATGCTCCGTGGTAAGCGCATGTCGGGGAAACGCGACGCAAATATAAACAGAAACGATATTTCGTGTGATACAATAAACGTTTGGAAGATATTGCGGCTTAAATTAGATTTTTTCTTGACTAATTTTTAATTATTATTTATTTAAATATACTTTCTTTCGTGACACAAATTTGCATCACCTAAAACTCCAGCTCTATAAAAACTAGGAAAGAAAGGGAAGGCAACATAATGTATAATGTATAATATTAGGTAGGTAATAAATCATTTGGTAAACAAAACTTCATTACTTTGAATAGAAATAAAAAAGGGTTTTTGTTTTTAAATTTTGCAAAACAAAATAAATAAATTAAAATTCTGTCCAAACATAATCAGCCTGTAATTCACTGTACAGGTGTTTAACACTTTCTGTCAAGTGCTATCTGTCATAGATTTCTTCTTAGACTAGTCACGCGTTATGACGCCCTGTCAAAATATGGTTGTCTTTTTTAACAAGTGGCATTTATTACAAGAGCGAGGAGCAAGAAGTGACAGTGCGTGACTTACGGCGTCAAAGAGAATAAACACGCTGAATCTATCTCATGTCTAAATATATAGTCTGCGACAACATCAAATAGGATGACATTGACATTTATTTAGGCAAGTGGCCATTCAAGTAATAGTTAAGAGATAAGATGATAATCAAGGAGGTCTTATTTATTACTTATCTCATGAATTGATTATTGTTTATCTCATGAACAATTTGTTTTTACGTAGAAAATTTGTTTTCTAGTTTTCTTTAAAAAAACTTTATAAATACTTCATACTTTATTACTTCATACTTAATTATACTCAAGGAGGCGAGTACTATCAGCTGTAAAATATTTGTACTTAATTTTGTTAGCACCTATGTGATAGTAATTTCTAGTAGGATCAACCGGTTTTTTGATATTTCAGCGCATTTGTTTAAATTGGTCTTCAGGTTTTATAGTACTTAACTATGATAACGTATTTACGCGATGTAATTTCATAGAAAAACAAATTAACCTATAGTTTGTATTTCTCGATTAAGTTTCCCAATCTAATTGAATTTAGGTGTATATTATGGTGGTGACGTATCTCACACATGCTCGGTTGTATATCGGAAATAAATCACAACGCAGAGTGGTCCTTACAGTCTTACACACGAGAACGCTGCCACCATATATCACTAATATACCTCTATAACCTACTCGTGCATACATACTGCAGCTTACTGAAAATAGATTTATGGATTACATATTTCTTGTCCAAGGAGATAATTGATTCATTATTGGTAATAGTTCAAATCTAAGCTACATAGAACAATTAAAATATAATTAATACACTGAACATAAATGTATTTGTTGAAGCGTCGTAGTTCAATACTAAATTGATTTAGTCATAGTTAAACAATAATTTGTCACTTGGTGAGATATCGATCATTTCTATGAAAACAGGTTGATTTAAGAATATTGTAACCCAGTAGAATTTGCCCTACTATCTACCAATCAACAGACACGGTTATCTGCTTGGCACAATATTATTTTGCCACGGTTTTTCCTTGGTATATAAATGTAATGCCATTTATAATCATAATTTAAAGACAACCAACCGCAATAAAGCTTCGTTTAGATTTTATTCCTTATTAACAATGGTATAAGGTTTAAATCGGCTGTGATACGATTGAGAGATTGTATGCTACGCGATTTTTTATCCCCTATCAGAACATTTGTCAATATCGTAAAATTTGTCTATAACAACGTATTTCCGGTTTTCTGGCAGCGGAAGTAGACAGTGCGTGCCTCGGCGTTAGAGGGGAGCAAAAATTAATAAGAGGAAACGCGATTTTAACGACTTGTAGACAAATTGGTGCGGAACGATCATTTGTTATCGAAGTTTGGGATTGTGCTGGGGTTGGTGGTGTAAATAGAGTGGTAGTTCATCAGTTGTCAGCTTCCTCGGTGGATTGTAGTGGCAGGAATAAGAAACACGTTTCTTTTTTCATACGGCTATACTAAATGTTTAATATTATTTGTTGATTTTAGGGATAAGATGATTGCGAAAGGATGATCTCGAATTATAAGCATACGGCCCGCCTGATGGTACGCAGCTACCGTAGCCTATGGACGCCTGCAACACCAGATGTGTCACATGCGCGTTGCCGACCCTTTACAAAAAAGAGAATTCACAGTATTGACGGCTAAAAGAGCAATAGGGTCCCTCATCGTCAACACACTGGATCCTCTTTGAACTCTTTGGCAACTCAGTAAATCCCAGTAAAGGTGTAATGTAAAGGTGTAAAAATGTAATGAGCACGGATTTTCTTTCTTGAGTATTTGTTTTGATGGTATCATACATTTAAGTAAGTAACTACTTAACTACGTGTTATAAATACAACAAAATATGGGTGCATGTGCTTGTGTCTATTTATTCCATTAGGTCCTTACACATGTCTGTGCATTAATACGAGTAAGGGTTGCAATCGATCAGCGAAAACTATTTAATATATACATTTGGTTGCATAATATGTCGTGTCATTGTAACAGAAGTGACTGATGTTTTGCCCTTTAATAATAGTTAACTTATATTACTGGTCAAAACAAATATAACGCGACTCCGTCCATTAGCTGCCAGGGCACAATTTGTAACTATGGTTGCTTGCTCTGTTTACGGGTCTTGGGGAGAAGCCGAGCCGTCTTGGCTGATTTATGCTCAGAATTCTGCTAATTTTGTGTCGACTCTTAATATGACTGAATGAACTTAATTTGGTATTGTATTCTTATGAACTGTTTTTTTTTCACGCGAAAAAACGAATGCTGCCGGCTGGGACGAAGGGCCCACACAAAAAAAAATTATTCGCGTCCAAAAAAATTTCTCTTTCTTTTTCTAGTCGCAATACAATACCGATTATGCCCTTAAACGGATTATCAGTATTTCTGTTACACCCTGTATTATTAATACCTGTTTAATATAATGTTTAAAACAATCGTTATCAATATATGCTATTGGTAACTATGTACAGTAATACCCGGTAAACCTAAAAATGTAAATCTTATTTTTTTATTTAAACTTTATCGCACTAAACAGAAGAAAATGTAAAGATGCCGAAGTTAATGCCAAAAGGCATTCTTTACCAATCAACAATGGGCTAAACAGAAACATGTAAGTATATTAACCGGATGTAACCATAATGTTAATTTTATTTTCATATGCACTACCCAAAGTTTGACTGGAGAAAATGCTCTTAAACGACAAAACCGCCTGTTATTTAACTCTAATCTTATACGCATGACATTTATTATCTGTATTCTTTGTTATTGTTAAAAGGGTGCAATAAAAATAAAATAAATAAATACAATAAATATTATGGGACAATCTTACACAAATCAACCTAGTCCGACGGTAAGCTCAATAAAGCTTGTGTTGTGGGTACTAAGCGACGATATATAATAATATATAAGTATAGATAAATACTTAAATATATAGAAAACATCCATAACTCAGGAACAAATAAATGCCCGAACACCGAACCCGTGATAAACACACAAATAAATACCCCGACCAGGATTCGAACCCGGGACCTCCTGCTTCATAGGCAGGGTCCTACCGACTAGGCTAATTGTACTCTTTTGTCTTTAAATATTATATTTAAGATCATGACACTTGTTATCATAATATTATTTGTGTTTTACTCACAGTAGCCTAAACGTGTTTGTGAATCATACGTCATGTACCGTCGTTTGTTTTATAGCGCTATCTCGGTATCTAGGTATGCACAATTTGCATGTGTGAAGCATCTGCATTATTCCCCTCTGTTGTCACGTGGTGTTTATTTAAGTTCACTGTATAAATATGGCTCTTTTTTCACATTTCTATGTCTTTTTGCTTGAAGACGTGAACCCTGATAAAATAAATTTCACAAAGACTCAATTTAAGTTCTAACTCTAACAGAGGCCTGTTTATATACTTAACGAATACAAGATAAAGATATATTGATTCTTCAATTTAGTCATATTACAATGCACTTATGAACGTCAGAGAACAAAAAACTACCACCGGTTCTGACCCGAGAAGTATTATGACCGGCAAGAAACTCGGCGGGACTTATTTTTTTAAAACAGTTATACATTATATCTTAAAGATACACAATAATGCGTAGTTCTTCAAGGAGACATGAAAACAGCTAGAGAGACAGACAATGTACCTATTGTATAATTAGAAAGAAAAAATAAATAATAAAATCCTAATCTGACTGCTCCACAAAACGTTTGATAACTTTGATATGCTTTTCTACCTGAACTGTGTCCTCAAAATGTTCGATAATATTGTAGTAATTTCTGGTTTGGTCCATGTATCTTTGTCCGTCCTATAGTCCTTGACCTATTACAATTACCAATTTAAATTTAATAAAAAAATATTTTTTTTTTCAAATCTTTCTTAGGAGCGTGAAATGATAAATTGCATTGCATCGACGGGTAATTTTTTATAAATGTGAATACCTTGACCAAAAAATTACTTACATGCTTTGCGGATACGACAACTTCTGATAGCAAGCCTGTTTTTATTTCTAGTGTGGATGTCAGTTTTATTCTATACAACAAAAATAATATTGTCATAGATATATTGGGATGCAACAGTTAAAATATTAATTTCTGTAAATAGTTTTCTAACTGATGCACCTGCTTTTAAGTTATATAATTCGGGGTTTTTATTTGTATATTACCATTTCTTCTCTTCCAATTGATGTTTACTTAAATACTAGTATTAAATGTAGGTATAAGTATATGTATAAGTAATTTTTTAATGTTATTGATTTGATTGAAAAAACGATAACAACGGTTTCTTCCAAATAATAATTCATTCCTACACTTTATTCCGATATGACCGTGAATAAACATAATATATAGAAGTACATAAGACCATTTGGATCAATCACGTCGGGCCCCAAGTCGGTAATGACGCGGTATCGTCGCCCACCGCACTTATTAGTGAATTGTGCGGTGCATGAACAATAGATGTGCCATCGAAATATTACTTGTCTGCCTTGAATTAGATTACTGTTTAAAGTAGTGTTATCGTTAACCAATTGATCACAGATTTGATCCTTAAGACTGCGTCGACCGTCCAGTGGCGCCCTCATTAGGGGGATTATGTTTCCTAATAAACTAATCAATTTCTGTAGAATCCATCATTTTAAGTTGTAATCCTACTAATTCCGCAACTTATGATCTATGTGATACAGTTTTATATTACTTACTTTTGGCTTCATCGTCTAAACGGAAAAAAGTGGCCACCATTTGCCGTTTAGGTAATGAAGCAAAAAATACGCCAAATGAACCTATGTGCAAAAGACCATAAGTTGCGTAATCAGTAGGACTGCAACTTAACACTGAGAGATTATACATGAATTATTTAGTTTATTAGGACATACAATCCCCCCAATGAGGGCGCCACTGGACGGTCGACACAATCTTAAATATTACATTAAAATATAGAAGTAAATAGGTATATATATTGCAGTGAAACACTTCTATAATTGCATTAACACGTTTAATTTTGAAGATAAAGTAAATTATTTAAAATAAGCAACAATAATCAGATTATTTAAAATTAGCACTTCACGTAAAAATTACGATAACGGTATCTATATAAAGATATTTCACATTTAATAACTTCCTTAGTGGTTAGAATGTAATTAAATTACAATAATCAGAATATTTAAAATTAGCACTTCACATAAAAATTAAGATAACGGTATCTATATAAGGATATTTCACACTCAATAACTTCCTTAGTGGTTAGAATGTAAGTAATTAAATTACAATAATCAGAATATTTAATATTAGCACTTCACATAAAAATGACGATAGCGGTATCTATATAAAGATATTTCACATTCAATAGTTACCTTAGTATCGTAAACGTCTACTTTCCGCACAAAAGGAAAATAAAAAAGAGGGAGTACTAGCAAAACTAGTAAGTACAAATAAAGACTCGGCTGGTAATTTGGCTGCGGGAAAATAATGGATTAATGAGGCGGGTGATATGGATGGTGACAGATGATTCGCTGGCTGAACGTAGCCTAAATTCAAGAGCCAGGTCTTTGTACGCCCGTCAAATGAGGCAATTAGAATTTTGGGAATATTTTGGCAAAACAACAAAAAAAGCTATTATGGCACAAAAACACAGGATACAAAAAAAAAGGAATCGGATTTATAACGTTTAAAAAAAATGTAAATAAAATGATATTCTCGAAAGTCAGGAAATGGTCAAAACTGTAACTGAGTTTAAATAAAGTTCGTGGGCAGGCGCCCCTTTTGGTTTAGGCGGACGCAACAGCTCGCTGAACCCTCTGTCTCACTTGGAGAGCCACGCTGGATGCGGGCTCTAATTCTCCGACGACGGTGAAGAACCACGCGGAACACGCGGCGGTTGCAAATCGTCTCGCAAGTCCGGCACCCACAAGCGCCTCCCGGAGTCCTCCCGGCTCAGACGGTCCCACTGGCGGCCTCAGCAGGCGCTACCCGCACCCTCAGACACGGCCGAAGGGGAGCACTGGGTATTGGAAAACCTACACCGACGGCCACCCTCTTCTAGAGAATTAAGCAACTGTGGTAAACACTTTCCGGGAACAAAAAAAGGATTTGCACAGGACAATTTGCAGATAATTCCTTTGTTTTTCTTTAAAAATCTCTCCGTCGATCTGACACTTCCAATAAAAATCAAAATCAACTTTTTTCTTTTTTGACAATCTGGAATACCTCAAAAATTCATATTCAAAATTAGCGCGAATATTATCTCAATTTTATAACTGCCAGTCGTGTATCACAAAATGCGGACTGATATAAGCGTCATCTACCCGTAATGCCGTGAATCACAATGTACGCTTTTTTATATATCAACCGCGACCTAGCCTTAGACCTTCCTTAGACACGGAAGTTCTAAAGAAAGTCGACAGATGTCGTACGATAAACGTAGCGTCATGCTACAATATGTAATAAGACTTGGTATCTTGGTAATGACGTGGTATCATCGCCCACCGCATTAAGAGGATTTTGCAGTGCATGTGGACTAGAACTGCCATTAAAAAGAACTTGTCTGTCTTGAATTAGATTACCAATAACTCAGTATTCACTTTTAAAACAACAGGTCTGAGCTATCCTTGCTAGCCTTGAGGTACCTTGCCCAAGATAGCTGCGAAAGTTTTACATGGCAACCTCTTGTTGATACGGATTTCGGGAAATTAATAACTATATGTTTTTGTGTTTGTTTAGTATGGAATTTGTATGTTCTTCCTCTATTTTTAATATGAATTTTTATTTAAGTACCTAATCTTTACTCTTGAATAGTAGAAGTCAGTTTATATATGCCGAGGGATTATAAATACAGGTGTGCGAGGTATTAGAGAGCTTCATGTCTATATTTTTGCAGGTAGTTGTATAATATTAAGTGTCACTTCCAGTGTCTCTAAATCCTGCACCAAAGAGTCATCTAGACAAATTCACCCTCCCGCATTGTCGCTTTGATCTCAACGACATGTTTTGGTTTCCACAACACCCGCCAGAGGGGGCATCGATGTTGGTTTCAATTTGAACCTCGTCTGGTTGGGAGATTAATTTTTGAACCTAGATCTAGATAGGTCTGAACGTTAGCATGACAATTACAACCTCTTTAATCTATATGCATGTCAAATAAAATAGTTTTTTTGAGGTTTGTAAAAAAGAGAGTAGTAAATACCGCAATACCATAGTTACCATATAAAAAATCCCATTTTGTGAAGAAATAAACCTCATTTAGGGAACTATTTACTCCCCAGCAATAATCTAAAACGATTATTGCACGTAATATTTTCAATTTGTTCCACTAGATATGAGTTATGTCGTAACCCATAAGTTACCATAGATACCTCCACAGTCCTATTAAGCCGTCGGAATTCTCCCCTACTGGAGATGGTGCGAATGTTTTTTATTTGATTTCGCATCCAATTTACCGCCGTGTGCCAGAAGCGGCTCGTTGAGGCGAAATGACGAGATGCTATGTTGCTAGCGGCGTGCCGTGGATTTGCCTGTTTTTTGCCTCTGGGTATGATCTGAGAGATTAGAAAACGACTGATAGAAACCTTATGGAATTCCGTGAGATACCCAAGTGAATACATTAGACTGAAATCGTTTATATTTAGAAGTAAACTTAACAATTACGAATTTGTATTTGATTAGGTAGGTAAACAAATAATAATCGGTTAATAAATACCCTGGGTTGGTTTAATTATCCCCCACATTTAATTAGTAATTTCCACAATAAGAGTTCGCTTTATTGTGCAAAAAAGATTAAATAAAATAAATAAGTACAATACTAAAACTATCGTGTGAACGCCCTGTGATGTGGGGTGACCCAGCCTTAACATGAACGCAACGGCAACCCAGTGACTGTTGTCTTTTAATTTAGTTACATTCGTGTTGTTCGCATACCATTATGCCGCTGCATTGAAGACAACAGTTAAAAAAATATAATCCAACATTTTTCAATTTTTCTACCCTCGAAATTCAAATCTTGATACATTTATATAATAACTACATATTCTTGTGTGATGTTAGCCCGCCTGCAACTTAGAAATCATGTCTAGTCATGTCTAATTCAGTGATGTCTTTACATACACATATATTTCGTTTGAAGTTAAACTTACACGTTATAATTATTGTATAACGTTACCTATAACGTATAAGTAACAAAACTTCCAAATGATGGATGTATCTGACAAATTATACTAAATTGTTAAATCCTAATATCGATTCCCTGCTTTTTACTATTATTCACGACGACCTTTAAAATAAATGTTTTAATAAATTTCGGAATCCATGTGTATTGAATCGCGCACTATGTAAAGTCATCTGTCAGCGCATGCGCTATTAATTGGGGTTCAGGTGTTCGCGCAAATTGCACGCATGTATGCCGCCAGCTTAAAGGGTGATTTTACACTACTGGAAATGTGATTGACATTAATATAGTCACGCTAACTCTGCTCTGAGATTGCAAGTGACAATATCTAGAGAGCCAGCATAAATGTATTAAAAAAAACAGCCAAGCATAAATGTAATTAAAAGAACACCCAAGTGCGAGTCGCGATCGCGCTACGATTGTTCCGCTTTCTTATTTTTAAATCCAAACATCGATTACCAGCTTTTATAATATTATTCGACAACCTTTAAAATAAAAGTTCTAATAAATCTGCGAATTCCATGTGTATTGAAACGCGCACAATGTAAAGTCACCTGTTAGCGCACGCGCTGTTAATTGGATCTCAGGTGTGCGCCCAAATTGCACGCATGTGTGCCGCCAGGGTAAGGGTGCTTTTACACTACAGTAAAAATTTCGATCTTGGTAAAATTTAATGCTCATATTGCTCATATTTTGACAAAGTTTTTTACCAAAAAACTCAAGTACAAATATTTTCATTCTAAGATAACGTAAATAGTATACACTTACTTTTATTATTTTCCTGACGTTTCGAGCGTGCATAATAATGAGTAAAAATCGTGTAAGTTTAAATCAGTACAACGTAAATAGTTTTCGATGTTTTGATATTTAATAATATATCCTATGCGTTTTTGTATTTTGCACACTGCACATAACTTCATGCAAGAGGAGCGTTCTTATTGGACACGATAAATTGTTCGTAAGTAGACAAGATTAAACTGAAAATAGATGACATATACTTCAGAAAAAGTGACCAAACCCTCCGGTGTCCCAGGCCAGATTTGAACTGGCGTCTTCAGCTTTCGCGGCTGACGTCCTGACCACTAGACCATCACCCAATCACGGCGGAACTTGACAAATTTTCTCATGTATATGCAATCTCTGAATTTGAAACGGCTAGGCGCCGTTGACCATACTCTAAGGGCATGCGCAGTACGTGCTTGCACCTCCTATCCGAATCACTTACGTGATTCTGGTATAGCGAGAGAGATGGTGCTGCCATCTATGAATCTTGAAGCAAATCAAATTATTTTGATCAATATTTTTTGATTTGCAATTTTTAAGTAGTTACACTACTATATATAAACTGAAAATAGATGTCATATACTTCAGAAAAAGTGACCAAACCCTCCGGTGTCCGAGGCCAGATTTGAACTGGCGTCTTCAGCTTTCGCGGCTGACGTCCTGACCACTAGACCACCCGGTCACGGTGGAACTTGACAAATTTTCTCATGTATATGCAATCTCTGAATTTGAAATGGCTAGGCGCCGTTGACCATACTCTAAGGGCATGCGCAGTACGTGCTTGCACCTCCTATCCGAATCACTTACGTGATTCTGGTATAGCGAGAGAGATGGTGCTGCCATCTATGAATCTTGAAGCAAATCAAATTATTTTGTTCAATATTTTTTGATTTGCAATTTTTAAGTAGTTACACTACTATATATAAACTGAAAATAGATGTCATATACTTCAGAAAAAGTGACCAAACCCTCCGGTGTCCGAGGCCAGATTTGAACTGGCGTCTTCAGCTTTCGCGGCTGACGTCCTGACCACTAGACCACCCGGTCACGGCGGAACTTGACAAATTTTCTCATGTATATGCAATTTCTGAATTTGAAACGGCTAGGCGCCGTTGACCATACTCTAAGGGCATGCGCAGTACGTGCTTGCACCTCCTATCCGAATCAGTTACGTGATTCTGGTATAGCGAGAGAGATGGTGCTGCCATCTATGAATCTTGAAGCAAATCTAATTATTTTGATTTGCTTCAAGATTCATAGATAAGATTAATTAAATTATTTGCTTATTACATAGTGAGTTTGCAAGCAGTCCTTCATCTTCAACTATCTAATAAGGAAGCCTAACTGATCACCACTTGTCTCGTAATATCTCTACTCTAATTTGATACTATTTTATACTTATACAAATTCACAAGTATAATTTCACTGAGTTGTATGCCATTGAGCTGCTATTATACACATTCAAGTATTATAACAAACGCAGGAAACTAATTTGGCATAATTTGGTTCACTTTCTTAAAAAATTCTAAATCGGTCAGCCCTGAATTAGATTAACTTGCTGTGCACTTACCGCCGTTATTTTTTTAGCAGCCGTACACAGTGTGCAGCCCCCCTAAGCTAATGCATGCGCGGATTAAAATACCATGATTCCAGGGAGATAAAGTAAGGGTAGCTCAGAATAACTTTTTGTCAAATTTTCATTCACAGTTTTTCCTATTGTCAAAGTTGGCTGTTACGAATTTGGTATTCAAATGTTTCAGAACGATTTCATGATTTTTAAACGGCGACGCTGGAATGGAACGGGGCTAGATATTTCACATATTATTTATAACTACGAGTAGCTTACTGTAACTATGCATGAACAAATATGTAATAAATAGTACTTAAGGTGACGGGATACGCACACAGACACGTAAAGTTGAGGTGTTTTTGTTTAAGTTTTATGATGACATCAAATCATTTGGGTGCGTGGATATGACATGATCTGAAGGGACATATAGTCAGGTTTCATGTAAGTCTAATGGTTTTCTCCTGTATATCATAATTAGGTATATACAGGGGTATAAAGTGAGGGGATATTTTTAACTAGTTTGTAAGGCAGCTACTAGATACCGTGCTGCTACGCGAAAATGGTTTGAGAAGACCTTTCGTAACTTTTAAATTTATTATTATTGCCATCATTATTTTTTTCGAAAATAAATTCGAAAAAAAACAGTCAGCGAAAGTTAGATGGTAAATATATGTAAACAATAATCTTTTATTTGTTCCTTTCCTAGTCCCTGACCGGGTTGAATCCAGAGACTTTTAATCCTTGATTGAAACTAGATCGACGAATGATTTTTTCTTATTGACTGTACAGTTTCCGAAAAATAGGAGTAATGGCAATAATAATAAATAATAAAGTAAGGAAAGGTCTTCTAAGACCATTTTCGCGTACCGGCACAGGCTCTAGTAGCTGCCCTACAAACTGGTTAAAAATATCCCCTCACTTTATACCCCTGTATATACCTAATTATGATATACAAGATAAAATCATTAAACTAACATGAAACCTTACTATATCCCTTCAGATCATGTTACATCCACGCTCCCAAGTGCTTTAATTTGAAGCTTGCACAAAAGCACCTCAATTTCACGTGTTTGCGGATCCCGTCACCTATCTAGGACAAAAAAGACACGACTTGACGTTTGCATTTTATTTGTTTCATTTTAGACATTAAATTGATTTGTTTTACATACAAATATGCAGTAGATAAATTAACAATGCATAGATACCTATTTGTAATAAATTATCTCTCAGGCTACCTAAGAATATATATATTATAAACTTATATAGATGTCATATCAAAGGAAAAAGTGACCTAAAAACCAAACCTGAAAATGTTTATTAAAAATAATTTGACTTGTTCTTCAGTTGAATATATATATTTTTTAAAGTTAGCACTTTCATTAACGGAGAGGAGCTCGGATACTATTTTGCAGTATAATATAAACTAAAATATTTTCCTACTCGTTTTTAGTTAGATCATGTTAGGTAAATACCTCCCGTAAGTATAACTAACAGACAAAATGTGGAGTTGCGTTGCGTGAAAAACAGTACCTCCGTATACATAGGGTTGTCGATTTTCATTTCGGGACCTAAGGGGTGTCATCAAAAGGCTCAGAAGGATTAATGCGGTAATTGAAAACGTGTCTCCTGCGGTTCAACCTGCACTTTGAGGTGGCACGGGTTAGCGCTGTGTTGGGTGAGTTTTCAAAGCATGCTTGCTTGGCTCTTGTTGATTTACCCGTATCACTTTGTGGATCCTGAGGCTGCGGTCCAGTCTAGTTGTGGAATACGAGTATGAAAGACATTTACAAGTAGTTCTGTTTGAATGCAATTACTATTACTGGGTTACTTTAAATTAATTCGTTTAAATGAGCATTGTTTTATTCCCTAATAAAGACATACGGGGTGATTCATGAGACGTGAGCAGGAACAACCCTACACACTTAGTTAACGATAATGAATCGGCCGCCATCATTTTTAAGTGAAACAATAGCGCCTTTCAATTTTTTTTACCTTTTTGTTTCGTAGAAATTTTGATCTCTGTAATCATGGTCACCCTACATCTTGGAAGAATAATAAGTAAGGAAGCGTAATCAACCCTCAAAATGTGCTCCACTTTCCTGGTGCCAAAGTGGGCGGAGCTTGTGACAGCGGTGCCCTAATGTCATGTCAAACATTTTGAAATTGTCATGTCGTCAAAATATTAGTTTTTTCGGTCCATGAAATTTCGGTAATATATCGGTATTAAAATGCCGGCTTGCGCCGTGCATTTGTGCAGGAGCCACACAGGCGCCAAAGATGGTGATATTTCTTTTCATCGGTAAGTAAATCACGCATAGATATTCTCATACATTACGGACTTGGTCGATGATATGCAATATAAGTTTTGGAAAAGTAAACATAACTCATTTGAGGAAAAGTATAATGAATGTTCATTTATAAGTTTACCTAGTAGTAATAGCAGTTAGGTTTCCGTTGTTAACAAAGAATCTTTTCAGTTTGTTTTTTTCGATATACAGTATGGGTCCGTAATAAATCTTTATTAATATTATACTACTTTGATAATATCGAAATGTCTCCCTTGAACTCATATATTGGGAATATTAGATACGTACTTAATAAACAATCTGAATATGCCACCATTGCCACCTCAGTCGGTTTTACTTACCTACTAAATATAATTTAAATTCTGTTATAATTATGACTTCAACAGTATGTGTATGTTTGAAGTTTTTTTTTTTTCAAATCACTAATATTAAGTAAAGTCAACGAAATCGACAAAACAAAACCCTTCGAATTAGTACCTACTGTACTTACTCTGGTAAAATCATATCATTCTGGCCGTGCCATTTCTAGTACAACTGACTAATAGGTATGACTCTTATTTTTCATTAATAATGAATGCTATAACTTCATAGCATAGTCTTTAATTATCAAATCTAGAGCAGAGCCCGACTGGGGAACTACCTCTACCTTACAGAAAACCACAGCCAATTAGCACTAGACCCTACTCATAGTGTTGTGTACCTGCCGGTGAGTAAGGTTGCCAGAGAGCTCAGAGGATGCAGTGTGTTGACGACGGGGGATCCTCTTGTCCTTTTAGCTGTTAACACAGTGAATCCTCTTTTATATGAAAGCGTCGGCAACGCACATGAGACACCTCTGGAGTTACAGGCGTCCGTAGGCTACGGTAGCTGCTTACCATCAGGTGAGCCGTATGCCTGTTTGCTACCGTTGTAGTAAAAAAAAATGGATACAAAATGTAAATTTATCTTTGTATTTCCCTAAGCCTGCTAAAATAAATAGTACACATAAACGAACTCTCCGTTATTTTTTTAGTTCTAAAAAACGAGGAAGCAAAGAGAATTTTAACTATTTATATTGAAGGTGTGCTATTATTTTCTAGTCTGGTCATAAATAAAGTTAAAAAATAATTGTTTTTTAATAATTTGCCATAATCAACCTTCATTGCTTAACATTATGTTGCTTGAGACCAAGAGGGTCTCCCTAATGTAACGGATTTATAAAATTGTAAAAAAGTTCAAAATCTTTACTATTTTATGTTAAGTTATGCTTATTTTGTAGTATGTAAGTCCCTATATTGAAGCAAAATGTAGCTGGATACTACCGTGCCTTACCTACAGCTCACAAACACAACATTGAACAACTATGAATATTATTCAAAAAATAAAATCCTGCCAGTCAGCCATGGAAAGATCGGTCCTAAATCTAAGAAAGCTAGATAAAGTACGAAACGAGACTATCAGAAAGAGAGAACTAAGTGTCTGGACTTTCCTAAACAAGTCCTAAAATTGAAGTAGCAATGGGCTGGCCACCTAGCAAGACAGGAGGATGGACGGTGGACGAAAAAGGCCACGGTGTGGCCTGGACCCAGTGGGAAACGAGCAGCGGATAGAGAGCTTTGGAAAAGCTTGGAGGAGGCCTTCACCCTATAGAGGGGTTCTCATCACCAAAAAAACATTACTCAATTTTTTAATAATTTTATATTATTAGATCTGTCAATTATTATAAGTAATTATTATAAGTAATTATTGTCAGTTATTGTTTATTTTTTGTTATTGTATTTTGTGACATAATTTAATTTAGTTTTTATTGTATTAGTGTTAATTTAACTTAATTTAATTTATATGTGGTTTTACTTTAATTTATTATTTTGTATGTAATTCTATGGACTTGTGGTCTGAATTAAACGATTTGAATTTGAATTTGCATGTGATCGAGAAATAAATGGCTTTTTTATTTTTATTTTATTTATTATTTAAGTCCCTATATTGTAATTAAGCACTTTTATTAAATAAATGAAAGATGAATAGAAGGCTTTCATATTATTCCTTATTCCAAGAACGATTAAATTTACGTATATTACATAAGTAATGAAAAATGCACTAAAAAATAAATTGTTAATTAATTGCATTATTATTTATTACGTGAACCCATCCACGTCAAACTTAAGCGTATTTATTATACGTTAACTTGACATTTCAGTTATTTCATTTGAGTACCTCCCGTCCAATTAAACTTCATTGTCAAATTGATTTTGACCACTCACAACACGGCAACTTTTCTTATTGGTGAAATGGCATGAAACCTTTGCGGAATTAAGGTTAACACAAAAAAATATGCTTAAAGAATGAGTACTTGATTGGTTAATAAGACATAAGACATTTTAGTTTTGTAAACGTGAAAATGGGTCGTGTTTTCACATGAACTTTGCTTGCCTTTACTCGTCTTGATATTATATGTCAATGCCCTACATAAACAAATCAATAAAGATAAAACCTCTGTAACAATCATGACAGCCCTTTGACTATGAAAAAAATAATTGTAAAGTTAAGTGAGATACGATGTTTCCAAAGTAACCAGACATCAATTTGACACATATCACAGAAAAACAAGAGAATATTGTAACATCAGTACTCGACGGAGTATTCTAATTGAAGAGTGACCATGCGTGTCGTAAATAATTGTAAACATTTTATTTCTAATAAAAAAAAATTTTTTTGCGCTTATCACGCTAATACTGATATCAAACAATAGCTTATTATTAACTGAATCAGTAGTGTTAAGCCTGCTCACGTCTCATGAATCATCCTGTATAATAGGTTGGAGAAGCAGGGAAACACTTCCTTCACTTTTAGGTTCTATCTGATGCTTTATGATGTATTATTGTTTTAAGTAATTTCTTCAATGATACCTATATAAGGTTCTAACAAATTTGTCACGGATATTTTAAGAGATAATACAGATAATACATTACTTTTAAACTTTGTACTTATATCATTTTTTTGTTTTCATTTACCGAACAAAAAAAAAATTATAATAAATTTTTGAAATAACCACCCCTATAATGTGCCTGTCAAGATGTTTAATACTGTCTGTCATGTCACGTCAAAAGTTTTTTTCTTAAATGTCATTATGATTCGGGTCTAAAGAGGTCTCATTTAATTATCTTATTAACAGGGTGTTTTAACGTAGGGAATTTGTTTCCTAGTTTTCTCCAAAAACATAACAAAACCTATGATGTTTCATACTTAATATACTCCGCGAACCGAGTACTATCAGCGGTAAAAATATCCGTGACTAATTTGTTAGCACCTTATATAGATACCTACTACATTTTTAAGCCTAATGTCAGTTTTGGTGATCATAAGTAGGTACTTTTGTTTTAAGCGAAATAAAAAAAGAACTATTTAGATTTAGATAAATCTAATACTTATCCAAATAGTGACATGTCTTGTGGTGAAAAACGCTTATTGCAATACTAAAACGTAGCTTAATTATTATATAAACGGATTTATGGGGAATAAGTAGCTACTCTGTTATTTTTGTCACCTCACGCACCAGTCACCCCAAACAAAAAATAATAATCAAGTGCTTACGCCGTTAACGAATGTATTGTTTTCACGTGTGCCGCCGGACAGTGACGTAGTAGCCGCGGCTGTGACGGCAATGTCGTGAATAAACATGCTGAGCGCTAGGATATTGGGGATATGTCTTGTAATCCATACTATCCATACTAATATTATAAATGGGAAAGTGTATGTGTGTGTTTGTTTGTTCGTTTGTTTGTCCGTCTTTCACGGCAAAACGGGGCGACGAATTGACGTGATTTTTTAAGTGGAGATAGTTGAAGGGATGGAGAGTGACATAGGCTACTTTTTGTCTCTTTATAACCCCCCACTTCCCTAAAATGGGGGGTGGAAGTTTGTATGGTTTGTTATCCCGAATTTAACGCGAGCGAAGCCGCGGGCAAAAGCTAGTAAGAAACATATAATTAAAACGAGTTTTGCTATGCTATACTCTTGAATCACTGACCACGACAATATTATTATTATTTTTTCCTACAAGTAAAGAGATGGCATTTTTACATATATATTTTTAATTTAAAAAAAATTGTTGGCGGTACGTAGTTCGCCGGGTCAGCTAGTAAATAATAATAAAGTTCTTATGCCGTTAACGAATGTATTGTTTTCACGTGTGCCGCCGGACAGTGACGTAGTAGTCGCGCGCGGCTGTGACGGCAATGTCGTGAATAAACATGCTGAGCACTTGGAAGAATAATAAGTAAGGAAGCGTAGTCAACGCTCAAAATCTGCTCCACTTTCCTGGTGCCAAAGTGGGCGGAGCTTGTGACAGCGGTGCCCTAATGTCATGTCAATCATTTTGAAATTGTCATGTCGTCAAAATATTAGTTTTTCGGTCCATGAAATTTCGGTAATATATCGGTATTAAAATACCGGCTTGTGCCGTGAATTGGTGCAGGAGCCACACAGGCGCCAAAGATGGCGATATTTCTTGTCATAGGTAAGTAAATCACGCATAGATATTCTCATACATTACGGACTTGGTCGATGTTATGTTATATAAGTTTTGGAAAAGTAAACATAACTCATTTGAGGAAAAGTATAAGTAATGTTCATTTATAAGTATTAACTAGTAGTAATAAATCGACAAAACGAAACCCTTCGAATTAGTACCTACTATACTTACTCTGGTAAAATCATACCATTCTGGCCGTGCTATTTCTAGTACAACTGGCTAATAGGTATGACTCTTATTTTTCATTAATAATGAATGCTATAACTTCATAGCATAGTCTTTAATTATCAAATCTAGAGCAGAGCCCGACTGGGGAACTACCATGCACTACCTTACAGAAAACCACAGCCAATTAACACGAAACCCTACTCATAGTGTTGTGTTCCTGCCGGTGAGTAAGGTTGCCAGAGAGCTCAGAGGATGCAGTGTGTTGACGACGGGGGATCCTGTTGACCCTTTAGCTGTCAACACAGTGAATCCTCTTTTATATGAAAGCGTCGGCAACGCACATGAGACACCTCTGGAGTTACAGGCGTCCATAGGCTACGGTAGTTGCTTACCATCAGGTGAGCCATATGCCTCTTTGCTACCGTTGTAGTATAAAAAAATGGATACAAAATGTAAATTTATCTTTGTATTTCCCTAAGCCTGCTAAAATAAATAGTACACATAAACGAACTTATCCGTTATTTATTTAGTTCTAAAAACGAGGAAGCAAAGAGAATTTTAACTATTTATATTGAAGGTATGCTATTATTTTCTAGTCTGGTCATAAATAAAGTTAAAAAATAATCGTTTTTCTTTTGCCATAATCAACCTTAATTGCTTGAGACCAAGAGGGGGAGACCCTCTTGGTACCTTACAGAAAACCACAGCCAATTAACACGAAACCCTACTCATAGTGTTGTGTTCCTGCCGGTGAGTAAGGTTGCCAGAGAGCTCAGAGGATGCAGTGTGTTGACGACGGGGGATCCTCTTGTCCCTTTAGCTGTCAACACAGTGAATCCTCTTTTATATGAAAGCGTCGGCAACGCACATGAGACACCTCTGGAGTTACAGGCGTCCATAGGCTACGGTAGTTGCTTACCATCAGGTGAGCCGTATGCCTGTTTGCTACCGTTGTAGTATAAAAAACCGGCCAAGAGCGTGTCGGGCCACGCTCAGTGTAGGATTCCGTAGTTTTCCGTCCGTCACAGTAAGTGTCCCCACTTAAGAGTTAATAACACCGCCATGTAGGATATGATATGAGCGTTCCACGTACAGCGACATCTATCGGAAAATTAAGTAAACTATTGCGCGCGAGCTTAAAGTATGGAAGATGATTTTTATGGAATAATTCTTTATTGCGTGAACCGATTTTCACCGTTTTTACTTTATTTGAAAGCACGTCATTTCATTGTAATTTTGTAGAAATTACAGGTACAATAAACACCTGCTTATACGGTTAAATTACAAACTTGGTTCAGAAATTATTTTGTAATTTTTTTTCAAAAACTATTCATCCTATCAAGTTCAAAATAATTTTTCTAGAAAGTTTTTATAAAGTTCTACTTTTGAGATTTTTTTCATATTTTTAAAACTTATGGTTCAAAAGTTAGAGGGGGGGGGGGACGCATAGTTTTTTACTTCTGGAGCGATTATTTCCGAAAATATTTACATTATCGAAAAATGATTTTAGTAAACCCCTATTCATTTTTAAATACCTATCCAACAATATATCACACGTTAGGGTTGAAATGAAAAAAAAAATCACTCCCCACTTTACGTATAGGGGAGGTACCCTAATAAAATAAAAAAATCCACTTTTTATTTTACCACTTTGTCGGCGTGATTGATATACATATTAGTACCAAATTTCAGCTTTCTAGTGCTAACGGTCACTGAGATTATCCGCGGACGGACGGACGGACGGACGGGCAGACATGGCGAAACTATAAGGGTTCCTAGTTGACTACGGAACCCTAAAAATGGATACAAAATGTGAATTTATCTTTGTGTTTCCCTAAGCCTGCTAAAATAAATAGTACACATAAACGAACTTATCCGTTATTTATTTAGTTCTAAAAACGAGGAAGCAAAGAGAATTTTAACTATTTATATTGAAGGTATGTTATTATTTTCTAGTCTGGTCATAAATAAAGTTAAAAAATAATCGTTTTTCTTTTGCCATAATCAACCTTAATTGCTTGAGACCAAGAGGGTCTCCCTATGTAACGGATTTATAAAAGTGTTATAAAAATATGTTAATTTATGCTTATTTTGTAGTATGTAAGTCCCTATATTGTAAATAAGCACTTTTATTAAATAAATGAAAGATGAATAGAAGGCTTTCATATTCCTTATTCCAAGAACGATTAAATTTACGTATATTACATAAGTAATGAAAAATGCACTAAAAAATAAATTGTTAATTGATTGCATTATTATTTATTACGTGAACCCATCCACGTCAAACTAAGGCGTATTTATTATACGTTAACTTGACATTTTCAGTCATTTGATTTTAGTGTCTCCTGTCCAATTAAACTTCATTGACAAATTGATTTTGACCACTCACAACACGGCAAATTTTCTTATTGGTGAAATGGCATGAAACCTTTGCAGAATTAAGGTTAACACAAAAAATATGCTTAAAGTACTTGATTGGTTAACAAGACATAAGACATTTTAGTTTTGTAAACATGAAAATGGGTCGTGTTTTCACATGAACTTTGCTTGCCTTTACTCGTCTTGATATTATATGTCGATGGCTGAGCGCTAGGATATTGGGGATATATCTTGTAATAAATAATAATCAAGTGCTTACACCGTTAACGAATGTATTGTTTTTACGTGTGCCACCGGACAGTGAAGTAGTGGCGGCTGTGATGGCAATGTCGTGAATAGACATGCTGAGCGCTAGGATATTGGGGATATGTCTTGTAATGAATAATAATCAAGTGCTTATGCCGTTAACGAATGTATGGTTTTCACGTGTGCCGCCGTTCAGTGACGTAGTAGTCGCGGCTGTGACGGCAATGTCGTGAATAAACATGTTGAGCGCTAGGCTAGGATTTTGGGGATGTCTTGTAATAAATAATAATCAAGTGCTTATGCCGTTAACGAATGTATTGTTTTCACGTGTGCCGCCGGACAGTGACGTAGTAGTCGCGGCTGTGACAGCAATTTTGTGAATAAACATGCTGAGAGCTGGGATATTGGGGATGTCTTGTAATAAATAATAATCAAGTGCTTATGCCGTCAACGAATGTATTGTTTTCACGTGTGCCATCGGACAGTGACGTAGTAGTCGCGGCTGTGACGGAAATATCGTGAATTAAACATGCTGAGTGCTAGGAAGTCCTAAAAAAAAAATGATCTATCTGTCGTTACCATTAGTAATCCATTATAACTAAAATTTAACTTGATTCCTAAAAAATATCTTTATTAACCTACACACCGCTATTTTCGATAGATTGGCACATTAAACTTTCTAAAACTGACACAAAATAAGAAAATAAAAAGTATTGGGTAATCTTTCACAATTCGACCGAGTCCACATTAAGCTCAGTTAGGTTTTTTGTGCGTACTAGACGATGATATACAATAGATGTACGAGTATGTATATAGGTAATTAAATACATATACAATACCCATAATTCCGAAATAAATACATATAATAACACGAATGCCTTTGCCACGATTCGTACCCGCGACCTTCTGCTTCGTAGGCACGGTCACCTACCGAGTAGGTTTAAAGGCCATTAAAACAAAAAAAATATTTTGTTAATTTTACTGCTGCTAGGTATACACTATTTTTAATCTACTAATAAACAGTATAAATTGAGTGCGTTGTAAGCTCCCGATGTAACGATATGAAAAAACACACAAACCGGAATGTCCACCTTAATCCTCGTTTAGGTTGCATTGGCGGGCAACCCTTAAAAAATGTGTTCATTACAGGTCGTTTTGTTTACACGCGGAGCTTTATACGCGAGGAACGCGTTGTGAAAGCCCAGTAATCACGGTACACAGTTCAAGAACAGCGTGTGAGCCCTCTAACACTCCTATATTTTTAGCATCACGTTGAGTGTAGCGTAATACTGACATTAATTAGTCTACCCGACGACCGTCGGTGACCGTAGATGATAAGACCACTTAGCTACCTTTATAATTAGTTAATACATAATTTAGATCATCTTGGACTAAATATCCTTAATAATATTGCATGGCTGACTTTTAGGTACATCGACTCCGGATTATGTTATGAATAATGTTGAAATAAGCTTTCTGTTGTAAAAATGTTTACCATAACATCGAGTCGCGTGTATGAAAAGCGTGCAAATCCGTCAAAATGGCCGCGTCAACGGGACCAATTAGTCAAAATAATTGGTCGAACCCGCCATTTGGATGAAAGGGAAATTAGGACGTTTTTGTCCAAAATGAAGCCTACACATAAATATCAATTAAATGCAAATGACTGCCAATATATGGTAACGAGACGTCATCATGGTCTAAGAGCTGGCCACGCCAGATATGACACAATAATGAGAGCAATGAAATCTGTCTTGTTAGACTACTTTACCATCCTTATTGCTATTTCCGGGCATCTGGCAGCTTTTAATGGGTGGAGGTCAGAGTGACAGACAAACAAAGTTTTTAAGTTGGAAAAAAGTAATAACAAAATAGGTAAAAACTGCCAAAGTTGTGTAATTTATAGAGGACAGGGCCTATATTTTAAGATACGATTAAAAACCATTGTCTATTATTGCGGAAACAAAAACAGTAGGCGACTAACTAAAAATTGCATTATACGTCATTTGGCACTACTTGCCCGCAACAGAAACTTCTGGATATGATATAATCTAATTAATTACATAATTTCCCATAATATTGCATCAAACTCAGAACTCTAGGATTTGTTTTCTTCGAGTCATTTGCATTCTTTGACATCCACCACTTTACAGCTGCCAGATGCCCGGATCTAGAAATGACCATAGTATAGCAAACTAACTAGAGGGGTTTCGTTGCTCTCATTATTGTGTCATATCTGACGTGGCCAGCTCTCCGTCTATCAGTTTTGTCATTACGTTGCACGCGACTGTGTGAATTTTGTTATACTTATTTGTATATGTCGTCTGATATATGTATTATGTTATGACGATTATGTACAAGGTAAAGAGCTCAAAGAGGACCCAGTGTGTTGACGACGAGGGACCTTCTTGTTCCTTTAGTCGTCAACACAGTGAATCCTCCTTTTTGTAAAGGGTCGGCAACGCGCATGTGACTCCTTTGGAGTTGCAGGCGTCCATAGGTTACGGTAGCTGCTTACCATCAGGCGGGCCGTATGCTTGTTTGCCACCGTCGTGGTATAAAAAAAAAAAAAAAAAAAAAAAAAGGTACAAACTATTATGTAACTTTCGACATAAATATAACCGCATGTTAATATAACATAGGCATCAAATTAGGTACCTACTTACCCAGTCCCTTTTGTAAAAAGATTATTATTAGTAGCCCGCCTCGAACTAAGAACTAGCGATTTACTTGCAAACGAACGAGTTGTCACTATGATAACAAGACCGTTTTTCCGCCTTCTAGCTCCATAACCATAACCCCTTGATCGATCCTGCATTATTTATGCTCATAATAAGAAATCTCAAATTATAGTTATCTTTTCTACAATCCCAACAAATTTCATAAAGTTATCGCGGATCAACTACTTCATTAAAATCAAAAAAGCCTTTGAAATGTACGGACGTCCCGTTAGCCAGCTAACAGTTCCGTTGTGTTCGAAGTTTTTTGTAAGAACTTCACTTCGCTACAATCCGCACGTTTGAAAATCTGACGTAGACGTAGACGCTTGGACCCGTGTATGCCCCCAAACTACGTCCGGACACGGGTATGTCCTTACGTCCAAAAGAGAGGTATGGGTACTGCGAATGAATGTCATCTCGCTATCTATGTGTGGTAGGGCACAGCAAGCGAATGTCATCTCGCTAAAATCTGGAGCAGAGTTTGACTGAGGAAGTACCTTGCAGAAAACCACACTCAAATAGCACTAGATCCTATTGTTGAGTTCCTGTTGGTGAGTAAGGTTACCAAGGAGCACAAAGAAGACCCAGTGTGATCCTTTGGCCGTCAACACAGTGAATCCTCCTTTTTGTAAAGGGTCGGCAACGCGCATGTGACACCTCTGGAGTTCCAGGCGTCCATAGGCTACGGTAGCTGCTTACCAAAATGCGGGCCGTATGCTTGTTGGCCACCGTCGTGGTATAATAAACAATTACTTTATCTTCACACTAGTCACTAGTAACAAAATCACCTCCTGCTGATATAAATTCGTTAGGTATTGAAAATTGTAAAAACTATTAAGCTCTAGGATAGATCTATCTTACTCAGACTCTCCCAAATTTTCAATTAGCAAACAAACGACCAGAAAACGAGTGCACGCAGTCCAATCTGCTTGATCCCTCCGCTCTTTAAAAGCAATTAATATGCCATCGATCCTCTTGGTCATCGTTCCAATAACATTTCTGTAATGTTACCTGAGGATTAAATACCATTCAGTTCTGTGAATACTGACATGTGGCTTTAATTTAGTGTTTATAATTTGACGCCCAAACTTGGAAAACAGTGGTAATCGATTTCTCTTTTTTTTCGTTCGATATAACAAAATGGACTTCAGTTTCGATCACTAAAACGCATTTACGAAAGTGACCGCCATCTGACCTTCCACCCCAGAAGGAAAAGTAGGCGTTATTGGGTTTAGATCCGGTTTTCTCACGATGCTTTCCTTCACCGAAAACCGACTATCCTTAAAATATATTAAAATGTATTTGTTTTAAGTGTTATGGATATACGTGGCCGAACTGGCCGACTCGAATCAATATTAATATTTTTTCAAGCACAAGCACAATATATACAGGATATCCCTTATATTGCGATTCTGATGAATTAATAACGCATACCCCCTAAATGGCCTAAATGTATTTGTTTTAACCAAAAATACTCTACAAAAAAAATCTGGCAAAAAAGTCGCTATTTTTTTATCGGTTTTCAATTTTGCAGCGTGATTTTTTCTACAAAAAACGTTTAAACAGGAGTAGGATGCAATGAAGATATTAAAAAAAAAGTTTTTGGTCATTTTCATAAAATGGGATAAAATTCGGCACGGGTTACAGTTACAGGAACGGTCTGAATTTTTTTTGTAGAGAATTTTGGGGTAACCGAAATATATTTTAGGGGTATGCGTTGTTAATTTCTCAAAATCACAATATAAGGGACGACATGTTTGAGTTGAATTCATATTTCTTTCTATATGATTGATATTCTTATGTCAAAATAGGGGCACGTGACCCGTTTTTTAAAGATGATTTTTTAACACCCTTTCTTGTAAAAAATAAAAATCTATCGTCTCTATGATCGTCCCATGCTGTAGAAGGACTTATTGCACATCTACAGTATGGGACGAATCTAATGAGATCATTTATCAAAACCGACTTCATAACTGTGGATCTGATGGAACTAACAAAAATCGGGCTTAGTTATTACGAGTATATACAAGGTGCCATCTGAGACGTGATCACTTATATGTTTTTCTAACTCCATAAACAACTAGCAGTTGAATACCCCAACTTTTATTAAAATCAGGCATTTTTTTTCTTTTTTTTACATGTTTTTGTAATTTATTTTTCATTTGACGGGGTTTTCGGGATATTTAAACTACTTATTAGAGTATTTAAATAAGTAAATTGAATTACCTCTTTGAAATGGAAAATAACTGATCACGTCTCAGATGGCACCCTGTATAAGGAAGGAGGATAGTGCTTTCTTTCTTCCATAGGTTTCCTTTATTTAATATGTGTCTTTTTCCATAGTTTTCCTTAAATCTGTTTCTTTTTTCCATAGTTTTCCTTTAATTTCTCAACGGTTACTGACTTGAATTCCCTTATGAGGATAAAGCTTGCCATATACTTTAATTTGGTATAAATCAAATTCAATAACTCGTTTGCCTAGAACATTGTTTTGATTTCGTGTTTTAAGTAAAGGTATACATATAATAAAATAAATAAATCGTAGTATAAGTAGTTGTAGTCACCGTCACACATATACTTGAGACAGTAATTGAAGATCAGAACCCTTACAGACCTTTAATTTGACCTTAGATAACCTTAGGCAAATATATACATATTTCTTAAAACACAGAACTGTCAGCGTATGCACATCGTCCGTCTGAGATCCCCACTTCTTAGAAACAGGGGCCGGAACGTTAACTCGATAACTCCCCTAACCTATGGGTGGTAGATTTATTAATCAATCTCCTAAACGCGTTTTAACTGGGCAAATTGAAAAATTATGTGTCGACGGCCTAGGGTGAAAGTTCCTGATTGATTGGTTTAGTTTGATCAGTATATTGATGGTGAGCCGAGGTTTGCGTATCGTGGGGTAGTGAAGTTATTTGGATTGATTGAGACGTTGAGTTTTGCTTTGTGGTAATTTGATGGCTTTCTTCATCTGTTTTAACAAGCATTTCATTCAGTCAGAAAGTTTACTGTACCCGTAGAAAAAAAACTTATTTATCCATGTTCAATAATAATAAATAATAAATTCTTTATTTCAGGCCTGTTCGCTCATAGATTGTTAGTTATATACAGACTTACAATTCTAGTGTTAGTACATCTTAACCTAGGTCTTACATTCTTTACTTGGGGTCTTGATACACAGGACGATGAGCAGACGCCCAGTAATCAATATTTTTTCACCTCACTGGCTCGGAAAGCTCTTTTTTATTCTTTAAAAACAGATAGCAAAACTGCATTTTATTCACAAGAGTGCAAAGAATATTTGCAATTCGAACGTGATATTAGTCACTTTTTTAAACATAATAACATATAAAGGCCACTCCAGACAGGACAATCTTCGCCCTTCGCCTTCTGATTAAATTGTCTGATCAAATCAGGTGCTGTAGACGCAAAAATTATTTTATATTTCATCATCATCATCATCATCATATCAGCCGAAAGACGTCCACTGCTGAACATAGGCCTCCTCCAAAGAGTGCCTCAATGACCGGTCCTGCGCCACCCGCATCCAGCGGACTCCCGCGACCTTCACCAGGTCATCAGTCCATCTTGCGCCCCCGCAAGGTGGACTACCCTATATTTAATTGTATTTTACATTTAATATTTAATTGTATTCAATATTTAATATTTAATTGTATTCAATATTTAATATTTAATTGTATTCAATATTTAATATTTAATTGTATTCAATATTTAATATTTAATTGTATTCAATATTTAATATTTAATTGTATTCAATATTTAATATTTAATTGTATTCAATATTTAATATTTAATTGTATTCAATTAAAAACATTTAGTGTAAACAATTTTGTTTCATGATTTTACTATAAAACGGTTTAAATCTTTCAAGAAATATTATTTTGCTCGATCCATTTTAATTGATGAACTACCTGTCTCAGAATAATTCGAAAATTGTGCATTGTTTTTGTTTTATCTGTGACACATAACTTCGTAATTTTAAAGAGTTAGTTTTGTTTATTTATACTTTTAAGTTTCAGATTGCGTTTTTTATTATTTATTAATGTAATATCTGCCATCACCTTTCAATAAATGTATTAAATTAACACAAAGACCAGCTGAGATATTTATGTAGGTACTTACGACAGGTGTAATACATTTTTCGTGATATATGGGACTTTGAGGTTATGTAGAGTTTTGTATCGAATTATCATTTCAAGTTCTTTCTTTCAGTGTAAAATCGAATAATTGAAGCGAAAACTAGTGCTAAATGAAGTCCAAGATCGTTAGTTGCATAGGAGCAAGTGCTGCATATTGTCACAAAGCAAGAAAACACTACAATTTAACAGGTTTAAGCACCAAGCATCCCGCTACGTACAACAGACTTTTATCAAGCCTTTGAAATGTTTTCCTTTATGTACCTACCTAAGCTATGTATAAAATAAATAAACACCAAAACCTCACGTGCGTTTATTGATAATTTAATTATATAATTCGTACATTAGATTAAATAAGTGCCTATCTAAAATAGTCGTAATCATAATAAATAAGTAGGAGTATACTGAGTGATATAATATATGTAAATTAACATGACTCTCTTATTCATACAGATAATGAAGCTAATCCTGTTCCATTCTAAACTGAAAAGTTGTATTTTCTGGTAGATATAGGTAGTTACTCGTTCCCTTCAACTGGCCTTATGATTTTAGCAATCATTTTAAGTATCAATGTTTCAATCCTTCCTGGATGTCAACTATTGTATTTTGACCGCATAATCTTCTGTCATTTTTATGTTGTTATTTTAATTTCTTCGCACCTTCTTTTTCATTGTAAAGTCATAAATATATCAGAATTATCAATTATTTTATTATTCAATGCAGAATTACAATTTTCGAAATGACGTACAAAAGCGCGCGACAGGCGTCCAAAAAATAAGTTTTGTTTGATGTACATTGCTGCTTTTCTATGGAGCAATGCTGCTGTTCGATTCGCTTAGTGTTGTTATATTTTTGTTTGACGTACATTGCTACTGCGTTCGTTTCTGGCCAGACTATATTTTCCTCGCTTTAGTGAGGTGAAAAGATTTGTGTTACACACGGCTGCTAAGTTATTTTTACGTCTCGTGTGTTGCAACCACAGATATAAATATACATAGATCACGCAAATGCATCTACTTCGCGTGTCGGAACTCGGAGTAGGTCTCCGAGTTGGCCGTCGCTACTGACATTCCGCGCGCGTCTGTTGTGGTAACCGGTTGTCCGTGAAAATTAAGAAAATGCCTTTTTACATGGTATTAAAGTGCAATAGCCCAAAAATTAGAAGCACCCAAACCCAAGGACATTTTTCCTATCACACGTAAGTTGTTTTCAAATTATATTATGCGTTAATTCATTTTAAATCTATTTTTTTAGTATTCCTAGGTGTGATTCCAAGACTGTACCTAACAATAGATTATCGGTAAGTAAATTATGTTCACATTACATTGCCGCGTTTGCTTTGAGCGTTTAATCTGACGTTGTGTGTTAAGATACGATGAATATCAGAACAAGCGATACTGTCGCGCATCGCTTGGAGTTCGTGGTACAAGGGAACTTATCATTCGTCTGTCAAATCTAGCAACTAGTGTTGTTCGTTCTACAACATTATTTCGATGATCGATTTTAATCGATATCGGACAGACGAATGATATTTACCATTTTAAAAACGCCAATTTAGTAGTTATTGATACAAACAAGCTCGAAATATGTCCTAATTTTACACGACAGCTTTAAAAATGGAGGGTAGAGAGTTCATGTATGTGACATGTTTATCCTTTGAACGTATAATACGTTTATAAATTTCTATTGTGCTTAAGAAACACTTACTTTTATTTAGTTTCCCACATGATCCTATCACAAAAGAAAATTGGATTGCGGCCACGGGACGGCAAGCGCATAGTACTATTTAAGTAAGTAAGCGTCTCCGTTTCAGCTTGGTCCAATAATGATTCTCATAAAATCTTGTCAACTATATAAAATTTTTCAAAATTTAAAACAATGAGAGATATGGAGGTAGAAAACTTAAAAATTTACAAGTTTCAACCATTTCAAAACAAAGCGAGGTCTACAGCTCACAGAGCTAATAGTCTTACTAGTTTTATTTTTAAAATGTATTTCAAATATCCTTTATTTAATAATTCCATTTAATATCATTCGTCTGTCTACATCATTCGTCTGTCTATATCATTCGTCTGTCAGAAAATCGATGTCATTCATGTGAATCGATTAGTGCCGCCTTTGAATCGATTTTGTGCGGACAACGGGGAATTCACATCACTAATTCGTCACAGTAGGTAGAAAAAAAGTGACACGGTTGGGTTTCATACAGATTGAGGTGTTTAAGTTATCTATGTATATTTAGATCTGTGGTTGCAACACTTGCTACGCTCAGGATTCTATTTTTGAACTACTCGCTTCGCTCAGGTTTCTATTTTCGAACCACTCGCTTCGCTCGCGGTTCAACCATCAGATCCATTCGCTACCTCGCAGTGAACAACCCTAAAATCCATTCGCTAGCTCGTGCTTTTTCCACACTCGCGGTTAAAATACAACTTTGCACCCTTGTATAACAAATAACTATTAAGTAGACACCTTAAATTTATTATTTATATTGATTTTTATGTTTTTAGGTAAAAACTATTTTAGTAGGTATATATCTTTATATTAGAAAAAAAAATTGCCAAACAATCATACATGAACTAAAATATAAACGTGATCAAATATAAAAATAGCAAAAGTTAAGAACGAAAAAAAATTTTTTTATAATTGTTTTTAGACGTAAAAAGGATGATTTTAATAGAATAACAAACATTTTTTTCTCAAAAAAATAATTACAATGAGTTTTTAACTGCAGTCATTGCACCTAGGTTTTGAGCACTGCCAACATACTTACTGGTCGGCCACAAGCTTGACAATTATATCACCTAATCTGCCACATTTTCACTAATTTAAAAAAAAAAATCTTTTTCGTGAGGTATTCATTCATAATCGCGCCGGTGACGTTTATCGACAAAACTTTGATTGTTAATCGTGTCAAAATAGTTACACTAACACTGACCATACGAACCACATAAGTCAAGAACACAAATTGAACTATTTAGAAATATGGTACACGTTCGTTCTTCTGCATACTAGGACAATACTCCGGCGTTTAAGACTACCCACCTGAAAAAATATATAAGCGAATAAAAGTTTACGCGACGTACCTCATTCGTACGTCAGTGGTTAAGGGTTAATACTATAGTGTTCCACATACAATTTAAAATAAGATAATCTCTTTAGGCTGACAGTCTTTATTGTTCCCACGTTAAAACTGTCCCAAATTGAGTGCTGAAAACTAATTAGGAGAAAAAGCTGGTAAAATTGTCAACGTCATTATTATACCACGTCAAAGCGTGGGATTGAGAAATTCTTATATTATGCTTTGGTCGTCCACATTTTAAGGTTTATATTTCTTCCGTATGGAACTTGTTAGAAATTAAAAAATTTGTTGCCATTGCGAATCAAAACTGGCGAAGAAATAACAAATACTTCGTTTGTATAAAATAGTGTTAGATTTCCTAAGTTATGGTATTCAATACAACTACGATCAGATTATTTTATAATGTAAGTAGGTACGCACTTTTTTCAATGCCGTCAAATTAATCATCCAACTAATATATTTACCGTCACTCTGAGTCGTTACCCTCGCCTCCCAGCTTTAATTCCCTATGTTTAATTTGCAACAGTTTAATTCATCAGAGTTTGTCTTGTTGATTGCTTCCTACCAATTATAAGTTAGCATGTGTCTGACGTTGATTTGTGAGATGACGGCTTAGGGTCTGAGATTCTTCAGAAGCGACTTGGCTCAGTTGTTACGTTAAATAGGGTGTAAATTAATCCCTTATTATGTGACAAATTGTAGGAATTAATTTTCAAAGCGTTACTTTTGTTCCGCCCTCAAACGCATGCGGCATTAGTTGAAGGATGCGAAATGTGTCAAGTACGAAGCAGTGCAAGTAGTTCTTTGGCGGTACATTAACGTTTTAAATTTTAGGTATGTCCTATTGTGGTCTTGTTTCCCTAATTTATATATAAACGAAATATTCCTTATTTACTTAAAAGCAACCAGAACATACCTATAGTTTGTACGAAAAAGCCTACGTCATGTTTCTAATTTCTTTGTTTTCGGTCTCGTAAGACGCAGACCTCAATATTTTTCCCATTGGCAGAGAATTAGGAAAAAGCAAATATACCAAGGGGGCAAAGCCCGCAGCGAACTTCTTGTGAACTTCTTATAACTTATTGCAAAGACTAATCGTGTATGCCACTGTACATTCTTTTTATATATTTCTCTAAGTCTTAGCATTACTCTAAATCTAACCACATTAGTAACTTGCTTTTTCAGTCGAATTCTATTTTGGCTGAATATATAAGAATATCGAAAATAGAAGGTGTTAGATTCGGATTCATATCTACTACTATAGTGTCCCACTGCTAGGCGAAGGCCTTTCCTCTTTTCCTCCTCCATTCAGTCCAGTTTGTAGTATTTTGACAATGACAAACCTAATCTAATGTTATTATCATTCAGCACCACCACCAGTAAGTGCACTAGTAATCGATACACAGGATAATCTAGACGGTAAGAAAACTAAGAAATCGATGACGACTAAAGTGAACTGATGCCTCCACCTGGGTCCGAACAATCCTTGGAGATGCTTGGAGACCACAAAGACCGTGCGAAGTGCAGGATTAAATGACCCTGGGCTCTTAAGAAGTAGCAGGATAGCGTTAGCTTATAATATAGCATTATGCTGAGCTGGGTCCGTTTCGTGGTTACTTGTTTGTATGTAAAGTTTTGTGCGTCATAAAGAAATCTTACTTGTGAAAGAGATGCGTAAATCCATAAACACAAGTTTCTTTAGTATCTACTTATGTTACTCTTTGTTGCTAGTTAGCTGGAGGCGAGGGGAGGGAAAAACTGTTGGGTAATTGATTGACGAGCGCGAGATTAGTTGGCAGTTGTATGCAGCGGAACTTATATCATATCGCGATAATAAAGATAAATAGTATCTTCGGAAGTAAGTGATATGCACTAATGCTGAGTTTTCTTAGGATTTACTATTTTGGTGTTGTCAGTGGTTCGTAATTAGTAATGGTTCGGAAATTTATGCAAATCCGTATAAGTACGAGTAAATATATTTCACCACAACTTGCTTATTAAGCTCAGTATCGTTTGGCGGCACGGGAATAATATTAAAAGCTTATTTCTATTTAGTTATAGACTTCTTGTTACCTTATGATATTTTATCTTTTGCTTTTGCGTTTGCGTGCGAGCATGTTATCCGGAGTGTAAGAATATTGCAAACTCGAATCATATCTCCAATATCTCCATCCCCCGTCTCTTACCCTGCACGTTGCACAATGTATGTATATGTACCTATTATTATTAAAAATCCAAATGGAAAATGATTACATTGTAATGTGACAGAAAAGTTGTTTCAAAGACAAAGTCAGGTTTTTTTATTTTAGTGAATTATAAAATATTTATATGGAACGTGAATATATGTATTGTTTATGCTTCATAATTAAATATTCCCCATTACGCAGTTAATAGTATAAAACGCCGGCTTACGGCGACCACTTCCCAGACGGAAAGCCTCTCTTTATGAAACTCCAGTCGTCGATATACTTGAAGTGTTTCAGTGACCACAAGATTTTTGTGCTGATATTATTTTTGATATTTATGATATGTTTTCGTCGTACTACATTGATAAAGGTACATATAGTTTAAACAAATTATTACAATTAATACATAATTTCAAGGTAGTAATCTTATTCTTGTTCCTATAGATGTCGAAGCTAAGAACGAACGTGTTCACAGTTAACAATATTACCTACCTATATTTCAGGGATATCAATTTACTAAGTCGAAGTACTATAATAATTTGTCTAGAGGGTCATGTCATGTGGCCGCAGTAACTCTCGCTTCGTCCTATCGTTGTCTCCGTTATGTTACCAGTAGCAGTAGTATCCTTTTCTGTTCGTAATGCCCATTATGTTGAGGATGGCTATATATTATATATGTACTCGTATACGAGTTTTTAGCTTTGTTATTGAAAATACCTATGCATGAAGATGTTTTTCTCAGAAGTGAAAAGCCGCAGATATTTCGTGTATGAATATCTTTCTCGAAAGCATGAGTGTTAGGTAACATCGTAAGTAGGAGGTATATACATTTTAAAACAATGTATAACAAATCTTTAAAGGTAATTTACGTACTAGTAGTTATAGGCCAAGCAAATAAGATCTATAAAAAGTCTTTTGAGGAATTAATTCCCAGCAGGCTGGAAATCGCTTTAATACCTTCATGTGGTCCTAAATGCATGTAATCCGAGTTTGCCCAATCCCACGAGGTGTGCATAACTTTTTGGCGAAATTTTTGTTCTTTGTCAGTTTTTTGCTTGTAGCTCGAAAACGATACGATACGTCCGACGGAAAATGTCATTCATTTCAATATTAAAGAGGGTTAAATTCTGCGTCGATTGAGCAACTTAACTTTTAATTCGGTTAAGCGCTACAGCCGAAATCAAAAGTTATACTCATATTTTGACTTCCATACCACATATCTTTGCAACAGATGACTCCTGTTGAAAAACCTAGAATATAATTTCACGTTATATCGACATCTCATTTTCAAATAATTATTTTGGAAGACTAAATTTGTCATGAATTCAAAATCAGCTTTTTTCTGAATTCTTCTGAATTGCATATTTTCCATAAAATATGATGTGTGAGGCCTACATTTAATACACCGTTACAGCTAAGAAAATTTCAGTGCAAATTTCTAAAACGTACCCAATCAGAAAACTATTTATACACCGTGTTTTTTTTTATTTCTGGAAACTCCAAGAGTACATTCCTGAGCCTAACTTTTAAGTATATTTCTTAAAGACGCCAGTGCCCTAATTTGCCCCAGTTCTGTGGTAATCGATATTTCTTTTTTGTCTTTCTGATTGTGTAAACCTACATTTAATTATTCTTTTAGTCTGAGAACCCGCCATAAAATCATGTTACTGTGTGTTAAGTCACTACAATATGGTTTCTTTGTATCTCGGATTGTTAATGTTCGAAACATTGACATGTCATAATGTTCAATTGTTTGGTTGAGTTAATATACATTATTTACATTAGGGACCGATTGGGGAATCAATCAATAACCGCTGAACCTATTTAGATGAAACTTAGTATAGAGATAGTACTCGTAATCCACTCCCCTTTTTACCTCTTAAGAGATTCTATTTCCTTTTCCAGAACTTAAACTATCTCCATACCAAATTTTATCAATGGACTTAAATCAGTTCAGTGGATATTGATTCCCCATACAAATAACTTTTGCCCCCTTTTAAAAAACTCCCCAGAACTCAAACTATTTTCATAGATACCGAATTTCATCTAAATTGGTTTAACTATATTAATAACTCTCCATACTAACTTCTTACCCACTTTTCAGCCCCTTAAGAGTTGGTATTTGGGATGAAAACTACTTTTTATGTACTTTTTACGGATTCAAACTATCTCAATATCTATACAAAGTTTCATCTAAGTAGGTTCAGCACTTACTGATTGATTCCTCAATCGGCCCCTAAACCAAACAATTGAAAACTAGACATGTCAATGTAATTCCATTTCAAACATGTCAACAAAAATGTCAATGTAATTCAATTTTAACGACCTCCTAGCCTAGTCGGTAGTGACCCTGCCTACGAAGCAGGAGGTCCCGGGTTCGAATTCTGGTCAGGGCATATATTTGTGTGTTTATCACAGATATTTGTTCCTGAGTTATGGATGTTTTCTATGTATTTAAGTATTTATCCATATTTATCTACTATATATATCGTCGTCTAGTACCCATAACACAAGCCTTATTGAGCTTACCGTGGGCCTAGATCGATTTGTGTAAGGTTGTCCTATAATATTTATTATTTAAACATTAATAGCCTGAGATACAAAGAAAGCATATTGACTTAACACACAGGTGCATCATTTTGTAGCGGGTGCTCAGAGTGAAAAAATAATTTTATGTAGGTTTACACAATTAGAAATACATAAATGAAATATCGATTACCTCAGAATTGGAGCGAATTATGACACTGGCGTCTTTGAGAAATAAACTTAAGTTAAGCTCAGAAATATATCCTTGAAATTACCGGAAATAAAAAACACGGTGTATAAATAGTTTTCTGATTGGGTACGTTTTAGAAGTTTGCACTTAAATGTTCTTAGTTGTAACAATGAATTAAATGAAGACCTCACACATCATATTTATGGAAAATATGCAACTTAAAAGGATTTAGAAAAAAAACGATTTCGAATTCATGCCAAATTTAGCCTTTCAAAGTGACTGAATTTAAAAATTGGTATGTCTATATATCGTAAAATTATATTCTCTTAATATATATCATTGAAACAGATAACAGGAGTATAAAATATTAGTTTTTCAATTAAATGAGACATTTTCCCGATTTATAATATTTGATTTTGGCTGTACCGCTGAACTGAATTATAAGTTAAGATACTCATTCGATGCAAAACTTAACCATCTTTAATATTGATATACAAAACATTTCCGTCGGACGTACCGTTTTTCAGCTCGAAGCAAAATACTGACAAAGAGCTAAAATTTCGCTAAAAAGTTATGCACGTCCTGGGATTGGGCAAACTCAGATCACATGCATTTAGGACCATGTGAAGGTATTATAACGTTTTCCAGCCTGCCGGGAATTAATTCTTCAAAAAAATATAATTTTCTTAGCCTATTAACACGCTGAAATTATTAAAACTGTTCGATATTATTATTGTATATTTATCTCTGTGACAGTTTTTTGTAATTAAGCTAGTTTTAAGACTTACAATATGGGACATTTTACTGCCTGTAATAAAAACAGTTATTTCATTTATTTATTTTTAATCTGTCTTTGTCTAAATATTTCTTGTTTACTACTAAATGACGTACAAAGCTTTAGCAATGACGCTGCTAAGCCGTGCATGCTTTATCGCGAATCAAAGGATGTGGGAGCTAATGTCCGATCAATTGCTATCTACGAGTATAGCGCGGAATCTATAGCATCTATCGAGAGACAAGGCTATTCATAGCATTCATGGTGTTGTATGGGGTACATATTTCCTTTCAACTACATGTAAAAGCATTTTAATGTAATTTGAAATAATTTACTTTAACTTATACCTTGATAAATGTTTTCGCTGATCATGTTTACGCTTATGAATGTTGACCTAACCAGATCAAACCTGAATTATAGTGTCATATTTAAAAATAAAAATGATAAAAAATATAGCTTGATAAAAATCAATAAGGGTGATAAATATCAATATAACGGTGAGGACATTAATACACAAAAGCATACTGAAACTTGATAGCGCATTCCACCAAAACCCTTAAAATACTCGTTCAGTACACAGACAGCCCTCGCGGAGGGATTGTCATAGCCATCGTAAAACTGCACCCGGTGGCCCTCAATAAATAGAATAAATACTTGCCAAACAGATGTGCCAATTCTGAACTACGAGTAATGTCATTTAAAAAAGTCTAAGGTGCGAGGTGCGAGTAGTATTTAAAAAAAGTCAAACTCGCGCAGCGTGGGTTCCGTACAAACCTGTAGGTAGGTAGGGGTAGTAACTTTAAAATTATTAAAAATATTTTTATTATATGATTTAACTAAAAATTTACGGTTTTCGCAATTTTTCCTTGATCTGTGCTATAAGAAGTTGCTTCGTACCAAATTTCAAGATTCTGAGTTCACGGGAAGTACTCTGTAGGTTTTGATTCCCTTGCGAGTTTCGAAAATTTGCGGCATAAACGGCTGTATCTTTTGATTGCGTTGGCTTAGAAGTTTGATTTTTTTACAGCTCCAAGGGACAGTAGACCTTAGTGTTTGATATAAATTTCTCAGCTTCATACCTCCACGCGTTCCTGAGAAAAAGCGTCTTGACAGACGGACGGACGGACGGACAACAAAGTGATCCTATAAGGCTTCCGTTTTTTTCCTTTCGAGGTACGGAACCCTAAAAATATATAAAACTCAATTGTTTTCTTTATGGGCTAATCATAGCGATATTTATTACATTTTGTCGCTGTACACGTAGAGCACGCGTCCCTTTCAACTTGTTTGTCAGAATGTAGTAGTGTGGTAGTTTTAAATGATAAAAACACCCACAGGTGTTTTGTTTATTGAGAGTGAACGGAAAATATGTATTACCTGAAGTTAAAAAAACCTTCATTCTAAGGATCTCTGCGTTGTATATCCGTCGATCTGTATTGTGAAAATACTCTAATATAATAGTTAGGTACCTACTTAGCAAATTTGGGTCTGTTCCGAAATTTGTAAAATTACTATTTAGTTTAATCTAATCTGATCAAACTGACTAAATCGTTTAGTTTCTGATTAACTAGTTTAATCTGATTTGTTTATTTTAATTTGTTTTAAATCTAATGTTTACCAATGCCACAGAGGCTAAATCATCGTAAAAGTTGTAAATCTCTTAGTAAATGAAGACACCTTTTCAGTACCTCTGTCACGTCTGCCCAGTTTATCTCCGCGGCTGACCAGCGGGAGCATTAATTCAATCATCGGTTTCATTACGCCGTAAAACTTGATCGTAAAACAGCACTTTCCACTAGATATGGATTCTTCATATTCGGTTTTTTCATGTCCGTGCTCGGTAATAAAAGAAATCACTTATAAAATGCAGTACGGGACAACGGAGGGTGATTTCTTATGGCTCGTGACATACTGTTCTGGGGTGACACAAAAAAACGAAGTATTTAAATACAACGTTATTTCTTATTCCTATGCGAAAAATTGTACAATTATTAAAAATAAATATTAAGAGTACTTGATTACTGGTTTTAAGTATGACAAGATTAACAAGCTCTTCAGTAATGAGTAAGCATGATCCAACCTTACCCTTATTGTATACTCTCTTGTACACAATACATTTACAAGAGTAAATGACAAATACAACGGCGTAATAGGTACTTCGTATCTCACAAAGCGAGCTTGTCCTTAATTTTCTTTGCATTTTTTTTATTTTTATTTCCGGATGTATAATTATTTTATACATAAGTACACTTATTTGAAAATTTTATTGGTCTCGTTGCCTAAATAAATGAAAAAATATGTCGTATTTGTTACGTACAAATCTTAATATTCCTAAATGCTGTGTGTCGTATGACGCGAGGGTGGAAACAACAGGGTAAGCAGTGAATAAAAATCTGGATGCAAACTCCAGGGGGCGTTCAATCCAGGTTGTCGGCCTATGGAAGATTAATACTTTACTTCCTTTGTGTTTGCCAACAAATAACTTGGGGGACGCTCAAAAATTGCCCTTGAAAGGCATTAGATGATTCTTGAAGCATTATTGCTCGGGATTAAGAGTAAGTAATTTTTCGAGTAAGAACATCCGTGGCAGATTTAGAAAAATGGTTGCCTTATTTATTACTTATAGTTTCTCCAGGGTCTGTTTTTCTTCAAGCATAGACAGAGAATCATACTGTATCTTTCTTGCGCTAGTACCCTCGCTACTAAAAAAGGGGTGAGTATAGCTTATTACTTCTACTGTTACTGCACTTTTTGGCCAGCCAGACAGACTATACATACTTCGTACTCACAACTGTAGCAGGGGGCTGTAGATAAAAAAAAACTATTTTTTTAGCTACATTATTTATTACTTATAACCGGCCAGCTAAGCTCCACTTCAATAGACTAAATTCCAAAACATGAAAGCACCTGCCAAGTGGCTTGACATTTTACAATTATATTTAAGACAGAGATGGCCAACCATGAGGCACACATGTTGACTAAGGAAATAATCTCTCAAATTAAACTTACGCTTCTGCACAAATATTTACTCGATGAAAGATTCGTTAATGTTTTACCAAATAAAATTTGTCTTCTTTGATCAAAAATGTATTCAATTTTGAACTTTATATTGATCACCGAAATAATTTAAAACTTCTAGTACCTAATCGATAAATGTATGTAGATAAATGAAACCATAAACCGTAAAATATTTCATTTATTAAATTAATATGCTAAAATAAAAAGGCATGTTAAGAGTACTTGATTACTGGTTTTAAGTATGACAAGATTAACAAGCTCTTCAGTAATGAGTAAGCATGATCCAACCTTACCCTTATTGTATACTCTCTTGTACACAATACATTTACAAGAGTAAATGACAAATACAACGGCGTAATAGGTACTTCGTATCTCACAAAGCGAGCTTGTCCTTAATTTTCTTTGCATTTTTTTTATTTTTATTTCCGGATGTATAATTATTTTATACATAAGTACACTTATTTGAAAATTTTATTGGTCTCGTTGCCTAAATAAATGAAAAAATATGTCGTATTTGTTACGTACAAAAGGCATGATTTAACCAGGCTGCTAAATAATTGAATTTGGGTAGCTATAAAAAATAAAAATGGGTACCAAAATTAATAGGTTGGCGACTAATTTGGGGCCGTACATTATCTCAATATGGGCTGTTTTTTAATGTCTTAATAGCCATTGTTTAACTGTAGGTAGGTATCAAATAATTATATTGAAAACTGAATTTATAACTGGGAAGCATTTTAAGAAGCCTTTTTTTAATCGAAAACGATTACCTATTAAATTAAAAATAAGGTAATTTTAAAATATTTAGGAAGCAATTAAAGTGAATTACATATTCAATATTAGTACAACGGGCAACTTTACACGAGCTGTAATTATAAGATAAATGGATTCTTAAAAAGTAACTAGGGTCTACGAATATTGGTAGGTAAGTATCTATAGTCAGATATCTCGAACCAAAATTCATATGCCACATATGATTTAGAAAAAATGAAAGGTGCCTTTTGTATATTATTAACAAAATACCAACCTAGTTAAACGTATTTTATTAGGTGTGTGTGTGTGTCATGTGTCATCTGCCTAGCAACGGCAAACCGATTTCCAAAATTCATCTAAAATTTTTATTTCAATTTAAAGCAGCTATACCCAGTTTTTAAACATATCAATGGATTTCCTGCGTGGGCTTTCGTGAAAATACAACGCACAATAAATGAATCCTCCGCGAAAGCCCGAGAACGCAACTCTAGGACCCGTACCCGAATTTGACAACTGCCGTCAAAGATAAAAATATACACAAGGAAAGTATTATTTCTTCTATTTATGAAGAAATTGCAAGTTATTGA
Organism: Pammene aurita; assembly: GCA_947086415.1. Taxonomy (NCBI): domain Eukaryota; kingdom Metazoa; phylum Arthropoda; class Insecta; order Lepidoptera; family Tortricidae; genus Pammene; species Pammene aurita. Next base: position 17,177,256 of record OX352290.1, read on the forward strand.
ATTCCCGTGTGTTGCATCGCTAACCAGTGCATCGCTCCATCAGCGACCTAAGTGTGTTTTCGCTTCTAGCAAACCTCGCGACGGCTGTACTGAACCTTTACATTTTGCATGTGATTTGAAGTGAAACCCGCAATTTTTTATTATTATTTTAGTTTTAATTTCTATTGTGTTTTCTAGTTTAAGCATTTTATTTTTATATAATAAGTTTTCTATGCCGGATGTACGAAATACTTTGAATGCCGCCCCCACCACTACGGCTCCGCTCTTAGTTCAGTGCCCACACTGCCCACCAGGCCGTGCTTTCAAGGGGCAACGTGGACTTAGCGTACATATTGGTAAGATTCACAATAATCGCCCTGCCGAGTCCACGCCACCCGTTAACCCATTGTCGGCACCTAGAAATCCCAATTCGTCAAATATTAATACACCCTTCTTTTCTGAAACGCTAAGCACCTTAAAACATTCTATCCCTATAGTAAAACGAATTCCCCGCAGTGCGCGTATCCCGGTAGCTCAGAAACTGACCGCTGATGTGAAAGCAGCCGTGAATCAAAACTCACTGGAAGCCTGGGAGAACCTTCTTACTTTCCCCTATAGGGTTCTTCATGTCAAAGCAGAAGTGCAAAGAGATGTTTCACTGACAGCCAGGATTAAACAAAATTGTGCTAATCCACATGTCATTACCAACTTAACGAGGCCTGCTTTTAAACAAAGCTTTTCCTTCAGCCGACATGTTGAAACTAAAATAGGGGAAGGTAATATAAAAGGAGCCGCACGCCTTCTATTTTCTAGCGACGCGATTGCCCCTGACACTTCTGATACATTAGCATCTCTTCTCAGCAAGCACCCGAACCCCGACACCAACACCACCCTACCTGATCCCCCCGGCCCCTCGGACCCATGCCTCCAAGTAACACCCGAGGAGTTGTTCGGAGCCATCTGCTCGTTTCCAAATGGTTCAGCTGGTGGCCTCGATGGACTGTCGCCACAGCACCTTAAAGACCTTCTAGGACACTCCTGTGGCGAAGCTGGCGAGGCGCTTTTAAAAGAATTAACTTCATTGATTAACCATATGCTACTCGGGAGGGTTAACCCGGATGTCACAAATATCCTCTACGGAGCCAACCTATGTGCGCTAGCAAAGAAGGACGGCGGGATCAGGCCCATAGCAGTAGGCACAACCTACCGCCGCTTGGCCGCCAAAACCTGCTGTAAAGCGGTATCGGACACGCTTAAAAATTACTTCCAACCAGTTCAGCTAGGTTTCGGCTCCAAAGGTGGATGTGAAGCGGCGGTACACTCCTTACGTGCCTTCGTTAAAAGAAAAGAAGGCGAGGTATTACTGAAGGTAGACGTACGTAATGCCTTCAATTCAGTCGACCGGGGCGCCTTGCTGACTCAAGTCAAAGAAAAAGTTCCGGAGCTTTTTAGGTTCATTTGGCAGTGTTACAGCAGTCCCTCTAAATTACTTTTCAAAAATAACCCCTTAATATCGTCTGTCGGATGTCAGCAAGGCGACCCTCTCGGACCAGCTCTCTTTGGTTTGGTCATCCAACCAATCATTCAACGCTTAAATTCAAAATTTAACGTCTGGTACCTCGACGATGGTACCCTGGGAGGCAACGTCGAAGAGGTTGTTGCAGATTTAGAAACTCTCGTAACGGAATTTTCGCAAATAGGTTTAATTTTAAATTTTTCTAAATGTGAAATATATTTTTCAGATAACTACACACAAAAAGACACAGCTCTTGCCAAATTCCATAGCTTTGCACCGGACATCAAGGTTTTAGACTCAAGCACACTGTATCTTTTGGGTTCACCCATCCTCGACGAAGCCTTTCCAGGGTACATCAACGATAAGCATCAAAATTTTAGTTGTTTTTCGGACCGCTTGCTACAAATTAACCCTCATATGGCCTACACAATTATCAAATTTTGCTTATTTGTCCCCAAATTTACCTATGCCCTTAGATGCAGTCATCTGTGGAAGCATCCAAACCTTTTGGCAAAACTTGACGAAATTATAAAAAACACAGTTTGCTCAGTTTTCAATATATATTTAGACAACCGTCAGTGGACCCAAGCCACTTTACCCATCAGACACGGTGGCATTGGAACCCGCCAAATTGCCAGCATCGCCTTACCCGCCTTCCTTTCTTCAGGTCATAGCGTTCAAACACTGTTCTCAAAAATTCTAAAACTTAACCCCATTATTTCGGACATACCTTTTTTATCAGAAGCTGTCGAGTCTTGGAAAGCCGCTTGCCCTAGAAAAGACCTGCCCGAGATGCGCCATTCGCAACACCAATGGGACGAGCCGCTCTGCGCGCTGGTACGTGACAATCTATACGAAACGGCCACCAGCCCCGCAGAGCGAGCTCGTCTCCTTGCTGGAACGAAATGGGAGTCAGGCTCATGGCTGCAAGCGCTTCCTTCACGGAATCTTGGCACACTTCTCACGAGCCACTCATTTAGATTTGCTGTGTCGCTACGCCTGGGGGCGGCATGTGTGGCTCCACATCAGTGCCACTGCGGCGCTAGTGTAACGAGGTTTGGTCTCCACGGTCTATCATGCTCTAGAAGCGCCGGCCGTATGTCGCGCCATGCCAGTGTTAATGACATCTTGCGCCGAGCCCTCGTCACCGCCGGAGCGCCGTCGGTTCTAGAACCGACGGGTCTAGCGCGTGACGATGGTAAAAGGCCAGATGGCATGACCCTGGTTCCCTGGAAGTTGGGACGGCCCTTGGTTTGGGATGCCACATGCGTCGATACCCTCGCACCGTCCCACCTTCCACGGACATCAGCCAGGGCCGGGGCTGCCGCCGACGCTGCCGAACACCTCAAGCGGCGCAAGTATGTAGACATTGACAGTGGTTACATGTTTGAGCCGTTTGGGGTGGAGACGCTTGGGCCGTGGGGACCAGGAGCCCACAAAATATATAAGGAGCTAGCCAAGCGCCTTATTAATGCGACGGGTGACCAGAAGGCTGGGACATACTTTGCCCAGCGCATCGGTATTGCCGTCCAACGCGGCAATGCCGCCAGCCTTCTGGGCACCCTACCGGTCGGATCCGACTTGGAGCCCATTTTTTATTTGTAAGTATGTTTTAGATTTTAGTATTAGTTTAGTTTATATGTAGTTTTATTTTTAATGGTAAGTTATACTGTAATAAATAATTCTTTTAGTTAATAGAGCATAATGAATGGTGCCTTTTGTGTAGGTATTACCTAAATATCTACCTATACTTCCTTTTTTTTAGATTAGAAAAATCGTGCGATTATCGTAATTTTCCCTCATAGGGCTGAAAAAAAAGATACATAGGCGAAATGGATCGTTAATTTTCTATTGTGAAAAAAAGAGGTATAGTCGCCTACCTTACTTCTACACAGACCACACCTTCTTAAGTTTTAAAGGAAAAGAAAAAAACATATTGCAGTTTATATTATTCATTACCTGTTGTTTATTGACATTTAAATAAAGTTGTATAATGTAGTGTTTCTACTAAAAAATAAATGACTAAAATATTCAATGAAATTATTTGATTATACCTAGATAGTAGTCATGTGCCTACCTTTTGGAAGTATGTATTACCTAAAGCTCAAGTGCTCAATGTATACATTTAAAATACGTAATAAAGAGAGGGAAAATTGCATACTACGGGTTCCATACAGATCAAAATTTTTATTATATGTTATTGTTACCAATTTTTTAATGACAAACTTTAACTTTTGATCACAGTTCCTTGTTCCTTTGCTCGTCTTCGCACCTAAATTTTCCTAGGCTTATTTAAAAATACAAATTACTCAGAATTTTAATTTGTTTTAATATTTATTGCCACGAAAGATTCATGTGGAAAACGACCATTACCTAACCAACATTCATATCGGTCGCGCAGACAATTTTTTTATACCACGACGGTGGCAAACAAGCATACGGCCCGCCTGATGGTAACTAACAATGACCCTATCTATGGTTTACAAAACATTTTATTTAATTTTCTTAATTACCCCCTTAAAGCACCAGGGGACATACAGCCTACAAAATTTCAGCTCAATCGATCTAGCGATTTTGGAGCAAATAGACATTGTGACAAGACAGAGTAGTACATGCTGCCTTTTAAACCATTTTGGTACGGAACCTTAAAAATATTCCAGTTTCCTGAAATTTTAGTGCTCCCGTAATTAAAATGTTACCAGCAATTGATACCCAAAAAGTGGTTAATTAGGTAGAAACAAATAGGTGGCAACAAATATTTAAACCAAGCTTGCTTTGAATAATAGATGCCAAGTTAATATTTTTGTTGCCAACCTATTATTTCAAGTTCCCGGTAAAAAAAATTGTCAGCTATATATTGCTGCCGTTTTTCAATAATATGATGCCACATGTTTTAGGCTTATAAAAAAATATTGTCGCTAAAATATTAATTCACGGCCAATTTATATTATTATATGCCTTAGAAAAGTTGCCGATTCATGTTTTAGATACCCGGAAAAATATAAGCCAAATAAAAATGTTATTCATAATTAATAAAAAATGTCACAGAGTCCAATGTCATTCACATCTACGCTACGAGTAGCTATAAACATTAGCCATTGAATTATTAACCATCCATCCACTTAGTATAATTCCTCAGCGAGCGGGACCCCGAGTGATAGACACTCCGTGTAATTAGCGACATCTACGTCACTTAATGTACCTGCGGTGAAACTTTGATTAGGTAGCGCTTAGGCTTTCATAATGTGCTACCTTAGGTATAATTAATTATGTTACCATAATGCATTTCGAAAAAAAGAGATAATAATTGTTGGTAAATTAATAAGTGCTTTGGTTATTTTATTGATTCTAATTTGGTGACAGGTATTTTATTTTTGTGATAATTCTTATTAAGTCATTATTTAGGTTAGTATGTATGCTCCTAATTGCTTTGACTACAGAATTTCTGGGCATATTTGGTCATAGAGACCATTGTATTATATTTTTTCAGTTGTTTATTAACTACAGATATCCTACGATCGTCTTATATATCCATCTATGATCTGAAAGCTCATTGCATAGTCTGTATGCAGCGTTTGCGAAATTTTTGTTAACCAGCAATTAATATGAAATGTCTGAGCCTTGTATTGTGTAAAGTACTTACATTATTCGTACTACACTAAAGTACACATTATTCGGTTCCGTACACAAAAATGAAAAAGCCACCGAACCTCATCGATAACGGTATATTAAAGTTTGCAATTCGATGCCCAAATTTCATATCAATCAATTTCGAGGCACCCTACGTGTGTATTTGTAAGCTGATTGTCTTCCCATTATATTTTAAATGAAATGCATGGTGTCATAATAAATCAATAAATAATTTATTTCACGTACAGCAAGAATTAAAAAAAACAATATACTTATAAATAGGTAAGAAATACTGGTTGAAGATGGAGGTTGGTGGGGAGGGGGCGATTTCTTCAGTTCGTCATTTCATAATAAATTAATGCAAATAGTAATTTTGAGTATGACTTTTTGATGATTAATTATATACTTTTATTAAAACACACACACAAACACGAGTGGAAATCAATTGAAAATTTTATTAGATTTTGGTAGATTATTAAAGTTGGGTAATTAACATTACTTATTGGTTAACTACATAAATGAATTCTACACCTCGATGAATTGTTTGCTTTTTCGATTTTATTTCAAGCAACGGGTGCGGAATATACACAGATAAAGTAAATAAATCTGGTTTGTACAAATTATATTTCTCTTTGAACTCGCGAAAATGCGGTAAGTCGAAAAATTTTAATAAACATCAAAGGTGGTAATTTCGTATTACCAGGCATTTCTCTAATCCCGACTGAGTTTTTGTTGGGAATACAAAGAAATTGAAAGAGATAGGAGTCTTTGCAGTTATGAGATGTCTGGGTGGAAACTTCGTCATTTTGGAGTTCTACGTTTTATGTTAACAGTAATTTTTCTTTGTGACTATTGTATTTCCAAGGTAGGTACGAACGGTAGGTATACATAAGTATATTTACACGAATATTAATATTGCCAAATTACGGTAAAGATCATTGATTTATTCGTGCGGAATTCGACTTTTTTGACAGGCTTGACTTCGCAAATATTTAATATTAAGAGGTTTTTACCTCTTAATACTTTTGTATAATGGCAACAAAAGTGGTAATGTGTCTTATGAGTTATGTGTCTCATTCAACTGTACACCTATTTAGTTTCAAAATTGCATGGAGACATTTATGGTTCTAATTCATACATTACCCGTATGAATGAAATTCATTCGAGCTCACTGTGTTCGCACCTAACAAACTTCACTTTACGAGTTACAACAATTTTTATTTAAGTCATATTTTTTATCCGATATAATATTTAAGGAGGCACCTAAAAACAATTAATGTACTCGCCCCCGCATCATAACACAATAAACACAGGTGTTTCTCACCGCGATTAATCTTTCTTAAGGCAAATGCACTTTTTCGCACGTAACATGTTAATGCATAATTCGCGTGACCGCTCAGAAGGCTAGCCGGTGTTCGGTAATTAGCGCAGCGTAGTATGATAGACGTTAATGGTAATCAATTAATTACTTGAGCGAAGTTTGGAGGATTAAAATTGTTTTGATTAAGGATATTTTCGCGTGGAAATCTTTCTTGCAACATCTTTTTGACCTTCTTTAGGATTTTTGTGATAAAAACTATGCTTTGTCCTTCCCCAGAATTCATACCATACATAAATTGGTTGGGCCGTTTAAGCGTGAGGATGTTTCATATTACTATACGGATAGACGGACTCAGATACAGACGTTAAACCACATTGTTTTTAGAATGTCACATCACGAAGTTTAGCGGGAAACCCGGCCTACTCAAGTCACTTGCGACAGATGCAATTGCATACCTTGACCCTAATTTATATAAAAAATAAGTAGAAATATATTGAAAGAAAGAAAGCAAGAAACATTTATTGCGAATAAACTACAATTGAACGAATAAACATATTTTAAGCCATACGATAAATAAACAGAGCTACTTTCACACTTACAATATTAACTTGGTCAAACGGGGTCCTCTTCGGACCTTCTGCTTTGCCATAGGTCGGTACCTAAGTTCAGATTTTTGGTATAATAATATACAAGCCTTCTCCTCGACAAGAATCAGGTAAACAGTCAGTTGTTTTTTTAACGTTGTGTGAACTTGTGTGTGTGTCTTGTAAATACTTGAGATCCAATTAAGTTCTTATTGTATGGGTACAACTTGTATCAAATACACCTGCATGCCAGTTATCTGCTCGCTCAAGCTTTGTCTTTCAGTTGTTTGTACATTACGGACACAGATTAATTTGTCCAAGAAAGTTCTATTATGAAAAAAGTATCCTTTCATTTTACTGAAAACGTTTCAGAAATATTTTGCCACACCGAATTTAACTTTGGTATTTTTTTGAAACCGTAAGTTTTATGAAGAGTTTAAAAAAGTTGGAAACTTAACGTATTCGTCGTACGAGTATATGTCGGTACATCGATCCTTAGAGCTGATTGAACCAAATGTTGGTCATTGTCATTGTTTGTATGAAAAATGTTTTGATATATTCTTTAGCATTTGACAGCTCCGCCAGCGTATTTAACGTCGACCGATCTGTTAATTGTGCGTGGTGCAATCCGCTCTAAGTCTTCAAAGATATCAATTATCAGACAATTGTAGGAAATAAACTTTCTTCTCGTACATATTCTGTATTCTTTGGTCCTAGTAAGTTCTAAATATTGACACACGGAACCCTCGAGATGCAATGTGTAAATTGTCTGATATTGAGACAAGAGCTCTTTGAGCGTGCTGTTCTTGTTGTTGAAATATGAACTAGTTAGGTATATATTCACGTGTGTAAACAGTCTTATCTTTCTGAAATTGATATCTCAAGGGATACAAATTATCATTATGATTTAAGTAAATTAAAAAAAACCTTCTTTTGTAATTTTATTAAGCATACTTCTCATTAGTTAGACAACGAATATCTGTGTATAAAGCGCTTTTAGTAGGTACGGTCAGTACCTTTAATTTTTGAACCATTGAGGTTTTTCTTTTCATAAGATATTTCATAAAAAACAACCTGAACCGTAGATAGCTTAGCAATTAAGTCCGGAACTGTACGTTCAAGCTGTAACGGATATATTAGACGGAGAGCTAGCCACGTCAGATATGACGCAATTATGAGAGCAACGAAACCACTCTATTCAGTTTGCTATACTATACTTATTTCTAGAACTGGACGTCAGGCAGCTGTAAAGTGGTGGAGGTCAAAGAATGCCAACCACATCAAGAAAATCAATCCTAGAGTTCTGCGTTTGATGCAATATTATGACAAATTATTATGTAATTGCAAATAGTTTCTGTTGAGAGAAAGTAGTGCCAAACGACGTGTAATGTACCTAATTCATAATTTTTCGCCTACTGTTTTTTGTTTCGTAATAATACGCAATGTTTTTTTTTCTAATGTTAAAATATAGGCCCTGTCCTTTATAACTCAGACAATTTCGGCTGGTTTTACCTATTTTGGTATTACTATTTTCCAATTCAAACATTTTGCTAGTTGTCACTCTGACCTCCACCCATTAAAAGCTGCCAGATGCCCAGATCTAGCAACAAGGATAGTATTGCAATCTAACCAGACGGGTTTTGTTGCTCTCATTATGTATGTATGTAAACACTTTATTGTACATAAAAAGTAACAAAACAAACATGATAAAAGAAAAATAAACAAAGTACAAAGGCCAACTTATCCCTTTAAGGGATCTCTTCCAGTTAACCTTTGAGCAATTGAGAGAAAAGTATAAGATAGACAAGCATGCACTATGTACTTAGTGTACTTACGGAAACAAATATCTAAAAAAAGAGATAATATCTACTTAACCTAAGGTACTTATAATAAATACACATATAATACATAATCAAATATCTATAATACATATAATAAACGCGCAAGGAAAAAAAAAATGTACATTAAAGATATTTGAGAAAAACTAATTCGGGGGATCTTAGAAACGTTGACTGAATACATTTCAGGGATTTTTGGAATTCTTGTCTGTCTGTCTGTGAATTTGTCTGCGCACTACACAAAAACTACTAAACAGAATTTCATGAAATTTTGTATAGTAACAGTTTATACCCCGGAGGAACATTTAGGGTAGTACTTATTCCGCTAATTTATAAAAAAAAATCATATGTACCTATAGTTATAAAAGTGATCACAGATGGCGCTGTGTAAGTACCCAACAACTCATAATCATGATATCTTCTATACATACAATAAACGCGTAAGAAAAAAAAAATCACTTCGTTTTGAAATTTTTTAGTATATGGAATAATACGTATAAACAAATAAAATAGGTAGTTAGATTGATCGATTTACCCAAGACATTTTACCGATGCAACATATTTTATCTCGCTTTAACATCCGAATACACATAAAAGGTAGTCACAAAGTCGGGTTCGCTTTTAAGCTACTTAGCCCTTGAGTTTTGTTCGGTCCCTGTCTGGCTGCTGCTGCTGAAGCAATTTTCGCTGCGACGCTCCGGGCCCGGGTCCCACGCGATACGCGGCCTTTAACTCTCGCAGTCATTGCCTCTGCTCTCTTGCCTTTACTTTTGAGATATTTAGCCCTCGAGTAATGTCTGGTCCCTATCATGCTGCTGCTGAAACAGTTCTCACTGCGATTTTCCGAGCCTAGGCCCTATACGGTCCCCGGCCTTTGGTTTTCGCATACACTGCCGCTCGCCCTCGAGCTTTCGGCCGTCGGATTCGCTAAGACACTTGATCACTGAGTTTTGTCCAGTCCCTGTCATGCTGCTGCTGAAACAATTCTCGCAGCTACATTCCGAGCCTGGACTCTACGCGGTACTCGGCCTTTGGTCCTCGGTTTCGCTTTTAAGACACTTGACCGTTGAGATAATTGTCATTCACTCTTGGCCTTTCGGCCCTCGGGTTTGCTAAGAATCTTGATCACTGAGTTTTGTCCAGTCCCTATCATGCTGCTGCTGAAACAGTTCTCGCTGCGACGTTCCGAGCCTAGGCCCTACGCGGTACTCGGCCTTTGGCCTTTGCAGACAATAACGCTCACCCTCGGGCTTTCGGCCCTCAGATTCGCTAAGACACTTGATCACTGAGTTTTGTCCAGTCCCTGTCATGCTGCTCCTGAAGCAATTCTCGCAGCTACGTTCCGAGCCTGAGCCGTACGCGGTACTCAGCTTTTGGAATTTGCAGACAATTCCGCTCACCCTCGGGCTTTCGGCCCTCGGATTCGCTAAGCCACTTGATCACTAAGTTTTGTCCAGTCCCTGTCATGCTGCTGATGAAACAATTCTCGCAGCTACGTTCCGACGCTGGGCCCTACGCGGTACTCGGCCTTTGGCTTTCGCAGACAGAGCCGCTCACCCTCGGGCCTTCGGCCCTCGGTTTTGCTTTTAAGACACTTGACCGTTAAGTTTATTCTGGTCCCTTTCATGCTTCTGCTGAACCAATCCCTGCTGCGACGTTCCGGGCCTTGGCCCCACGTGGCACTCGGCCTTTGGCTTACGAATAAATTGCCACTCACTCTTTCGGCCCTCAGGTTGGCTAAGAAACTTGATCCCTGAGTTTTCCGATCTCTGTCATGCTGCTGCTGCTGAAGCAATTTTCGCTGCGACGCTCCGGGCTTGGATCCCACGAAGTACTCGGCCTTTAGGTTTCCCAGACATAGTGGATCAAGGAACTTGACCATTGAGTTTTGTCCGGGCCTGTTATGCTGCTGCTGAAACAATTCTCGCTTCTGTCGCCCTTAGTAGATTTGTCCTGCTGCAGGAGTAGTACTTTCCGCTTGGACGTTGCGCTCACACGCTACGGCGTTCGGCCCTCTTTTCGAAGTATATTCTGCTGCAGGAACTCGGCCATTAGCATTCGCAGCTCTTGACGCTCGCCTTTTAGTTGGTTATCTTAACACGGCTGAACGAATCAATTTTGATTCAGTTACCAATTTGATGGACATTGAGATTGTAAAAAACGTAAGTTTTACAATAATGGCCTGGATTTAGTAAATTAAAACGACAAACCTCCAAAACGCACGCGAGCGAAGCCGCGGGTACAGCTAGTATATAAATTATATACTAGCTGTACCCGAATCAATTTTGATTCAGTTACCAATTTGATGGACATTGAGATTGTAAAAAACGTAAGTTTTACAATAATGGCCTGGATTTAGTAAATTAAAACGACAAACCTCCAAAACGCACGCGAGCGAAGCCGCGGGTACAGCTAGTATATAAATTATATACTAGCTATATTATATAATATAATATATATATATACACATATTCATAAAATAAGGTACCAACTCAACTAGAACACAAATCATTCGGGGAGCCACAATTTATGTAACTTTCCCTTCCCTTCAGTGTTTCATTATTGTGTCATATCTGACGTGGCCAGCTCTTAGTCCATACGTATAAAATACATCAGTAACTCAGGAACAAATGAACGCTTGCTCGTGCGTTTTAAATTCTAAACCATAAAAGGGTTTGGGATATTCCGTCTCGAAATCTTGGTGAGTCAGCTATTATTCTTTCTGAGAAATTGCCTACATGCGAACGGGCCACCGATAACGGCTTCGAGAAATGAAACTTCCTAGATTCTCTTAGGGCTTTATGATAGGTAAGTGGCATTGACATAACTTTCAGGCCATTGATATAGGTAGTACTAGAAGATTGATAACGAAATACTTTTGATTTGACGGTTTATTACCAGAGCGCCATTTATCACGCTTATTCATTTAGCTGTCATGTCATGTTCTAACAAGTGTAACTAAATGAGAGAGTTACGGTATAAGATAAATAAAAATGGCAACATTGGCAACCTTCATATTCATACATATTATAACATTGGTCAAACACTTTTATAATTGAAGATTTATACTCCATTTTTCATTGATGATCTTGTATTGATATCGATTTGGTTTCAATATGACACTGATATTTTAGCAATACGCGGCGGGTAGGTATAATAGGTAAATTCACTAGAGATGGCGCCGCCGACTGTTTCAGAAAATGTTGAAAGTTCGAGAGTCGAGACGAATGTCGCGCCAGTTTTAATGAATCGATCTTACCTAATTAGTGAAAATTATGGTTATGAACCATTAGAAGAGAAATTTGTTTTCTCAATCATTACAATAATAAGAATATATAATATCTATCAATATTTTAATAATTAAAGAGCAATTAACCTATAAATAATAATTATTGTGGAATTATCACTCTAACCACCATTGCACCATTTAATTTTTGACCTGGAAGGCATGTTACTAACTAGAACATTGAAAAACTATAATAACAAATCAGTATAAAATTACATATTGGCGTCTATATCATTTTAAATTACTTCGAAGAACAGCTTTTGCTGTTGTCCTGCCAACTCCACAGTCTCATCTCTCTACTTACCCTTAAGCTCACAGTATGTTTCTTTACAGAACGAACAACATTTTCAGAGCTCACAAATAAACTTGAAATTGGTTTGGAACTTGTAACTCGTATTAGACATTTTATGATCCTACACGCCCGATTTAAGACAGACCTCCTTTTATGTTCTCGAGTGGAGCAGCCACTCGTGGGAATTATTGCTTCGGAATCGTTCAATTCGGTGTCTCATCGACTTGATCATAAATTTAGGATTTTGAAAATATACTTAATATGTTATTTGTGATCACTTATCACCTGGTGGGGACAAAATTGCATTAAGTGACGAGTAAAATTATACGTAAATTTCATTGTTGAAATTTTACAGTCTACCATTTCACTTTGAAGTCCTGCAACGTTTAAAATTAAAATAAAAATAATGTATAAAATGAGTAGACTCAAGACTCTTTTATTTTTTTAGGCACCCGATTTATATCAAATGGTTTTTATTAATTCGTTCAGAATTTCCGGCCACAACTCATTCTGAATTAAATATTTTTTGTCACGTATTAGTGTCGTCGTATAGTTTGTATTTTCACGATCGTGAAATTCTGTTTTATCCTGAAAATGATCTCATTGCGTACCTATGTTGTAACTTTCTCACATTTTTATCAAAACAGTGGATTGCGAAGCCCAAAGAGCGATATGGAATGGCGCCCCGGTTTGATATTTACTTTTGTGCTCGGATTTCAGGCTTTATTTGCTGTGCCTTGGTCCAGTTTCAATTAAATCGTGTTTACGTGGTCACTATTGTGATAAGCTTAGCTGATACACTACACTTAGGTATGGGTTGTGGTGTTTAGGGAGTAGAAATATTATGAAGGTAGGCAAAAGATAAAATTTATTTTAGGAAATATTCAATGACAGAGATGTTTTCTATAAGTGATACTAGAGTATTTGCGGAGAGAGAAGTCCCATATAATGTAACGTTAACCACGGGACCTGTCTTGTCGCACGTACTCTAGGATCAGCAATACGCATGTTTTTCACTAGGGTTGTAAACGCCCTAGACTACGACGGCTGCTTCATTAAGCGGGCTGAACGATTGCTTGCCGTAGTTAAGTTATGAAAACGAAGTGTGGCGTGAAAATTAGTTGCAGAAACCTACATAAAAATAAAAAAGTGAGAAAAGGAAAGTCTTTGCGCACTCATGTGTGGTATAGAAATAGACATCAATAAAGACATAAGCAAGAAAATGCATTCTATCTGCTAAAGAAATCATACGTCGAGAATTATTTAAAAAAAACTATTCCCGTGGAACTTGTTCAATACTTCAGGATTATCAACGCATACTCCCACAACCAAGTCCTGTAACTGTTTGCAAAACTACCCCTGAACTCTCGAAATAACTCACGACCTCTTTGTTAAATGCTAAACACGGACAGTCGGCAATCTAAATCGCAGAGAAAAATATCTCGGGGCGGAGCTGGGTATCAAAGTGGGGTTCACGAGATGTTGTAGATAGAGCCTTTGCGAGCATTGAGCGCTCAGTTAGCATTCAGAAAGACGCCGCGGGCAAAGGCGCGATAAAATCGTCGGTGAGTGCACCGCGGACGCGGGCGTCAGAGGCAGCTGGTGCGGGGAGCATTTGACATTTACGGGAATGTCTTGCATCATACGGTGGTGTGGTTGTGTTACTTTTGTATGCCATGTTAAAGAAAGAAATGCATATTCCAAATATTTATAACGGGTTACCCACGTAATTTAAGTCGATTTCTGCTCGTCATGTTTCCATCAATTTACGATGATCATTCTCACGAGCGGCCTTCCGCGAGAATGATCATCGTAAATAATGTTAAGCAAAAATCGACTTAAATTACGTGAGTAACCCGTTATAAATATTTTTTTATATGTTAGAGTCTCACGAAAGTTTTATAGTTAAAGAAATTCATTACGAAAGATTGGGCAAATTCCAATAATAAGGGCGAAATGAAGGGCATTTAGAGGGTCTGTGACAAACATGCGGTCAATTAATTGTATACACCTACTCTGTTTGCATGCATTAAATAATTAGCAGTGTGTAGAATGCGGTGAGAAGTTCGACATGCATAAATAAAATTGCCATTATTTAGGTTAGTAAAAATTACTGTAATTCTAAACACACAACTTTCGTAAGACCCAAGTAGATAAATATATTAAATAAATAGGAACGGAAAACTCACGTTTCTTTATTTCAAAATAGCTGTAAACGTAATTTTTTTATTTCAACCAAATAATATATTATCATCTTATTAAAGGTCTCTGAAAAGTGAAATCAATGCTGTCCCACTGTTCATTCAAACGATAGATTTCTAGGTGACCGCCTTACGTCAACGCTAGCCGGCATGTCTGTCCGTGTGTCCGTTCATAACTATTCAGCTGCCACTCTTACATCGGCAGTCACCTGCGACGTCATGCTGAAGAGAGACAGGGTGCGGAACTACTGTATGAAATTATGGCATTTTTAATGTAGGGTAGTAAGGGAAATGTTGAAGAGCGTGTAGCATAGAATTTTATATGAAAATTAATTGTTAAACTACCTAGTTTAACAATTAATTGAACTGGAACTCTGGAACTGGGCTGAAAGTGTGATATTGTTACATTTTATATAATTTTTTAGTCGTTTGGCGGCTGAGTATTAACATTTATAATAAATACCTCATTACATCCTCTTATATCTTATCTATGATTAGATTGTTTAGGGCCTAAAAAACACGTTTCTAGTAAGACGAATTTTCCTTCTTATAGTCTTTTTTACATTAAGTATTCTAACTACTAAGACAAATTTAAGGTTTAAAATATGCGTATATGTTCGTTATTTTTATATCACATTCATATCTTGGATTATCTTGTATCTTCTCGAAAGTATGTATATAGTAGGTACATAATACATTTTCATCCCACAAAAAATGCCTTACCTTAATGTCCCTTAGGGAAAAACTTGAATATAAATGTATCAATAAGTGTGGATGGAAAACTAACATATGTGGACAAAAACTAGCACAATCACCCTACCTACACCACGACAAAATATAGTATGTGTTGTAAAAAAAAATGTAATGTACGCTCAATTCAGCTGAATTATACTAATTATGTAATTATATAACCTACTTAAATAAAGAGTCACGCCGAAATCAAGTTATTATATTTTATATGTGGTAATTTAAGTAGTTTATATTTTTATAATATATTTTTTTTGTAGTTTATGTATTTTATTTTTACAAAAGTTTCTATATTCCCCTAGTATTTCAATTTTTGTCACTGCCCGTTAACTAAACTATACTCGCCGTTTCGATATATGAAGGTTGTCTGGAAGAGATCGCTTTTAGCGATAAGTCCGCCTGTTGTTACCTACCTCTATGCTGTACCTATATTATAACTCTTTTTGTTCGTTTGTTGTAGTGTGCAATAAAGTATTTTATTATTATGCTCTTTATTTATTTTTCTTCTTAGTTTAGGCTTTTTACAATATTTTTATAAAAGTAAAATATAAAAATACATCTAAAACATATAAAAACAATAAAAGCATTATAAAAAACCTAAACTAGGGTGCCGCCGGCAACGGAGCAGGGCCCAGGCTGCCGGTGGTTAGGGCCGCAGAGTGAGGAACCTTCGGACTATGCGCGCCGTGTCCAAGATTACCGCCTTCTGAATCTGACCCCTAATCCAACCACAACCCCGTAGCGAAAGTCTCTCAAGATGTTGGTCGAGACTCTTCGCTATGAGACCGTTCGCAGAGACAACTATCGGCACAATGATCGCCGAATCGACCTCCCACATGGCGGTTACCTCGTGAGCCAAGTCTAGGTACTTGCTGGACTTGTCCTTCTCGGCCTTCACGAGGTTCTCGTCACATGGGACGGTGATGTCGATGAGCATGGCCCGGCGTTGCGGTCGATCTATTACCACGATATCAGGCTTATTGGCTACAATAGTCCTGTCCGTGATAATAGATCGATCCCAATAGAGCGTGGCACGACCATTTTCGAGAACTGGCGCAGGTGTGTACTTGTAGTACGGCACTTCGTGGTCCACAAGACCGTATAGGAGAGCAAGCTGCTGGTGTATAATCCTGGCTACGAGGTTATGTCTGTGCAAGTACTCGCCGTTAGCAAGATGAGAACAACCGGAAATGATATGCCTGAGTGACTCTCCAGGACGGCGGCATGCCCGACAAATGTCGACCGTACCGTCCTTCAGGATATATTTCCGGTAGTTATTCGTCATGATAACTTCGTCCGCAATTGCACAGGCAAAACCTTCGGTTTCTCCGAAGAGGTCCCCGAATCGTAACCAGTTCACCGACGCGAGCAGGTCTACGTCGGGTCCCGTGAGGGCCCTGTAGAACCGCCCGTGTAGCTCCTTGCTCTTCCATACCGCCTTGCGATCCTCGGTGCTTAGCACCACAGGTTTGCGCCAGTTCTCGTTTGCCAAGGAGAGCGGCGTGAGACCCTTATCTACTGCCACCACATCACGATGCATCCCACACTCGTTGTTAAGGAAATAATTCCTGAGATTGTACACCTCACGATTGTGGAGATTTTTGGCGTTTAAAAAGCCGCGACCTCCACACTTCCGTGGGATGTACAATCTCATAACAGACGAGCGTGGGTGAAGCATACGGTGTGTGGTGAGCAATAGACGGACTCTCCGATCCAGGGCTTCCAGCTCGGTCTGAGTCCACCTTAGTATGCCAAAGGAGTATGTGAGTAGGGGCATCACCCAGGCATTGAAGGCGCGCACCTTGTTGCCACCTGACAAAAGACTATTAAGTACTTTTGTCAGCCGACTAAAGAAGCGCTCCTTCAACGCCTGTTTAATACCCACATCCTCAACACCCAAAGACTGTGACATACCAAGGTATTTGTAGGTTTCTGATTCAGAGATAGATCTGAACGTCATTGTCTCAGAAAGCTGTAAATTTGCTGAATTTACTACTTTCCCCCGCTGTACATGCATAACCGCACATTTATCAACACCAAACTCCATCTTGATGGAACTACTGAAGACTTCAGTGGTCTTCAGTAGCTGCAACAAGTCTCGGTTATTTGGTGCAAATAATTTGAGATCGTCCATGTACAGAAGGTGAGCTATGACTTCACCCTCTCTCCGAAGCCGGCAACCTAGCCCCGAATCCTTCAGCAGAGTGCTGAGCGGATTTAGAGCTAGGCAGAACCACAGGGGACTCAGACTGTCACCCTGAAATATTCCTCGCTCGATCCTTATAAAGTCCTGTGGGCCAGGGGGGTCATCCCCACCTCCTGGTTGACGAAGGACTGTGGTCCACTGCCTCATACACGCGCCAAGGAAGGATCTTAAAGCTGTGTCAATTTTATACAGCTCTAAGACCCTCTCCAGCCATGAATGAGGCACCGAATCATAGGCCTTCTTGTAGTCAATCCAAGCGGCCGAGAGGGCCCCCCTGTTCCGCCTGACTCGTTGGCAAATGGTCATGTCTATGAGGAGGAGCTCTTTAGTACCACGGGACCCAACCCTACATCCATTTTGAGCTGAGGCCAAAATGTTGTTTGCGACCATGTGCGCGTTTATTTTTGCTCTCAAAATGGATGTAAGGAGCTTGTAAAGTGTAGGCAAGCACGTGATGGGTCGATAGTTCTTCGCTTCCGTGGTACTACCGGACTTATAGAGCAGGAAGGTTACACCGGTTGTTAAGGAAGGCGGGAGGGAGCCAAGTTGAAATTGCGTTGCGAGCCGCGAGTGCGAGCACCGAAACCATTTTAGCCAGAAGTTGTGCAATCCATCCGGGCCGGGACTTTTCCAGTTCTGGGCCGTACGGATTGCACAACTTACGTCATCGGGGCTGATGGTGATAGCCCCCATAGGTTCGATGGACTCGCACTCACGTCCGACAACGCTCATCCACTCGCCCTCCGTGTGTTCAACGGGCGCTGACCAGATGCTACGCCAGAAATCAGTCATGGCAGTAGCATCCGGCAGTCGCACGTTGGACACACGGGGGTAGGTTTCCTCCCACCTTCGGTATACCTTTCTTTGGTCACTTTGGAAAAGACGATTCTGCTTGAATCGGTCCACACGCTCTCTGTAGCGGCGAATACGGCTTGCCCATGCATAAACTTTCTGCTTCAGAAAGTCGATGCGCTCTATGACATTGGCCATGTAGTCGCGGGGCTCGATATTCGTCCCCGCGAACGCCTGGTACACAAAGCGCATTACTCGGGGGCGGTTATTGCCCCCCCTGAAGCAGATCAGCTTTGCAATGAGAGTCCTAAATGAGTTGATACGACGCTCGATCCGCACTTGCCATGCGGGGACACCTCCGGTGGTCCTAGGTGCACGTTCAGCGTCCGGAAACTTGACTCGAGCAACACGGCACGCCGCGATAGCTCCGCAGTACATGATCGAGTGCGTATCATCTAAGTCTTTACTAGTCCGCAGGAGTGGATCTAGCAAATCATTCAGGGCTCCCATCAACGCTAGATTGCGTCTATTCATAGGCAAGCGTGGTAATCGCGGCCTAGGGGTGTTTGTGGAGCGATACTGCGTAATTGCCTCTTCCAAAGTCCTCCTCAGTTGCTCATTGGCTGTACTACTCACACTCTGATTCGCGATCTCCTCATCGGCACTGAGATCAACCCGCGGCGCCCCCGATGCCAGGTCGGGTCCGGGCATCGGATCCGGCGACGTGGCGGGCGGATCCCGCACCGAGATGTTGGCCGCGCGAACAGAGAGAGCCTCCAGGCGAAGCCGATCAAGTGTCGCGTCATTCAACCGCTTTAGCCGCTGAATGACGCGCACCTGATCCGATAGGCGTTGCGCAGTCGTGTCAATAGCTGGTTCAAGGGCCTGAAACAGAGGAAGCATCCGGTCACGATACGCGCACAGATTAGTTCCCCCCTCTGTAGCCCCATAATAGGCGCGCATGACGTTCTCGTTCATGGAAGGAGTCCATTTCATGCGACGCACTATACCACCGGCAGCGGGGGCCCTGGGCGGGGCAGAATGTCCCGCAGGCCCCAAGCGTGCCGGCAGCGGTGGCCGTCCCCGTCGCGCAGGTGGTCGTGGCGGCGGCGGCGGCGGCCCGCACTCGTCGCTCGACTCGCTGGTCTCGGGCGCTGTAGCAAATTTGTCGCCCGATGAGGATGGCGAGGAGACGGACGAGGCGGGCGTAGATGGTGGGCGTGCGTTTGGTGGGGACGCTTGCTGCAGTCGCGATTTACTCCGTGTTATCATTATATTATTTCCGTTGACTAGTTTGACGTTTAGTGTCCGGCATGGTATTTACGTCCTATATCCATATTTACAGTTATTTTCGAACTTGCTCAGCTGTTCTCGACATCGCGAACAACTTTTTCGCAAATATGAATGCGTAAATAGATATAAAAACGCCCGTAAACACATAATTTATCAAAAATGTATAGGAAAGTAGCAAAAACACGACTGACTTTGACGGCGTCAATTTTATTATTATTATTATTATTATTCCTTCATACTTATCCATGCGATCTAAAAGTTGCCTCAAAAGTTAAGGTCTCGTGTCTGGTCTGGGGATGTGGGGATGCACTATAAACTTGATAATCACAGAGCGTACCTACTGATCCCGATTGCAAGACCTACACATTCTTGACTATGTATTTTACGGATTTTGTATCCAAAAAGAAACTTTCAGGATTGTAGTAAACCTCCTCCGCTCATAGATGAATAGAGCAAGCAGGACAGTTATATTTTATCCAGGAACACTGTTTGTTCTACAAAGTTTTTGTTACCTTTGAAATTGTAAGAGATAAAATGGTTATTGTCTTGTCGCCGGCTGCTATCGGTAGAATTTTCCATCGAACTATGCGACAAAAGTTGTTCGTAGCAAAATCGTGTTGAAATGTGAATCGTGAGAGTTCAATACCTTATAAGGGTACCTAGTCAAATATATTTATAGGAACCCTTTTGTCTGATAATTTTTGTTTGTATTTCAAATTAATTATAATAATTACATAATTTGATTTTACCTGTTCATATTTTATGTAGTTTGAAGCTTGGTGTGGTAACACATGATTATTTAATGATATTATTCTCAAAAGTTTTCATTTGTAAGTTAGTACCGTTTAGTTGAGTCTGGGTATATGTAGGGCAGATGTCCCGGCTTTGGCCACTTTAAGTAGAGTTTGCCTGTTCAGACGTCCATTAATTTTTTGTCAATAAAGAATTATGACACTCTTTGTGTAATATTAGTAATATATTATTATAATTATATTAATCTCCGCTGTTAAGATTCTGACATTAAATCATATTTTTTTCTTTAATGAAATGTCAGAAGGGGGCCCAGGAGCCAATTTTGGCCACTTTTTACTATGGCTCCTGACAACTGAATGACAACTGATACATGAAAGATGACAGTGCCATCTGTGCTGCTATAACTTACTCTTATTAGTAACTATAACCCATAGACTTGTAAATTTGTCTATACCTTTATACAGTTGAAAATGGTCAAAACCGGCACAATGGCCACAACCGGGTCATCTGCCTTATAGGAGATAAAAAAATTCGTCTTGTAGATAAGACAGGCGTATTTAGGAACTTATCAATTAACAGATAAAAAGCAGTTAAAGCTTATTATAAAGCTCAACAGTCAACAGAGTTTACATGTCATACAAAAAAAACGTTAGCGTAATACAAATATAAAAATATACTTACTAGATATTTATTAACCTATAAGGATAAAATGTGATAAATATTTTTGCTGTAAGCCTTCAACGCTCTTCTTTATGTCTTAGTAAAAGCTTTGCACTTAATACTTACCTTTCAATTACAGCTTCAGCTGAGCTCTCACTAAGCCGTCTCTCTTACAGGTCAAAGCGACGGCACCGAAAATGGACCGCAACGGTTATTTTTTCTACGTTGCGTCTACCGCGAAAAAAAAGAAAATAAGTTTGATGCAGCCAAAGCCTCCTCGAGTGGCCTTCGTCGACAAGCGGCGGCCAGGGGTGGCAGAGAGGATCGAGTGCGAGCCTCGGGCCAGTGTGGCTCCAACCGCCACGGAGCACACACGTGAGGACTCTATGACGCAGCGAGGCCCGTCGCCCGCGCCACGCGCGCGCCTGTACACGCAACTCGAGAGTTATCAGCCGCGTTATCATACCATACGTGAGAGTGGTGATAAGAGAGTGGACAGTGAGTGCCGCAGGCGGAAAAAGGATCAAAGGATTGCCGGACAGCCTCTAGGTGTTTCGAGGTAAGTTAGATATATGTATGAGTACTTATTAATTTTCCTTTTAAAATTATATTCATATATTTTTTGAAGTTTTTTAGACATCTGTAGCTAGTCAACAGGTATAGGTAAGGTACTTATTTTTCATTTATTTCTAGTAGACAAAAACATTTCGCAAAAAGTATTAAAAAAAATTGCAAAGTTTTAATGAAACAGGGGTTAATTTTTAATTGAAGCCATATCAGTGAGAACAAATTACACGCCTTCATAACTAAGCTTAACACAATTACTGATATTTCAAAGCACTAAATTGCGTCGGTATTTATGCTTTCATCTCCAATACCAATCGAAACAGTTTGTTCATTGTAATTCGCGAATTGGTTAATTTTAGGAATTCCAAATGAAATAAATTAGGTAAACATTCATGATTTCAGACAATGAATATTGATAAATTCAAATGCCGCCGACAAAGCCTAACTGGTGAAAATGATGAAATTAATTGCATGCATTCAATTTCCCAATTGACTATTAACTTCCAGTTTATTAAACTGGGTTGATAATAAAACGGATGTAAATTTTATTACTTTATACGTAGTATGTAGGTATACAAAATTAATACTTTATATCAGCCACCTTTATTTAGTTTTTATGGCCATTTTTTGTTTGTATTTACTTACCGTAAAATCTGCTCTGTCTGACAAAACAGAACTTTAAATCTAGATAAATGTTTATTTTTACATGTGGCACGTTGATTCTTATACCTTAAAATGTTTTGGTCATATGACTTTCAGCTTATTATTGATTATATGTCGATTCCTTTCGTAATTTTAACAATAAACACAAAATAGTGGGAAATCCCACCTCACCCCTAAGTTGGGTGGGGTTAGTAGACATAACAATGAGGTGAGTTGGTAAAATTGCAAAGATTGAAACTTTCGGATTATTTAAATATTAAATATTAAAATATTATACTTACACAAATCGACCTAGGCCCACGGTAAGCTCAATAAGGCTTGTGTTGTGGGAACTAGACGACGATATATATAATAGATAGATATCGATAAATACTTAAAATACATAGAAAACATCCATAACTCAGGAACAAATATCTGTGATAAACACACAAATAAATGCCCTGACCAGGATTCGAACCCGGGACCTCCTGCTTCGTAGGCAGGGTCACTACCGACTAGGCTAGGAGGTCGTTAAAAATTTATTAAAATTATTACCTACACTACCTGCAGTTTGACTTGTTAAGAGAATATTGTATTTACGTGAAGTAGTATTTAAAAGCTCTACCCATACATTGTACCTTCACTATCACTTTGGCATGAGCTATCAGATTACTCTTTTGAATTAAACATACTACTTTAGCGATATGACTACAAACACCAGCTCGCCCCTCTGTCGTCCCTACTCTCTCCATTCATTTGAAACGGTAACTATTCTAAGATCAACCCATAAAGAGTGAGACAAAAAAAATCTCAGTTTTTTTTACATTAGACTCCTGATTTTAATTAAGACTTTCATAAACTGATTGTTAATGATCCAGAGTCTAGTTTTTGATGTTTAATCAGATACATAGATGGGCACTGAAAAAAATCTTTCGTCACGTATAAAAAATCGATGCACAGATTTAAAATCACGAAAATCCTGATTACTCGTAATATTAGGAATACTGATATTGTTTAAATTCCCATTTAATATTGTATCATTGCACCGGTATAATCGTATCATTCAACAGACTTCAAGATTTCGAAGGATTTTTTTTAATGTATGTTCACCGATTATTCGAAGACGGCTGGATCGATTTGGAAATATTATTTTTTGTTAGGAAGAGTATACTCACAGTTGGTACCGTTGTAACCAGGTCAGGATCTGATGATGGGATCCAGGAAAAATCGAGGGAACTCTTGAAATTTTTTTTTTTTTTTCATACCACGACAGTGGCAAACAAGCATACGGCCCGCCTGATGGTAAGCAATATATTAATAAATATTTATTAAATATTTTTTACAGTAGCTCGGGCATTTCCTTTTAGAAAGGTGGAGAGTAAGTGAAGTCGATTCTTTTTTGTTTAAAATTGTCATAGGAGCAATAGTTTTGGCAAGTTCGTTGTCGTTAGCACTCACAACAATAATATTTTAAAACATCTCAATGTCTTACACCCGTCGAATCATTGCTACTAACAACCTTTCATAACTGTCGTATTGTGCATTACAACGCACTAATAGTGAATAATTTCCCTGAGAAAGCCTTTTATGGTCAACCTTCAATCAGATAAGAACGGACCTTCAATTATTCACCAATAGCGGGCGTGTATTCATGTTAGGTGCGTGAGCGCAGGCAAGTCTGCCTCTTTGGTTGAACCAGCGGATCGTGACCTCGCTCTATGATGTTACCCGCAACCAATGTGAGGATAGCCTAATGTTAATTGAGATTGTTGTTATAGGATTCTTTTTTTTAAAGCCAACTTTATTTACAACATACAAATGACTCGAAAATATAACAAATAAAACTAAAACTAAAATAAATCTAATAATTATATCTAAGAATATAATTAAAGTAAAACTAAAATATATTTAAAAGAGGCCTTTATTTTATATAACTACTACTAAGACTAAGATTTAATTGCAAAACTTAGCTTGTTTTGGAACTGAAATTGAATCAAGTAAATATCTTATACTTTTACTTACCTATACTTAACATATAAATCAATTTCATACAACCAAGCCTTCAATTAGTCCAAAGTTAACCGTACTACCTTCCTGCTATCTCAGTTAAACGGTAGACCTAATTTGTATAGTTTGCTTGAACAAATCAATTTCATACAACCAAGCCTTCAATTAGTCCAAAGTTAACCGTACTACCTTCCTGCTATCTCAGTTAAACGGTAGACCTAATTTGTATAGTTTGCTTGAACAAATCAATTTCATACAACCAAGCCTTCAATTAGTCCAAAGTTAACCGTACTACCTTCCTGCTATCTCAGTTAAACGGTAGACCTAATTTGTATAGTTTGCTTGAACCTCGGACTCGCTTGAGCTCAATAGCGATCGTAGCAACATCCTTGGTCGTAATTGCAATCTCATATGACATGGGATCAGATTCCATACATAGAGTGGTTTATTATAATCCTCCTTACCATAAAGAGAGGGCTGGTAATAATGTATACTTAGTGACCACAGTAGTTTTGATTTGAGATGCAGATGAAAGGTTCTTTGTTAATGACGTGTCTTTATTTACTCGACCGAGCTTGAATGGAGTAACAAATAATTTCATTCATATCCAATTCATTTATGTACTACACTTTAAGCAAAATAATTTCAGTGATAGCTTTTTCTGCTCTGCTAATTCAGAAGCATTTTTTTAAATACCACGACGGTGGCAAACAAGCATACGACCCGTTTGATGGTAAGCAGTTACCGTGGCCTATGGATGCATGTAACTCCAGACGATGCACATGTGCGTTGCCGACCCTTTAAGAACCTATGCAATTCTTCTTTGAAGAAGCTCATACTGCCTTTCATTTAGCATAGACATGACATTACCTGCAGTGGATGGAGTACGTCTTTCTCGCGGTTATTAAATTGAATGAGCGCCAAGCAGATAGTAGTAACTTATTAATCAATCAATCCTTTTAATTACAAATTAATTCAATACTTTATTATCCCTGTTTTATAAACATAAGGTTATTGACATGATACTTCACATAAAACAGCTAAAAAGTTGCCAGGCAGAGTGATGGCAGGTGGACTAAAACGTTGACGGAGTGGTGGCCTCTTTCAAATGAAAGATGCCCCTGGCCGCGATTGGTCTCACATTGCTCACACATTGGTCACCCATTGGTCTCACATTGGTCCAATGTGTGGCCAATGTGAGACCAATGTGAGACCAATGTTGAATGAAAATCTGTTCGAATAGCAAATGTCAATGTCGTTATAGCGTTGAGTTGAGTTGGGTTGAGTTGGGTTGGAGCTGTGTCTGTCCAGTGTGTGTGTTTATTTTTCGAATCGCGGCCCCTGACGTCCGTTGGCTCGTTGGGTAGACGATGTTCGGAAGGTTGCGGGTCACTTCTGGATGAAATTGGTACAAGACCGGGACAAGTGGCGTACACGAAGAGAGGCCTGTGCAGCAGTGGGCGATAAAGAGCTGATGATGATGATGAAGATGATGAAGATGATGAGCTAAAAAGTGAAATATGTGGGTGTTTAATTTGAATTAATTTTAATCAAACTTTCTCTAATGGTATGAAATTCATTTTAAGTGCATGCACAGGCAATACAAAACTAGACAGAAAACCTCGCTCATATATTAAATCCCGTCAATCCACTACTGTTTTCATTTCATCTCGCTCTATCACCATCCTATTCATACCATGAAGCTACATATACTCTGGAGGGCCCGCTTCGACAAAAAAGTGAGCCCGAAATAAAAATTGCATCTCATTTTGATCAAATGCACAATAATAACAACATGACAATAAGCCAATATGTCATTTTGTAATGAGTGCGAATGAGACTCCTTTCGGTTTTTCTAGTTTCACATAAACAACTACTTCTTCTCTCTTGCTTGGAAATAAAGTTCGACTGGCGAATTTTTTAAATTACACACATAGTATACAAAGCTTTATGATTCATATCAACATCCATTAAGGGTAGTTAGGGACGATGCAGTCTTCATTTCAAACCGTAAATACCAGCTTTATAACTCGTTAAAATATCTTACAAAAATACGATACGTTGCCCAGCTAGATGGCCATTTTTATTTTTATTTTTATTTGAAATTGTACTTTATAGCACGACTTAAGTCGTGTTTCAGTAACGTCTAACCGTCATATTCCTGACAAAATGTATGTGATTTCACATTGACCGTCAGTTTTGTGACGATACACAGTTAAGTGAAAATGCTCAGACATGCCTTGCTCAGCTTGCTTGCTTGCTTGATTTGCTTATTCAATAGAGACTGGATATATATTTTTATTCTTAATAACAGCCGCCTTTCTCTCATCTCAGGAATATAAAACTCAGTTTCGTGAAGAACACCATGTTTTCATGCCAGGCAAAGTTAAACATCGTAGGCAATCAGGAGTTGACGGTACCTAGGTACAGTCAACCAATTTGATTCCTAGGCCACTCTAGAACCTCGTCACAATAGCTTGTTTGGTAGCGAATAGGTTACGTTTATACGCATCCACGGGCAACTGTCATTACGACAAGGTTTTACAGTGGCCTAGGAATCAATTTTGTTGACCGTAAGTACATAATATATGTTTTTCTTCATTGTGATAAAGTGATATTATTGCCGTTGTTTTATCGAACGAGCGGAGCGTAAGCGAAGTGAAGTTCTTTCAAACAACTTCGGCTACCTAGACAACTTCGGCTAGATTTGGAATAGTTGTCGCGCGATAACTTTAGTAACGTTTTTCTGATTTATATGAAATTTGTTGGGTAGTAGAACTCAATACAATTTGAGAGTTCGTTTGTGAGCAGGATCGATCAAAGGGTTATGGAGCTAGAAAGCTCGAAAAAAATCATCATTAGGGTCTTATTATATTGGTCACTCGTTTGCAAGAAAATCGCGAGTTCTCGGTTCGAGGCGGACTACTCGTTAAATACAAAAAAAATAACGTGTGTATCCTTAACGGTTTGATGGTTCCAATATTTACCGAATTATGTTTAGAAAATTTAGGATGTTCCAAATAAATCAAACCAGATATGCCTACTTACTTTGCAAAAGAATACGTACCTACGTAGATTACATGTATCTTGCGTTATTCATCCTCAACAACCAAGTTTTTTTTACAAATTCGTGGTAATAATTATTTTTGACAAGTTTTCAACAAAAGTCTGTCGTCAAAAGGTTTCGTCGACAATACTACTTTTGCGGAGTTTTCCAATTTAATGAGACGAAGTGGGTGTGTAGGCATTGATGAGGGATCGTTCGATTTGCATAGATATTGTGTTGGTAATTCCTATAAACCTATAAAATTAGGTAAATAGATAAGTACAGTCACCGGCAATAGTATCTTCCTACATGAAGGCCGCAAAAATATGTGAGCCGCTCTTATTTATAGGGCCATAAGAGCAAGTCACATATTTTTGCGGCCTTCGAGCAGAAAGATACTATAGCCGGTGACTGTACAAAGCAGAAGAAACGTTACGAGTATGTTATGAGAAAACGGAATATAAATACAAATATAAAAATTATAATAAAGCCACTTCCAATTACGAGTATGCCATCCGTTTCGATTTGGATTTAGTTATATCCTGAAGTTACAAATTATTATAGTTTTAGGTATTTTAGAAAAAGCCCGGTTCGCTGAATAGAGCAGAACATATAAAAATCATTAAAAAATCAGTCTTAAACATAAAATTAAATAAATATCCCTCTACGTGTTAAGTGCGAGGGTTTTTTTTTTAATAATATCTAAACGTAGTTTTTAGAAACAAAAGCTGTCTATTATAGTACCCGAGTTTCCCTGACTACCAGATTTTAATAGATCAACCTGTATATAACTCTAACTCTCTAAGTAGGTAATTTACAAATTGTCTCATGGAGTATTCTAAATAAGTAAAACAATAAACTACCATATTTACCACCCCGGCATTTTAACTAACAACTATATACCTATCTTATAGTCTTTTATTATTTATTTCTAGTTATGTATAATAATTTTAACAGCACATATTCCTTTCCATTACATCACAGTTTCCTTTCAACATTTTTTCTTGAATTTAAAGGGCTGTTCTGTAACTACCCAGTAATTCGATTTATTTTAATCTATACATTCAAATTTTTACGAACGCTATATACACATTATGTAAGCTTATACACTATAGAATGTAATACATCAACCCAAATCCGTGTGTAATTATGTATTATTAAACGGCTACATTTCCGTCAGTATATAAAGTATCATAACCACTTCGAAAGGTAATTTATTGCGAAAAAGGTTTCTCCTATAATGTCGTAAAATGTTTGCGATCTGAGGAACCGATTTATGAAGTCGCCGCGAGAGATCACTTTACATAATTTAAGGCATCAAGGAGATAATTTGCCTGCCGGTCGCTGTAAATTTTCCTTAATAATGTGTTGGGCTGTCTTCTTACTTCTTCATTTTGTTATTAATTGTATTTAAATAATATAATACAGAGAAATACATTTATAATACAAAAGTAACAGAAAAAATCCGTCCTAATACCAGCGTTGTTTATTGAAGAGTGCCGTGCGAATGTTGGTTGTAATTCTCTAGTATTTACATGAGTTGAACAATTCCCTCTGTAAAAAAGTCTTGGGGTGTTTTAATCTAAACATTACTATAATGACATAGTCATAAAATGTATTGTATGTTTGCCTGTTTATTACATAAAGCTGTGCAGAGTAAGAATGACATACCCCGCATGCCTAATAGATCTGTCACGTTTTGAGTTCAGTATTCCAGTCAGATTTCCCGTAGGTACATAGTTCCTGGCAGATTAGTTTTATTATAAAAATAATAAATAAGTATATATAATCTGTCTAAAGACTTACTTATTTCCTGATATTTTCGGGTTTTGTAAGTATTATTTGCTTCTTACCTAATTTTGACCTGTATCAATAATTAAAATGAGCAGCTTAAATCAATGAAAAGTAGTTGTTAGTTAATTATCAGACATTTTTCTGAAATATTCTTACCTTCTCTATTAAAAACCTTTTTTCCATCCAATTCTCCAGAATATACCGAGTGTTGCCTGACTTGCCTGTAACACTAGTAAAACATTAAAACAAATTCTACTACTTACTCAAAGTTTGTTCGGCGAATTTTAAAAATAACTTGTGGTTTGATGTTTAGTACACTTTAAAGTTTATTCGAACACGCTATGTTTTGCGTAATTAATTATGTCTGTATGGTAACACTGACAAAACTTACAAGCGATGTCAATTAGATGTATTTAACGTACATTGAAAATAATAGTTTATATGAAAAAGGATAATTTAAAGACTACATATTTTAAACAAGTTCTTGAACAAAAGTTTTATAGTTTGAGGAGTACAATCTACATTTAAATTTATTGCTCGTGTTACACCCGGTATGAGAATTCTTTTTTCACAGGTTAATAAAGCTCAGAAGCCATTGAAAGTTGGCATCTTTAATATTGCCGCTTAATAAGGTGATGGTTTATTATTAATGGGCTTTAATATTTATAACGTTATATGAAATGTTATGACCCGTCGTTAAAGTTATTAAATTTACTGTCGGCTTACGATTAAATATTATGTGAAATTATCATCATAAGTATCATAACTTTAAGAAATATTTGTGAATGAAGAGTAACTTATTTATGAAACTTGTTTTTCGGGTTTAGGATGACGTTCCATAATTTATTAAGCGTTTTTCATTTTATCCAAATGAAACACAGTTAGATGAAGTCATATTAAAAAAAAATTAGAGTAGGTATCTGACGAAGTATTCAATTTAACTTTAACGTCCAAAGTGTATATTTATTATTATTATTACAAAAACAAAGGGTAAGCATTTTAATATAACAAATTATTCGAACAACTAAAATAAAACTAAAACTAAACACTATAGCACAATAAAACTACACACAAGAAAATTATGTAATGAACTTACCGTACCCGAAATGTACCATACCATGACAATGCCTAATTCTAAGCTTCCGCTGCCAGATGTCTGTGTGTCAGCGGCCTGTATTAGCGTTTGGTTTTTTTATTAGCTAGCTGAACCTGATGAATGTAATATTAAGGTAAATGCACAGTTGGAATTGACACAATTTTTTTAAGGTAACATGAATCTTATGAAAAATAAAGCAATTTTTTAGTGTACACCTATATAATGAGAATTGATATTGATTGATAAATAGTGATCTGCATCTAACTAAGTAGTGATTGACTAACCTAACATTACTAGGCACAAAACGCACGTAGGCGCGTAGTAAGATTTTGATTGGTTTTCATTTTGTACGAGGGTTGCTACTTATATATCCGGAAACAAAAAAACAAACAAACGTACACGGCTGAAAATGGTTTTATTGTTTTTCAAAGTATTCCCCTTGATGATCTATGCACTTTTGCATTCGCGTGAACCAATTTTTAAAGCACTTCTACCACTCCGCCTGAGGTACCTCCATAACGTGTTGTTTGAATGCGTCGACAGCATCTTCAGCGGTCGAAAATCGTTGACCGCGTAATTTATTCTTTATATTTGGAAATAAATAAAAATCGTTGGGTGCCAAGTCAGGGCTGTACGGCGGATGACCCGTTAATTCCACATTTTGACCCTCCAAAAATAGAGTTGTTTCGCGTGACGTATGACAGCTGGCATTGTCATGATGAAGAATGATTCTTCGTCGCTGGTTAGTTAGGAAGCTTTTGACACTGTTTCTACTTCCATTTTACTGCACAAGCTTGAATCACTAGGCATTAGAGGCACACAGCACAAATTAATCGCGAGCTACCTAGACGGACGTACGCAATGCGTAAAAATAGATAACATTATCAGTTCTGATTTAGAAAACACATCTTTTGGCTTGCCACAAGGAAGCGTTTTGGCCTCAACCCTATTTTTAATTTATATTAATGACCTATGCAATCTAAAAATAGATAGTGGCAAAATCATTTCCTACGCAGATGACACTGTCCTCCTTTTTTTCCGCAAAGTCAACAAACGAGGTCTACGAGTACGCACAACGCGGATTTAATGTTGTAACTAACTGGCTAAAACTTCATATATTAACACTTAACTCTGACAAAACGAATTTTATAAGTTTTGCCATGCGGAAAACAGATCCGGACGCACATAACCTCAAACTCTACGTACATAACTGTAAAGAAAAATCAAATAATCTTTGTTCATGTCAATTACTGACAAAATTAAGTATTTAGGAGTCATGATAGACGAAACCCTCTCCTTTAAAAACCACATTGAAGCATTGTGCAATAGAGTTCGAAAGTTAATGTTTGTATTCAAAAAACTTCGTTCAATCGCTGACCCAAATTTAATCAAGCAAGTATACCTTGCACTATGTCAATCGATACTAACGTACTGCATTTCTTCTTGGGGTGGCACAGCAAAAACTACACTTCTAACCCTAGAAAGAGCTCAGAGAGCGGTACTAAAGGTAGCTACTTCCCGCCCATTCTTATACCCTACTGACCTCCTTTATAAATCATGTGAAGTATTAACTGTTCGTCAATTATATATATTAAGCACAACGCTAAAGCAGCACGCCAGAACTTCCTTTAACCCTGAATATAGAAATAAGAGACGCAAAGATATTGTAGGTATTAAAACAGTACAAAAGAAACACGTATTTTTATCTAGATTCTTTGTCTTTGCGGGCCCATTTTTGTACAACAGGTTAAATGCAACACTAGATATATACCCACTTAGCTATGCCTGTTGTAAGAATACTCTACGACGCGCCCTTCAGAAAATGACGTACGATGATACAGAGAAATTACTATTAGTCATAAAATAACTACCTATATACTGTCCTATATATTTAATACTTAAGAACCTACTTATTTTGTTAAGGTGATAAGAGTTTTATTGTGTAATATATAGTTTATAATTAAGTGAATAATTAAAAATTTACTAATTTTGTCCTTCGCTGCCTGAAACACAGGGAATCCTAGTTCAGGCATTTGTTAACCACTTGTCGTTAAAACAATTCTTAGTCCGTCAGAACAAACATTGTACTATACTTTTCTCAATAAATTATTTGTATTTGTAGTTTTACGAATTTGTTCAAATACTTCCGGTAAGCAAATGGTCGTGTACCACTCTGAATTAACCGTTCTACGGTTTTCTAGTGGCACTGTAGCTACATGGCCATTAATACCGAAGAAGCAGGCCACCATTTGTTTCAATGTACTTTTTGCACGAGTAACTTTCGTAGGGTTCGGCTCATTTTGAAACACCCATACCGTTGATTGTTGCTTCGTTTCGGGATCGTATGCATAGATCCAGGATTCGTCACCTGTATAGATGTTATAAACGGCTTTTGAGTCACCACGGTTATATTTTTTTAACATTTTATTGCACCATTCGACGCGAGCATCTTTTTGCTCTTTTGTTAAGTTGTGGGGTATCCAACGCGAACAAATTTTTTTTACAGCCAAATAATTATGTAATATGCTATTAATGCTGGTCATAGAAATACCCAGAGTCGCCTCTATCTCGCGGTACGTAACATGTCGGTCGTCCATTATAAGTTTTCGCACAGCCTCGATATTTTGTTGTACAACGACCGATTTCGGGCGACCTGCCTTAACTTCGTCCGTAAGCATACTACGTCCACGATTGAACTCACTAAACCAGTGATACACAGTAGTTTTAGATGGGGCTTCATCACCAAAAGTTGATGTTAGTTGATCTATGCACTGTTGTTGCGTTAAACCACGCCGAAAATCATAATAAATCATAGCACGAATATTTTCACGAGTGAGTTCCATTCTTGCTGCGAGATGACATTTAAAACCCGTCAAAAACAAAACACGAGCGTTAATAAGAAAGAAAAAATATACCGGCCAGTACTTAAAAAAGTTCAAATTTTACCATGGAGGTCAAATATGCTATTTAAGAAGATTGTAATCCCGGTTTCCGGATATATAAATAGCAGCCTATGTATGATACTACATTGATTTTTTTGGGTAGGCAACGCGCATGTGAATCCTCTGGTGATGGAGGCGTCCATAGGCGGAAAATGTAAATGCTTACCATCAGGCGGGCCGTATGCTTCTTTGCCACCGTCTGTTATAAAAAAACTATCTGATTAACTGATATTTAATGTTAATAAAAGTGAGTTTTGAATATTATTATTTATATTAGGATTATAAGTGTACGTACCTTGCCTTTGCTTCATTTGGTTAATTTTATGAGTTAGTAGTTATTTATTAACCTACCAAAATATTCTGTACTGAGCAACTTTGAATTTAAGACAACTCAGATTAAAAGTTATTAATTAATTATAAGAATTTAGGTATCTTTTGATGAATTACGGACATAATAAATAGATAATCCGCGAGGCTTATAAAGTAATTAAAAAGTTAAATTGAAAGAGGACCGGCAAGCTTGGCTTATTTTGTACATGCGAGAACGTATCTCGGTATTTATCAACAATAGAGCCGAGTCATCTACCAATTAATTGAAGGACAGTACAGTTCACAAGTCAACAAAATTAATAAAGAATGTATTTTGATGTTAGAACGTATTTTTGATCTCTCGTGCTTATCAGCATTACACACGTACTTTTTTTAAATAATTATTACTATGTAGTTGTTAATTTTGAATCCAGTAATTGTTTGTCTTAAATGATTTGTCATGTACATGGGTGGATAACGATTCAGTTTCGCCCCAAGGATTTTCACTCTTGGCATATATGTAAGCATATATTTTTAGTTTACAGGATTATCGATGAAAATTCGGTTATACATGGATTTGTCGTATTTTCGTATCCATAAATATCGATATTGCCTCATTTGTTAAACAAATGTTACCTCAAATTGCAGTAAACGTCTCCACTATATACATATTTCTGAGGGTCAGTAAAAAGTACGTTTTTTTCCTGGATGGTTAATGAACCTTTTTCTACGCCAGCATTCTGTCTGGTTCATCTGTCAATTAGATGACTTACAGGTATATTAAAAACATAATACTTTGTAAACGTTGTCTATGGTACTCCTTATCGCTAAACGATTTTATTAGGTATTTTCATACAATATTATAAGTATTATAACACTGCTGTTGTTTGTTCCTAATTTGTATAAATAGGTGGCCATACGACAACTTCTGCATTCTGCCGCCATTTGATAATTTTTATATTTCGCTATTTTTGCTGTCTTCGAAAAAGTGTTGTATACAATCGTGATATATGTAATTAAGCTTTTCAATCTCGTACCTTACTTAGGCCACTCCGCAAGCTTCCTGGCCTGAATACGGTACTCGACAGAAAAACTATTAACTATTTAACGATTGTATAAAATACTATTTCACACCACCTAATCGTAAACGGGCTTTTTGTTTCCTGCTAGGAGGGAAGAAAGTGGCACTTTTCTGTTCTAGGACATGAGCTTTTTTCAGCCAGTCCCTCATATAAACAAATTTCTTTTTGAATTAATCGATTCATTATAATCAGGAAGCACACTAAGCACATATAAAGTTAAAATAAATATGATTCAACAAATAAAAAAAAATCCTCTAAGGTGATGTGAAAAGCAGTATGTGTCTCATAAAAGCAAAACTATTTTCACCTTGGGCGCGTTAACACCTGAATCCCTCACCATGCTCGGGAGTCTAGGATTCGACTCCATCGCTTCGTTTGGGATTCAATACACGCCCTCGCCGTAAATATTTCATTTTGCTCCCTTGTTACACAATCTACTATTATAGGGTGGTTTAATGAACCTTTATACGTCGATCATCTTTGTAGTCTTCATACAAATTGTTGTTGACGCGACCGTTGGCATTAGCTCCATCAATACAAGACCGCTAGTTAATTAATTAGGTTTCCATTCACCTGTCCGTGTCGGTCATTGATTGACCCCCATGTACTCCCTTTACATAGTTGACGTCTGATCTATTACAAATGTGTGATGTTACGCGTAGGTGGTATATGTAGTCGGATTTCAGAAAATTTCGTATTGTAGGACGTGTTCCTCGATTTTGCGATGAATTTACATTGTCATCAATTATCGAAGAAACCCCTCGCTGTATAAATAATAATTTCGAAAAAATATGTAGCCAGTATTTAATATCTGAATACCTGTAAGTACTGAATTATGACTACGATTGGCACTGAAAATGTCAGTCACAGGCGTCTAATCTATTACCTAAACATAAATAGGAAAGTCAACACTGATGCTTGTTATAAGTTGCGTACTAAGTAGTAGGGTAGTTTATCCCTTTTATTGGTTTGGTTTACATCTCAATTACTATTTACCCAAGGACGATAACACTTATACAAGTAAACGATATATATTACCAAGCAATATTCACATTTATTCATTTAGGAAAAGCGATTAAACTTAGTTACTATTATGCTAGCTGCCTGGCTCTAATCTAAACGATATGCAACACATTACTTGTCGTAACTTTTAATCAATTTCTTTCAACGTACAAATTAATCAACTTTATCAAGTTTAATTCCTTCCCAATTTATTACTCCAATTCGCAATATGTATTCGAGTCGTGTCTCAGATTACCCGAAGTAAGTTTTATTGGAACGAGAAACTTACCGAACCCACTTTGCTAGCTTTGTCGACTCCAACTTGCAAAGGTCGGACTCGTGACATACAAAAGATGAGCATACATTTTTAATGTAGCTCTTAACATAATGCGTTAGACGGAATGAAATTTTCTAAAAAGGATGAAAAAGAATGAGAAAAGTTGATATTTGAGCTCGTATAAATGTAGACGAGAAGTGAGACTTACATTATCATATTTTAGACAGTCGAGCAGATATATAATCATTTCAGGAGACAAAATGCGTAAGTAAAGTGAGAATTTTAGAATCCATGGATTTAATGCTAATCTTTATAGAAATAAAGATTAGCATTAAATCCAACACACTTGAGAACAAGTGTATTTTAAGAAGTATGCAAGTGTTTTGAAAACTAGTTTAATATGGAAAAAAATACAAAACGTGTTTAAGAGTTTCGGACCCAATTACATACTTACGTACTCCTTTGGTTTTGTTGAAGTAATATTAAGTACTTCATCAATTTGAAGTTTAAAATCCGTATACTTACTTATCTAAAATTCGCTACGCTATCTATCAGTAGTCGTAGCCGTAGGATGGTAAAATTTTACTTTATTATACCAGAGATTTCTGAGATTTTTAATGTTAATATACTATCAGTGTTAATGTTAATATACCGTCAGGGGCTAGTAATTATGCCACTTAATAAACTCAATAACATTTATGATAATTTACAAACCTGATTTATTGACTTTGAGTGACTGAGTTATATCTTCCTTCCCTATAGGTGTGGAATCGTATTATTTATTATTATTATTATATGTGCAAAAATACCGAATATTGTTAGGAGTTCCTTCTAATTTAAATTATATCAACAATGCCCCAATTTTACAATGAAAGTAGTAGTAGTAGTAGTAAAACACACAGCGAGAGACATATAACACAACATATACGTACAAAGGCGAAATTATCCCTTTAAGGGATTTCTTCCAGTTTACCTTTGAGCAATTGAATGAGAAAGGTGTAAGTGCATTGCATAGTCATTGTGTAAATAGTTGCATTGTCATTTATATCGACTTAAAAAAAGCTTCAGAAACTCAATTAAAATTTCCTCAGAGGTATTTCATCAAATGGTCTAAGTTCCGTCCACGAGTGAAATTCCTGACGACCCCTCCCTCCCCTCCCTCGCTACCATAAATCAAGGGGGAATTTGCGAGTGAACTCGAAAAAAGTCCACAGTTCTTTGATTGAACTTAATAGTTTCAAGATGGACTTTTTGCTGGAACCGTGCAGGATTTCCTTTTTTATTTTGGCAGATTTTACAGATAAGCCGGTTTCTGTAATAAAATTTAGTATGTATCGGCGGGAGCACTAATATTACAAGATTATATTTACTTTCACCTGTACCGTTGTCTGTAATCAAATCTTGCAAGTTAAATTCGACCCACTTCCAGTTTGATGAATTGAGCTGAAATTTTGCATGTGTGGAAATCAGATGATGATATTATTATGACCTGGAGTGGTGGCCACAGGAACTACTCAACATTATCCCGTCGTGTTTGGGCTCGTCGCATTCGTCTTGGTATGCAGTTAGGTATTGTACAAAGAAAAGTACAGTCAGCAATAAAAGCTTCAAGTCGGTAAATGTATAGGTACATTTAATGCTTTTAATAATGTATGAAGACTTCACAAAATTACTCAGAAAAGTAAGCAGATTGACAATAATCGTAGTTAAATGCTTATTTAAATTTAAAGTACACACTCATTAAAACTCAAAAATAAAATAGCAGACAAATGATACTGTAACGAGCCTACCACAAATGTTTCTTAATAGAAAATTCGTAGGCAGTTTAAATTGTGGTTTGCACACTCCTATGCATTGCGGGTTTAAGCCGACTCAAACATAATATCACAAAGCAATGACGCTTGTACGTAAATTGTACTGGAAATATATGTAACGCATAATACATGTTCGTGCGCAAATCAGCACAGACTTCAAAGCCTGACGTAACGAAGGCACTCGTGCCACCGGCAAATTAAAATATTCCCACAGATGAAACATTGTGTTTTCATACGGAAACTTTACTGCCTACGCTTAGATTGTTTATTTTTGCATTTTTACTATGATGACTTCATTACTTGTACTGCTTTTCTTCCATTAAATTGTACCCAGGAAATGCAAACCAAGACGCTCCACGATGGGAACACAGCAATATTCTTAAACATGTTGTTTTAATTGTTTAACTTTTCATATTTTTAGGGTTCTGTACCTCAAAAGGAAGAAACGGAACCCTTATAGTGTATGTCTTCTTGTCTATCTGCCAAGAGCCTTTTGCTCAGGAATGCGTGGAGCTATCAAGTTGAAATTTACATCCGATACATATATTAACTGCGGTCCCTTGAAGCTGTAAAAAAATCTAGCTTGTAAGTCAATGCAATCCAAAGATTACGGCAATTTGAGCCTAATTTATTTTTTAGCACTTGACTGACTCAAAACCTAGAGTACCTCCCATAGACCTAGAATCATGAAATTTGGCAATAAGGAAGGTCTTACAGCATAAGTAAAATAAAAAGTTCGAAAATGGTTAATTTGTTGCTCCATCATAAGAAAAAAAAAATTGCGATTACAAACTAACAAAACCTAAATGTCATGAAGACCAATAAGTACCAATGTAATGTAATTTGACATGTATAATTTTAAATATTATAAATAAATGACTATGACTATGACTACGACTATGAAATTTGGCAAGAACGTAGATCTTACAGTATAAGTAAAGGAAAAAAATCCGAAAACCGTTTATTCGTTGTACCGTCGCAAAAAAAATACGTAAAAAATGTTTGTCCCTCAATCCAATTTTCTTTTCATTACATAGGTACAGCAATGTTAGAAGATTGTTAAAATATTGTTATGTACGGAACCCTCAGTGCGCGAGTTCAACTCGCACTTGGCCGGTTTTTTGGTTAGATATATGAATTTGATAATTTCCTCCCACGAACGCTGTGGCTGTGGAATGAACTCCCTGCCGAGGTTTTCCCAGCGGGCTTACAGTATGAGGTTCTTCAAAAAAGGAGTGAATAGGTACCTAAAGGGTAGGCAACGCGCATGTGAATCATCTCGGGTTGCAGGCGTCCATAGGCTACGGTAACTGCTTACCATCAGGTGGGCCGTATGCTTGTTTGCCACCGTCGTAGTAAAAAAAAAAAATGAAAGCCAGTTCCTTTTTAGCTAAGTATATAGATATTTAATAAATAAGGGTGCCCAAATAAATCGGATTCACTTAGTAGCTCAATATTATGCGTTCAAAAACAGAGAAATAAATTTGAAATGTCACCGAACCCCGAGTGAGGAATATTCGACCTTTTTCTGATTTATGATGAAGCTTGCAAGATCGGCCGCGCACAGACTGCGGGTGAAATCGGAAGGTATACACTCACTTGCCAGAATTTCATTTGCCATAATAGTCAACAGCCATTATATTGTTTCCCATAGTTACATATGCAATACTTATTCTTTACTATATTAATCACTTGCCAGAAACTTTGTTTCCCATAAAATCAATTTCAATAATATCATTTGTCATGATCATTGTAAGCCATAATATCACTAGCCATAATATCATTTGCCATCCAAATTGCTTCCCAGAAAGTAGGTCAGGTTAGGTTAGAACTGTGACCTCCTA
Organism: Pammene aurita; assembly: GCA_947086415.1. Taxonomy (NCBI): domain Eukaryota; kingdom Metazoa; phylum Arthropoda; class Insecta; order Lepidoptera; family Tortricidae; genus Pammene; species Pammene aurita. The sequence continues at coordinate 17,216,776 of OX352290.1, forward strand.
CAAAATAAAATGGCTACCAGAAAGTAGGTTAGGTTAGGTTAGAACTGTGACCTCCTACAAAATAAAACGACTACCAGAAAGTAGGTTAGGTTAGGTTAGAACTGTGACCTCCTACAAAATAAAACGGCTACCAGAATGTAGGTTAGGTTAGAACTGTGATCCCCCAAAAAGCGAACGCCTACCAGAATGTAGGTTAGGTTAGGTTAGAACTGTGATCTCCTTCAAAATAAAACGGCTACCAGAAAGTAGGTTAGGTTAGGTTAGAACTATGATCCCCTAAAAAGCGAACGGCTACCAGAAAGTAGGTTAGGTTAGGTTAGAACTGTGATCTCCTACAAAATAAAACGGCTACCAGAAAGTAGGTTAGGTTAGAACTGTGATGCCCAAAAAGCGAACGGTCACCAGAAAGTAGGTTAGGTTAGGTTAGAACTGTGATCTCCTACAAAATAAAACGGCCCCTACATAATAATATGACTAAGTAAATATTTTTAGAGCGCCTACAGGAATATAGTGAGCAAATGCATTGTTTGTATGCATGGATTCGGGAAACCATTATTTAGTATGGCGTTTAAATATTCTATTAAATAGTATTATTACAATTAATAATATGGACAACAATACGTATGGCACTCGTACGTTCTGAAATCTAATAATCGGGTAAACAAAGAGTATGTCACATAATTTTTATGGTAAACAAACCATTCGGGCAAATGAAATTCGGGCAAATAAAATTCGGGCATATGAGTATTATTTTATATAATTTTCGGGCAAACAATAGACAACCAAATCGGAATATTATAAAATAAAATTAACTCGTGCGGTCGCTTTTATTTTGTTTTCTATGGGACCTACCCTACCTCGTGTTCTCTAAATTCTACCAACAAATAGGTACAACTTAGAAGATAAAATTTATGCATGTAAAGTATAAATTTGTAACATGGCTTGAAGTAAAAAGTAATTGGATTTTAAAAAATGAGTCTTCTGTCAAGTAGCCTTTTAGTTTGTAGTTCGTTTTTATTTCCATATGGCATATTATGGCAAATTACTTCTGGAGCACTTTAAGCCGATTTACTTCATTATCAGAAAATTAACAAGGGTTAAAACTTTCCGGGAACATGACAGACATATCTTTCGTTTACGTTGCCTGAGGGCTTACCGCGAACTTAGAAGATCGAAATTTATCTTATTTATCGAAAATTATCTGCTTCTCTTTCACTCGTATCAATCAGCTAGAGCGATAAAGAGGGAAATACTTAACAAAATTTCAATTGTCGAAGTAGCGATGAGAATAGACCGATGAGGATACAATTGAGTTAGCTGCCAACTGATACCAATTTTGACGTAAGTATATGGAAAATCTGTCAAATCTAATCCTATTCTAATCGCGATTTAGTAACAATTGTAAGCATAATCCACATTATATCTGTGATAAAAGTTAATGCAATACATTTTTTTTGTTGTGTATTATGATATCAAACGGCACTGTCAACATATGCACTAGCCCTCATTTAGTTTGCAAGGTTTATTTCCAGCCTCGATGTCCGGATATCCGTTTTTTTTCTTGACTCTACTTTATTGAGCGTGTAATCTTACAATCTGCGAGATGAAAGCAAAACAATAGGGAGCAATCATCTAGTTGTTTCTAAAGTTACTCTTAGGTAGTGTTTTATGTATTATCAGAAATGTAAGAATTATTTAGTTTTAAATATTAAAAAGTATTGCATTTTAATATCAAGGAACAACATACATTGAATATTCGGACCCGGGTATGTCCTTAAACTACGTCCGGACCTGGGTATGTCCTTAAACTACGCCAAAAAGAGAGGTATGGGTACTGCGAATGACATCTCGCTAAGTGTGGTAGGGCACGTTCAGCGAATATCATCGCTCAAATCTGGAGCAGAGCCCGACTGGGGAAGTACCTCCACCTTACAGAAAACCACAGCCAAATAGCACTAGACCCTACTCATAGTGTTGTGTTCCTGCTGGTGAGTAAGGTTGCCAAAGAGCTCAAAGAGGACCCAGTGTGTTGACGATGACGGACCTTCTTGTTCCTTTACTCGTCAACACAGTGAATCCTCCTTTTTGTAAAGGGTCGGCAACGCGCATGTGACTCCTTTGGAGTTTCAGGCGTCCATAGGTTACGGTAGCTGCTTACCATCAGGCGGGCCGTATGCTTGTTTGCCACCGTCGTGGTATAAAAAAAAAAAAAAAAAAAAATATCTAAGCGTTGAATACAACTCCACTTGCTATGCTTGCTGTTGTAATTTTGTAAAAATGGTAGTTAGTTCAATCCAAAAGAATGACTGTAATTTTCGACATTTACGCATTTATTTTGACGTAACAAATTTTCTACTATCTATAAAAACATTCAATTTATTCATTCAACTTGTTTCAATCATGAGGCAATTAACATTATCGTTGAGTTTCACCGTAAAACAAATGCTTTCAAGTTAAAACCAACAATAAATCAATGAACTGCCCTCGGGTCCTTTTGTTTTTTGCCAAATTGAGCGATATTTTACATCGCACGTGGCGTTTATGACCCTTTGATTAATTCGTCTGTTAAACTGTTAGTTTTTACCACAGCACTTTGTAGTAAAACTTGTTTTTGACAGTTTAAAAATATTGCGATTCATATTAAGCGTTTTTCACTGAGAGGCAAGTAGTGTTTTTTAACTCAGACGTTAATATAGCTATGATTTTAAGAGTAAATATTGTACCTACTATGCTACGTATTATGACTATTATGAGAAAATTTTGATTTTGAAATGTAAATATTAATTTTAAGGTACCAGGTTTTACAATTAAGAAGCTTTCAGACTTCAAGGAAGTTACGAATGCGAGGATTAATCCCCGTGGCTACCCTTCACTGTGTCATAAATATAAAACACAACAAGATAACACTGAAACTTACAACCAAAACCTAGTTTTAATTTTTCTCATTTCATTTCCATTTTTTAGTTTCTGCAATCAGACTGTGATTCTGATTTCCCTCGGGCGTCGTCAATTTGTTTGTCTCCACTTGAATAAATAACATCTGCTTGCGGCCAGACGTTCACGTATCTCATCACCAAGTTCTGCTGTTAAATAATAAACGAAGTTTAAAAGGGGTGAGACACATTGTCTAACGTATTGCCGCGAGAGTATAATGACACCCGGTTACACATTTGTGGCGTCAGGCCGCTGATGCTTTTTTAGAAGGTAGTATATCTACGTCCTATGATCCGACGTATCTAATCTACATATATTATTGGTCTAAGTATGTTGATATACCTATATAAACAAAGAAATCTGGTTCGTTTGATAATTAAAACACCTTTTTGTACCATAACGCGCAAACCTAATCTTATTCCTAGCGATCCACCACAAAATAAATGATGACATTGTGTTAATACCAGTAGAAAGCATCATCCTGTTTCTTGCTTTAAAATAATAATATATCCTAAGAAAATCATACTAAGTAACGAGTAAAAATAAATGATACCGATGGTTATTTTATTGAATGTTCACAGGAAAAATACAAGTTTTATTTCGACGTTTATCAACTGGTAATCACGGGTCACCGGAAATCACGCCCGTTTTGATGTCAAAACACAATGCATGTGCTCATTTCATTATTTATCTGAAATCAATTTGTTACAATATAAGCTTGTTTTAGAGATAGCAATATGTTTTTTTAAATTACTATTGACACTGGTCCTTATTTACGTTACGTATACCTATGTGTCTGTGGATAGTGTGGATGTGACTTGGGATTCTAAAATTTTAAATTTAAAGTGTGATATATAAACCTATTTATGCATGTATATTATATACATGCATAAATAGGTTTATTTATATGAATCCCAATTCTTTCCATTAATATGATTCTTTACGATAAATAAGAACTGGACAACATTCAAGAGTTATTCGTTGTATAACTAACTTAACGCAAGAATGCACTAAGTCTTCCATTGCATTATCTGCTGGAGGTACAGACCATCTTCTTGGAGGTCATTTATAAGGAAGATAAGATCATTATGGTTGCTTTATTTGAAGTATCATTAGAAAGCTGAACAAGAATTATTCTATGATCTGTCTCCATGATGAATGTCACAGATTGACAGAATTAGACAAAACACTTTAACCTAGTACAAAAAAATTACCACACTAAAACTCGTGTCAATTTTATTTTTAGTTTTTTTTTAAATCGCGACTTTGAGAACATATAGGTATGTAGATAAATAAAATTGCATTTAAATATGACCTCGAGACAAATTTAACTACACGTAGGTACCAAATTTAAAGCCCGATAAAGTATATACTAGTATAATCATATATCAGGTCATTCCCCTAAGGCGCTTTATAGATGCAGCTATAGCCCTAACTCTCTCACAGGTATCAACTGTCCAACGAGTAAACGGGCATAATCTACGACTACATTCGGTGGTCCCAAAGCGCCTTTGGCTTGTCAATAGCACTTAAGCAGTCACACAGGAACCGGGTCAGACTTGCGATAGGTCTGGTCAGGTCTGCGGGTAATCTCCAGTGATCTGTGGGACAGGTTTGCGAATCCTGATCGTTATCGACAGACAATGGACGATTAGGGAGCGATAGTCGATGCTATCGGCAGAGACTGTGTAGGCTCCCCGCTAGCGAGACGGTGCAATGCATGAGGGAGTCTAAATTGGTGTGTATTGTTTTATTAAGCCATTACGTAATTTACGTATTATTAATTGAAAATGGTAAGGATTTTAAATAAATTGAAGCTCTGCCGGGTGTATAATGCTATTTGAGTATTTAATATAAAAATACTTCGAGAACGAAAAACTTATTTCGAGTTAACTCATACAGAATCCTAACGGCAATGTCGGCAACTCTCTTAAAAGAAATTTTCAAACACCTTTGTTTGAAAATTTCTTTCGAATTTTGGTATCGACAGCGAAAACTGTCATTTTTATATCCCTTTCCACAGTCCATCTCTTCTGTAACTTGTCCCATACGCAGAGTTAGACTTGCCGGTATTTGCCTATGTATCTAGCTGCAAGCTAAAAATCCCTCAATTGTTCCAGACAAATTACGTGCATAGGAAATATACGCGATGCGTCCGCTGTAAAATATTGCCTCCATTGAACTACGCCGAACTTGACCTGTGATTCCCTGTGAGTACGGCGTGGGTTTAGTAGCTTGTTACTGGAGATAAATTATCTGGTGGTATTTCCATGGAAACTATTTACGGATTTAATATAGACAGTTAGACTGTGTCTCCAGTTCCACCAGAAATGCGAGGATGCGTTACCGTTGCGAGGAAAGTCTTTGTTGAGAACTAATTTAATGGACCCTGCACCTACTTAACCTGTCTGTTTACCCAATTGGTTGACTGGTAGGAAATGCCTTATGATATTTAAGTCCGCCATTTGTACCATCTTGTTTTGTGCAATAAATATTAAATAAAGAAATAAATAATACAATCACTTCATTTTACCTATCGTCGCACAGCGCAGCTTTAAATTTGTTCTTCACACTTTACTTGCTACGCATCCTCGCTCAGCTCTGATGGAAATACAGCCTTAGGTTATGTATCTAATTGAAATAGCACTTACATGTATTCTACAGATATGAAATTAGTTCATAACGAACAAGTGTATTAAAAAAAAATCTCATAAAACGGTATTGCATATAAAAATTCTTTGAAAAATAAAAATTGTCTGAGATAACATTAATATCCCCGTTTGGCTTTGTTTCACTCGTATGTGCTCCGAGTTTTACCACCGAGTTAGAGAATGTTCTCCGGTCGACGTTGGTTTGCAGGTTGTGGAATTAAACTACATAATAAATAAGTGAGCGGATTGGTTCGAGAACAACACGGGTTCTCACAGATTCTACTATAGCTCAACACGAAACGCACACTCAAATTATAGACGCGGGAATATGTGCTATATTATGCCGGTTTCTTAATACTGTCCCCAAAACCCTCATTATTTTAATAAAATTATCATTTTTGTATACAACAATTAAAACTGAAGAACAAATCAAATTATTTTAATAAATATTCCCAGTCCCAGCCCTGGGCACCGGAAGCCTAGGTCACTTTTTCCTTTGTATATGACATCTACATATATAAGTTTACAACTATTAAAAGTTTGAAACAATAACTAATAACTATTCTCAATATGTACAATATCCCATTAAAATAGATAAGTATCGTATTTATAAATATTCTTGTTAAGGAAAATTATAATTTACCCGCAGTGGCGTAACACTCTCGTTCTCGTTTTACAATAGGCATTTTCAAATGTCTTTTCCAGGTTTTCTATGTAAATATACTAAAATTCACTATCATACATTTTTCACTAAATATACATTACGGTACAAATAAAATTTAGTAAGTAACATTATTTCGTACTCATATCTAATCACGCGTCTAGTCTTGACTTGACGCTGCAGTTACGTCGGTCCTTTAACATTTCACGGGCCCAATTGCTTGCCGCTGCAGCTAATTCCAGCTCAGCCGCGGGGCCCGCTCGCTCTACACCGTGTCACAGCGCGTAAACCTTACAAATCATTCGTATTAAAATACTTAAAATAGGTTGCTTTTTTTAGAATACCTTCCCAACAATTTTCAAAATATAAATATCCTATTGATGTCGTAGTACATTTCCTACGTTAAATATATTTTGTTATTATTTCGCATTTTTATCACAAATTGTTACAGAGTTATCAGTAACATCGGGGTTTTCGGTGCGGGAATGTTTGACATTAGCCAAAGAGTTTTTTTTTATTATAGGACAATCTTACACAAATCGACCTAGGCCCACGGTAAGCCCAACAAGGCTTGTGTTATGGGTACTAGACGACGATATATATAATCTATACATATAATAAATAGATAAATATGGATAAATACTTAAATACATAGAAAACATCCATAACTCAGGAACACATATCTGTGATAAACACACAAATAAATGCCCTGACCAGGATTCGAACCCGAGACCTCCTGCTTCGTAGGCAGGTTCACTACCGACTAGGCTAGGAGGCCGTTGAAAGAGTAGGCATTAACTTAAAAAATAGAATGTACTCTAGCAGGTTTCTACCTAATGAATAATTGATTGAAAAAATCATAGGTATATACAATTTATATGTAATAGCTGACTATTATGTATATATATTGTAGGTACATATACCTATGATTTTTTCAAGTATTTTTTTATTAATTCATGTAATGATTGATCATTGTCAACCTCTTCAGTTAAGCAAATAGTTCATAAATATCGGGCGTCAAGATTAATATTTGACACTTATTATACCGTGTCTTTGTCTTAGGTAATTATCTAGTTGATAAATTTCGGATATGCAATTGCATTTTTAAAATACTATATAATAGTCAATACAAACATGCCTCTAAGAAAAAAAGCTCGTATCATAGTGTGTATGCTATTCACAGAGAGGTAGTTATTCATTAGGCATAATATGATATTTTCTCAGACTAACCTATGTGTTTATCGCTACTTTTTCTCAAATCGTTCCCGCACCGAAAACCCCGATGTATGTTATCACTGAGTATGCGATGTTATTAGAAAAATGTTATTTTTATTAAATACAAATAAATATTATATTAAACATCCTCTCTTTGTAAAAATATTTAAAATCATAAGTAATTAGTATATGACATCTATTTTCAGTTTATATATATAGTAGTGTAACTACTTAAAAAAAAATTGCAAATCAAAAAATATTGAACAAAATAATTTGATTTGCTTCAAGATTCACTAGTGAGGGTTTTAAGTCGGTTATTTTAACAAGCGTGTATTAGCCAACGTGACCTTTCTTATCTTACTAGCGCTGCGGTCCTGTTTAGATATTAATATCTAGTGGTTTACTGAATGGAGTACAGCACTCCACAAGGGCTTCCAACGAATGGAAAACTCCAAGGTAAATACCAAAAGAATTCTAGAGCCGGTAACTATTAAGGCAAGTATGTTAAAGCTATCCTGAAAAGAGAGTTTATTCATTTTTATTATAATGCAACGAGGTTCACTTGTTCACGAGGTTCAATTACATTTTTATATGCAATTAAAATACCCAAGTGAATGTATATTTTAGAAAAGATAAAAGGAATCAACTAGGACAATGAATAAAACATGATTATAGTTAAATAACAAATTTTGTTTAAAAGTATATTCTTTTTTGATTTTCGGAAGATATGCATAGATTATGCATCCCACTAAAATGATATAAGTATAACCTAAAATAATATTTTTGTAAATCCTGGTGTTACTATGTGTACCTATACTTTTAATTTTTTTGTAATTTAATTTGCTTAAAGGGTGTCACCTCGTTACCCAATAAACAGTTCATAAATAGCATTCGGCAAAACAAAGTCTTTCATCAAATTATCCACTTAAGCGAGGAAATAGCTCGGACCTGAGGACGTCTTTACGATACGTTTTATTTCCGCTCGTGTTTAGTGGTGACCCCTTTTGTTTAAAGATTAAAATAGTCGGCCATCTTATTTTATGTTCCTACTGTTTAGTAGATCACGCTGAAAATTGTTTTAGATGCTTAGGTATAAAAAAGTTGGCCTTTATCTATCACCTTAAATAATTCATATACTTAACTGTAGTGCAACTAACCCATTTTTTTTTACAAACGGACATTCGGTAACCTGGCAAAATATTTTTGTATTATTTAATATAAATTAAATTAATCACTCGTAGCAATCATGCCTGAAATTCTAAAGTAGGATATAAAATTGGTACGTATAAAAACTTTCACTTCTTAAGTATGTTTCACATCGATAGTAGATATACGTAGGATACGATTTTCCTTGTATGACAGGTAAATGGGATACTTAAAATATTAAACATATTTTTCCGTACAACGATATGATATTCAATATATAGGCAATAAAAGCTTCAAATATGCCATAGAAACGTTTTACAACGTACCTAGAGAGTACATAGTAAAATAAACATTATCGTACAGGTAGGTAAAGTTGTCACGGAGACGAGTATTTGAATAAATTACCTGCGCTAGCGAGCATATCTCAAATAGCATGTTAACTGCACCGGAGCTCCTCACTCTACTCCGGAGATGCGTCTCGAGATTAGTTTTACAGACGATCTTCAATTGAATGTGAATAATCTCTAGAAAGTTCACAAAATACATAATTAAAAGTTAGCATTTAATTACCTACATAAGATACTCGGCGTTTAATACAGATGATGACCTCATTGGACAGAAATAAACCAGTAGAAGTTGCACTCTTGAATTAAAGAAAACGAAACAGAATTGTCAGGGGTACTGCTGTTTTAACAGTAGTTTATGTAACAGTTACGTAATATGGGTCTTTAAAAATTCGGGTGTGGTTTTATGAAACTCGCCTGCGGCTCGTTTCACATAAGATCACACGAGTGTTTTAAGGCCTAATTACGTACAGTTGCATACACTGCTTTATCTACACACATATTATAAATCCTCAATGAAGTGTTCGGAAACCATTAGAATGACCGCCATCGCACCGCCATGACCAACTCGATTGTGCCGGCGGTCGGGCGGACGCGTGCCGGCGGTCGGGTAGGAGGGCAGATTACGTTACCGTAAGTAATGAATTTTTATACGTTTTTACCACACCGTCACAGATAATACACTGATGTTACGTTACTGGTTGCAATAATGGTGGTAATTTACATACGGTTTTCGAACGCGGAATAGAGCATTTATAATATTGGTGTAGATAAAAGCGCATTAATATAATAAAATTATGAATACATGTAGTGACTTCAAATATGTATACTCGAACGGTGTAACATGTATTTATTAATTGGGATGCAAGCGGAATAATCCGAAGGAAGTCGGAGACGCCTGCTTATTTACGCGGTGCATGCATCAGATAATTTATGCAGCATGTCCCTGCTAATCCGAGCCAAATCTTGCACTGATTCTACAAGATTATGTACCGACTAAATTTGAGCTATATCCTGTACGTATTTTAGTTGTATTGTAACGTACATTGAGGTTACTTTGAAAATACGAGATTTTTTTTAAATCGTAAATAACTACTAAAGAGTAACACTTAATTCTATATAAATATTTTAGGGATAGGTAGAACTAAAATATTTATATTTTAGGTGTATATTTAGGTTCTCACATAATGTATTTTTAATACAAAATGCTACATGTGCTTTCTCTTTATTGATGTTTAGGGTTCCTTATCTTCAATATAAAATAATGGAACACTTATTGAATAACTTCTTCTATATTTTAAAATAAATAATTTGCACATTTTCCTTCTTCTTCCCTTATCTCCAAAACTATACCTACTGGGTATAATATTGTTAAATAAATACAGAAAATATTTCACAACCTATAGATTATAGGAAATCTATAAAAAGTCTACGGTCGAACGAGATCCGTACATAAGAAAAAACATTATAAAAATTGTGTAATATACAAGACTTGTGCACCGCACCGGCGTGGCGTATTTCAAAACCCACGCCGTTGGCCAAAATTTCAGAATTCGCCAAAAATTTGCCAACGCCAATGATCGATGAAGGAAAGTAAATTGAAAATGTAACGTGTATTGATAAATAAAACCAGTGAAATAGCGTTTGGTCAAATCTTTCTCCTGCGGGAGATAAATAAATGGGTATGATTTAACTGCTCACCAAATAAATTATTTACTGAAAATTTAGTTACTGAAATAATAAATCTGCCACCAAAATTGACTCAATCAACTTAATTAGCCTGAGTAAATTAGTGTCTTTGGTGGCAAGTTTTATCTAATTTATTACAATTATGAAATATATCAACATAAATGCTATTCCTTAAAGCAGACAAGGCTAGAAACATTCCCTTGGATAAGTAGGTACACGGCATTTAAGATTGTTTTATGTTCCTTGTTCCTAAAAAAGTGTTTGATACTTAACATGTTTTTAAAATTAATCGTCATCAGCCAAAAGTGACCTTGACACCGGCGTGGCGTAGCCACGTTACCAAAAATTCCCGCCGCGGGTTTTTATGGCGGCGCACACGTTTATACGAAAACCTTAAGGCTTTGTTATGTATGGCGTCTTTACGTACAACTGGTTTTAGTATTTAACCCCTAGATTGTCTCGACTTTATTGCGGCTGTATCTTCGACAGTGAATTGATATATGTTACTTACCTTTGTATTTGTATTATGCTAAAAGTTTATAATTACCTAACTACAATTAAAAATCAAAAAATGCGCAAAAGTTCATAAAAACAACAAGTACCTAATTGATCACTTTTAACATGTATCGCGTAATTCCTTCTGTGTTCTTAATTTCTTAAAAGATCGGATTATCATTTTTTTTTTTCAAAAATTTGTTTCCATTCTTTTACTGCTATTTTTTAAATAAATTGCCTTAATTTTTTGACGGCAGTGAGTAAATCGATATGCGTAAAATAAGTGTTTCTGCATCTCTGAAAGTAAAACCCTGAGTCCGTTTTATAGTCAAAAGTTAACAGTACCGACATGTCCATAGGCCGTTTACTTAAGTCATTCCCTTCGTCATAGACTCGGTTTACAACTCGAAACGTTTAAAGGTTTAATGTGAGCCCGACGTTAAATACGACGTAAAACGGAATGAATCTGCATTTATGCGCATTTAGACGTGACGGGTGAGATGCGGATTTTTTAATTTATCTGTGGTCGGAGGGACTGTCATCAGCTTTTAACAATTTCTTTCGTTTGAAAGTGCGAGAGCTCTAAAATGGTTTTCAAGAAAATAGAAAAGCGCCATAGTTCGAGATTTATGTTTTATAGGTATGCATATTGCCACTGCGGTTGTACATAGTTACATGTTTTATGGCCCGTAGCCACGTATTTGTCCTATGTAGCGCGTATATAGTAGCTACGAAGAGAGAACCTGACAGCCGGGTTCCTGGGGCGCGATTCGAAAAATAAACACACACTGGACAGACACAGCTCCAACCCAACTCAACTCAACTCAACGCTATACCGACATTGACATTTGCTATTCGAACAGATTTTCATTCAACATTGGTCTCACATTGGTCACACATTGTACCAATGTTGTACCAATGTTGTACCAATGTGAGACCAATGTTGAATGAAAATCTGTTCGAATAGCAAATGTCAATGTCGTTATAGCGTTGAGTTGAGTTGGGTTGAGTTGGGTTGGAGCTGTGTCTGTCCAGTGTGTGCGTTTATTTTTCGAATCGCGGCCCTAGTCGTGAAAGTGTTAATTGGAGGTGTGCAATAAAGAGTATTTATGTTATGTTATGTTATTTTTAGTCTAGATTACTTATTACATTCGGGAATATTTGTATAGGTATGCAGATCCATTTTTTACATGTGGGTACATAATTTTATAAGTATATATAATGACATCTATTTTAAAAGTATATAGAATAAGATTTATGTCTATAATAGTCGTTACGTAGCCGTAAAGCTATCGTGTAGTAGGCCTCTAACAGCAAACATAGGTCGACAATTATGTTACAGTTACGACTGGCTAATGACGGCATAAAGCGCCTTTTGCTATTCCTAAACATTGCCTAATTGCTTTATGCTTTCATTATTGCAATAAATAGGCCAGATGACGTTTTTATTACAATTATTAAATAGTTTCAAGAAAATGTACGATTTATTTATGTTAATTCACTAGGAATACTAGCGCCAGTAGTATTTTCGATATTAGCCGTATGGAACTGCTTTTAAACAACATTAAGTTGCCTATGTATAATCCGCCAAAGTTTTTTTTTAATGGATAAGCGACAAAGTAATGTTAATCTGAATCTAAATGGTTCCAGTACATGTCTAATTAAGTTGCTTTAGTTGGAAATTTGCCGAAGTCTTGTTCGATTAACCGAATTAGTCGAATAAACTTTACTGCGGTTGTAATAGTTACATAAAGTCTGCATTCTATGTAACTATTTATTACGACGGATTAACTATATGATCTACTTGTATCCTATTAGATTATTTTAGGTATTATTCTTCTTTTTTTTACTTCCGTAATATTGTATTTACTTAGGTATATCATTTACCTATACTATTTATAGAATTGGAAGATACTTCTTAAAGTAATAAGCTAATAAGTGATGATGAGGTGAAAGTAAACGAACACACAAATAAAAAAATGACTAATACCATAATTTATTTTTTCTACTCCTGTACTTTTATCTGTCATTTATACATTCGTTAACACCTTTATAAGAACATAGATAATACACTCGATGAAAAGTCTATCTAGTCTATTCCCCAAAATAACACTTGTTCTATAAAAGCGCCAAAATAGTATCACGGAATCGCGTGCAAACACGGCTATTAATATAAAATAAATTACTGCCAACCTAAGAAACCTAAATAAACGCAGCGTTTTTAGAAAAAAAAACTTTAAAAAAGAAAAAAATATAAGAACCACAGACCTACTTCGTAGTTTTTTACGTTTCCCGTTCGTTTGTTGGGGCGAATTGAAAACTTTGAAAGTAATTTAGGTATTTTTACTAATTTCTGTAGCTCTTTAATAATTGATCAAATAACGACGGTGTGTATTTGTGTTAGTAATGTTAGTATTATTGAAAAATAGTGTTTTAAAAGGTAAAACTTAAATGATTGTTGATTATGTTGACAAAATAACTGCGATATCCATGAAGATTTCAATTTCGCATTTTATGTAAAAGTAAGTGTATTCGTAGAAAAAGTATTGTATGCAACGTCGTATAAGTAGGTAAAAAAATGTTCGTGGCGTTTTCTTAACAATTTTCGCCTACGGCTCAAATTGTTACCCACGCCACTCACCTTTTTTGACCCCTCTTATACAACTGTTGCATAAACTACTATTATAATTGAAATAAAAATTGAAAAATTCACCGCGACGAGCAAGTTTCGAACTTGCGACCTTTCGGAACACCGGTCTGATTTTTCCATTTATCTTTCAATTATAAAATTGAAATTTCGCTTGCAGACGTGTCTGCTTAGTACAAAATTACCATAATTTATGTTTAATTACAATACATATACATCGATACTTCTTTTATTTAGTTAGGTAAATATTGTTTTGTATTATATTGTTATTTATTATTTATTTGATTATATGAACATCAACTGTATATGTAACTTTCTGGTGTATTTTATCTTACAAGCGTTTTGTCGTCAACTGTAAAGCTGTAAGATTTCTTGTTACAAATAAACAAATAGAGCAATATTTCTTTTATAAACTCCTATGAGTGCACGTTTTTAACTAAACTAACCGGGTACTTGTGACCCTTTTACAAAATCCTGTTCACTGCAATTTGAGTTTAAATACAAACGGAAAAGGATCTCAGTCGTAGAGTTTTCTGAGAGTGTAATGATAGTATCGAGTGGCTTTGATTAAAAGGATGCATTCATAGACCACGATCGTTAGGGCTCGATAGACGCTACACAGAAATAAATTGACACCATGTCGATTTATGAAGTGTGTTAGTTACGTTTTAGATTTGGCGTACCTCGTCTGAAAATGTTATAAATAGCCGCTATTATTTTTGCGTTAAAAGGGGGGTTTCACTATGTCTCTTCTCCATTGTAGCCGTTTTTGCCGTTGCGCTTACCGCACATGAGGGCTAATTAGGGAAGGGTTGGCACATCACTTATCACCTCATGGGTGCGTTCGAAAATAGTATCAATTCAGCCAGTGTTTATGTTACGCGTATGACATATTTCAAACACGGCACGGTTTTCTTATCTGTAGCTTTATGTCAAATTCAGGAAGTAGAATCTTCTGTACTTGGACAGTACGAGTCGTACTATTAGTTATTTTGTGACGTTATATTACTGACAGTGGGTAGTAAATATTGTATAGCTCATCAAAATTACGTTTTTTCGTGTTGCTGTTGCCTAAGTAATTGTTTCGGATTCTAGAGATTAGGTACCTACTACTAGTTTTACGTAGGTACTTTGCAATTTCTTTACTTACAGTTGACTTGAAAAATTCAAGTTATTAATGATCCTGCTACGTTGTGAGTTGATGACAAAAACTGTAAAAGATTTCTTATGTGCTTTTTCATTGCACAAGCACCTGCACTAAAAAAAACTAATAAAGAAATCTTTCTGAATAAGCGTACTGAGTGAAGAGCACATTGGCGCGAGGACTTCGCAAATGATGTAGCTTCTTTTAATTGAATAATTCCAAGGAGTCCCCTTATTAACATTCATAAGTGACTCTTGGACGTTAAGTTTTATTTTCAACACTTTTTCACTGGCAAATAGAATTTTTCTGGGTATCTCATGAATAGTCCACTAGACATCGTTAACATTTCAGGGTATATTTGTGTTATTTAGTGACAGTAAAATTTCTTTATAGATATCTGGTACTTGATGATAATAATAATATGTTTCTTAGGGTTATTTGACGTTGATGTGATTTTTATCAATAATATAAGAAATGCTGAAATCCATACTAATATTATAAATGGGAAAGTGTATGTGTGTGTTTGTTTGTTTGTTTGTCCGTCTTTCACAGCAAAACGGGGCGACGAATTGACGTGATTTTTTAAGTGGAATAGTTGAAGGGATGGAGAGTAACATAGGCTACTTTTTGTCTCTTTCTAACCCCCACTTCCCTAAAATGGGGGGTGGAAGATTGTATGGTTTGTTACCCCGAATTTAACGCGAGCGAAGCCGCGGGCAAAGGCTAGTTACAAATATTTTTATTCACACCTAAAAAGAGTCGTTTAAAGAGCATTCGTTATTTTCCAGTTAAAATGACATTCTAGGCCAATTCCATGAGTGACCAATTCGACATTTGATGTCCTGTTACACCAAACTCGTTTTGTACGCATTGACTAGCATTAGACGGCTCTATCGCGAATTGATTTGCATTAGGTATTATTAAGTCTACCCCCAATTTTATCATAGTCATAGTGAAACAAATACGACTCGTATCGCTATGATGACATTTGCTGAGACGTCAATTGTCTGCAAAATTGCCCAGTACCACTAGTGTGAAAACGTCGGAGCCATCTTATGTTGTTTAAAAAGAACATGGTGCTCTATTACTACCATAATATCCAACTCCTAAATTACTGAATAGTTAAGTGACATCTTATGTATCTACTTATTTTAATAAAAAAAAGGTATTATATATGTCAGCCTCAATACGTTCCACTGGGCACAGGCCGCTTCTCATGCACGAGAGGGATCCGGCTATAGTCCCCACGCTGATCCAAAGCTACACTGAAAAAATACATGTTTGCTCCAACGAAGATCTTATCTAATGTAACACGCATCTTGACTGCATATGAGTCTAATAAGATCTTATCTGTTGAAGCTAAAAGCACTTAGTAAAAGTTATCATATAGTGAAATAAGTATAGTAAATTAATATATTATTATTCCAAATATTTACTTACTAGATAGAATGCATCTTAGTTGGCTCTTTTTTTCAGTCTAATTGGGGATTTCACATACACCTTTTGAATTTCTTCGCGGATGTATGCAGGTTTCCTCACCATGTTTTCCTTCACCGAAAAGCGGTTGGTAAATATCAAATGCTATGTCGTACATATGTTCCGTAAAACTCATTGGTACGAGCCGGAGTTTGAACCAGAGACCTCCGTATTGAAAGTCGGACGTCTTACCGCCAGGCTATCAGCGGTAATAAAAAAAAAGGCATTAAGTTAAGAAAATTCATTCCCTACCAATAAAGAGATTAAAGGAGATTGTCAATTTTTGTTAGGTGATCTGGCCCAGATTATTTAGGACCGTTTAGGAATGATTCTTACCTTTAAAAAATCGTCATAATTTCTAGATCAGGACGGTGGTAATAAAATTGCAAAATCTAATGGGAAAATTGAAAAATCATTCATTTAAAAATAAAATAAAATAAAAATAAAAAATAAAATAATGTTTATTACCAATACCAAAAAAAGAAATTTACAAATAGAATTTTACAATACTGAAAGGATTTGCTTTACATAAACTATTCTATACTAGGTCTAGGTACCAACGGCGACGCATCCATAGTTCTCGTAGGCAGGCAAAACTTGAATCTGAACTTGAATCTCTTTTTGACATTTTGCTCGCGTTCTTACAGTCTCTTAACATATCGGCTGCAGCGATTGACTGGTTCCGCAGCTATTTGGTTGGTCGTCGGCAAAGAATAAAACTAGATTCTTCGTGTTCTTCCTGGTGCAGCACATCAGCTGGTGTTCCACAGGGTGGTGTGCTGTCTCCTCTTTTATTTTCTATCTTCATTAATTCCATAACTCTTGATCTCTCCTCTTCGTATCACCTCTATGCCGACGACCTTCAAATATATTCGCAGGGTATGCATAGCGATCTCAATTCAGTTATAGAAGCCACGAATCTTGATCTGCTCCGCATATCAAATTGGAGTCAAAATTACGGTTTAAAAGTAAACCCCCTAAAGTCACAGGTAATTGTGATGGGGAGCGCTAAACAAATCTCCAAAATTGACTTTCTCAGGCTCCTTCCGATAGTCTGCGATGGTATCCAAATTCCTTTTTCCAACCAAGTGAAAAATCTTGGCGTAATCATGGATCGTTGTCGATCATGGGTGCCTCAGGTGAGTGAAGTGAGCAGGAAGATGTTTGCTGCCATAGGGTCTCTCAGACGGCTCCGGAATTTCCTGCCAATTGCTACTAAAATTGCGCTTGCTCAGTCGTTACTTCTCCCCATTCTTGATTATGCAGATATCTCCTATTTAGACCTAACCGAGGAGCAACTTAATAAGCTTGAGCGTATTCAAAATGCCTGCATTCGGTTCATTTTCGGATTACGCAAATTCGACCATGTTTCTAGTTTTCGTTCTCAACTCAAATGGCTCCCTATCCGTCACCGCCGTAACTCTCACATACTTTCTTTACTCTTTTCTATACTTTTTAACCCTGCAACTCCCCGCTACCTCAAAGAGCGTTTCTCTTATCTTAATTCTATTAGATCCTCTCAAAAATTGCTCCTAAAAGTGCCATCTTCATCTTCCAAATTTTATAATTGCTCATTTACGTTCCAGGCCGTTCGTTTGTGGAATCCTCTCCCTCTCAACATAAAACGCGCGCAATCTATTGGTAGCTTTAAATCGCAACTTAAGGAATACTATTTATCTCTTCCTTAGGTTTTTAAGTTGACACTGTTGTTTCTTACTGTGTGTATTATATATGTATATATGTACGTATATGTATGTTTATCAACCGACTTCAAGATTTCGAAGGAGGAGGTTATCAATTCGTCGGGATCTTTGTTTTTGCTATTTTTTTTTTTTTATGTATGTTCACCGATTATTCGAAGACGGTTGGACCGATTTGGAAAATTCTTTTTTTGTTTGAAAGAGTATACTTCACAGTTGGTCCCATTGTAACCAAGTCAGGATCTGATGATGGGATCCTGGAGAAATCGAGGGAACTCTTCAACTATTATAGGCACACCTATAGTGATTTGAGTATTTTTTACAGCATCCCGAGCATTTGCTTTTGGAAAGGTGGATGCTAAGTGAAGTCGGTTCTTTTTTGTTTAAAATTATTTTGTATTTATTTAAGTATGTATATTCATATGAATGTGCTGTGTTATCTATTTCGTCTCTTTTGTTTCTATGCACCACCTACTGCTTATTGTTTTTCTCTAGTCTCCACTACCCAAAGGTTGTCTGGAAGAAATCGCTCATTAGCGATAAGACCGCCTGTTGTTACCTCTACCTAAATTTATCTAATTGTAAAATTTGTGCTTGTAACTGTATGAGGTGTGCAATAAAGAGCATTTATTATTATTATTATTATTATTATTATTATCTGACAAGGACAATATTTGAAAGCGTTCATGCCTATGATTTATATATTAATGTAAAAAATGTACCGGTTTTTTAAAGAAAATGTACAAAAGCGGACTTAAAAACAAAACGGGAATCATGATGAAATAATAAAAAGTCATTTTTTGATCGTATTCATAGTTCCTGTATTTCGGTAAACAAAGACGGCTGTCAAACCATCGTTGATACTATTAACTGAACATTCCTAACACCTATTGCGAAAGGATAAGGTTTACCACCGTTAAGTGCGATACCACTAGTATCTGACATTGCAAAATTGAAAAAAAGATGCGTTTCGTTATCGAAGGAGTATGATATTATGCCATTATGAAACCCACTTTTAATATTCAGACTCCGATCAAAAATGCAAAAATACGCATTTTCAATCTTTAGGCGTTTGAATACAGTCGATTTCTAATTTAAAATTCCGTATTCGTAGGCTTAGATATTATTTTAATATTACTATGTTCAAACTTACCGAACAGTATCAAAACGCAGATTATGTAACGATGGACATTGACAGTAACAAACCAAAAAACAAAGCCATTTCAGTCCAGGTGAAGTTAAACTGTATGTCAATGCCATAAGGACGTTAACGACTTGTCTTGCTGTATTTTAATCGCGGAAAGATCAACATGTTTATTATTATTTATTATTTCTAATTCCCGTTAATTTTATCTACTTAATATTTTCTCTACTTTAGTAATAAAATGAGTATTTATTTTACATTGAAGTACAAACTTTATACGGTTTATATCAGGTGCCCCAGAATTGACGATCTCCTTTGTCAGGGAAAGACAATTTCAGCGCATTATATGATTAGGTTTATGCCCCGGGGAATACGTAAACGTAGGCAATGATGGTAGGGTTTAATGAGGTTTTTAACTGAGACGAAATAAGTTCATAACCGACTGTCCACACGATTAAGCCGTTAGCGTCACCGGACGGACAAGGGAAATGCATTAAACTCATAATGGCGGTATCACTTGAGTTATGCACTGACGCGGATTCGTTTGACTATTGTTTTCACTTTATAGATACTAATGAATGGATGAATATTATTTATTTCAGTCATTTACACTTAATATCTATTTACTAATAATGGATACAGTTGTTTTGTTGATGCGGTAAAATCTTTAGGGGTCAAATTGTTTTTGCCTGTTGTCAGTAACTGGTAAGGAGTTGACAATAGACTATTTAAGTAAATAGCGTATTTGTCTTTAAATAAATAAATTGATTTGAATATTATTTTATGGGACAATCTTACTCAAATCGACCTAGTCCCACAGTAAACTCAATAAAGCATGTGTTGTGGGTACTAGCCGACGATATATATAATTAATATAATATAGATAGATAATATAGTTTATATTAAGTAATATAAATAATAATAATAATAAATATTATTGGACAATCTTACACAAACCGACCTAGTCCCACAGCCCAAGTAACACATCAAAGCAGTATAACGGCCGTCTTACAGCATATCTGTATGCTTTTAGCATTTTGAGTTCGTTTTATAGTAGCATTATAAAGGTTTATAGTGCTGATATAGCTCTTAAATGGGCACAAATTACCCAGCTTGAGATCCTATATAGGTTATTTAATAGCATTACAGGCGCATTATGTCTGCGCTATTAGCATTATCGTTGTCATGGAAAGTGCCAATCATATTAAAGAAGCATTAGTACGCTCTATCAAGTTGCCAATCGCATTAAAGAAGCATTAATACGGCCAAAAAACTTGCAA
Source organism: Pammene aurita (assembly GCA_947086415.1). Classification (NCBI taxonomy): domain Eukaryota; kingdom Metazoa; phylum Arthropoda; class Insecta; order Lepidoptera; family Tortricidae; genus Pammene; species Pammene aurita. The sequence continues at coordinate 17,237,302 of OX352290.1, forward strand.
ATCGCAGTAAAGAAGCATTATTACTCTCGATTAAGTTGCCAATCGCAATACAAAAGCATTATACTAGCATAAGAGTGTAGTAAAATAAACCTTACGTCAATGCAAAAACGTCTCTAATACCGACGGAACAAATGTTATAATACAATTAACGTTGTGATTTAACTACTTTGTCTCGCAATATAAAATGGACCAAGACGGTACAAAAAACTGAATGAGTGACATGTCATATTTGTTTGCATCGTAACAAAATTTATAAAAGTTTTTGACTCTTTTACGTTATTATATCCTTCAAATATTACTGCGCAATGTAGTTTATTGTTAATGTGTATATAAGTTTAACTGAAAATTTTCACGCGCCTTTGATTTATTGTGGTTTTGCTATAAAATAATATAAAAAGATATGCGTCAAATAAACAAAACAATTGTGTAATCCTCGTATAGAACGAGTTTTGCATTATTAACATAATAGTGTTGGTTGAGCAGTCTTAAATTAAGTTATTTCATTATTATATAGGTATTTTCCTTGTATAAATAGGTCCGCATGATTTTATTTTTAGGTTATAAATTATTTACAAAATGGCGTTGGTCTATATAGACGGAGAGCTAACCACGTTAGATATGACACAATAATGAGAGCAACCAAACCCCTCTAGTCAGTTTGGTATACTATGCTTATTTCTAGATCTGGACATCTGGCAGCTTTAAAGTGGTGGAGGTCAAAGAATGCAAACCATTTGAAGAAAACAAATCCTAGAGATCTGGGTTTGATGCAATATTATGAGAAACTATACAAATACTATACAATATTAAGAGAAATTATACAAAAGTTTATGTTGGGGGAAAGTAGTGCCAAACGATGTATAATATAGTTCATAGTTTGTCGCCTACTGTTTTTTTTCCGCAATAATACACAATATTTTCTGGTCTAACGTTTTTTATCGATTTTGACCAGTTTTGAGTCGATATTCCAACATATTCACTACAGATAGAGTTATAAGGCAAACGACTATCGGTTCTTCAATCTTTTATCTCCATTCTGGAGAGCCGGATCTTGAAATAAATGAGCCGTTATTTTTTTATGATATTTTTAATATATGGTCTAAAAAAACACTTTAATCGATATTCGAATGGTGTAAAGAATCTTAAATTTACGTAATCTACATATTAGGGTTCCTCTTTGATGTCTCTAAAAACTGTAGGGAGATTTAAATTTTTAACTAATTAACACAAATTGTATGGCCATAAAACCACTTTTTTAGCCTAAACCTTTATGAATATTGAAGTAAATATAGGATACTATATTTTTTAAAGCCGTTACTGATAATATGATAAGCTATATAAATCATTAGAAAACTAAGGGAATCAGATCTAAGGTCGTTGTCGCCAGGGAGCCCCTTAAAATATAGGCCCTGTCCTTTATAACTGAGACAACTTCGGCAGTTTTTACCTAGTTTGGTATTACTATTTTCCAATTAAAACATTTTGCTAGTCTGTCACTGTGACCTCCACCCATTAAAAGCTGCCAGATGCCAGGATCTAGCAATAAGAATAGTATAGCAATCTAACCAGACGGGTTTTGTTGCTCTCATCATTGTGTCATATCTGACGTGGCTAGCTCTTAGTCCAATAGCAGCTCAGTGACCCTTAAAAAAAGCGTATTAATGCCTACAGCATTACACGTGAATAATTATGCTATTAAACATTATTAAGCATTATATACTACTTAAAATTGCTGTTGTAGACCCTAAGGCACTAAAACAGCTAAAATCTGTATAGGGGCTGTTTATAAATTACGTCATCAATTTTTGATGATTTTTTAACCCTCCCCCCAAAATCATCCAACCCTCCCCCTGCCAAATAAAATGACGTCATTTAAAAAAAATGCGTTTTTGGCTTAATTGTAAAATAAAAAACTATTTAGTAGATAATATTTTATAGCATTAAAAGTTTATAGAAACACGAATTCAATTCCTTTGTTTACACATTGAAGCATTTTTTAAAGATGCGAGAGGAGATGTGATCTTCGGAATGTCCCCCCCCCCCCTCCTACGTTATGCTACCATCATCCGATGTCCAGACCCCCCCCATTTGAAATGACGTAATTTATGAACAGCCCCTTACAGTGAATTACTTGGCTTTATAATGGTTTATATTATTGCTATTATACAGCATTAGGAATGTATTACCTACTTATAAACGCTATTGTACACCCTGAGGCAATATAAATAGCTGCAAGCTGTATAGCGAATTAACGTGGCCTTATAATGGCTGATATTCATGCTCTTAAACAGCATTAAGCATTTATTTATGCTATTGTAGAATCTAAGGCACTAAACCACACCAAAGCATTAGTGTAGCAAACCAAAACGCAACTGTACAGCTGAATGCTGTACAGTTGCATTTTGGTTCGCTGCATTAAAACGAATGGCTAAACAAAAGCATTTACATATGCCATTATACAACCGTTATACAGCGTAAAGCATCATATAATGCTATTGTAGAACCTAAAGCACTAAAAACAGTTGAAAGCTGTATACCGGATTTACTAGTAAAACTAAAGGCTTTGAAAAAGCATTTACATATGCCATTATTCAACCGTTATACACCTTAAAGCATTATATAATGCTATTTTAGAACCTAAAGCACTTAAGTGCTTTTAAACAGCTGCAAGCTGTACAGTTGCGTTGTGGTTTGCTGCACAAAAGCTAAAGGCTTTACAAAAGCATTTAGATATGCCATTATACAACCGTTATACAGCTCAAAGCATCATATAATGCGACAAGTTGCTCGGTGAACGTATATAAGAGTTTATACGGTCCTTAAGTTCGAAATAAGTTAACTATTCATATGTTATAATGCTTCCTGTGTTACTTGGGAGTAAGCTCAATAAAGCTTGTATTGTGGATACTAGACGACGATATATATAATAAATATATATAGGTAAATACTTAAATACATAGAAAACATCCATAACTCAGGTACAAATATCTGTGATAAACACACAAATAAATGCCCTGACCAGGATTCGAACCTCCGGACCTCCTGCTTCGTAGGCAGTGTCACTACCGACTGGGCTAAGAGGCCGTTCAAGATAAAATATAAGATACTTAAGTATAACAGAAAACATCCGTAACTCGGTAATATCCGTAAAAAATAACACAAATATGTCTTGAACAGGATTATATATAGATACCTACTTAGCTTCCTACGTTAGTTTACTTGGTCTAAACCCCAGAGCAAGATATGATTGTAAATAGTCCTGACCAGGGCTACCTAGCCTGCTAACTCATATAAGCCCACAATAATTAGCTTTGCACATGTGCAGCCGGCGGTCAGAAAGTCAGGATTACCTTACTAGTGCAGCCTTGCCGTGAATTCTCATTAATTTCGAGAACGCGAGCAAGTATGAAACGCGTGAGTACCAGTGTAACTTGACTTTGAGCTTTGCATATAACACAGTCAACATAATAGACAAGTAACAATAACACCTTGGCATTTGATGTAAAGCCACTTTGACTTTCTGTAACAGTTTTCATACTTTGTTTTGTAGCTGTTTCATTTCTTCAGTCTAGCGAAAGAGATGCAAATAATATTTTGACTTCACTTGTTATCAGATTGGCGTTATGATATTAGATTTCCAGGTGTCATTGTTTTTTTAGATACTCATGTGTTAATTATCTACTTTAAGAAATGTACACTGGAAGGACTGTACAATATGTGACATCGAGTTCAGGCTTCATATTTTTTTTGTAGCTTCTACTCGCCAAAAGACAACTCTTCACCAAATTTTAAGTTGCGGAAACGCTTGGTTTGCGAGATAAAAAATAATCAAAGTTCCATATAAAATCCCGATTTTACACCGCCATGACACAATATTTTGCAGACGAGAGGGGGGGAGTGTGATAGTGTTAGGTTCTGGCGCTTCGCCGGCCGCTGCCGCGGCACGCTCGCTTCGCTCGCTCGGCTCGCGCGCTGTAGGGTCGCAGTTCTACCTAACACTCCTCCTCGCTACGCTCGTCGTCGTACCTACACCGACCTGCCTTAGAGTCTGTCTGAAACTACTTTGAACTAACCTAAAAAGTTCCTACAAAGTGTCATGTCGTATCCCCCGCCCACAGACCCCGCCAATTCTATTTGCGTTTTGTTTTACGCGTTTTAATAAAATCGTACCATTTTTGATAATTATTAATCAACAATTTTCCACAAAATAATGCTTATAAATTAAAAGAATCATTGAATAAATATCATGTAACTATTATTGTACACAAATAAGTCGAAAAAACTGTATTTATGTAAAAACTGAACATAAAACAAATCATCACGTTTTAGTTTTTCTCAACACGTTTAACGAAACGCAAAATATTGTGTCATGGCGGTGTAAAATCGGGATTTTATATGGAACTTTGATTATTTTTTATCTCGCAAACCAAGCGTTTCCGCAACTTAAAATTTGGTGAGGAGTTGTCTTTTGGCGAGTAGAAGCTACAATAAAAATATGAAGCCTGAACTCGATGTCACATATTGTACAGTTGAGCCTGTACACTTTACAATTTGTCCCTCAGGTCTCTCTGGGACATTTATTTAGTGGACAAATCCGTTTATGTAAAACAAAAATTAGATGCTGATATTCCTACCGGAGAAACTAATTCCTGCAAACATTCACAAATACATTCCTGCCCAATTCCTGCTACTTAAGGACAGGTCCATCCCTCTGACACATCCACGTGTGGCGCAACCGTAGGGACTGCCCTGACAGAACTATCTGTATGGGTATCTGCATCTACACATACTTTAACTGGTGCAACATTTGCCTCATCCTCGCTCGCTAGGCCATCGGAATCACACCCCTTGATAGGGTTCACTGTTCAAATGTGATAATCTACTTACGCTGGTTGTGTTTATAACAGCGATTTTTATGAGCACCGTAAGGGTACGGTGGTGGCGGTTTATTGTTTATTACTGTCGATAAGACAACGTACGTTTTGACAGGTTGTCAAAGATGCGAGAGTGACATTTCATGTAATAAAATAAAGAATAAAAATTCGACGCAACAGTTATAAACATGACCCAAATACTCAGAGAAATAAACCAATGGAGTGGTAATTGTCAGGCGTCCCCCTCTGCCAAAAGTACAAGACCACTGGTCGTAGCGGTTATATAAAACTAGTTTTCGCGCGTCAAACGCCATTCAATGAATGTCAGTCAGCCCGGAACGATCTGAGGTAAAAATGCCGAATTGCTGCGTGATTTCATGTAAGAAAAGATCTGAGTTATCTAGTTTACATAAGGATAACGTTTCTTTTCATCTGTAAGTATAATTACGTCTAAATATCATCAAATAGTGCACGAAATTAGCAAAAAACTAAAAAATATTGTCAATCAAAAAGTGTTGCCACTTAATGGTACTACATCTGCTTTAGGGTAATTTTTAAACTTGACTCTCGGGTTCATAATTGCATACCCAATTTATCAATGAATTCATTCATAAATTGGGTATGCAATTATGAACACGATTACATCGAGGGAGGTAAGTGAAATATTGCAAACAAGAGTAATCGACTCCAGTGCGGCAGAAATACGTCCTCCATTATGTCATTCATTGTCATTGTTATGACAGGTTAGGCTACTTACACTTAAAAGATACTCCGTGGATTAGGCAGAGACCCATTCGGCATACAGCCATAATTGTAAAGCATTGCTCTGTTAAAAAAGCAGTGTGTCTGTGTGTGTTGTTATTAAATTATTTCTAAACGTATTTTAATCGACTTTTAAATTATTCAAAGGTAAAACACATTCACACGCATAGCTTTTTAAATTATTTACGTCACACCTGGCCATAATGTGAGTTTTACCGCTCGCTACGCTTACGGTAAAACTCGCATTATGGCCAGGTGGGGACGTAAAATTGTGTACTCACCACGGGCAGTAAAAAAGAAAGCCCTCTATCGCATATTTACAACCCTCGCCTGCGGCTCGGGTCCCAAATACCTGCGATTTCGGGCTTTCTTTTTTTTACAGCCCTAGGTAAGTAATGTACTAATATGTCGTCGAGGACCGCCGAGGGCAGGGCTGTAAGGTGGTTTGGAACTCAAAAAACTGACACTATCAGGATAAACTAGCCTATAGCACATTACGCACGGTAATGAAATAAAACATAAACACCGGTTTAACAACTGTATTGAAATAAAATCTTTTTAAAACCGTATTATGGGAAGGGCAATAAACTACTACTGGTTCGGAAAGGAGCCCCAACTGAGAAGAACCAGCGTAAGAAAATCAGCGTATGTGTGCTTGTAGTACGGCACAATAGCTGAAATTTGTCTATGGTCTCAAAAATACAGCTACCATAAACAAATTTCCGTTTTAATAAACAAATTTCAGCTAGTGTGCTGAATTCCGCACTGAAATCCGCTCTAATGTGTGGCGCCCCTTAAGTGAAATATACTTGTAGATTCTTGAAATAACGATATTCCTGTTTAAGAATTAATTCGTTCCTTTATTTTCACCATATATTTTATGTAGCATTTTAATTTTGTATGGATTATACTTTATTTATTATAAGGTACGGTATACACACTTATCCCCTTACGAGTAAATAGGCACTTTTAATTTCTGACTCTGGTATCACTGTACCTAACGGGTAAGTTTTAGTGATGGGACAGCACAAAAATAAATATCGATATTAACATTAGCAGTATGTTATACTTTTTATTTATAATAGAAAATGAAGAAGAGATAATAGAAATAAAAACACAAATTGGAAACAGATGCCCATTACAATCACAATATCAACTGCGAAGGACTCTGGAACATCACGATATCGCTAGTGACTGATTCATTATTGTTCATTACAGTGAAAAATTCACTGAGGTGGATAGAGGAACGTCTAGTGTAATTGGAAGCACATTGGAACGGTAACCTAAACACGTGGGTTCGAATCCCGTGATGTTCCAAAGTTCTTTGCAGTTCAATGTTTCATTGTAATAGTTATTTGTTTCCAATTTGTAGTATTTTCCACTAACTTTAAAAGCAAATACACATCAAAATATTAAATTGATAATATAAAAGTTATTCTAAATCAGCTTGTAAGATTTGTCCTGAACAAATAGACAAACTAACTTACATAGACATAACTTACACAAACTGACTTACGTAGAATACTAACATTGTAAGTAATATGCTGGTAGGAAAACTTGATATTTAATCACAACTTAACATTATAATTATATCAATAGCTAAACCTTATACTTGGTAAATAAACAAAAATATATAACTAACCTACGATCAATGTTTCTCTGCGTCCGTAGGAAACACCTTAGACAACCCTACACGTAATCCCTGGGTGGTGCTAAAAGAGTTACAAACTTGGCAGCTGTACTGTCCTACCTGGACCTCGCAGCACTCACTGGATTTTCTTCATCATCTGCTTTCCCACTACCCTAGGGAAGAAATGCCTATCTATATCCAGTGACATGTAGGCATACGATAAATAAATCTACGATAAAATGCGACATTTTCAAGTCAAAGGTACATCATTATCGGTTGTCAATAAGGCGTTACCATAAAAAATCATTTAGAAATTAACTCTATTAACAACCGACAATGATGTACCTTTGACTTGAAAACGTCACAAATACCGATACTTAAGTATATTATTATCGACGCGTTCCTCGCACTGTATACGTTTACTTAAAGATGACATCATCTCGTTCACGGACAGGTTGTCTGTGTCTGTGTTTATACTTGTGTGAGTATATTTTATGCTAGTGTTTGATAATTTTATCGTGTGCGTGTGTAGCGACGTCAATGGAAAATGCATTAGTGTTAACAGTATTTGTGTGCGTTTCCTCGTCCCCCGCGCCGAAATTGGCAGACTTTTTCTGATAGGAATTAGTGCGCGTCTCGCATCCGGTTGGTTTAATAATCAAAGCCCAAATATGGTAAGTTAGATAAACATGTTTAAATATATTAGTCAGAAAGGAATAACTACAGATTATTTTACACTACTTAATGATAATGATAGCTATCGGTTATTTTGAGTATGGAATACCTCCTAATTTTTCTATTTTAACCTTATTTGTTAAGCATAATAATGAGAATATTCTAAAAGTAAATCAGAGTTTTAAACTTTTATGAGCCTATTTGATGGACCTAGGCAGACTAGGAGATGGGCGAGCTCAATTTTTATTTTTAATGAGTACGTACTCATTAAAAATATTTGAAAATACTTAATTTTTTTGTGGCAACTAGCATAACTAACACATGTAAATTGCGTAAAAATTACGAGATTTGGTTAATATGACCATAAGTGCCTAAGATTTCTACAAATGTCGCTGTTATAAATAAAAGATCTCGAATGCAAAACTTAACGCAGGTGTTAAGTCCTTTGGAAGGGTTTATCGTTTTTAGAGGGCCGACCGACGTTGCTAAGGGATTACTGTATACGAGAGAAGTTCAGAGCAATTATCTGACTCTAGCCTTTGAGTGTATTAAATAAATAATGCTTGGGCCGGCGGGTAAGCCCGGTGTTACCTTGAGCTGGGCTACTATGTACGTATCTCGAAAATGAGTGTTAATCTACCTATTGATTTAATTTATCGAGTCAATAAAGAGCCGCTCTGATTCTGAATTGTATAAGGATAAGGCTGGGTTTTCACTATAGATGAGCGAAGACGCGTTGCGAGGAATGTTTTCTTAACCAATAGGATCACTTTTTCTTTTCAAGTTTTCACACACCACACACCTTTTCAAAGCAATGAATCGACACCTTTGGACTGCAATGTGTCAAGTATATAATTTTCTATTAAAACTTGCCAAGTTACATCATTAAAAAGTACTGAAAATAATAAATGTTATAAGGAAACTGCTAAAAAAACCGGTGTGCGTTTCTCTGACTATTATAATTTTAGGTATTTCTATGTAACGTGATACTTATCAAAATGTACCTTAAAAACTGCTGGAAATCAAGTGTGCATTCCTATAACTATTTATGATTTGAGGTATTTTTATGGAACTTGGTACTTATTCAGATCTCACTTCTTTTATAGGCGAAGCATTCCCATAGTATCGAACTTGGCAGCCTTTCACATTTATGTTTTTGATGGGATTTCATTTATTTTTGTTAGGTGTAGGTTCTTTATTATTTTTTTATCACTTTTGCTTTAGGAAATGTCTCATTCCACTTAGGTATGTACTTTATACTATACCTTTTATACTAAGCGTCTAATTCTATTTTACTATTTATTTATAGGTGATTTTTACAAATAAACTGGCTCCCTACACCTATAAAATGTACCTACTTACATATAATTACATACATCAATAACGTACTTTATTCTATTTGTAAGTACGCTACCTACATAGATAATTAATAACTTGGTAATACCTACCTACCAGTAGGTATTATAATTGGTGGCCTATTATGTAGCCCTAGAAGTGCAACATCCCATCTCATCCCGTGGCGTATCGGAGGGTGAGATGGGCAGTAGTATATATAATTCCATCTTAGAGTATATATGATTTCCATGTTCATGAATCTGCGATTTTATTAGTTGTAAAATTAGAAATTATTTAGACTATGCGAGAAAAAATAGTCTTTTCATTTTTGTTTGACTGATTTAGCGCACCTAGTGTACCTAGTGACCTGCTTTGCACTTCGTAAATCGTGGGTTCGGTTCCCGCAACAGACACACACAGAGTGGTGAACAATTTTATTGTTCTTGTCTTTAAAACAAACATGTATTGTCTTAAATTGGTATGTATCTGAATTTAAATAAGTCTTATCTCATTTCCACTCCATACCTACTTATACTAGAACAAAATTACACATTCCTTGTTTTCGAAACTGACTCACACTTGGCCGTTTTCAGATTTTTACTTTATTTCGACCTAAAGACAAACCTTCGAGCCAAATTTCAGGTCGGTACGACCATTGGAAGATAGACCCATTTAGTTCATTATGACTTCACAGTAGAACAAAGTTACACCTTCGCTATTTTTAAAACTGACTCACACTTGGCCGTTTTCAGATTTTTCCCTTTACTTTGACCTTAAGACCTATCTCCATGCCAAATTTCAAGTCAGTACGACCATTGGAAGTGGTCTAGGTTTTTGATGAGTCAGTGAGTCAGTGAGTTAGTGAGTCAGTGAGTGTATAGTAAAAATAGCGATTTTCTGACGTCAATATCTCAAGAACTGCTATAGGTAGAATAATGAAATTTTGTATTCTAGACAATTAAGGGGATGTCAACAGACACTCAAAATTTCATATGCGTAGATAAAATATATTTTGAGTTATAGGGTAGTCGAAATTGGCCCGAAATGGTTCGTGTAATATAACCCACGGCCGGTGTTTCGCTTTTTTTTGCTCGAACTTGGCGGACACACTGCCGTGTGTCTAGATTTATCTACTAAGAGCTGATTTCTCGATTTTACATTTAAAATGTTATTATATTCTATTATTTTTCTAAAGCATTAACATATATTTTATTATAGTGAGGCAAATATATAGTCCTTCCTAAATGCTGTTTTTTTAGTCAATCCAATAGTAGCGCTGTTTATTTAGGCCGCGATCTCTCTCACATTTCTTTGTCGGCCTCTTTACAGTCTCCGCGGCGATCAAAGCCAAATTCTGCCAAACTGATCATGCTAAAATGGCCCTTTTGCTATACCATACAAGATTTAAAATATATTTATAATAAGTGGACGCACGGGGTTTTACTGAATGCAGCCACTATACCTTTCTGTATAAAATATTCAGGATATCTTGACTGTGGGACGCGCAGGCCATATTAAAGGTCGAGCAAGTTTTAATAACAACCTCTATATTATGTGATCACTTATTGATTTGGTCCTGTTTTTGCTATTCAGCGATTTCAGCGTTCAGTATTCATCAAGTTTAAATGCCTCGCAGAAATCATCTGAACGAATTTAAGTAGAATTACTTGTGCGCATTTCCTGATTGCAAGTTGCAGTACTAAAGAGGTTATAAATCAACACGCAATAAATACGTGCTTCTGTTACACTTATAAAGGAATACATGTACAGATCTGTCTCTAAGATCTGTCTGACAGATGCCTGGCTAGAAGTCCATAGAATATTATCTCTCCATCGGTAGGTATTCGGATTTGGCTGATTTTTTCACAAGAAAAATATTTACCGAAGCGGATCAAAAATAACACAGTTTGATAATGTATAACAAAAACCGGCCAAGAGCGTGTCGGGCCACGCTCAGTGTAGGGTTCTGTAGTTTTCCGTCCGTCTCAGTAAGTGTCCCCACTTAAGAGTTAAAATAACACCGCCATGTAAGATATGATATGAGCGTTCCACGTACAGCGACATCTATCGGCAAATTAAGTAAACTATTGCGCGCGAGCTTAAAGTATTGAAGATGATTTTTATGGGATAATTATTTATTGCGTGAACCGATTTTCACCGTTTTTACTTTATTTGAAAGCACGTCATTTCATTGTGATTTTGTAGAAATTACAGGTACAATAAAGACCTGCTTATACGGTTAAACTACAAACTTAGTTCAGAAAATATTTTGTAATTTTTTTTCAAAAACTATTCAACCTATCAAGTTCGAAATAATTTTCCTAGAAAGTTTTTTTTAAAGTTCTACTTTTCAGATTTTTTTCATATTTTTAAAACTTATGGTTCAAAAGTTAGAGGGGGGGGGACACATTTTTTTTTACTTCTGGAGCGATTATTTCCGAAAATATTTACATTATCAAAAAATGATTATAGTAAGCCCCTATTCATTTTTAAATACCTATCCAATAATATATCACACGTTAGGGTTGAAATTAAAAAAAAACCACTTACTTTACGTATAGGGGAGGTACCCTAATAAAACATTTTTTTCCACTTTTTATTTTACCACTTTGTCGGCGTGATTGATATACATATTAGTACCAAATTTCAGCTTTCTAGTGCTAACGGTCACTGAGATTATCCGCGGACGGACGGACGGACGGGCAGACATGGCGAAACTATAAGGGTTCCTAGTTGACTACGGAACCCTAAAAATTACAAAAAAGTGATTTTAATAAACGATGAAAATATAGTCATTGTCTGAAAATTAATTAAAATCATCAGACTTCTCGCGCATCAATACTACGGTAGTACTATTAGTTATTCTGTGTCAATACTCACTTAATTCAAACAGCCAACTTAAAATGTAATAAAAAACCAAAATTGTTTTAACAAGCCTAAACGACTACGGTGGCCTATTTACTCAAAACCTCGCTTGACCACGAAATAAACTAATTTTATTAATTTTAATCACCACCTCGTGCGTGCTGACACACATTAAGTCCCGTCATGAAACATGGGATTCGATAAAATGCCATAGAACGTTATAGTACCGCCCCTTTTAAAGTATCATTAAAATGTGTATTAGGACGATAAGCCATATTGTTAATGAGGAGCGTTATGGTTAATGTAGTATGGGTGGTTTACAACGCCACAGCATAGTTGCGCAGATTTATTACTTGCAGGATAGTAATAGGCACACGACATTGTATATGTGATGTAAATTGAACTGATGGCTCCTATTTAATTAGCTTGAATTTTCTTAAATTGCCACGATTTTGACAGTCACACTTTTATTTTAGGTTTCAATAATCGAAACCTAAGGGACTTTCAACTTGCAAACATCGCCAAAAATATAATCCTTATGATGCTTATTTATGTTTAGGGTCCGATTTACAGAAAAAACATATATAGGTAGTTTGACAAACCGTTTTTGTCTGAAGACAGAGTTATAGGGGTTCGAAAATGGCCTGAATCAGTGTTGGCCGAACGTTAGTGAAATTAAAAATTAAAGATTGAAACACGTTAGTTAAAATTGAACACTAATAGTTTTATGAAAATTGATTTCAATTAGAATTAAAATTAATTTTATCTACACTCACATTGTAAGTCCTCTAAAAAACACGTTAGTTAAAATTGAACACTAATAGTTTAATGAAAATTGATTTCAATTAGAATTAAAATTAATCTAGACACACGGCAGTGTGTCCGCCAAGTTCGAGCAAAAAAAAGCGACACACCGGCCGTGGGTTATATTACACGAACCATTTCGGGCCAATTTCGACCACCCTATAACTCAAAACATATTTTATCTACGCATATGAAATTTCGAGTGTCTGTTGACATCCCCTTAATTGTCTAGAATACAAAATTTCATTATTCTACCTATAGCAGTTCTTGAGATATTGACGTCAGAAAATCGCTATTTTTACTATACACTCACTCACTGACTCACTGACTCACTGACTCATCAAAAACCTAGACCACTTCCAATGGTCGTACTGACTTTTTTGAAATTTGGCATGGAGATAGGTCTTAAGGTCAAAGTAAAGGGTTAAATCTGAAAACGGCCAAGTGTGAGTCAGTTTTAAAAATAGCGAAGGTGTAACTTTGTTCTACTACTATGAAGTCATAATGAACTAAATGGGTCTATCTTCCAATGGTCGTACCGACCTGAAATTTGGCTCGAAGGTTTGTCTTTAGGTCGAAATAAAGTAAAAATCTGAAAACGGCCAAGTGTGAGTCAGTTTCGAAAACAACGAATGTGTAATTTTGTTCTACTATAAGTGGGTATGGAGTGGAAATGAGATAAGACTTATTTAAATTTAGATACATACCAATTTAAGACAATACATGTTTGTCTTAAAGACAAGAACAATAAAATTGTTCACCACTCTGTGTGTGTCTGTTGCGGGAACCGAACCCACGATTTACGAAGTGCAAAGCAGGTCACTAGGTACACTAGGAGCGCTAAATCAGTCAAACAAAAATGAAAAGACTATTTTTTCTCGCATAGTCTAAATAATTTCTAATTTTACAACTAATAAAATCGCAGATTCAAGAACATGGAAATCATATATACTCTAAGATGGAATTATATATACTACTGCCCATCTCACCCTCCGATACGCCACGGGATGAGATGGGATGGTGCACTTCTAGGGCTACATAATAGGCCACCAATTATAATACCTACTGGTAGGCCTACCTACCAGTAGGTATTATAACTGGTGGCCTATTACCAAGTTATTAATTATCTATGTAGGTAGCGTACTTACAAACAGAATAAAGTACGTTATTGATGTATGTAATTATATGTAAGTAGGTACATTTTATAGGTGTAGGGAGCCAGTTTATTTGTAAAAATCACCTATAAATAAATAGTAAAATAGAATTAGACGCTTAGTATAAAGGGTTATAGTATAAAGTACATACCTAAGTGGAATGAGACATTTCCTAAAGCAAAAGTGATAAAAAAATAATAAAGAACCTACACCTAACAAAAATTAATGAAATCCCATCAAAAACATAAATGTGAAGGGCTGCCAAGTTCGATACTATGGGAATGCTTCGCCTATAAAAGAAGTGAGATCTGAATAAGTACCAAGTTCCATAAAAATACCTCAAATCATAAATAGTTATAGGAATGCACACTTGATTTCCAGCAGTTTTTAAGGTACATTTTGAATAAGTATCACGTTACATAGAAATACCTAAAATTATAATAGTCAGAGAAACGCACACCGGTTTTTTTAGCAGTTTCCTGATAACATTTATTATTTTCAGTACTTATTCAATCAAATACAAACACTGAAAACATTGAAAAAATAATCAACCCAGCAGGATTTGAACCTCGCATCGATACGCCTTACCGGGGCTCGATCGCTTTACCAATTAAGCTATGGGTTCAGTTACTGAGTTGACGAAATTCTCAATGCCTTCAATCATCTTTTTGCATTTATTTTTACATCGACTTTATAGCAGCCGTAAGCGACATCTAGGTGCTAACTACTAGAGTTAGATACCCTTCCCGCCGACCCTATTGCAAGTGTCACAACGGAAATAATAGATGGCGCTGCTATCAACTCATAATTATTTTACTTGGTTTTTAAAGTGGGGCATTCCACTCATACAATAGTATGTTATTCAATCAAATACAAACACTGAAAACATTGAAAAAATAATCAACCCAGCAGGATTTGAACCTCGCATCGATACGCCTTACCGGGGCTCGATCGCTTTACCAATTAAGCTATGGGTTCAGTTACTGAGTTGACGAAATTCTCAATGCCTTCAATCATCTTTTTGCATTTATTTTTACATCGACTTTATAGCAGCCGTAAGCGACATCTAGGTGCTAACTACTAGAGTTAGATACCCTTCCCGCCGACCCTATTGCAAGTGTCACAACGGAATGTGACGGAGTGTGACGGAACGGAACGGACGGTTTTGAGAATTTCGTCAACTCAGTAACTGAACCCATAGCTTAATTGGTAAAGCGATCGAGCCCCGGTAAGGCGTATCGATGCGAGGTTCAAATCCTGCTGGGTTGATTATTTTTTCAATGTTTTCAGTGTTTGTATTTGATTGAATAACATACTATTGTATGAGTGGAATGCCCCACTTTAAAAACCAAGTAAAATAATTATATTTTCAGTACTTTTTAATGATGTAACTTGGCAAGTTTTAATAGAAAATTATATACTTGACACATTGCAGTCCAAAGGTGTCGATTCATTGCATTGAAAAGGTGTGTGGTGTGTGAAAACTTGCCAAGTAACATCATTAAAAAGTACTGAAAATAATAAATGTTATCAGGAAACTGCTAAAAAAACCAGTGTGCGTTTCTCTGACTATTATAATTTTAGGTATTTCTATGTAACGTGATACTTATTCAAAATGTACCTTAAAAACTGCTGGAAATCAAGTGTGCATTCCTATAACTATTTATGATTTGAGGTATTTTTATGGAACTTGGTACTTATTCAGATCTCACTTCTTTTATAGGCGAAGCATTCCCATAGTATCGAACTTGGCAGCCTTTCACATTTATGTTTTTGATGGGATTTTATCTACACTCACATTGTAAGTCCTCTAAAACGTGTTCAAAAACGGTAGGCAATGGCTAGCATTACCACAACCGATTTTACTATGATAAGCTTTTTATCTGTGGCAGTAACGTAATTTTAACTTTACATGCTCAACTATTGATGTGTTATGAGTTTTAATAACATAATGTACACCTGCACCCTCCCGCGCATCCGCCGACAGCCCGACACGCGCCTCCCCGACCGCCGGCACAATCGAGTTGGCCTTGGCGGTGCAATGGCGGCCATTCTGTGGTTTCCGAATACGGCATTTTGGATAAATAATATGAGTGATAGAGTGAATAGATAAAGCAGTGTATGCAACTGTACGTAATTAGGCCTTAAAACACTCGTGTGATTTTATTATGAAACTCGCCTGCGGCTCGTTTCATAAAACCACACTCATATTTTAAGCACCCTTATTACGTAACAGTTACATAAACTACTAGTAACTAACTCGTTAATCCTTTGCGAATAACTAATAATTGAAGATATTTAATTTTTAGTCTTTCTCAAAAATTGAACCCATTAATATAATTTTTAGTGTAGATTGAATAGATAATTGACATTAATAATTAATCTAACTAAACGCGGATTTAGGTAAAGCTACGTGGATTTGATTTTTGTTTCGATTTTGACTCCGGACTCGGGGGCTTGTAAGCAATGGGACCGGTATCCTAAGATGGAGGTCATGCTGGACCCTGGGGATCCCTACTGGATCTCGGGTTTGGCGCATCATAGACTCATGCTGTTTGGACTCATTCGTATTCGTATCCGTATCCGTATCCGTATCCGTGTTATCCCTATCCCTATCCCTATCCCTATCCCTACACCACCCCTCACAGTACATAATCTCTTTACTATTTTCAAATTAAATAGGGTGTCTTTTTTAGGGTTCCGTAGTCAACTATTATAGTTTCGCCATGTCTGTCCGTCCGTCCGTCCGTCCGGGGATAATCTCAGTGACCGTTAGCACTAGAAAGCTGAAAATTGGTACTAATATGTATAGCAATCACGCCGACAAAGTGGTAAAATATAAAGTGGAAAAAAATGTTTTATTAGGGTACCTCCCCTATACGTAAAGTAGGGGCTGTTTTTTTTTTTCATTTCAACCCTAACGTGTGATATATTGTTGGATAGGCATTTAAAAATGAATAGGGGTTTAGTAAAATCATTTTTTGATAATGTAAATATTTTCGGAAATAATCGCTCCAGAAGTGTGAAAATATGTGCCCCCCCTCTAACTTTTGAATCATAAGTTTGAAAAATAAGAAAAAAATCTCAAAAGTAGAACTTTATAAAAACTTTCTAGGAAAATTATTTTAAACTTGATAGGTTGAATAGTTTTTGAAAAAAAATTACAAAATAATTTCTGAACTAAGTTTGTAATTTAACCGTATAAGCAGGTGTTTATTGTACCTGTAATTTCTACAAAATCACAATGAAATGACGTGCTTTCACAAACTCTTAAGTGGGGACACACTGTGACGGACGGAAAACTACGGAACCCTGCACTGAGCGTGGCCCGACTCGCTCTTGGCCGGTTTTTGTACTTCGACTCTTTGGTCAGGGCGCAGGCTCCATACTAAAATCGGCATATCCTTTACATGGTTCAATTAACAACGTTAACCTACACGTTAATTTAGACATACACCTAAATGGTTGATTAGTATTAAACACATCCTAATTATGCAATAAGATTACCTACAATTGGATGATTATACGTAATTAGCATTATTATACATACGCGGATTACGTACTGAAATTGTAATTGGGTCAATATAAATATTTGAAACTAACAATCAATCGTATGACTTGGACTTGCAATTCTTTTGCATCTTAAATATTAATGTTCTATTTTATTTGCTCCTACGATAATTCATGACTTTAGGTAAAATATTAATTTAAATTACATATGTCAAATGGCCTTTTTAGCTTAGGGTTCCGTAGTCAACTAGGAACCCTTAAGGTAAATGTACGCTTCAGCGAACGTGCCGTATCGCCGAATATATTCAATTTTAAGCCATAAGTCGATTACTTACAGC
Organism: Pammene aurita; assembly: GCA_947086415.1. Classification (NCBI taxonomy): domain Eukaryota; kingdom Metazoa; phylum Arthropoda; class Insecta; order Lepidoptera; family Tortricidae; genus Pammene; species Pammene aurita. The sequence continues at coordinate 17,255,249 of OX352290.1, forward strand.
AGATACTACGTTGTGATATTTTTTTCTGTGAGCTAAATACCTACCCCTACGAATACGCGTCAGAGACGGCCATTTTGGGGCTCAGTTGCGACGTGACAACTGATCTAGTTGGTCGAGTGCCACTTTGTATGGGCGCCCTTAACAAAATCGTTAAGAAATCGCGTGCACTTCTTAAGATCATAGAATCGTTTAAAACGAAATGTGAGTTCCTAATTTTGGATTTAGAGTGTTGTTATTTTATTTAATAAGCTTATATATTTTAGTATTTTCAGTGCATATATTAGCGCAGTAATATTCTCAGAATTTAAGTTAAATGTGAATCCGGTGATGTGTGACCTAATTTTTTGACTGGATCGTTTAACCGAACAGCGTAAGGAATCAGGAAAAGCGTATGTTTTTGAAATTATTTTTTTACTGGTTTATTATAAACTATTAATATAAACTTTTTGACTTTTCAAATAATGAAAAGTATTTGTAATTTTATGAGCAGTTAACCGAACGTCTGTAGACAGCAAAGACTACAGTAAATCCGCGTTTGAAATCTTGTAGTTTTGCGACTTTTTGAGTGCAAAATAAGCCTTTTGGCAAAGCTATTTTTAATAAAAGTTTATAGTTATTTTACGACAATATTAGTAAAAACCAAATAAATAAACGGATTCGTAATCCTTTTAATTATTTGTTTCAATGTTAGATTTGTGATTATGACACAATTGTTGCAATTCAGGTCCTATTTTGAAAATTTGTTCGCGTATTAGGTTTCACATGTATTCCATGGTTTATTTACCGAACGCGCATTCGGTAAATCGTGCCCGTAGTCTCTGCTACCGAATTCTAATCTGCCGTGGCCTCGTTTCTATTCGATAGACATTAGAATATCATCCTCATTTCTCTCACAGCTAGGTCGACATTCAAATGTATTATTTTTTATGCCTTTTTATAAAGGCCAGCGCTTCTAAACATTTAAATATGTTCCTGGGACTGCTTATGATGGGCCGGTTTTTATGAAGATAAATACTTTAAAAAAATAAAGATATTAAAAAAACTTCTATTACGTTTCACACTAGTATATTTAGTATTTTCGCAAAAAAACGATAATGATGTTAATTTATATTTTGTATGTCGATGAATTTTTAAATATTATAGAATAAATATATAGTTGAGTACTCCAGAAAAATATATTTTTATGTTGAAGTTGCTTTGTCAAAAAATTTATGATTGGGAATTTTAACTAATTATAAAAAAATAAGGTTATTTTTGTTTTGTACGAAGTACTTCAGTAATGTCTGGATACGCAAATTTAGCGCAGTTAGATACTATTATCTAAACAGTGAGATAAAAGTTTGAGAATCGCTCAACACCATATTTCCATACATTTTTCTTCTGGTTCGGTAAAGTGGTCACCGGATTCGGTATTATATGCAAATAACGTTTCTTAGTTCGCTTATTGGTACAAATCAAGGTAAGCGGTCTAAAAAACTTTAAAAATATTTTTTTAATATTGCTAACCATACAAATAATTTCTAAGTGCAATAAAATGATTACAAATTTATCTAAGTTACCATTATCGTATTGACAATAATCGTATGAAAATGCCAGACCTTATTAAAAAACCGGCCAAGAGCGTGTCGGGCCACGCTCAGTGTAGGGTTCCGTAGTTTTCCGTCCGTCACAGTAAGTGTCCCCACATAAGAGTTTTTGAAAGCACGTCATTTCATTGTGATTTTGTAGAAATTACAGGTACAATAAACACCTGCTTATACGGTTAAAACAAACTTAGTTCAGAAATTATTTTGTAATTTTTTTCAAAAACTATTCAACCTATCAAGTTCAAAATAATTTTCCTAGAAAGTTTTGATAAAGTTCTACTTTTGAGATTTTTTTCATATTCTTAAAACTTATGGTTCAAAAGTTAGAGGGGGGGGACACATTTTTTTTAACTTCTGGAGTGATTATTTCCGAAAATATTTACATTATCAAAAATTTATTATAGTAAACCCCTATTCATTTTTAAATACCTAATGAACAATATATCACACGTTAGGGTTGAAATGAAAAAAAAAATCAGTCCCCATTTTACGTATAGGGGAGGTACCCTAATAAAACATTTTTTTCCACTTTTTATTTTACCACTTTGTCGGCGTGATTGATATACATATTAGTACCAAATTTCAGCTTTCTAGTGCTAACGGTCACTGAGATTATCCGCGGACGGACGGACGGACGGGCAGACATGGCGAAACTATAATAGTTGACTACGGAACCCTAAAAATGAAACGTACATCCAGGTCTTAAGCGTTCGTGGAAACGTATATTTACCTCGCCATGTCTGCCCGTTCGTCCGCGAATAATCTCAGTGACCGTTAGCACTAGAAAGCTGAAATTTGGTACCTACCAATAGGTATGTATTATCAATCACGCCGACAAAGTGGTAAAATAAAAAGTGGAAAAAAAAGTTTTATTAGGGTACCTCCCCTATACGTAAAGTGGGGAGTGTTTTTTTTTTTCATTTCAACCCTAACGTGTGATAGGATAGTTGTGATAGGTAGTTTAGTAGGTTGTTGGGTAGGTATTTAAAAATAAAAAAAATGATTTTACTAAACAGTAAAATCATTTTTTGATAATGTAAATATTTTCGGAAATAATCGCTCCAGAAGTTAAAAAAAATGTGTCCCCCCACTCTAACTTTTGAACCATAAGTTTTAAAAATATGAAAAATATCTCAAAAGTGGAACTTTATAAAAACTTTCTAGGAAAATTATTTGGAACTTGATAGTGTAATAGTTATTGAAAAAAAATTACAAAATAATTTCTGAACTAAGTTTGTAATTCAACCGTATAATCGTTTATTGTACCTGTATTTAACTCTTAAGTGGGGACACTTACTGTGACGGACGGAAAACTACGAAACCCTACACTGAGCGTGGCCCGACACGCTCTTGGCCGGTTTTTTTAAGGTAGGTACAGTCACCGGCAATAGTATATTCCTACACTAAGGCCGCCAAAATATATGATACGTTCTTATGGCCCTACAAATAAGAGCGTGGCACATATTTTTGCGGCCTTCGTGTAGGAAGATATTATTACCGGTAAATGTACCATGAACCTTGTTTTTATGGAAATGTATGTTAACACAACACATTAGATATCACGTATTTTACATTTCACTTTTACTGATCTTATAAGTGAAAGCAAAATGGAAAAATACATCTTATCGAGCGAGATACGAACTTACGGATTTTAATTAATTTGTAATTTCGTTAGCGTCTACTTAGTACCTACAAAAATTAATATACTTACTAAATTTTTTTAATCAAAAAAGTAGCTTTCCAGAATGAAACTATTGCTCGACTGTTGATAAAATAAAAACACTTTCCATTTATAATATTATATATTTGGTTCGCGTGATTTTTTTAGGCTATCACTGTATATCTTAATGGCTTTATTTTGGATATAGCCCTTTAACTAATCGTTCTGTTTAAGTATCCAATTCACTTATAGTTTAAATAGAACAAAATTCATTTAAACGTTAAACGTGACCCGAGCTGGCCATCGTTTCGCTTTGCGTATAAATAATATTAAAGTGACAGTCTGCGTGTTGAAAAATAATAGATTGATTTAAAATTCACATAATAATGTACAATTCATACAGCAATTTGTATGCCGTGCCAATAAAATTTCATATTGTTAATAAAAAGCGATCGTTATTGTTGCTCAGTTTTTTATTACTGGCCATATATATATATACCTATATAACAGTAAAAATTTATGCCTTTAAAAATTTTGCGCTGATAAAATATTGGCAAAATGCGAATAATGCAAGGGTCAGCCAATCTGACTAGACAATATTATGCATGGAAACAATTCGTCCCGCACCAAGCGGATTTGTCTGTGGTTCTTCCGGAATTTACATTTTAAAACAAACATTCATGCAAGTCAAACTGCAAATAACAAGCTTGCGTCAGACCATGGACTTTAAAGCTTTCTACGATATTTTCTTGGTATACTATAGTATATAAAATAGTAGTAGTATGTTAAGCTCGCACAACGAAGCGTGCAAAAATATCTGACATACTTTTACTAGTATTTGTAGTCATAAGAGCGTGTCACATATTTTTGCAGACAGATTATGCTTTATATAAAACCATTCAAGCACACATCGGACTCAATATCAAAAATAAAAAAATACTACGGAACCTTTCCCATAGGGCAGACTTTCGCTCGTCACCGAAGCACTTGCCATTTTTTCCCAATTCCTCCAAAGATCGTAATTATCATTGTCTCCTAACCTCTGCTCTCTATTCAATTAGATTCCACAATGAACGTCTGTGTGAAAGCGAGCCATCCAAAAGGAATTCCCGGTACATCGGACTAATAATGATTTCCATTGTTTTATTTATACCAGGATAGACAAAGGTTCTAAGGGTTGCACTGGAATCGTACATATTGCATAGGATTAATGCTTGTGTGGGTTCAAGGGTGTGTAACTCTTTGAAACAAAGCTGTATACGTATATATTTTCTTATGTACAGTTTAATAAGTTAAAATATTTTTTTTAATGGGATTCAGTTTTACACCGCTTTTGTACCTACTTAGCAATAACGTACTGATATTAGTCGTACATTTAGGTGAAAGCTAGTAAATATAGTGCGAATTCATCGTTTAAAGGGGCAAAAGTATCACACTCACACTGCTGATGGTTGACGTACATTTTAAGATATCAGGCTCATACAGTCAGTTGCACAAACGACTGCCGCCCGTAGCATATATATTTGAATGTAACTGTACAAAATTGTTCTGTACAATCTTAGTTAACGTAAACGACCGTAAATGTAGGCACATAATACATTTTCAACACACTTTAATCAATAACAGCTTCAAAGATCGGTGGTAGCGCTCTGCTTAAAACGTAGCGTAATGTCAATAAAGCTTACCATGACAGAGGCGGATATTACAATATTTTCACGGACTTTGATGAAGCAAAGGGAATACCTAAATGCAGCGAAATAATTAGTTGCGAAGCGACCGTGTTAGTGGAGTGACAGACGGTCGGCCCGGTCACCGAGCAGAGGATCCCTGGTTCGACTATTTATTTTACAACAAATACTTTGAAGACATACAATTGTTATTTATTTTATTATACAAGGGGGCAAAGTTGATGTTTAACCGAATATATACCACATACATACCGAATATATACGTTACACCTACCAGCGGCACTTCTTCTGTTTATTGCACAGTTTCGTTTTAACACATTGCATTTCAAAATAACTTTATTGTTTTATTTGCAGTAAAATCCAATGCTCACTTGTAGGCCTTGTAGCACACGAGATTTAATTTAAGTATTAGAGCACTTATGATTTTAGATTTTAGCAGGTCCTAGATATCTACAAGTAGCTCCATTTATTGAGTGAGCTCGGTTTTTGTTTTTCATTTTGTTTAATATTAGTAGTTATTCTATGAAATAGGTTTTGACTAAAAACTAAAAAAAAAATGCATGTAGGTATATTGTGCTCTAGAGTATGCGACACATTGAAACGATTTATCAGATTAACATGAAAAAGGCAATGAACTATGTTCTTCTTTTTTGGGCTTGATAGTATAATGGCGATGAATGTGTTGGATTTAAGAGTATTTCATCTAATATTTGTAACATTTTAAGGTATTTACTTGACTCAATCACTAATCATTTTATGAATGTGGGTAAGCGAATAAAACGGGTCGATCAGACCACCTGCGGCACTTGCCGGAGCCAGGTATAAAAGGGACCGCTCACTGACGAGCAGTCACTTGTTGTGCTACCAGCGACACGAACAGAGCTAAGTACCTCAATCTGATTGTTTGACTATATTGTGTACATTTTGAAATTATTTGAGTTGCATTTAAAAAATAAACTATGTATATAAAGATATATAAGCGTTTGTTCACATCAGTTGCAATACTTTAATTGTCATTAAAAGTAAATTAAAATGATAAGAGTATATTTACTTTATAACAATAAATACCCTTTAGATAAATGAAATAGCTTTATTATTTATTTCTTGCCCATTTTAATTAAGAAACCATAACTATTTCCTAAAATAAATATATTTATTTATATTATCTTATCAGTATGTACTTATGAATACTAAACGTAATGGCAATTATTAATTTTATTGTGTCTATCTATCGTTACATCTTTTATAGTGATAATTGTGTATTTTAACAATTATAATAAAACCTATGTTTCCAAATCAATTCAGTTTTATAATTTTAAATTGACGTTACATAGAATAACAACCGAAATAATTTATTTATAAATTCGTCCCATATTTATATAGGGGATATTTTATTGACTATAATAATAGTAAATAGCTATATACACACATCAAAATAAGTAATGCATGACAAGAAAATACATAAAATCAGGAATGGAGACTAGCTAAGTACCTATATATATTAATTATTCATTTACGAACATAAAGTTGCTCGAAACTACTAAATGGGCAAATTTACTAGTAATCCTACCCGCCCCTATTTCAGCGGGGGATGCATTATTAATGCAGTGACGCGACAGTACCCGAGACGAGAGGGGATGCGGCTCGCGCCAATCACATTAAAATAACCCCAGCGCATGCTGTATCCATTGTTATTTGCTCTTTATGATCGTGTGTATGTCTTCTTATACCTATACTTTAAATAAATATTTTTTTTCAAGATTTACATACACACAGACATGAACTCTCAAATTCAAACTCCAGCTCGTATCAAGGTAAATTTCACAAGCATTTCAACCGCCGGTTCCATTGTGTTACGAATTTATCACATAAAAGTAGCTAATACTTTGTAAAAAAACAAAAGAATTCGAAAATTGTGTGTTATCTTATCTGTCATATAAACACGTATTTTACGAATTACGAGCAACTTTCGTGTCATAAATTCGTAACACAATGGCAACGGCGGTTGAAATGCTTGTGAAATTTACCCATCAATTAATTTTTCGAAACTTACTCCGGTACGAAATATCATTTGACATTTTCCAGTAGCTTTTCGGTGAAATGAAAACATCGTAAAGGAAACCCGCATTTATATGCCTAGCAATTCAAAGGTGTATGTGAAGTCCGCTAGCCGCTTTGGGCTGGCCTTCCTTATTTGAATGAGTGGGATCCCGATTCCGCTCATTCAAATAAGGAAGGTCCTTTCAGCAGTGGGACGTAATATAATTATTATAAACAGCCACACAAATACATAATTTACTCGTAGCTGCCTATCAAATTGCGGGTCAAATGATAATTTTTAAGTTTATAAAATTTCAAAATGATATTGTGTGTCTGATTTAAGTGTTCCTGGTTCCCGGAAATTATCAAATGCTATTCACGAAATTATTCTTTGTCGGTGCGCAATGCGAGGCCACCTAGTGATTAGTCGGAACTTTGAAGACTGCTACCACGTGGAAACGAGCTCACGAATCGAGACGACCACCGGCGGATCGTTCGTATTCCTATCACTGGGGTTCTATGTCTGGGACTTGGGACTAGATCTAGCGGTAGCGGGAGCATAAAAGGAAGCGAATTATCCAACAGAATGCGTTTTCAGCGAATAATGCGAACACCAAGGATGATTAAGACATGGATGGACAATGCCTATACAAAATCGCATTCCTCGAACCTTCAGGCTTACGTCTGTTTTCGGTACTGAGTGCCACAGCGCCATCTGATGAGTCTGGAGTAGAGTTATTCTGTCAGCGTTAATCGCCGAACAAAATATTAGAAACTAGAATTTATTTATTTAATCTTTATTGCACAAAATAAGATAAGACATTCTCTACCAGTCAACCAATGTGCTTAACAGAAAGGTTAAGTAGGAATTTAGTGTTTGTGGTGACCGATAGATGACGCTAGTGCTTTAGCCTGAAATAAGGGAACGCGATTTTGTATAGGCATTGTCAATCCTTGTCTTAATCATCCTTGGCGAACACGAAAACAATTTAAGGGGCTGACAACAGCTAAATTCCCTCCCTATCTTTTTCAGCGGTAGTGAAAGAGAAACACTGTGTTACGATTAGTGTGGGAGCTCATTGCAGATTTTGTAAAATGATGAATTAAAAAAAACTACAGTAACTATTCATTAAGAAATATAAAATAATGAAATTTTTAGTATTAATGTGGTGGAATTTTGTCCTTAGTTACAGACGTATAAGTCAAGAAACTAAAGACATACAACTGTTTAAAGCAAATTTTAAGATGTAACTTTGGAATTATTTTCTATCGAGCCGATTTCGTGCTATCGTGAATCGGAATTAACGAAGTTCTTCCAAATATAATATAATATTTGTTTTACTTTCTCAAAACAAGTAGTTATTTATAGCTAAAAAACTATTTGAGTAAAGTCAATTTGAAAGTCATCGGGTGTTGTCAGCCTCTTAACATTTACTTAATGACATCTGCATTGAGTCTGGTCGCGCTAAGGCGTTGGAACAGTTGTATGTGAAGGATATCATCGCCATACATTGTCTGCCAAGAGTACCAAGTCAGAGCAAACCTTAGCATAGCCGAAATTTTTGAAACAATTTCAATGTTTAGTTTTTTTATTAGCCTATTGGAGTGTCCTTTCACTACGCAAAGCTCCCTCCTGTATATTTAGTTTATTTGACAAAGATATTTATCAAAAATCACCTTTATTATAGATATTATATTTTTTGGGCAGCAAATAGGAACAATATTAAGGTTGAACAATATTTCATTGCTAACTCTTGTGACTTGAACATCCCCCGCCGTGGCACGAGCCGCATCGCGTTGTGACACAGTTGTCACTGTCACGACGCAGCCGAGAATTCTAATGAGTCTCGCGCGTGACCATGCTCCAGCTCAAAAACGCACAGAACACTTTGGAAACTTATTTCAAAAGGATTTCCGAAAGTTTGCGACGTGCGTTAGTTAAATTTTGGTAATCGGATTAAGCCGGAGATAGGTGAGGCTTTCAATGAATGATCTACATGAACCTAATTCTTATAAAATATTATTTATACCAATATATATAAATTTATACCTACCTACCTTTACAATTAACCCATTTAATTAGTTAAAATTTAAATTGGTGCATAATACAAAACAAAGCGGCAATATAAATAAAATCAGAGTATTTTTGATAAAATCTACGATCGGGATTTCTGATTTACCTGGAGTGCGATTTTTGAATCTCACCAAGTGACTAATTCTCACCGATGTGAGTGATTTACTTTCGGAAATCACTCACATCGGTGAGAATTAAGTCACTTGGTGAGATTCAAAAATCGCACTCCTGGTTACAGTTTGGCTTAAGTTATCCAATTCCAGATGAGAACAACAGCTGTTTTGTTTCCGATGTCAGTTTTTACTTGTTTTTGACCTATCAGCTATCGCCATTAAAGAAAGATAATTAATCAAGACTAAACTCAACTTTTATTATTTATCCCATTGTTTGGCACCATATTTTTTAATAACTTATACCCTGTTGCGCTGATGATACGAGTATAAACATGATATTTATTATCAAAAATCGGCCCCCAGTTACGAGGGAAGGTCTTCTAATAGTGACCCAAACAAAATCCGACCTGTATATCGCCGCCTAGTTCCCACAACACAAGCCTTATTGAGCGACGACTTACTGTGGGACTAGGTTGATTTGTGTAAGATTATCCCATAGTATTTATTTATTTATTTTATACAAGACAAATATTAGTAAACCCAATACAAAGCCAATTATTATTGGTTCGTTATTAAGCATTCCATTACTACAGCTAGATCGTTGTAGATTTTTTTGAGAACGTTACTCGTATCTAATAAATATCATAAACTATTATATACAACTACTATTAGCTGATTGTACAATGTAAACAAACAAAACAAAGCGCTGGTGGCGCCGTCTTGTGAGAAGTTCAAACACGAGTAAGTTCCTGGAGGAATAGGAGACGCCGAGCAGGAGTTGATTCTCACATCCGGGGATAGATGGCGCTACATACACTGTTTTACTCCTAAAACAGTGCGATCAATTTACTACAACGAATAATTTTGTTTGTGTGTATGATTAAAAAACATCGTCATACGGGTTCCAGTACCTTTAGTAAAATACGAGTGTAGTTTTATAAAACGAACGATGTGTTTTATAATAATCCCATCAAAAACATAAATGTGAAAGGCTGCCAAGTTCGATACTATGGGAATGCTTCGCCTATAAAAGAAGTGAGATCTGAATAAGTACCAAGTTTCATAAAAATACCTCAAATCATAAATAGTTATAGGAATGCACACTTGATTTCCAGCAGTTTTTAAGGTACATTTTGAATAAGTATCACGTTACATAGAAATACCTAAAATTATAATAGTCAGAGAAACGCACACCGGTTTTTTTAGCAGTTTCCTGATAACATTTATTATTTTCAGTACTTTTTAATGATGTTACTTGGCAAGTTTTCACACACCACACACCTTTTCAATGCAATGAATCGACACCTTTGTACTGCAATGTGTCAAGTATATAATTTTCTATTAAAACTTGCCAAGTTACATCATTAAAAAGTACTGAAAATAATAAATGTTATCAGGAAACTGCTAAAAAAACCGGTGTGCGTTTCTCTGACTATTATAATTTTAGGTATTTCTATGTAACGTGATACTTATTCAAAATGTACCTTAAAAACTGCTGGAAATCAAGTGTGCATTCCTATAACTATTTATGATTTGAGGTATTTTTATGGAACTTGGTACTTATTCAGATCTCACTTCTTTTATAGGCGAAGCATTCCCATAGTATAGAACTTGGCAGCCTTTCACATTTATGTTTTTGATGGGATTTCATTTATTTTTGTTAGGTGTAGGTTTTTTATTATTTTTTTATCACTTTTGCTTTAGGAAATGTCTCATTCCACTTAGGTGTGTACTTTATACTATAACCCTTTATACTAAGCGTCTAATTCTATTTTACTATTTATTTATAGGTGATTTTTACAAATAAACTGGCTCCCTACACCTATAAAATGTACCTACTTACATATAATTACATACGTCAATAACGTACTTTATTCTGTTTGTAAGTACGCTACCTACATAGATAATTAATAACTTGGTAATACCTACCTACCAGTAGGTATTATAATTGGTGGCCTATTATGTAGCCCTAGAAGTGCACTATCCCATCTCATCCCGTGGCGTATCGGAGGGTGAGATGGGCAGTAGTATATATAATTCCATCTTAGAGTATATATGATTTCCATGTTCTTGAATCTGCGATTTTATTAGTTGTAAAATTAGAAATTATTTAGACTATGCGAGAAAAAATAGTCTTTTCATTTTTGTTTGACTGATTTAGCGCACCTAGTGTACCTAGTGACCTGCTTTGCACTTCGTAAATCGTGGGTTCGGTTCCCGCAACAGACACACACAGAGTGGTGAACAATTTTATTGTTCTTGTCTTTAAGACAAACATGTATTGTCTTAAATTGGTATGTCCCTAAATTTAAATAAGTCTTATCTCATTTCCACTCCATACCTACTTATAGTAGAACAAAATTACACATTCGTTGTTTTCGAAACTGACTCACACTTGGCCGTTTACAGATTTTTACTTTATTTCGACCTAAAGACAAACCTTCGAGCCAAATTTCAGGTCGGTACGACCATTGGAAGATAGATCCATTAAGTTCATTATGACTTCATAGTAGAACAAAGTTACACCTTCGCTATTTTTAAAACTGACTCACACTTGGCCGTTTTCAGATTTTTCCCTTTACTTTGACCTTAAGACCTATCTCCATGCCAAATTTCAAGTCAGTACGACCATTGGAAGTGGTCTAGGTTTTTGATGAGTCAGTGAGCGAGTGTATAGTAAAAATAGCGATTTTCTGACGTCAATATCTCAAGAACTGCTATAGGTAGAATAATGAAATTTTGTATTCTAGACAATTAAGGGGATGTCAACAGACACTCAAAATTTCATATGCATAGATAAAATATGTTTTGAGTTATAGGGTGGTCGAAATTGGCCCGAAATGGTTCGTGTAATATAACCCACGGCCGGTGTGTCGCTTTTTTTTGCTCGAACTTGGCGGACACACTGCCGTGTGTCTAGATATCACACGAGGGTTTTAATGCCTAATTATGTACATACATTACGTTATCTACACACACTATAACTCCTCAATTACGTACTTGTTGAGATTCATTAGAATGACCGCCATTGCACCTCCATACTCAACTAAATTTCATTCATGACCAACTAGATTGTCATAAGTAAGTAGATATTATTTATATTCGAATTTCAAACATCTTCTAGAATCGGTATACCAGAAGACGTTCGAAATTTGAATGTAATTAAAGTATCGATCATCGATATTCTAAAGTAAATTTTACGTTGCACCACAGATACAGGTTTCTTAATATAAGCCGTTAGCTTATCGTTTCTGAACATATTAAAGGGAAGTTATGATATGGATGTAGATAAAAAGTATACCTAATTATACTTAGAATAGAATATAAACAAAAGGAAACGTTTCGTAATCGTCTGTGTTCAACATTAATACTGACTGAAATTACTCAATAAATACGGAATACTTACATTTGGTCGCGGGAGTCCGCTGGATGCGGGTGGCGCAGGACCGGTCATTGTGGCACTCTTTGGGGGAGGCCTATGTTCAGCAGTGGACGTCTTTCGGCTGATATGATGATGATGATGATGACTTACAATTGTTTTTATAAACACAAATGTGTTCAGTTTCATACTCATTTAAGGGGATTTTCACAAATTGAAAAACTGAACTGATTTTGAAGTAAAATTGAGGGCACCCCACACCCCACACGATTTTAAGTCGGCAGCAGTAGGCACCGCTGCGGATAAATAAGTAGATAAATATTATATGTAAAAATAAAACTTCTGTAGGTACCCTTTTTCCAATTACGGCCATATACACTTTTATTTCGGATGTAAGTAATATGTTGCTATATTCGCAATGCAAAGGAATGAATTTAGCCTTCCTATTTTGAAGTTGAGGCTTTAGAAAATGCCATGAACTATGTAGATGTGTGTAAATTTTATTCCGTTGGGATCTCGTGTGATACACACGGTCACGCCGCGCGCCGTTCAAGTAAGTACAGTCGAGTTCTCTAATATGCACAAGGACGTTCAAGTATATATGAACACAAACTTATTTGTATGTGTATTAATTAGGTCGTGTACACATATTTTTGAACGCCCGCGTGTATAGATATCGGAGAACTCGACTGTACCTAAGCCACATGCTTATTATACTGATCTCATTTCACAGAAGTTGTCTTATTTATGCAGGCAAACCCAGGTTACCATTTCACGATTCTAAATTGATAAACAAAAAAATGTATGGCTATCTAGATATCATACATAATATATCATTGAGCCAGTTTTTAGACAACGCCACGGATCTCTTCATTTTATATTAACTAATTACTAAAATTTAGTATTTATTATATTAGTAAGGAGTTTCTTGATGTACTAGCAAAGTAGAGTATAGTTAACTACAGAAATCGTGCATGTCATGAATTGTCGTTGTATACTGTGTAGTAGTAGGTACTTATCACTTATTGAAGTTTAACTTATGTGAGACATAATAGCACTTGTTGCACTATAAACGGGTACGGTTTCACTTATGTACGTTTATTTACTCACTACGCGTGACACGATATGATTAGAGAGCTAATAGTAAGTAACTATATAGGTCATTCTAATACCTAAATCGTATTGACATTCCCCAAATCCGTGAGTAGATGGTAACATTTCGCAGATTATGATGCGCGAGACGCCCCATCGCATTGTTCACGAGAAAGCAATTCCGCGTCACTCTGACAGACAGACAGACAATTTGACACCGTGTTTATTATTAAATCGAGATGAAATTAGTATCGTGACGGGACGACGGCTGACTGTTTTAAGCTTATCACGGTTTTGAAACTGTTTAGACGACTATAAATAAATACACGAGTTATGAAATTGTACTAGCAATGGCTTTAATATCCTAATACGAGTAACGTCCTATATTTACTAAATATACTAGTTATATTAAGGTCCTCGGAAAGCCTGGAGAGAATCATCATGACGGGACAAGTTGAAGGCACAAGACTAAGAGACCCTACTGCTTTGACAAAATTTACCCAGCCAGTGAATTTTAAAATAATTCGGGCCAGTTGCACCATCCAATTTTGACGGACTCATCAGCATCACCTGCCAATTTATTATTATACAATAAAATTTTGCAAACGTTTTAACGGTGACAGACAGTTTGGTGCACCGACCCTTTATCTACTCAATAAGTTTCCATTTGTTTATCTATTTATGAGATGACTAAGAGCAAGTAGCTTTCTCTGTTCGACATAAAATGTCTCATCGATAAATCAATTTCGAAAGTACCTACCTACGTATCCCAGTATTTTCTAAAGAGTATAGCTACTATACGGGATTAGTTCAGTACCGAACAAGCTAACTGAAACAGAATTTCTTGTATAACTCTTAGCAGAGTCCTTCCGGTGGAAATGACAAATAGCTCCAGGAACTTCCTCCCCGGTTCAACGGATACTAATGCCTAATTGCCGAACAATCATTTTAACCCAAACTTCTTAACTTCCACAAACTTGGTGGGAACCCGTGAGGTAATCGAGATCACAGTTTAAGTAACACGTTCATATCAGTAAAGTGACATTGCACCGAACTGTGGCGCTACCCGCGCTACCCTACCGACCGCAGTCATCAAAATACAAAAAAAATGTTTCCGAGAAAGACGCGTTTTAACGATTTCGGGGACCGAAGTGATTCCATAAGTGTTTCGTAAACCAAGTATTGGTACGAAACACTAAAAACAGATCAGATCAAGGTAAGACCGAATGGAGGTTCCGAGTTCTAGATAGGTCAGTAACCTATATTATGAATAATACTAATTAATACCAAAAATAACTAAAATTTGCGTACTTTGCTAGAAAACAAGTCGCAGTTGGTGTTGGTGCAACGGATTATTAGTTAGTATTTCTACATAGTCGCCTCTCCATTCGCTTTAGCATATTCGAGCATCAGAAATAAATTGACGGACGAAAGATCGAAGTGAAGACTTTGCGCCGTATTCTTATTTTAAAATACAGAAACAATATAATTAAAAACGTAACCTATGAGATATAGAATTGGAATTTGGAGTTATGTTTGAGATAAACATAACTCCAACACACAACAAATAATCAACATTATTTAAGTTATATTGAAGTTGCATCGGGATAATTTTCAAGCAAATTATGATATAAAAATTATAATTTATATAGTAGTGTTCAAATTAGACAAATCAAAATATTTATTGAAATAATTTGATTTGTTCTTCAGTTAAATTTTGATATTTCTGATTCATACTATTCGTACTATTCGTATTGCATACTATTAGTTATTCTGTGGTTAAGGCACTGGAGTTGTATTGAAGTTGGATAGTATTTAACTAAACGTGTTTTAATTTCAAGTTAGAATACGGACCCTATATCATACGAAAATTATACCAATACAAGCCTACACTTGATTGACACGTGCGAAATCCGTTTAAACGTGGTTATTTATTTGTGACATATAAAGGTACTATTTGGCAGAAGACACTTACGTCGTACATTGTAGAAATTCAATGTGTAAATTTTTCGGAAAAGGTACCATTTGCCGATCGGCGCTTACGCTTTTGTTACTCGAATATAATACTGAATCTGTACTACGTACGACGTAAGCACCTTCCGCCAAGTGTAACCTTTTCCGAAAAACCGGCCAAGTGCGAGTCGGACTCGCGCACCGAGGGTTCCATACAAACCTATAACAAGCAAAAGTTGTAGTATGTTTATTACTAGTTTCAATTTAATACCTCTACGCGTTTACAAGGAAAAAGATAGTAAGTTTAAAATTTAAAAAAAATTGTATGATTTTACTAAAAATGTCTACTTTTCGTAATTTTTCCTTTGTCTGTGCTATATGAAGTTTCTTCGTGCCAAGTTTCAAGTTTCTGAGTTTATGGGAAGTACCCTTTAGGTTTTGAGTTTCTTGCGAGTACTCAGTTTCAAAATATGCGACTTAATTTGCTATTTCGTTTGATTGCGTTGACATAAAAGTTTGGTTTTGCTACATCTGAAAGGTCCTATAGCCCTGAGTATTTGACATGAATTTCAATTTAATACCTCCACTTGTTTACGAGAAAAAAGGTAGTAAGTTTAAAATTTAAAAAAATATTTTTTTGTATGATTATACTAAAAATGTCTACTTTTTGTAATTTTTCCATTCTCTATACTATATGACGTTGCTTCGTGCCAAATTTCAAGTTTCTGAGTTCACGGGAAGTACCCCGTAGTATGTATTTATTTATTTATTTAATACAAAGAAATAATATTTTAATTGTGTCAGATTTAACCGTCCAACTCTTTTTGCAATGAAAAAGTTACTCCATAAGAATCCACTGGTAATGGATAATTTTCAGATTTCCGCATCCGCGTTAATGTTCAGAATTTTATATTTGAGTTGACTAAAACAGCAGCTTTATTAAAAGCCATAAAATATGTTTAATGTTAAACCTATATCAGGATATGTATCTGAATAGGTTCAAATAGTTACTTAATCAAAAATACTGTAGTATTTGCATGTATTACTTACTTAACTACCCAAGTAGCACACATGAGTTAAAATAAGCGCTAAAAGAGCGGTATAAGGGCTGTTTGTTACGGCTAAGCCTGCACAAGCAAGCTCCATATTAGCGATATAGAAGTTCTATATCGCCAAAAAGGGCCCAGTTTATACAGGCTTAAGCGTCATATATCGCTAGAGTCGCTTTAATACGAGCTTAAGCGATACAACAGAGAAATAGCTAAGAGATATAATGGCGCGTGAAGAGCGGTAGTAAGAGCTAAAGGAGTTATAATGGCGCGTGAAGAGCGGTAGTAAGAGCTAAAGGAGTTATAATGGCGCGTGAAGAGCGGTAGTAAGAGCTAAAGGAGTTATAATGGCGCGTGAAGAGCGATCGTAAGAGCTAACTAAATAAGAATAAGAGTTATAAGACACCTCTATGCCCCTCTTATAGAGGTTTAAGCGGTACTGTCACTCTAATATGCAACTTAAAGGGTTTTCTATCTCCTATTGATTTGAAATTAGTGATATAAACATCCTAAATTGTGTACAATAAAATGTAAAAACATTCTACAAAGTGTGCGGTGTCATAAGTTGTGATGTGGATGGCGCACTGATCACAACATGGTGGTTAAAAAATAATTATATTATACATATAGCAGTCCTAAAGTATATTTTTTTACTTGATTACTTGAATTATTTGTGCAAACATCAGTTTACTGTCAAAGTATACCGTAATCTAGTTATATTTTTCACGCGCCCCTCGAAATCGTAAAATCTGCATTGTAAAAATATATTGAAGTGTATTGTAAAATTAAACGTAATCTTGAAATGGTTCACACATGTCAGACAGAGCCTTGTGATAAGTTTATAAATCCATTATATGCAAATTTAAAGTGTGTATGTTGGAAATTATAGTGTATTATATAAGAAAAGTAATATATTAAATCTACATGAATACAAATTTCATCAAAATAGCAATGGCGACTTGTTAGAACAGCTTTAAGCATCTACTATCGCTACTATAACTGTGTTAGCGGTAGTAATCGCTATTGTAGAGCCTAAGGATCTACTATAGCGATCGTAACTGCTTTAAATATCTACTATAGCGATAGTAATCGCTATTTTAGAGGCTAAGGATCTACTATAGCTATAGTTATCGCTATTGTAGAGCCTTGGGATTTATGAAGAAGTTAAAAACTCCTTTACTCATATAAGAGAGAAAAATGCAGGCTATAGTTCTAAATAGGCGTCATTATTCCCAGATATACCACTTTAAGAGATAGTACGGAGTTATAATACTCTACTACGGTAAAAGTGGTAAAAAGGATCTCAATATCTCTATTGTACCGCTTTAACCTACGTATTAACACTCTAGTAACTCTTTAAGTGGTATAACGCAGGCTTATAAGTCTGTTGTAACGCTTTAGATTTTATAGAGTTATATAGGATCCTTATACCTCTCTGATTCAGGTACAAAAGCGCTGTCATACTCTCTTATACCGTCAAAGCCGTTACTTTGACTATTGTATCGCGATTATACATAATATATATATAAGGCTAAGGTGTAGCCTTTTTGAAGTTATTTATATCCCTTATATACAGCTTAAGGAGTATACAAACTCTATTAAACCGCTGTTGTACAACCTTTAAGCGGTATAATGTCTGCTTATACCGCTAGTGTGCTACTTGGGTAGTATAGACCGTGACTACTGTTATCAGTGTGTTGTCTATTCTCATGTTAATAACCGTTGTTTTTACATTTACGTTAAATTGCGTTGGCCATGGCTCAAGTAACAAGCTTAAACATTTGAGTCACTGAGGTTTTTTTTTAATTAGAATACATTATTTCACTTTTATATACCTTCGAAAATAGTATTTTATACAATCGTGACATAAATGAAGAACTTTCAGTCGAGTACCGCGATTGGAAAGCTTAATAATGTCACTATTGTATACCAGGGATGTAACAGATATGGTTTTATCTGAACCGAAAGCGGAATCAGATGTTTTAAATTTAGTTAATCGGAACCAGAAACGGAATCGGAACCGAAAACGGAAGCGGAACCAGAATCGGAACTCAAGTGATAGGTGGAAGAGATGTTAGGGGTAGGTCTAAGCTGAGTCTATTGACAGATATACACCTGTTTGTTTTTTATGTACGCCGCTCATTTCGCCTCGCTGCGTTGCTATGACATCCGATATAACTTCTGTTTTGAAAGTAACAGAAGCGGAACTGAAGCGGATGTTTAAATCCAATCGGAAGTTCCGACTTAACGGAACCGGAACCGGAGCTCTGTAACATTCCTGTTGTATACCTACAATACTTTTTTTTACGAGTACTTAAAATCGGAGTCGGTAATAATTTAGTTCGCCGAATGCATTACAATCTGCTGCCTCTATATAATTGAGTAACTTCAATCTCCCGGTGGATTGTGCCGGCGCCGTGGGCCACAGGCACCTGAGTGTTCTATAATATTGTATGAAAATCCATTTTAGAATAGTCGACGATGCTAAAATGTGCGCTCCATCGAAAAGTATGTGCTAGTAGTTCGGTCTACAAAAGCATTAAAGTCGACGAGTAGAAAAAACAGAACAAACTATAGTGGCAACATAGTGACCGTAACGATAATGAATTCATTGCGCTATGCTTATATCAATCGATGGTAACTCATCAATTCATGCGAACCGGATAAGAACACCCATAATATTTAATATTGAACCATTTTATTTATCCAATTATCACATTTTAACCTAATTTACTAAACTAGTAGTCCGCCTCGAACTCAGAACTCGCGATTTCCTTGCCAACGAAGTGACTAATATAACATATATAACCCTTATGATGATTTTTTCGCGCATTCTAGCTCCATGACCCCATATACGAACCTTCAAATTTTATGTATCTTTGCTACAACCCCACCAAATTTCATGGAGATCAGACAAGCGTTACTAAAGTTATCGCAGAACAAACCCTCAAAAACAAAAAGCCATCAAAATGACGAGATGTCCCACTAGCCAGAAGTTGTTTTTAGGAACTTGCTTCGCTTACGCTCCGCTCGTTCAATAATACACACAACAGGGGCCCTACCAAAAGGGCAGGTATGACGCGTCGACCATACAATACAACCATAAGTACTTACCCAGACGAGACAACTATGCCCTCTGCCTTTTCTGACCGTTCGGTGTTTGTACCACCGCGAAAGTGCTTTGCAGTACAAAGGATTATCAAGTAGGTCCCCACAAGAGTCGTGTAAATTTATCCAAGGATAGTGAACCACTTTGGGACACTGCGGCGTATTCTTGTGCTTGAATTCTTGCTTGTTGCACTATAGTGTACCATATCGAAACTTAAGAGAGTATGTAAGTATTTATTATTAAACACGATGAGTTTCTGATCTCAATTTAAATTTGTTTACTGCAAGTCTAAGTATGTCGTTTATCTACACCAATATCATAACTTCCCTATACTGAATATGTTCAAAACCGATAAGCTAATGGCCTATATTAAGAAAACTGTATTTGTGGTGCATCGTAAAATTTACTTTACAATAGCGATGACCAATACTTTAATTACATTCAAATTTCGAACGTCTTCTGGTATACCGATTGCAGAAGATGTTCGAAATTTGAATGTAGTTAAAGTATTGGTACCTACTTATGACAATCTAGCTCGTCATGACTTGAAATCTAGTTTGCCATGAAGGTGCAATGGCAGTTATTAATAATGAATCTCAACACGTTATTGAGGACGAGTTATAATTTGTGTGTAGATAAAGTAATGTATGAACCTGTAGGCATTAAAACATCGTGTGATATTATTAATTGTTATAAAACGAACAAAGTGAGTATTTGACGACACTCGTATTTTAATGTCCTTCATTATGTAGTAGTCACATAAACTACGATTAACATTCAGAATTAATATGTAGGATTGAAAATTATTTCTAGCTGTACTCCGTGTACAGGAAGAAAATATGCCTTAGGTAAAACAGCTACGAATATAGGTACTTACTTCGTTTTAAAACTTTGAACTATAAGAAAAAGTACCGAGTGTTTATTTGGAAAATCGATTACAGTTGGCCAGATTGAATAATTAAGATACCAAAAATAGCTTCAGAAAGCAACGAACGCAGATCGAAACGTACGGTTCCCGACAACGACGCAATTTGTAAATTATTTCTGGCGTACACGCCTATTAGGACATCTTGATAGCTGCCTGTCGACTTCTTTCAACGTCTATTTAAAAGCTACCGAAAAACATCAAGCTTCATTACCATCGGCAAGTAGTAATCACTCCAAATGCTACCTTATAACAGAAACTATAAGGATCTAGTTGCAAGTGCTCGGGAGGTAAACATAAATTTGTCAATGCATCTCGCGGAGTATTTATGGCAACATGCATTTCCAGTATGCATTGAACTACCCTGTTCCTCTTTTCTATTTAGTTTTCTATCTCATAAAGGGAATTAGCGGCATGTCGAGGGTTCTTGTCGGTTTGGTTGTTTTACACTCGTATGGGCTCGTTCTGTTATGATGTCGGCTTCAAAGGATGTGGATAAGCGCTAACATATTTTTAAGTGGTAAAAATATGGCTGTTATTTATGGATTATCGGAAGCAAAATGCCATGTACAATCCATAAGTGATATATTAGCGGAAAAGTTCTCTTAGGGGTAATTTACGATTTTTCGAGCTTAATCCAGACGTAAGATAGTATGGAAAGTTACAGTAGGTAGAGTCGGTTTTCTCATTAACAAAATATAAGTTGGTATAGTAGGTATGGCTAAATTCACAAGAGCTGGTACCGAATGCCTGTATACATGTTGACAGATTGGTACTTACAAATAGCGCACTGGCTTTTATGAATCAATCTAATTATTAATATTTGCAATTTATGCTCTCATCTGCAGTGTATAAAAGGCGATTGCACCATAAATAATTATTTTTATTATGCTTACTCCTCCGGTGGCAGTGCCGCGAGAGGCAAGAGTTATGACAAACATGACAAGGCGACGGACGACGCCATTCTGCGAATGATACTCCTCATTTTGTTTACTTTACTTATAGTTAGCCAAGTGAGGGTTAAAGTGCTTAATAAAAGCTAATTAGTCTAATAATACTAAAACCTTATTCGACCTTTATATTTAACTTATTCGACCAATTATATCAAAAAATATTTTGTATACGATGTGATGTTAAGATATTGCTAATCTCATCTTTGATTCAAAGTAACTCTATATGGTAGAAAAAATTGCACATGGGTTGCATAATAGCTAATTCGGTGCCTAACTAAAAATGCATAAATTGTAAAAATAATAGTCTAAAAACCTTTATTGACACTTTACAATCATTTAAATCAGGCATTATTTGTTAGTACCTACCTATATACTTACAATATTTACTGCCTAAAATGCTTACTCGTATACAACCGGTATCCCACTAGTCGACCACTACAAAACATAATGGTAACATGTATTATATTGACCGGTATTATAACGCTCACAATTTACGACTTCAATAATAATTCAACGACAACTCATATAGTCCAATACAGTAGTTAGATACTCGTACTTATGATATACCTATGTGTACACAATAAATTGCTAATAACGCTGTCATAACCTAAGCCACTAAATCCTCGCATCAATATGCAAATTTACTGACCATTGGGAAGACAATGACATTCGTCGATGTTAATTAAGATAAACCGACGATAATTACGTTAATTTCAGTTTATGTTGTAATTTAATATTTATTGGAACTGCGTCATTATCGGGAGCTTTTGAAATATAATTGCGGATGTGCTTGATGCAAAATTATGCAAATCTCAAAGTGAGTGTGTTGGTGTAGGTACGTTTTGAATTCGCATGTATAATTCTTTGCAGGTTTTATGCGGGGCTCAAATGTAAAACGGAACAACATGCATTGTTGCAACACAATAACAAGAATAAGAGTCAAAGTCGGACATTCTTACGGAAATATTAAACCTAGCCTAGCCCCTTTTTCAAAAGCTTAAAAAAAATTAACAATGTGTTAAACATTAAAATTATACCTAACCGAGTGGGAAGTGGGAGAGAGTGGGAACCTAATTCGTTATCAATACTTATCGGCCGCAAGTCGCAAAACTTTTAAAGCGAGCCCAGATCGAAAATCGAAACCTGTTCGATATCGTCGGAAATAGTATCGAAATTGCGAATCGAATAAACTCCGCGCGCTATCAACAATAATAAATCAAATGTACGCCGCAACGGCCGGGGAAAACAAATGAAAGCGGGGAAACTTTCATTCCGCACTCGGAGTGCACTTTGCTCGAAACGTTGACACTTCTAATGGTGGTTCTCGATTTTTCGTAGAGCCAGTTTAAGTGAGGTGAAATTTTGATTTGATTTTAGTCATTAATAAATTTAGTAGGTACGTCACGGAATTTAATGTTGAGCCATTTAGGGTCCACTTTACACTGGACATTTCCTAGAGTAAGTAAAACAAAAAAAATTGCTTGAACCGTAAAACGGCCTCTTAGCTCAGTCAGTAGTGCCAGCACTGCCTACGAAGCAGGAGGTCCCGGGTTCGAATCCTGGTAAGGGCATTTATTTGTGTGTTTATCACAGATATTTGTACCTGAGTTATGGATGTTTTCTATGTGTATAAGTATGTATCTATCTATTATATATGTCGTCGTATAGTACCCACAACACAAGCCTTATTGAGCTTACGGTGGGACTAGGTCGGTTTGTGTGAGATTATCCTGTAATGTTTATTTATTATTTATTTATAAAAAAAATGACTTAACAATTAAACTCCGTGACCCACCGTCAAGGACTAAAATATCGAGACGTTTACGTTAGTCTTGAACAATATATACAACAGATATTAGACGTTGTTGCTTGTACGTTATGAACATTTGTTAAGAAGTGATGTTTTAGTAATTTCAATGTACTGAATCATTAATTTTTTTGTTATATTTCTATAGGTTAGATATTTGATATTTTAACTCTATTCCAACTTGACTATGGTATCCCACATTCATAATAAGAGTAGGTAAATGTACCTACACTGAATTTTATACTATGACTTTGGCAAACTTTTCTACACTGAAGCTTAGGCACAAAGTAAAGTAATATCATAACCAAATAAGACCGGCAGTAGCGCGTTACTCTTGTTTACTGTCCTCTCCGGGCAGGACGCAGGACTAACCTCAGACACTTGAGCGCGCGATTGTTTTTGAACATCCGTAAATGGGTTACAACGGAGTTTCCCTCTATTTAGCAATACAAGGCTTGCGAGCTGAAACTTCAGTTTTAACAGGAACTTGTGTTTCGACTCCGCAGGGAAGGAGGATCTTAAGAAAATATACCTACTAGAGTTTTTTTATATACTCAAGATCATCATAACATTATGATAGGCAACTAGCAAAAAATACTGCCTCTGTTGAAATTCTACATCACAATTACTAATTAAACAATATGTTATTAACCGACAAAGTACATACTGCTTTGAGAAAATTCAATTAGAAGAGTGATATAACTAGAGGATTAGTATGAATTGTTAATAGACAGATTTTGTAGTTTAAGTATTTGTTTTCTGAAAAACGTCAATAGGTTTTATTCATCTTTGGGTCACTAAATTAGTGGAGTCTTATAATTTTATATTAGGAAAAAAAAAAACTACCGATCAGTGGCGGCGGGGCCATAGAACTCGATTCCTAACGGCTGGCCTACTTTTCAGACAGCATTTTTTTGTAAGCAGTTTCTCGAACAGCTCACAAAGAAATTAAAAGCGAAATTAGCTCCGGTTTGCCCTAGAAAAATTTTGATGCGCCGTCACTGCTAGCGAGAAAAACTTTTCAAAACTTTGATTGAACCCATACGTGAAAATAATCTCACTCGGAGTTAGTCAAAAGTAGGGTTTGCGATCCGGATACCCGGATACCCGAAATATCCGGATACCCGCTCACTTTCGGATCCGGATATTACGGATACTACGGATCCATTCAATTATTATCACTAAAATGATTAATTCATAACTCGTTATGCTCATATTTTGTTTTCGATTACTATATATTACTCTACAGTCTACATTGTGTGAATATACCTTATATACCCCATATAAAATAAATTGAACACGTAATTTCTGATAAATAACTCTTACTATTGCTATTGCTACATATTATGAAGTATGAGTACCGCACATTTCACATCTCAATCTAGGGATTGCTCCAATTGTTATTACTTTGAACTTAAAAGTTTTAAGAGAAAAGAAACCTTTACTTTGCTAATCACTCAGTGTCAGTCGTCTTTGGGTCGTCTACCTGGAAAGTGCTAGTAACGAGCAGTCGTGCGTGTGTGACCTTATCGGTTTTGTCGTCTCCTGTTTCCTTTCAAAAATTAACACGTGATACTGAGTAAGTACTAGACGTATTTTTTCTTTAGTATATTGTTTGTAAAATAATAGGAATCACACTAGGTGAAAACAGAGGGCTGCAAAAGTGTTTCTGAAGTCGCTGTCAATTGAAATTGCGAACAATGTAAGCAAACCATTCAATGCAATATCCATATTCTAGCACTTGTTTATTAATTTAATGGTTTAGTTTAGGATCATGTTGTGGTAAGTACTGTACTGATTAAATAAATAACACACGATTCGTGTTTTATTTATTTAATCAGTACAGTCCTTTCTAACTTAGAAACTAGCATATACAATTGTTCTTTTTAATATTGTAAGATGTTGGTTATATGTAATGTAAATGATTTAATTTTTTATAGCTTACATGTACCAGCTTAGCTACGATACTAAATTGTTAATTATTAAGATTCCTTTGTTAAGTTAGACTGATTATTATTATTTAATAAAGACCAGACTTTACCGAGTGTGTATATCATATAATTGTATTATTTGTGATGACATTGATATTTTTTTCTATATTGATTTTAGAAAAAGTAATAAATCCCATTGAACCAATGATTTTCATCGTTTAATTAACGGAATCGTTTACCGTAACGTCAGAATTTAAGATTTTATTTTTCGGATCCGTAATATCCGTATTATCCGGATACCCGGATCCGTCAATTTTTTGGATCCGTAATATCCGGATCCGAAAAACTGACGGATCTTGCAAACCCTAGTCAAAAGGTATAATTACCCATTTATATACGGTGGTGGGGCGGATTTGTTTTATTATTTGGCATGCAGAGTAAGCCGCGTCGCGCGGATTGATATGGCGACTAAACAAGTATTGCGGTTTCAAACAGACACACAGCTCAAATAGTCAACAAACGCCGCCAGCATTCACTATACATTTTAAAGCTCAATATTTTTACAATAATATTTAAAAAATCTTATAAACGTACTAGCTTTTGCCCGCGGCTTCGCTCGCGTTAAATTCGGGGTAACACGGTTCCCCTTTGCCCCCTGTAATGCTCCATACAAACTTCCACTCCCCATTTTAGGGAAGTGGGGGGTTAGAAAGAGACAAAAAGTAGCCTATGTCACTCTCCATCCCTTCAACTACCTCCACTTAAAAAATCACGTCAATTCGTCGCCCCGTTTTGCCGTGAAAGACAAACAAACAAACACACACACTTTCCCATTTATAATATTAGTATAGATACCTAATTGAATTAGGAGTCTTAATTGTAAGAAATTTTGAAAGCACTCTCATATATATAGATATATACCTACTTTAATGAACACTGCTGCAACTGCGTCCTAATGAGGGTTTCCGCGATCGAGTATGTCACTAGATGGCAGCACCGTGGCGAGAGGTCTAGCTGTCATAATCCACCAATCATGCTTAATCATTTTTTTTTTGATTGGTGGATTTTGACACCTACTGTAAAAAAGGCCTCTCGTTACGGTGCTGACATCTAGTGAAAAACTCGATCTCGGAAACTCTCATTGATCTCCTTTGAAGCGACTGACATCTAGGCTTCCAAACCAGTGGGAAACTGGACCTTATTGGGATTACTCTGGGCTCGATTCGACATGGCATAACTGACAGTCGCTTGCGAGACAACTATGATATCACACTTTTGTGACAGTTGAGATTTGGGTGGAATCACTCAAGAGTGATATCTAAAATGGTGGCCATAGCCATAGACAAAACGCTCTAGCGAGACCTACTGACAGCTTGACAGTTAGGTGTGGACACGTGTGGACAGATGGATATCACTCTATCCACTGACACGTGTGGACAGATGGATATCACTCTATCCATTAGCGATGCGAAGTGTGACATCCACGTCTCACAGTTTGGTATGTCGAATCGAGGCCCTGGTTAACTCATAATATTCTTCTTCGCTGCATAGTAACTAATAAATATCAAATGATATTTGTATCAATTAAGAAACCGCACACCTTAGCCCTGGATTACCGCATTGCTCATTATTTTTGTCATTTTAATTGTTCCCTTGTGGCATCATAACACTTCACAAAACTAAAAAGAAATATGGTTGTTAGCTCACCATTCGATATTAAAACTAGTTAAATTCTCATTGAGACTCTGGAACTGCAGGGACCGTATTCTAACTTAATAATTTTAAACCAAAAGCAAATGCTCGAGCTGCTGTAAAAAATACCCAAATCACTATAGGTGTGCCTATAATAGTTGAAGAGTTCCCTCAATTTCTCCAAGATCCCATCATCAGATCCTGACCTGGTTACAATGGGACGAACTGTGAAGTATACTCTTTCAAACAATCGTCTTCGAATAATCGGTGAACATACATTGAAAAAAATGCAAAAACAAAGATCCCGACGAATTGATAACCTCCTCCTTCGAAATCTTGAAGTCGGTTGAAAATACGCATAGACACGATCCTACTTCAATACAACTCCAATGCATTAATTAACTAAGCAATACAGCTAGCGCCTAAACGCCACAGACGTAGATATGACCGATTTAGGCGGCCAAAATTATTTTAGGGTATAATTCGGTACAAAATGGGATAAAAAATGTAAAAACGTTGTTTTATACTAAAATCAATTGTATTTTGTCAATTAAAAACAAAAAAAATATAAAAAAAAATTATGAAAAAAAATATTTTAAATTTATTTAATACAAAATTAAAATACACACAAATCTACACTGGTATATATGGTTCGGCAGGCAACAAAAGCTCGATTGTCTCAGGAAGAAAGGCTTTGTTGCAAGGCGATTGCTTTTTTGGTCTCATACTGCTGATGAGTGGATCGGATGTTAGTAAAAGTCTAGTAAAAACGTCAAAATTACATTGTTCTCTTGAAAATTTCCTTGCAGAATTTTGTCGGTATGCCCTAAAATGTTTATTTCGGGCTTCTGCTGCTTCTTCCGACAACTGGCCAATGGGTAATAGAGCGTTTTCTATTACGCGTCCCCCATGGATCAAAATTTTATGCATGGTTGGAGTCATAGGATACCATTCCCCATACAAATTCTTATATAATGCTGTATCATAAGCGTATTCGTCGAATTTAGCAATATTTATTCTATGACCACTAGATATTACCTCTAAAATAACTTTCAGCCTAAAAATCAAGTCGTAGCTGACTTTTGTGATATCAGCCGCCAATTCCGGATTATCAAAAAATCTCCTACTGGTGTTGCCGTCATTGGTGTTGCCAAAGTTAGCCTTCGGCATATCAATCAGCAATCCTGTCTCAGTTTTGAATCTCTCTTGGATATCCTTTTATCTCTTTTCTTCCATAAGTTTTTCTTCTTGTGTTTTTCTCTGTCTGTATTTCTTTGTAGGTAATCTGTACGCTAAATGCAGGATGCTTTCCATAAAACGGATTCTAGCATGTAAGACTGATAATCCAAAATCCAAAGCTTCCGGACTCTCCTCATTTTTCTTGTTGAGATCATTAAAATCCTTCGTTTGATTAGCACCACATATATAACACTTGCTCGTGGATTTTGTATCTGTTGCAGCATTACAGACCTTTCCGTCAACCATGTTCATTTTAAAAATATACCCAAACAAAAATTCATTTTCATGCAAGGTCACTTTAGAATCATTTAGGTGCGCAGCAGAATTCTGCACATAATCAATTTCTTCTTTTGTAACATCTGTTGATTCTTTTACGTAACGAAATCTGATTGGACGACAAAATCGTGTCGAAGACGGTGTCGGATTATTCCAAACCACTTTTTTGCCTTCTTCTCCGCAAACGATCTGTAAAGGCACAAAAGAAGTCATAAATATATTGCCATCAGAATCACTCTCATTATCAAATTGTTGCTTGAATTTCGATTGTTGAGACCCATCACAACCCCATTTACAAATTAACTTTAATGACTTTCTCTCGTGGTCATTAAGCGTTATCAGCACTTCTTCCAAAAACATTGATAAGCGAGTGGCGGTCAAATCCATCAGGGATTGTAGATTAGTTTCTGCGCAGGTAGCTGTTACCCGTAGGGATTCTTTTGGCGTGTAGCACTCTTGTTTTGCTTTCAGCAAAAGATCATAACAGGGGAAGTGTTTTTTGTTTGTTGACCTTATTATTTCGTATTGATGCCTGCTGAGGTCAGCATCTACATACAATTGTAGAGCTTCTTGTGGTGTCAGTGGAGCGATTATTTCATTAACGCTGAATGATCTTTTGTATTTACTAGCACATTCTGGAGTATTAGTAATATCCTTAAGCACTTTTGAGGCATCTCTTTTGCCACTAGTTTGAAGAACCGATTGTGCTGCATGAACAATAATTTCATCAGGTAGGGCAGCTCGAATTTTTTCGGTTTTCCTTCTCTTGCTTCGCTCACTTAATTCCCCAAAGGATTTACACGGTCGTCCTGACGTGTTAGAGGATGCCACTGGAATCTCAAAAGTTCCTTCCAACCAAGACTCATTCAATTTTAAAAACTTATCTATTGTTTTGTTTGCTTTCAACCACCTTTGTTTTATTTGTGATTTCACATAAGAAAATTCATGTTTTATATATTTTTTGAGCTCTTCCGATGTTCCGTAGGTAAGCACAAGATAATTTTCATAATAATCGCACTTTTCACTTAAACTTGGCAAATTTTGCTCTTGTATTTGCTCAAAAATATATTTTCGAGCAAATACTTTTCTCCCCGAAGCACTGGGTTCACCTGTAAAAAGATAAAACTAAATTAACAATTTTTTTTTAAATGTGTGAAAATATTTTTTTTTCATAGGTTATCTTTGAAAGCCTCTAAGACCACATAGGGGCGGCTAGTGGCGGCTAATTTCTGAGACACCATAAAGACGACTAAGTAATCTGTTCAGGCATATACAATACAAGACAGGGACGCACCCTGAAGTATAACAAAAATACCATTGAAAATCAAAATCTATGAAAAAACAACATTTTGTGAAGGGTCATATTTAATGAGATCAAAATATATGATAAATGTCAAAAATGTAATATAAAATTATTGAGATATATAAATTCTTACCTGAATAACTGGAATCCATCAAAAAAACTATATGAAAACGTCAGAAAAACCAATTAAACACTTGGGAAAACTTGCAATATTTTGGAGCGTCGAGAACAGAAACTTGCGCGCTGAGCGATAGTCAGAGTTCGACTGCCTGTTATGCGGTTCAGGTTTGATGATAAGGAGTGGGGAGGGTCATATAATATGCCTGGGTCTATAGACTACCTCCACGTGGTATTTTTTTATCAATATGTTGATTTTTGCAAAATCGACTTTTGGCCGCCTAAATCGGTCATATCTACGTCTGTGAAACGTCTGAATCAGAAATATAAGAGTTTGCTTGTAAATTATTCGGATACAACTTCAATATTGGTTGATTACTCGTATTTGTTGTGTGTTAGAGTTATGTTAAAGATAGATTGTGTTTTGAATGTATTGTTTATGTATTTTAAAATTAGAATACGCACCCAGGTGTCCTACGGTAGCTGTTATAGGCTGTGGTAGCTGCTTACCATCAGGCGGGCCGTATGCATGTTTGCCACCGTCTCGTTAAAAACTCTGTTTCTAAAGTAGTTATGACCTAAGTTGACTACACGCTAGTGCCTTGTGTCTCGCTGCAGATCATTTGCATATGAAAACCGTAACTCTGTGACACGGAAAATTTAATCTTTTCGGTAATTAAATGAGACTCGCGGCTCACTGACCCAATTAACGGACGTATTTTTAGACGACCAGTGGCCAATTAAGTGAAAACGTGATCGGTCCCCCCGTTAGCCTATATCGTGTGTACTTGGAAAGGCTGTATATTATTTAGCTACGATTCAAATACTGGTGAAAAAGTGCAATAGTAAAAACACGAGATTATACAGACTTTTCAATGGCTATAATAAAATAATTATTAATTCATTGTTTTCTTTTTCAGGTATGTTCCTGATTGATTTTCCTGAAAAATATTAGCAACAAGCAGGTACAGAAGACAAGAGTAAAAATAATCATTAATTAATGCTTAATTACTATCTTAAGCCACAACTTAATTTACTAAACTTAAGCAAAACAACACAAAGTGGCAACATAATTAATCTTGGCTTATAGTTGTAACTTGTACATATACTTCGAAATACCTATACCTTTTATTCAAAATGTTTCTATAAAACTATGAAACAATGTCATTTTCGTGTTCAAAAAGTAACCAGAAATCTACCAGGAAAGCATTTTACTGGGGCGCGTTAAGCAGCTTCGCGGAGACATAAAGCCTGCTACTAAGACAGTCGCACTCAGAACTTGTCTTCCAAAATACCATCTTCTATTTACCGCCGTTTAAACAAACCATAATAATCTCGACTTTATGTCAAAGGTCGCAAAATTGCAAGTATTGAACAGTACTGTACAAGCATCGCAGTTAAGGTTGTCCAGTAAGACCTACCAAAACGCCATTACCTGTATTGAAATTGATGTTGTTACATTATGAACCGTATTGTTTGGGGCATAAGTAAAGATAGTTTATATTGTAAATGAAAGATAAACGCCGCATTTATAGTTTACGACATATTAAAAACTTTGAGTGGTTGAAAAAAATGCATTGTCATGCCATTAAAGAATGTTAATGGACAAGGACCTTAAGAGAGCTTTGCAATTAAAAATAGTTTGATATAGGAATACTCGTAAAAATGTCAATAAAATTGAAGTTGAACTTAAAATTGATTTATGTTTTCATTAAGCCACTGTAAATCTCACAAATCACAAGCACAGTTTTAAAAGACTAGTTGTAATGTCTACAATATGGGTTATCAAATTATCTATCAATTGTATTTAAGAAATTGTGTACGTAATACATTAAAAGCACTTTATAGCTCCAAGGAATATATATCTTATCACGTTCCTTATTAACTAGAGAGGCACTCCTAATCAAGGTGATTCCGAAGAACAATGGTTTCTAGATTTAATCGTGGAAGTTCCGTTTTCTATTTTTAAGTTGGCGCCGAAGTTCGTTGGTGTGGAAACAATAGGCGAACATTAGTAATAGGATCGTCTCGAGGAGCTCTTCGAGTTTTCCGATAAGCTCCGAGTACAGAGGAAAAATCGTAAACAGTATCATGACTGAGTTGTACTAAACCTGTAAACCCACTGGCCAAACATTCAGATAATGACAGTAAAAGTTTTTACGCAATGTTCTTTTATCATGTTCTTTTTAGCGCTGCTAGCCTGGCGGTAAGACATCCGACTTTCAATCCGGAGGTCTCGGGTTCAAACCCTGGCTCGTTACATTGAGTTTTTTTAAACTTATATACGGAATATGATTTGATATTTACTAGTCACTTCTCGGTGAAGGAAAACATCGTAAGGAAACCGGACCTAATCCCGATAAGGCCTAGTTTCCCCTCTGGGTTGGAAAATCAGATGGCACTGGCAGTCGTTGATGGCTTTCATAAAAACTAGTATCTACCAATAAATGGGATTAGGTTGTCAAGCCGGGGTAAACGCTAGGAGGAATAAGAAGTTATTTTACCATTAACTAGAGGATACAGTCATCTGAGTGATATATCACATTGAGGCGGTTAATCACTGCTGCTGTTTCCGCATGCGGCGACGGTGGGCGAGCGAGATAACACTCTGCATGTGTATAGCGCTGCCTCGTTCACCGAAACGGTGCGGCGGCAGTGTGAGATCAGCTTTACTTTTAGTTCAGTACATAATATAAAAAACCTACAGGTTATGTATTTGGGAATTGCAATTCTATAAACTATGTACATTCGTACACATATTTGCTTTCTTATAATTAAAGTACTTGATTAGCTCTTTTCATAAATGGTAAATCGAATGGTATTGCACCTGTCGGTTAATATATTGCGTATTCTACATTTACTGTGCTTAGAATTTCGCTATCGGTGCAATGGATATAGTTTGTTTAGATTCGATTAAAAAAAATTTAAGATTTTAGACTACGAAACTCGACGTATTCTGTTTTTTTAGCAGTATAATCTTTTATAGAGAATCTTAGAATTATGGTTACCTGTGATATTAGTGATTTTTGCAGTAGTTTGATAGACATACAGCATAATTTCAATTTAGCTGCAGAGATGTCTGAAGAAGTTTTCTATTAAAAATAACTACTTTTATAACAAAGTGCGAGACGAGTCACGAGGTACACTTAAAGTCAAATGCAATCCACTCATACAAAACAAAACACATCTGGTCATCGGTTGCTTAGATTATAATTTAGGATCATTCCTAATTCAGTATAAACTGTTACGATAACGATATCTGAAATAAGGGTTCCATAACCGTAACAGTTATGCTAACTGGCTGTCGTTATGAGCGCAATAACGCCTCGAGCACATTGAACTCATGTAATACCGAGAAACACAATCAGCACTCAAAAAGTGGCACAGTAACTTCTTATACTATAGATAGACATACTAGCCATAGACCTGACATGGTAATAATAAAACCAAGATTGAACGGGATGGTTCTATTAAACTTTCAATAGGTATGACAGAAAAGGTCCTGTTATCGTTAGTTCTTGTCATAGTCGTAATTATTATATACTTACTTCCAAAAGGCCCTTAGTACAAGGTAAACGTTTGTTACTTTCCATTGCTTTTTGAAGGGGAACAAAGAAACCGACTAAATTATGTGAGCTAGCTACGGTATGCTATCAGCCATCTTGAAATGCGTTTCCAAATTAGTCGCGTTGCGTGTATTCTTGGGAGTACGCATGTTTCAACTCTAGAGATACTTGCTCTGTGCTATACTACGACTTTTGTCGAAGAGGGCCGATTCTAAGGGCATTGCATTAGCAAAGCACCGACCGACACTTCGTTAAATTAGACCAGCGCTAGCAACCCGTTACCGAATAAATCGAATAGGGATGTCAAGTTAGTCGCGTACTCGTATTATAATTCACTAGCTTTTGCCCGCGGCTTTGCTCGCGTTAAATTCGGGGTAGTAAACCATACAAACTTCCACCCCCCCTTTAAGGGAAGTGGGGGGTTGGAAAGAGACAAAAAGTAGCCTATGTCACTCTCCATCCCTTCAACTATCTCCACTGAAAAAATCACGTCAATTCGTCGCCCCGTTCTGCCGTGAAAGACGGACAAACAAACAAACACACACATACACTTTCCCATTTATAATATTAGTATGGATATGTGGCATTTTTTTGGTAAGGGGCCTGTACGGCGGCTGGCGCATACGCTTTTATTTTTCGAATACAGTATTAAATCTGTACAACGTAAGACGTAAGCGCCGACCGCCAAATGGTACCTTAGCAAAAATAATGCCACATGTCTCGTGAATGTAACCGTAATTTTCATGAGATATTTTCGGTGAATTTTGTTTGAGTCTGCTGGTCTATTATCTTCTTAGTCTAAGCTCGAGCATAACTCGGACATGGACACAAGATGTTTCCGTTTTATTAGAAGCCGTTATGCTTTTACTTTGTTTCGCTCGATAAATAATTTGGTGTTATCACGTTCTTTGAGTGTCGCGACAGTTGGTATTAATAGAGATCAAATACTCGTATTTAACGTTGAGCAGGTGGGCAAATCAACTTTTAGACGGACAATGTGTTCACGACATTTTTTTAATGTCGCTTACAAATAATGTATTTCTTTTAGGTTTAGGTTATTAGTTAAATAAGCGTTTTGCTCTCTAATAACCCTACAATTTAGACAAAATATTAAATTGGAAACGAGGTTTAGTACTTGGTAACTCTAGAAACGTGAAAAGTGTAAAAGTTTGTTCGCATATATTATTTTGAAATCTATCGTGTACTTTAATTTAAATATAATTATTTACTCGTAAATTTGATTTTCTTAATCATACAGATTTATAGTTTCAAAATGGTGTTAGTAATTAATGATAATGATTATATTGATGATCATTATTTGAAAGTGGCTAAGAGCTGTTCTTGTATGGTTATTAATGTAACTTTTTCTAAAAATGCTCAACTTTAAGGATATTTCTCTGCTCAAACTAAAGAATTTTGACAGATTTTACGAATCAAATACTCGTATAATTATCTATTTATTAAACAATAATAAAAATGTATGTGTAATACCCAATTAAAACTTTAATAAATTTTGTATACCACAATGTTTAGAAATAAAGGAAATACAGAAAAATCCACTGCCTCAGGCGAGACTCGAACTCGCGACTCTGAAATACATGCCCATTGCTCTGACCAATTGAGCTACTGAGCTGATGGTTGCGAATTTATCCACTATATCCTTTATGCGTCTTAGGGGGACGCCTAGCGACATCTGCCGAAGAAGTCTTACGCTTCTCAACTGGCCATTCTGTTTTTTCTGTTTTTCCTTTAATTCTAAACATTAATGAAAACTTTGTTCAAGATGTTATTTAACAGACCTAATAAGTATGCGTCTCTGAGCACGTTCGTAAATTAACTGTCGCATTTCTACATACATAGTTACTTGATAACATTTTTGTGCTTTATTAGCTTCATAACGTCCCATGGGAGCGCACATAGTCTATTCGTGTTTTATTAACTTCTATAAGTGAAAGAATGTCACGGTCTAACCAATAACCACCCATTGAAACCAACGAAATTAATTAAACGGACACGTGCGTGCCGACGTGCCCGACACGACGTGTCCGACACGACACGGCACGAGCCGTATATCAATCAGGAAGACACCGGATCGGGTCCATTTGTTTCGCAATGCCGACGAATTAATAAAGTGTAGATACTGTGTTTGTGTGTGTTCATGTCACTGGTCCAATATTACAGGGTTCTACGTTTCACTTTTATCGAATTGAAATTTGAACATTGTCATAGTGACATTAAGTCTAAATTTAATTACCCAAAAATGTAACATAACCCTGTATTTGGGCCAGCGATGTCTAAAACAAGTGAAAGATAAACTGCATTGGTAAACATAAATAGTGTGTAATGTTAATGAAACATGGATGTCTGTTTGAGTGCAAAAGGCAGTTTAGATGGCCAAAATTGCGTTAACCTGTACTTATATCATTGTTATTAATAACTTGGTCGATTTTAGGTACCATACCTCTGGTAAAAGGAAACGTATTTCCGCTTCTAGTATTTTCTTGTTTGTGACCCTATTTATTTACGGTATCATACCAATTTTTGTTTATATTGTTATTTTTAATTTATTGACTTCGTTTTAGGTTCTGACATTTTTCTTTTATTTTTTAATATTTATATACCATTACTTAGGATCTCTAGATCTGTAGTTTATGATGTAAAATACTGTGTGGTTTTCTAAAATAAATAAATAAATCTATATATCTATCTATCGCCCGTGGCACTGTCGCTGGAGGAATAGAGACGCCAAAACTTGTATTTTTCGAAAACTTGTTCAATGACCCAATCCTAGCCACCCCATTACAAAATTATCCAGTAGTCCGTTTTTTTATGCGAACGTCCGTGTAGTGTAAATGTAAAGCAGTACTCGACGTAAACAAGCCTTGAAAAACGTATCAATCTTAGCCACGATGCAAAATTATACCTTAGCCGTACTAACATATTCAAAATAAATTACAAGTGCATTTACACCATATTTCACTTCCGCCGGTGCAAGAATGTTTCCATAGGTATGTTCTTTGAAGATAAAACAGTATAAACGCAAATTTCTTAATGTCTTGATACAGTAGGTACTTAAGGAATTATTTCATACTGAAGATGACAATAGTATCGACTCTGTATAGTGACCAGAATAATACTAGCTACGTGAGGTGATTAAAAATGAAGTTTATTGTCAAGAAAATAAGAACGTGTCCAAATTAATAGAAGACCTTATCTGTTGCTGATTATACTGCGTTCATACTGCGTTACGTAATAGTGATGGTAGATTTAGATACTACAGGCTTACATATATACACCTAATTTCGGTTTTACACGAGTACTCGTCAACAAAAAATATCTAATTTAATTACATAAAACAATCCATATACCGTAACAACATTTCAATTTATTACTTAAACTGCGGAAGGATAACTTTCTCATCCAATTTATGGGTTATTTCGTAAAATGTGCAATAGATCATTGCCTCTACCACGGTATCGAGTCCCGTGGGAGCACAGGGCACGCAACTCAAATGCCGTGACAGCATGACAGGGTTCTGTGACTTCTGTGACGGTCTTCAGTTGTTTCTGGCATATTGTTCGGTTTTTAAATTGAAAGCTAGTATGCAAGTTTAAAATCAATAGGTATTTGAATAAACTTCCAAAGGTCTATTGCAAAGCTGTTGATTTTTAAAACCAGCCACAACCTTTACCGAATATGATCTACTCGTAATTTCGTATTGGCGTAGCAGTAGGTACAGGTATAGCACAAGTGTGTTAGATTAGAACATTACAAAACTTAAAAAAAATATTTACAAGATAAAATTACACGATAGTGCAAAAGATTGATTAAGTAGTTTTATTTTGCGTTTTTGTTTTATTTTGCTGTAGGTAAATTACTTTATCTACACTCACACTGTAAGTCCTCTAAAACGTGTTCAAAAACGGTAGGCAATGGCTAGCATTACCACAACCGATTTTACTATGATAAGCTTTTTATCTGTGGCAGTAACGTAATTTTAACTTTACATGCTCAAATATTGTTGTGCTATGAGTTTTGATAACATAATGTAAATCCTGTGCTCCTTCCTGACCAACGGCACGCGCCCGCGCGGCCGCCGACACGCGCCTCCCCGACCGCCGGCACAATCGAGTTGGCCATGGCGGTGCAATGGCGGTCATTCTATGGTTTCCGAGCACTTAATTTAATATATATAATATGAGTGTACATAAAGCAGTGTGTGCAACTGTACGTAATTAGGCCTTATTACGTAACAGTTACATAAACTACTATTTTAACCTCCTGGTTTACTTTACACCCTGTCCAATAAGTTCGAATACACATATTTTTGCGTTGACCCTGAAGGCATACAGGCTGCAGGTCATCCATTTATTATATTAATCTAAAGAATAAGTTAACTTGAACATAATGTAATAGTAAAAAACGCCAAGGACTTGAAATTTGTCTTCACTCTTCAATGAAGTACTTTCGATTAACAATTTAGTACAAAATTTCGTAATGGCGACTGCAAAGGTGTTTTTTCAAGGCGGTAAAACTTTTTGGAATCAAACGCAATCTCGTTTACACAACAATGAGAAGGTCTTAAAATAGCTCCTCTTTAGAAGACAGGAAAAAATCTGGTCAGCTATGCAGCTAGAACCATTAAAATACTAATTATCGTGAGAGTGCGAGTTTAGAGGACAAAAGCCGCTTTATCCAAATATCAACTGCCGATCTGAAAATTTTGAGGAGATCCTTACGTGGTATTTTGGAGGTGGATCCTGGATATCATAGCTACAATAAATGTGAAGTTCATCGTTTTTCCGTAGCAATCGAGAAAATTAGAGTACATAATCCAACTCAATACATTCCTGGCACGCAGGAAGGAGTTGATTTTCTGACGAGAAACTCATTGAATTAAAATAGCCTTACAATGCTCAAAACGGTCGTTTGTGAGCAGCAAGTATAAAAAACAGCCTAAACCATGAGGTTAATGTTCCCAGACTCCAGAGGGAACTATTGGTGGTAGTGTGGGGTTCAGTTAAATATGTGGGGCCAAATTTCGTTATATTTACCGATAAAGTCGCACATTAATAATGAAAATTATAAATCAGAGGTTTTCGTCGAAAAACGCTCCTGAAAATTTGAAAACTGTGTTTAGGAATAAAAATTAAATTATTTTCTCACAAAATTGTGCTCAAAACAGTCCAAACGTTGTTCAAGCTTTGAGAAAAGCTAATTTCGATGATTATATTGCCGAAAGTAAACGGCCACTCCATTCTCCAGATTTGCGTTTATTACATTGATTTGGTATGTTTTTACATGCCTTGTAGGCATTTGTAGGTCACATTATTATAAAATAGCAAATATGGACAGTGAAAAAAAAGATATCGAGCATATTTGGGACGAAATAACCTTGAAAGCGGTGCGTGCCGCGTGAGATTGAGTTGAAAAATGTAGTCAGCTAGTAAAATAGGTAAGAGGTGGAGTTAGTCCAAAATATTTGCAGCATATTTTGTATATTAGTATAACTTTAATAAAATACAGATTTCACTACAATAACTATTCGTACAAAAAAGTTATAAGACCTCCAAAGTGTATTCGAACTTTTTGGACACGGTGTATATGAAAATTATTATTTTATACAAATAATGCGTTATTTATATCAAGAATTGATTTCTGTTTACATAATAACCTGTTTATATTGTTACAGTATCGTATACCGATAGTAGCGGCTGCGCACATTTTTTTAACTGGACCTTTATTTATGCACCATTTCCGCGGGGAGGACTTTGACAAATGCTCGCAATTTTTGCTTCCGCTCATTCCTACCTTCCTTTAGTCGCTGATAACTATCTGTAACATTTTGTTTTTAAAGGAACAATGAAATGTCAGGTATAAGGATTTTCTCATCAATTAAAGTTTGGCCCACCTCCAAATAAAGCTAATTGATAAGTAATAAATACAAATATATAGGCAACTCGATGTTCAATTGAAAAATCCACACAGCTGGATTCGATGTAGGTAATTATTAAGAAATTAAAATTATAAAAACCTGGTTAACTCTAAAGTATTCACAATATTCACATTTGCATAAATGCTATGATATGTACCTACACAACTCCGATACCTATTGGACTAAGAGCTGGCTACGTCAGATATGACACGAAAATGAGAGCAACCAATCCCGTCTGGTTAGATTGCTCTCATTATTGTGTCATATCTGACGTAGTTAGCTCTCCGTCTATACATCCACTACGTGGCCGCGTATTTGTTATTTACTTTGACGTTTCGAGCAACATCTTCTAGCTGCGTAGGATGTGCGTAGGTTTTATCACTTACCCCTGTGACACACAACGCTTACGGCAGCTAACGGCTTGGAAACGCAAGGTTTTTCATGTTTACATTTGCTAATTACTGGATTTCACGACGACAAAATCCCCTGACCCCTGACTAAACTTCCAAACCTGACGAAATCTACCGTTTTTACTCGTACTTATTTCTAATCTCGCAAACTGTAAACCTTAACAAATATTAATCAGATAAAGCCTGTAATCATATCTCGCTTCTTTCTTTGCAGTTAGATTTAATTGTAAAGTTTACTTTGTAAAGGGCCGGCACCCGTCATCTGGTAAAGAAGATGGTTGCGCAGTGCTGAGAATAAACAGTATTGAAAGATAATAATTAGTAATTATTTATATGATGTTTGTTTCAAATTATTGAACCAATTTACCTACTAAAAATATTATATAAAAACAACTTAATTACACCAAAAAACAAATCCCTCACCGATCTTTTTTAGGGTTCCGTAGTCAACTAGGAACCCTTATAGTTTCGCCATGTCTGCCCGTCCGTCCGTCCATCCGCGGATAATCTCAGTGACCGTTAGCACTAGAAAGCTGAAATTTGGTACTAATATGTATATCAATCACGCCAACAAAGTGTTAAAATAAAAAATGGAGAAAAAATTTTATCAGGGTACCTCGCCTATACGTAAAGTGGGGAGTGTAAAAACTCACCTATACTAACCAGTAATATTTTAAAGCTGAATCTACCTAAAGCTTGAAGTTAACTGAAACTTTTCTTTGAAAGCGAGGATCTTATGACTAAGGGAAATAATAGGATTTAAACACTACTAGGATTTAAAAACTACACACGTGGCATTTTGTCGCGCGATTATCTGAGTCAATCTGTAGACCGTATTAAAGCGGCCTCCATAGGACGGAATTAGGAAACGTTCGAAGTTTTAAATTGTTTTTGTGTTTATGTTTATAATTTTTTTTTTTTTCCTGTTTTTATTGTTTTTTTTTTCTCTTGTTTTGATTAGGATATTCTTACTTTGGGGATGTGATCGTGGCGTCAATGCGCCGTGTCGTCAAATGGTTGCAACGGAAGACCAGCGCTGGCCCTGCCGGCATTTAACGCTGAGTTGCGACCATTTCGTGGCAATTAATGTTTCGGGTTGTATATGTTATTGTTTATTATGTTTTTTGTAATTGTCATGAATAAACCTTTCATTCATTCATTCATTCATTCAAACAACATATAAGTTAATAAGAAAATTTATTCAAGTAATAAGAAATTACTGTTAATGGAAAGTTAAATGACTCTATAAACTATTATAAATATCTAATGTAACCGTTAGGTCACATTAGATATACCGCTACAGTTCAAGAGCCAAAATATGCCAGAGAAAAACTATAGCGGTGAAAAAAAACTCTGACGCCCAAGTTTAACCTGCACACATATATATAATAAATTTTGTAAAGATTAAAGACACACAATTTATAAAGATTATAAAATAATGGCATGATTGTCTAGTGGTACATATTGGGCTACATTATGATAAGTAATAACCAAGGTCTCCTGAGGTGTGAGAAACGCTAAACAACAAAATTAAATCTGAACAATGCCCAAACAAACACAGAAAACCAGAAATTAAAAGAAATAAATACAATTTTGCATAATACAAATAAATTTTGGTTTAA
Organism: Pammene aurita; assembly: GCA_947086415.1. Taxonomy (NCBI): domain Eukaryota; kingdom Metazoa; phylum Arthropoda; class Insecta; order Lepidoptera; family Tortricidae; genus Pammene; species Pammene aurita. Next base: position 17,296,768 of record OX352290.1, read on the forward strand.
AATATCCTACATTAACCTACAGACTTTTAAAACAATTATTATAACCTACTCAATATTTAACATCACAATTATATCTAACTACTATTGTGAAACATACCTACTCCCTACATAATGCTATTGTTGACTATGTAAAATCTTAAATAAAATTTGAATGAAGCAAATATTGAAATTACTGTATACACTGTATACTACTGTGTACACGATAAAACAGAAGGATTTTTCGTTAACTCAAACTCAAACTCAAACATTTATTCAGTAAGTAGGCCACAAGGGCAGTTTTACACGTCAAAGTAAAAGAGAGAGAAAAAAAATCAAACTACACCGGTTCTAACCCTACACCTCTGACCCGAGAAGAATTATGTCCGGCAAGAAACTCGGCGGGACTTATTTTTTCAAAACAACAGTACATCAAAACTAAACAATACATATAAGTGCGTTGTTCTATAAGAAAACATATCAAACCAAGGTTAGATTAACCAACAATAGGTTATAGTTTAAGAAAAATACCAAAGAAAAAAGATGAGTCCAAATCTGACTATTGAAAATGAATTACATACAAGTTTGATATACTTTCTTACCTGAACTGTGTCTTCTACATAAATTTCCAAATTATAATAATCCATCATCAACAGTTAGAAACAAATTTTGAATTTAAATAAAAAAAAAGTAAGTGATTCTAGTATACAATAAACATACTATTTCTAAATTATCCTTAGAGATGTATAAGGTCTCCAAGTGTCTTGATCTATATATTCTATATAATAAAAAAAATATGGATAATCAAGCACCGAATGTTGTGTCTAAAGCCAATTAAACTAAAATTAAATATGATTAATAAAAAGTTACGTAAATGTGTTGCCCCAGTTAGCCTAAACAGACCGGTCTCCACAAACAGTTATGCAGTAAAACCTGTAATTATAATAAGTTAAACATAAAAGGTAATTATATTATGTTATGATGATTTTTTTTTTTTTGTACCACGACGGTGGCAAACAAGCATACGGCCCGCCTGATGGTAAGCAGCTACCGTAACCTATAGACGCCTGCAACTCCAAAGGAGTCACATGCGCGTTGCCGACCCTTTACAAAAAGGAGGATTCACTGTGTTGACGACTAAAGGAACAAGAAAGTCCCTCATCGTTAACAAACTGGGTCCTCTTTGAGCTCTTTGGCAACCTTACTCACCAGCAGGAACACAACACTATGAGTAGGGTCTAGTGCTATTTGGCTGTGGTTTTCTGTAAGGTGGAGGTACTTCCCCAGTCGGGCTCTGCTCCAGATTTGAGCGATGACATTCGCTGAACGTGCCCTACCACACTTAGCGAGATGCCATTCGCAGTGCCCATACCTCTCTTTTTGGCGTAGTTTAAGGACATACCCAGGTCCGGACGTAGTTTAAGGACATACCCAGGTCCGGACGTAGTTTAAGGACATACCCCGGGTCCAGGGTGATTGATGTGATTTTATTAAAAGAAGAAGTAATATTAATAATGTGATCATAATATGATATGTCATAATATAGATATATGGGAATAGGATAATGGAACTCTGGCTCATTAAAATCTTAATATTAATCAAGATTCTAATTAAAATAGAATAGATGATTGCAGTCAACTATAAGGCTACTTTTTATACCTCATAAAATTACCGAGCCTACGCCGAAACTATAGGCAGCTATGTCTACGCAAAGTCCCAACGTGAGTTATTCCTGCATAACCATAAGATAAACGTCGTTTAGACTTGTATACGAATGCGTAACCCTCAGGTGACGAACATGCAGACCCTAATGGGAATGCCGATTGGCAAATCCCTCAGGTAGGCCCTATAATTGGGCATGCATACCCTAATGGGTTAGTCCTTATAATTTGGACTCGCACTCGTCTACATTATCTTAGGTTAACCCGGCCCTATCAAGCATACACGTGCAACCAACCAGCCCGATTTGCATATTGGAACATCTTACGTGTGGATCAGAATTATGAGTATGTTAAGACACCGAAGCTTATTCTAGTTAGTTATTTGACAATAGCACCCAGCACGGCCATAAACACGTCAATAATACGAGGGCAGCCCCTAATATTATGAAACCAGCCATTCCATTGCATTTGTTATTCGAAAGAAGTATAAACACAACTATTATTTCATTTTATAAGCCAGTTGGATCAGGGTTTGTTACCTTTTAACCAATAATATAATCAAAATGCTTAGCGTTTACAATAAGGGTTTATGTCCAAGTTGAATCATACTTGATTGTACTTATAGACTAAAATGACCGCATAACTGAGCTTTACGTTCGTAAATCTCAGCAATGACTCAGCCTCTCACAGTAGAATCAAGCGGTCAGTCTAGGTCGTCGTTGACTCCAATGAAACCATCTCATCCATATAATATGTTAGATATCCTTATATATATTTATATATATTGGAGTCTTTAACAGCTTACAATCGGCAAACAACAACACGGACGTCTCGTATGTGGGAGGCTGCGAGTGATAGTTATAACCCTGTTGTAAATATACTTCTCATATAAATCTAACAAGACTCATTTAAGAAGTCTATCTCTCTGGATTTAATTAAAAGGCGCACCCTCTTATGTAAAACATACCACTTGTATGAATCATACATATAAGATCTATCCAAGTGGTCTATTTTGGTGGGAAAAAGATCCCAGCCACAAAGATTTCCCTTTTCAAAGCTCACTTTAGTGACGATATAAATATGAATTTTACTTGTATGACCAATCTGTATGTATGTCAACAATAGCATTTTGTGAATGATATCCATGAGATATCACAAATCATTTGCGATTCACGCAATCCGAGCTACATACCAAAATCAAGGCATATATGAGGACTAAAACCATTTTGACTTCAAGTATCATTTAACTAGTGCAACATAAAGTATTATACCTTCAGTGGAAAGAACGTGTGATTAACAAATAACCAACAGCTGAACTAAATCAGTGGAAAGAAAGTACGAGTAACTTAGGACTTATATATACTATTAATAGTTTATTGAAGATGTCAACTTCGTTAACAGTAGCGTTAATACTTAAATAAAATGTATTGTTAAATCTAAATGATAAGAATAAACGTCAACATGAAGTATGTATATATTATAAGTCCTTTGTACTCGTGTATCCTCACATTATGAAATCACAATAATCAGATATAAATTACTAGGTATGTTGCACGTTATTCAAATATGGTTGAATCAAACATAATAAAGCCTTATTTATTGGTATAGCACGAATAAATTTATAAAGATCGATCTCTTATTTAAGTAAACTCCAAAGTCGAATATTTTTTAACTGTACTAAGTACATAGAAACCGTACTAGCATGGAACCTCGCTGACGCTTAACGTTAACCTATTTTGTCACCCGTCGGTGTAATAAAGAGAAGTATGGAACTAACTCACAAGAACGCTTTTCGTATATCACCATACGTGGCAACGTGGAGAAGCATCATCACGGGCTGCTGCTTCTGGCCTCTGGAGTTTGCTCAGGATAGCCGCCCGCTGTACTGGCTGTGATCAGCTCACGATGGCAGACGGCTGCTACTTCTGGCCTCTGGAGTTTGCTCAGGATAGCCGCCCGCTGCTCTGGTAGTGATGAACTCACGATGTCAGCGAGTAGCGTGCCACGTGCAGCAGTAGTACGTCCGATGCTCGTGTACCGGAAAACACATACATGTACAAGTTTATAACTGTAATAGTAAAGGTGTTTCACCATATTTTATCATTACTTGGAAATGTACAATGGTATTTGCATGCAAGACATAGAAAACATTGATTAACCAATATGTTACACAACTAACATGGTACTAGCTTCCATGTGCACCTGCAAGCTACCACCATGACTAGCTAGAAAATGTAATTACCTATTATAGTGATTAAACGAAATCAATGTATATATCATCATATTCAATTTATCGAACCTTAGTAGAATTTTATTACGGCGGCATAACGCACACTAATGTTCAAATATGCTGGTGAATACTAATTTCACTGAAATGTAATGCGGCACAATTGAAAATGAGCCTAAAGCAATAAATCAAAAACAACCCACCGCGAGGACTGACTTCTGCTGGATGGATTGACTCTTCGCAATGGCGCCGAAGTCTCGCAATAGATCGCCTAGGTCCGGAACAACTCTGCCGACAGCTCCCTGAAGTGCTCGTCAAGGCTTCAAGATGGATCCAACTGGACAGGCTGAAGATCTGTACGCCCGAAGTTGCTTCCCGCTACCGAAGCGCTCACGCTGCGGCAACGAACCTTCAGAAGCTTACGGTGAAGGCGCCCTCTCACAGTCGATGTAACTGGGAATTAGAGAAATAAACAAGGATTAACAAAACGTATTTTCCCTTAGTTGGCTTACTAATTTTACGCCCTATTGTGGAATATGTAGAATTCCTTATTTATCAAGAATGAAACTAAAACTTTAACTACAACGACGAACGTGTTAACGTTATAAAATAAACTAATGCAAAGGTAACTACTAATTTACTTGTAGTATATAATTCGAGAATGAATGACGGTTAATTATATAGAATAAACAAATGGATTAAATATGATAGGAAATCGTATTAAGTTAGAGAAACCTGATCGATTATCTACTCTGAAAACGTACTCTAAAGAATAAATATTCATTACGGAATACTAAATAAATACGTAACCCTCTGACGTAAGCAATGAAGGAACTTGATAGAAAGATTCACCGAAACTGAGCAAGCGTCGATGGCTCAGCCGGTCAGAGCGATCGGACCGGTGTTCCGAAAGGTAGCAAGTTCGAATTCTGCTCGACACGGTGGATCCTTCAAGTTCAACTGAACCCGCTAATGATTAAGACCTACAATTGTATTTACTCATCGAACTGTTTCTACTAACAATAATTAAATAACGTATACCTTCCCCTTTATTTACCACTAGCTTTTGCCCGCGGCTTCGCTCGCGTTAAATTCGGGTTAACACGGTTCCCCTTTGCCCCCCGTAATGCTCCATACAAACTTCCACCCCCCATTTTAGGGAAGTGGGGGGTTAGAAAGAGACAAAAAGTAGCCTATGTCAATCTCCATTAAATCACGTCAATTCGTCGCCCCGTTTTGCCGTGAAAGACGGACAAACAAACAAACAAACACACACACTTTCACATTTATAATATTAGTATGAGTATGGATATACGAAATATTAACATAAATACGCAACGACGAATAAATAAAACCCGTGAATCAATACTTTGATGACCTTATTACTATGAGTTTAAAATTGCACATAAAATATTTACGTATACACACCGACGCACAATACATTTAGAATTTTTAACCTTCCTATTATGCATCCTATTTAGTTGGTTAAATGACAAGAACAACCACTCGTACTAATAAAACTGATTACAAATTTTATAGCTAATTCAACCACCAATTCAATGACACCATTCTATGCAATACGAGTAAACTGTGATCCTACATTTTAATTATAATCTTCAACTATACCCACTTCGCACGCTCTTTATAGATACCTGTAGGTTTTTAAGTCTTTTCCCGGTTTCTATCAAATCTATGCTCGTAATCACCATTCTTTTGTTATACATTTGACTAACCACTAACTCACTCAATTAAATGGCGAAACACAACAAAATAGATAGACGTACTTAATAACGAACTGAAATTCTCACCCACCCGCAATCTACACATAAACCAATGATTTTACTTTTATTTTGGTTAAATAAACACGCCTCGATAAGACTATCAGATTATCTGCTGAATGACAAACTTAAAATCTCAACACGGATCAACCCAAAAACTACCCACTATTCTGTAAATACTAACGCGACGGTCCGTCATACGCACTTGCTATTAAAACCCGAATAAATCTAAATCTCTTACCGAGACAGTTAGTAGTGGCTGATGTTTGCGAGCCACGTGGAACACGAGATTCTTCATGCAATGGTCTCCAGCGCTCCAACAAGGTCCCTCATCTTCGTTACCATAGAAGCGCGCGGGCCGTGGATTCCTGTTGTCTTTCGAATGCTTCCATCTCTTGATAACAGATCTGTGAACAAGCTCAAACACTATTTGCACCTTACAGCCTAAACTCACTGATCTCCGTTAAACGCGCGTCGCGTTTAACGGAGATCTGTGAGATCTGCTGAAGAAAAAGCCCAGATATTTCCTTCCACAACCTTATATCGACTTTCATGTCTTGAGATGAGAACCCCCAAAATAATTCCAACGTTTCTCAAACCATTCAAAAAACTCTGCTTTTGATTGGTCCAACTAAATAACCTTAATTCTGATTGGTTGCCCTTTTTCCCGCGTATTTTACCGAGCTATTTTATAATCTATTGTGAACCATAGATCAAAGACAAATCTAAACCAAACTTAAAACTAACAACATTTAAAAAAAATCTAAAATTATGTTAATTTTATTATTTTACGTTTCAATAAAAAAAGTAAACAATCATTCACTTTGTTTATAAAATAGGCTCAGATCTGTCCATAGAGAAACTGAACGACTCTGGCAACGACTAAATTAAAAAGGTCACCTATCAAGGACATAATTTTGTAAGCTACCCTCATTTCATTTTCGTACTGTGTGTGGCAAATTGATTTTATTTCGAAGTCAAAGGCAAGGTATAGTTCAAAACAATTTACTGCTTACAGCGTAGTCGGATGTTTTCAGATGTCGGTCTGTTACAGGAGTGATTTTTTTTTCATTTTAACCCTAACGTGTGATATATTGTTGGATAGGTATTTAAAAATAAATAGGGGTTTAATAAAATATTTTTTTGACAATGTAAATATTTTCGATAATAATCGCTCCAGAAGTAAAAAAAATGTGTCCCCCCCCTCATCTAACTTTTGAACCATAACGTTTAAAAATATGAAAAAATCTCAAAAGTAGAACTTTATAAAAACTTTCTAGGAAAATTATTTTGAACTTGATAGGTTTTTGAAAAAAAAATTACAAAATAATTTCTGAACTGAGTTTGTAATTTAACCGTATAAGCAGGTGTTTATTGTATCTGTAATTTCTACAAAATCACAATGAAATGACGTGCTTTCAAATAAAGCAAAAACGGTGAAAATCGGTTCACGCAATAAAGAATTATTCCATAAAAATCATCTTCCATACTTTAAGCTCGCGCGCAATAGTTTACTTAATTTGCCGATAGATGTCGCTGTATGTGGAACGCTTATATCATATCCTACATGGCGGTGTTATTTTAACTCTTAAGTGGGGACACTTACTATGACGGACGGAAAACTACGGAACCCTACACTGAGCGTGGCCCGACACGCTCGTGGCCGGTTTTTTTTCATTAACATGATTTCTATTACTAGTAACTTCTAGCAACTATGAGAAGGTGCTGAATCGGACACGCACTCCTAAGACTGGACCCCCACTTGTCATGTCCCAGCAGAGTCTCCGCTGGCAATTTACTGGCAGTAGAAGGTCGGGGCGCGAACTACATGAAAGCGATTCTTGAGTAGGAGGCTGGCTCAACTGGTCTCGACTGGAAAGAGCTTTGGTAACAGCCTGGCAAAGCTACAGAACGGTGTGCGAAAGCGATGAAGTTTCCATATTTCCTTCATAAAAAAAAATCGTTAACGCACCTCGCTCTTTTGATTACAAAATATAATTTAATATTAGGTAAGTTGTAACAATGGAACTTACCAAAAAAACTGTCATGGCCTAATATTAGCTTATTCCCGTTTCTTTTGTTACACTAACGCAATGATCTAGTTTCTAAAGATTCACGTTCCCATACTGGTTTAGCAATACTGTAATAGATCGCAATGAAATTAACGCAGCGCGAACGAATCTCGAGTTTTAATTAAAGGCGAGTGTCGCCCCGGGCCGCTTCTTCATTACACGGTAGCGGCGCGCGCGACTCCTCAACCCGGTGTTTTGCAGGACTTCTCATCACTTGATGGCCTAAACTATCTAGCAGATATATATAGAATATATGTCGAAAATTTCTCCCCAGTAAATAGAGAGTTAAAGATTCGCGCAGCTAATATTAGTCAATTCAAATTAGCCTCACATACATCCTATTGCTTAGGCATAACCTCGTATGTACGAAAGGGACCGGGCTATAGTCCCCACAAGGACATAAAGCTGGTTGACGACTTCACATACTATTTTGAATTTCTTTGGATATGCAGGTTTCCTCAAGATGTTTTTTCTTTACCGAAAAGCGCCTGATAAATCAGTATCAAATGATATTTCGCACATTAGTTCCGTTTTTATAGTCATTTGAAATAGTTTAAATACCTACACCTAAACAAAACTTACTTTACTATCTAATATTTCTTTGAAATATCAGATATAGTTGTATGTTACATGTACGCACCAGCAGGCCATATATGACCCATTTAGATCATTAAACACTCTCTTAGAACTCATTGTAATAATAATAACTTAACAAACCAGAAAAATTACATAAATCATACAAAATCTTTAAACTTAAGGGCACCTCTGTCCTCCGCCGGAGTTATTGCTTTTTAGTTTGAAACAGAAGGAAAAAAGCAATAAATGACGACAGGACTGCCCTGATCCAATTATATTGTAATACTTTGAAATTTTTACGACCCAGGTTTGACGAGCTTAATAATTTCATAGTCGGAAATTAAGAACAAAAATCTTGGTTACGTTAAAGATACCTAGGTATATTGTTTTCTTTTTATTTTTTTATTTAATTACCTACATAGTATAAAACAAGCCACATTCCGCTCTCTGTCCCTATGTATGCTTAGATCTTTAAAACTACGCAACGGATTTTGATGTGGTTTTTTAATAGATAGAGTGATTCAAGAGGAAGGTGTACAATACATGCATATAGTAGAGAAACACTGATAATTTTAAAGGTTTCTAATGTGATGTCGTAAATAAAAACATTTTTTGCGCTTACGTTGCAAACGCTCGCTGAACGCTACGAGATAGATCAAAATAATGTATTACAGTATTGTACATCTTAATAAGGTCTACAAAAAAGCCCGTGCGAAGCCGGGGCGGGTTGCTAGTTGTAAATAATCAAAATGTCCCTTACAATGTGATCCGTATAATATCTGGAGTTATACTTTCCTGATTATAATAAACTATTTTAATATACAATTTACCCTTTGCAAAATTATTTATATCACCAACCATTCTAAAAGCAGAAACAATAGGTAACGATTCCTGCATAATATTAATGAACTTTTCAAAACAGCGTACATTTTGGCAGCTGTAAACGGACGGATTGGGCTCCAGGCGTGAGGGCATACAGCACTTTAAAATTTATCGAGTTTTCGTGTTTTCCCACCCCTTTGCAGAACGCGGCCGGTCGGTCGCCTCGCACGGCAGGCTACACCATAGCCAGCGGCCGTTTCTGTTAGAACGTTTCTGGAACTTTTTTAAATTTTGTATTTGTTTCTATTGTGACAACGTGGAGTTTATTTACCTATTTAGGCTGGCTGTATTTTGGAACTGTTTTTTGAAAGACTGTAACGAAAACACCTCGTTATAGTCGCACTTTTTTTATAGCCAGCAGTAGTATAGATTCACCGTTTCTACCCCATCATTTTCCCACCACCAAAACAATGGTTTTTCGGGATTATGGTGGGTTTTCCGGACTATGAAACCTAAAAAAAAAAAAAAAAAAGTTTGGTATGTTTTAGTACGTTTAGCCCCCCATTTAAATCGATTGCACTAGGTCTCAACAGTGCCCGGAGCCTCCTTCAGCACTTAGGCACTCCGCTAATTAAACAATACACGCTCTTCGACACCACAATAGAACCCTTGCTCACCTTTTTCTATTGTCTCTATTGTTAGCTCGACTCGGCGACATCGCATTGTTACCGAGCTCGATAGAGGCATACTCCTACGTTGTAGTTTGTTCTTTACGTATTTGCAATAGGTTTTATAATTGCTTAATTGGTTACTCCTTATGAAAGACTAGGTATACTACCTAAAGTTTCCAAAGTTTAGGTATAGTTTTGGTGGTGGGAAATCAATGGGGTAGAAACGGTCATATAACTTAACGAGATTTTTAATGATCTAACAAGCCCCGCGAACTGACACAAATACATTACCCTTTATTAGTCTGGACTGGAGTAGGTATCAATTTTATACCTAAAGTAATTAATTCACATTTCGCGAATATATATGCAAATTTCAATGTATCTATAAAGTTTCCATAGTTTAGGTATAGTTTTGGTGGTGGGAAATCAATAGGGTAGAAACGGTCATATAACTTAACGAGATTTTTAATGATCTAACAAGCCCCGCGAACTGACACAATTACATTACCCTTTATTAGTCTGGACTGGAGTAGGTATCAAATTTATACCTAAAGTAACTAATTCACATTTCGCGAATATATATGCAAATTTCAACGTATCTATATGTGTTACAGCACAATATGAAACTTCTGGTATATTTTTCAACCCCATCAATTTTAGTTATTTAGTATCTATTCGTTTTCAGTTTTTGCCTAAAATTTATTATTTTATACAAATCCAATTTTTGAAATATTATTTTATTGATTCTAGATTTGTGTTTATATATTTGTGTTGTCTTAATTTTTTTTTGGGTAAATTATTTTATACAAATCCAATTTTTGAAATATTATTTTATTCATTCTAGATTATTTCCAGTCTAGATATTTGTGTTGTCTTAATTTTTTTTTTATGGTAAATTATTTTATGCAAATCCAATTTTTGAAATATTATTTTATTGATTTTAGATTATTTCTAGTCTAGATATTTGCGTTGTCTTATTTATTTTTTTGAACTCGTAAATAACTTTGGTATATGTGACAACCGACTGATATTTATTGGTGGACAATAAACATGACTGTGTTTTGAACAAGTTTCAACCTGTAAGTATGCTGTACGTTTCCGTAAAGGAAGTTCCCATTATTTATTATAATATATAGATCTTTTGTTAATGTAGGATTCGATGTGTGATTTATTGCATTCTTGTTTATACCAGTTAGGTGGGGCGGTGCGATGTTTAAAACTTCTTTGGTGCTCTAATTTAAAGTCGCAATTTCTATTATTAGTTTTTTCTTGATGCTGTCGGCTTGAGAACTTAACCTTTTTTACTAGATGTCCTTTGAAGAAGGTAATAACTTACTTTTTATTCGTTTCTGAGAAATATATAAATCAATCATCGGGTTTGAAGTCACACGCGATTTTAATAGAAAGTAAATGCACAAAAGATCTGTCGTTTAAATTCTTTAGAATTCTTTTGATAATTTAATCTTTTGTTAGAAAACATTCCGCTGCAAACAAAAATTTACCTGTCCCGAAATCCTGTTCAAACTCGTCGCTACCTACCTAGGTGGTCCTCTGTCCCCGACAGCCGTGACCTTTTTTTCAACACAAATTCATATAAAAAGGCTGAGGCTGGGGGCTAAATTTTAGAAACGAAGTGAGCTGCAAATCACGTGTTCAATTACGATTAAGTGAATAAATTTCTTAATTTTAACTAATCAGAGATAGAATTTGAAGGAACACTTTAAATTTCAAAGTATAAATTTTTAATCTATATATAGCATGCAAATTGGAAATGATAATTGTGATGTTGAACTTCTTCAATTATGTGAAGACGCGGAGAAGGAATATTTTGAAGACCAAGAAATATATAATTTGTGTGAATCTCTAAGTCAACAAAAATATGAAATGTAAGTTAATCAATTTGTTTAAATATTTAATTCACTGTACATTTTTTTTTCTACCTTGCATCTTGTTGGGGTGGGTGATCTAAGTTAAAACCTGTTGTTACATGTTTCCTTACCTGACTAACGGATACGGAGGGGATAGTGGTATAAAAGTGGGTCCCCAGTTTTAAAATTATCTATAGCAAATTGAAGTTTCAGTGTTTTGTACCTGTGGTGTTGTGTGATTCAGTTTTGCAACATGGCATTTTATCTTGAGCCTAAATTAGAACGTAGCGAGATAGCAAGTTTTAGCAAAAAGTTAATAATCCAGAAATTTCATAGACACATCCGATTGTGGTTTATTGATGGCTTATTACCTGATTCAATTTTCGAAGATCAAGATATTAAACCATATTATACCCCATGTGAGGGTCATAGGAATCAAACACAGGATATTCATATATCAACTACTGATGTAGTAGACGGAGTCCTACCAATGCAAGCGTATTGTTTGCATTGTAAGAAATATCCAAGTTAGTATTTTGTAGTTATTATTAATCTTTGTTTCTGGTAATCATATTATAAGTAATGATGTAATTATATTATTTGTGATATTTTATTTTATGTCTTTAGATCCCAACAAGTTGGAGGCGGAATAGAAATGGCAACTACGGATCCTGTGTCTAAGGCATCAACAAAGAAGAGTCAACCTTCAACTAGCAGTGATTCAGCATCAACTTCTACAACACAAGCTTGCTGTATTGACGTAAGCACAAAAAATAATGACAAAATTGAATGTTCTGTGTGCCATGTGTATGTGGTAAAAAGATATTTAGCAAACCATTTGAAAAGCAATAACCACAAAAACAATGTTCTTAGTTCAGACAGCGAATTAATCAACGTTCAGCTAATTGAAAATGCATTCCGAAACAGGGTTGCTACGTACAGAATATCAAGTAATAAAAATGATTACCAACCCTTTGAAACCCCCGAATCGTTTTTAGAAAAAAATAAAGATACAATTTTCACTTTATTAAATCGATCAGTTGCAGATCATTGTGCTTTAAAAGTTAATTTTATTTTAAATGCAAATTTTTGTCAGGATACCAAACAGCTAAGAAATACATTTGATTTTCAATTAAACAATCAACTTTTTAATGTGAGCAGTGATAAAGATTTATTTTTCATATCCCTCGTAAATGAAATAACAGAGAGATTAACAAACTTTGAAAGAAAAGATAGTGGATGGAGTTTGGTAAACATAAACCACTTAGACGTTAATGTTAATAAATATAAACCATTGCGTGGTTCTTCATATATTAAATTACCACGTGATATAACAAACAAAAGAGCAGTAATAAACATCAAAAACAATGATCATGAATGTTTCCGTTGGGCATTGCTTTCGGGTTTATATCCACCTAAGAAAAACAATCACGCTAATATGGTGAACTGTTATGTCAAATACAAGGAGAAATTGAAGTTTGGTGACATTCCTTTTCCTATCAAGTTTACTGATATTCAGAAATTTGAAAAGTTAAATGATTTAAGTATTAACGTGTTTGGTTTGGAGTATAATTCACAAAATAAAAGTCATGATATTGTTGGTCCTTTACACATTACAAAATGTAAAAGAACAAAACATTTTAATTTGTTATATATAACAAAGGGGAATAGAGGACACTATTGTCTAATCAACAATTTATCTCGATTAGTATCCGCTCAAATAAATAAATCACAACATGCTGTTAATATATGTGATGGTTGTTTGTCAAATTTTTCATCTAATCAGAATTTAGTAGAGCATCAAAAGAACGATTGTTTTCATATATGTACCAATTTACCCTCTGAAGAGGATAAAAGGAAAGATTGGTTTGACAAAATGACTTCTTCAAGTCAACTTAATTTCAATAATTACGAGCGTAAATTACGAGTTCCTTTTGTTGTGTATGCAGATTTTGAGGCATTTTTAAGTCCTATTCAGTCAGAACAATCTAATGAACAAACCACGAAAGATAATAGTCACTCTCCAACACCTGACAGTGATAAAGATTATGGAGATGATGATGATTATGTGGATGATAAAATCAAACGTAAACGCAGACGTATAGACAAGCGTTCCTCAACCATTAACATTCAGAAACATCAAGTTTATAGTTTTGGATACTATATTAAATGTGCATATGATGACAAGTTATCAATTTATAGAACATACAAAGGAGAGAACTGTGGTCAAACGTTTATGAAATGTATTAAACATGATTTGGAGAGTATTTGTAAAAAGAATACATTTTCCAAGCCCCCATTACCCTTAACAACTTTAAATAAAGAATACATTGCAAACAGCAAAGTCTGTTTCATTTGTAGTACATGTTTAAACGAGGATTCCTGCGTTTCCTATAATTGGCATACCGGTGTTTACGAAGGCGTTGCACATTCACTTTGCAATGAAAAGTACAGGCCCCAAAACTTTGTACCTGTGTTTTTTCATAACTTAAGCAACTATGACAGTCACTTTATAGTACATGGGCTTAATTTTGAAGATGGTGATATAGAACTAATCCCACAGAACAAAGAAAAATATATTTCCTTTTCCAAAATGTTAAAAGTTAATAACCGTAGAGTGAAATTAAGATTCGTTGATTCCCTTAAATTCATGTCTAGTAGTCTTGAAAAATTAGCTAAAAACTTAACAACAAATCAATTCAATGAACTAAAATTAAATTTTCCAAGTGAAGAAGACTATAAGCGCTTGATACGTAAGGGTGTGTACCCATATGAATACATGACATCATTTGATAGTTTAAACCTTACCGCCCTTCCTCGTAAGGATTTATTTTATAGTTCTCTGAATAATAGCCACATTTCAGATGAAGATTATGAACATGCTGTGGGTGTGTGGAATCACTTTAATTGTCAAAATATGGGTGATTATTCAGATTTATATCTGAAAACAGATGTTTTGCTACTAACTGATGTATTTGAAAATTTTAGAAATGTATGTGTTAAGACCTACGGTTTGGATCCAGCTCATTATTACACTGCCCCAGGATTGAGTTGGGATGCTATGTTAAAAGTTACAAAAATAAAACTTGAACTTTTGACGGATATTGATAAAATTGCTTTCATAGCAAAAAATATTCGAGGAGGTATATCCCAATGCAGTCACAGACATGCTAAAGCTAACAATAAATATATGTCAAACTATGAATCAAACCAACCGTCTTCTTTTCTTGTATATTTAGATGCAAATAACTTGTATGGATGGGCTATGTCTCAACCTTTTCCTACAGGTAAATTTGAATGGGTGAATGTAGAGACGAATTTTAATATTGCAGATGATGCTGATCATGGCTTTATCTTAGAAGTAGACATTGAGTACCCTAAAGAATTACATGATTATCATTCGGATCTACCATTCTGTCCTGAAAATGTATGTTTAGGTAATTCTAAAGCAAAAAAATTAATACCAAATCTAAACAAGAAAACAAACTATGTCATTCATTACAGAAATCTTAAACAAAGTTTACAAAACGGATTAAAATTGCTTAAAATCCATAGAATATTAAAATTTGAGCAATCCCCATGGTTAAAAAGTTACATAGATTTAAATACCTACATGCGATCCCAAGCATCGTCTGAATTCGAAAAAGATTTTTTCAAACTCATGAACAATTCAGTGTTTGGTAAAACTATGGAGAATGTAATGAAACGAGTAAACATCAAATTATTAAATCACTGGGAAAATCGTGGGAAATCTCAAGGAGTTCAATCTTTAATTGCGAAACCTGAATTTCATAGTTTATCTGTTTTTTCACATGATTTAGTAGCTGTTCAATTAAAAAAAACTAAAGTTTTATACAACAAACCAATTTACCTAGGTTTTTGCATTTTAGATCTTTCTAAAACTTTGATGTATCAATTTCATTACGACTATATGAAAACCAAATATCAAAATAATTTGAAATTGCTTTACACAGATACTGATAGTTTACTATATCAAATATTCACAGAGGACTTTTATGATGACATAAAATCAGATCTTAATTTATATTTTGATACTTCTGAATACCCAGAGGACAACGTGTATGGTTTCCCTCTGGTAAATAAAAAGCAACTTGGTGTTTTCAAAGATGAAAACAATGGGGAAATATTTAAGGAATTTATTGGTTTGCGTTCAAAAATGTACGCCATAGATGTACAAAATAAAGAAATTAAAGCTAAAGCTAAAGGTGTCAATAAATGCGTAACGCAAACGTATGATCTTGATAGTTTTAAAAAATGTTTATTTAAGAAAAAAATTAAATATGATACAATGTTACGTTTCAAATCAATAAAACACATTTTATTTACACAGAAAATTACCAAAATAACGCTTTCCCGTAATGACACGAAACGATATTTGTTAGGAAATTCTATTGATACTCTTGCGTGGGGTCATTATAAAATTCCTCATGGTGTACTTTAAAATTTATTTAATTTACACAGAATATTCAATGAAATGTATTTATTTTTTGTGCAATGTGTATAATTTTTGTAAATTGTATGATTTAGTTTAGAAGTTAAAATTATCTTGTGTCAATATTTTTTTTGTTATGTGTTATTTTTAATAAATGTTCTTGATAAAAGGAGAAACTTAAAAAAAAATTGTCATTTGAAATTAATTCCTTTTCATAACAACACACTCCTCACGTTAATTCAAAATGATTCATTTTTACCATCCCTTCACCACTATTGTAGCTGGTCCGAGTGGTTGTGGAAAAACTAAATTTGTTACAAGTTTTCTTGAACATTCGAAAGAATTATGTAATGTTGAGTTTGATGAAGTGATTTGGTGTTATGATGAAATGCAACCCCTATATAATCCAGAAAATGTGATTTATAGTCAAGGAATACCTGATATGTCCATGTTTGATGGACTGAAGCCCAAATTACTTATAATAGATGATTTAATGCGAGAATCAAATGGGCGACTGGTTGATATTTTTACAAAAGGTAGTCACCACAGAAATTTAAGCCTGTTTTATATTACTCAAAATATATTTCATCAGGGTAAAGGTCAACGTGATATGTCTTTGAATACAAGTTATTTAGTGTTTTTTAAGAATCCTAGAGATAAAACACAAATACGTTATTTGTCTCGTCAAGTATGCCCAGAAAACTCAAAGTTCGTTGACGAAGCTTACAAGGATGCTACTAAAAACGCTCACGGCTATCTTATGATTGATCTAAAACAAAACACAGACGACATGTGTCGTTTTAAAACTAAAATATTTCAATTTGATGGCCATTGCACAGTGTATATCCCAAAGAAAGGATTTAAATATAACAAGGATCATCAAGTTTCAGTCAGTTCTAAATGATGCATTCTCGAGTAAGCACCTATAAACATTTACTGGAAGCCCTGCATTTACTTAAACCAAAATATCGCACTGCTTTGCTTAAATCGTGCGATGAAGATGAGATCAACAACATTTGTGAATGTATCTATAACGTTCTAAAGGGTAAAATTCCTTTAGATAACAAAGAAAAATCTAAATTAAAAAAATATAAGGAAACATTACGAAAACTAGTTTCAAAAGGCAAAAATAAGCTTAGAAAAACCGTTATTCTTCAGAAAGGGGGTGCATTTTTACCAATAATTTTAGGTGCAGTTTTAAGTGCATTGGTAAACTCCTTATCTTAGATACAATGGAGAATACAAAGAAAATGTTGTTAGTAGAACCTGAATTTATTGAAAGACTTAAAAAAAGTGAAAATCAGGTGGAAAATATATCATCCCGTCTGGATGGAGAAATGCAAACAATTCTTAGAAGAAAAATAAATGATCGTGAAAAGTGGGCATTATATTGTCAAGCACTACAACGATTTTTACATTTTGCTGAGGCAGATCGAAGACCATTTAAATTACCAATAGTGATGGATGAAGTGAACTACCTTACTAACGATAACTACAATGTTGCTTCGAAAGTTAACAAAAAGGAGGAAAATGTAAAAAAAGAGGAAAGTATCCGAAAGGAGGAATCATTTACTCAGAACTTAAGCGGAGACGCAAATTCACCTGTGCCGGAAGAAGATGTTTATGCCACACCTCCTGGTGTATCAAAGGTTCAATTACCTAAACGATATTCTCCATCCTATATTATAGATGTTATACCTAAATCGTACAGGACAAAAAGTCAGACGCTACTGCAAAACATTGTTCTGAATAGACCTAAAATTTGGTGGAAGGAGAACGGTGAAGTAGTTATAAACAGTCAGACAATACCAAATAGCAATATTCTCGATTTGGTAGGCGATGTACTTAGACCGCTCAAACGCTCAAACCCAGTGGGATGGGAGGATTTCGCTCGTTTTTTAAATGATATAAAAGTTCCATCGTCATGTATTGGTAACCCCGAGACTTTAGAATTTATTAATAAAATTCAATCTAAACCTGAAGCTAACACTTCACAGGCTTCTATTAGCGAGCACAACCTATCAATTAAAGAAAAAAACGCATCTACTCCTCTATCTACTAAGCCAAAAACGAGGTCTCAAAAGAAAGTTGATTGGGAAAGATGGACTCCTTATTAGACATAAATAGAATATATTACGATATATCAAACCCGGCTGGATATAGTAGTTTAAATAATGTTATGAAGGAAATGAAAGGTCAAATGAATAGAGAGGAAGTGAAAAAATGGTTGCAGTCCCAAGAAGCGTACACTCTACATAAACCTGTTCATAAACGTTTCTCGCGTAACAAATACATCCTGTCAAACTACAATGAACTATGGCAAGCTGATCTAAGTGATATGCGCACCTATAGTCAATACAACGATGGGTATAAATACATTCTTTGTGTTATTGATGTATTTAGCAAATATGCATTTGCGAGACTTATGAAAAAGAAGGATGCTGAAACGGTTAATACGTGTTTTGAAAGCATATTCACGGAAGCAAATGCAACCCCTAGACATATTCAATCTGATAAGGGTACAGAATTTGTTTCAAAGATGGTGAGAGATTATTTTAAAAGTAAGAACATAAATTATTATACAACTAACAACCCAGACATTAAAGCTAGCATAGTTGAAAGGTTTCAAAGAACTCTCAAAACTAAAATGTGGCGTTATTTCACTCATAAAAATACTTACAATTACACTAATATATTACAAGATCTGCTTTATTCATATAACCATAGCTATCATTCCAGCATAAAAATGCGTCCAGTTGATGTTAACTCTAGTAATATAAGGACTGTTTGGTGTAACTTATATGAAAGAAAAAATGATAAACAACCTTCTTTAGAAAATGCAAGGCTAAATGTAGGTGATCATGTTAGGATAACTAAATATAAACATATATTCCAAAAGGGTTATGAAACCAATTGGAGTGATGAAATATTTGTGATTGAATCAGTTATCAATAGGTCTCCGTGGGTTGTTTATACTTTAAAAGATTTGGAAGGTGAACCAATAATTGGTACATTTTATTCTAAAGAATTACAAAAAGTAACTCACCACCCCTCCATCAAATATAAAATTGATAAAATAATACGCTCGCGCCGTATTGGTGGCAGAAAGGAAGTGTTCGTGAAGTGGCGAGGTTATCCTAATAAATTTAATTCCTGGATACCGTCATCAAGTTTAGAAACAATATGAGTGAAAACAGTTTTTACTTAACTTTGTTGAGCAATAGCTCATCGGAATATTACAATGATAATACAACTGCGCACTTTTTAACAAAATTACCTAAAACCATTAAATTGGAAGGAGAATGGGTCGTGGGTTTAGTAGAATTTCAATACCCATGCTCCATGTACAATGTTCAAGAACATGAAAATACCATTTATATTAAAAAGAAAGTTCGAGGACCTGCAGACAAGACGGATAAAATCGTTGATTCAAAAACTCACATACCAGCTACTTCGTATGATAGTCTTGATCATTTTCTTGATGCATTAAATGAAAACCCACAGCTAAAAAGCAAAGTTAAGTTTAGATATGATAAAATTACAAAAATGGTGGGGATATCAACAGATAAAGAAATAGTCTCAATCACAACAACACCCATATTAAGTCTACAATTAGGATTTCGATCAAGATCAAATTTAAAAGAAATGTCAATTGGAAAACATCCTGCAAATTTATACTTAGGTTTACCCTCACAAATATTTGTTTATACTGATATCATTCATCCACAAGTGGTGGGAGATGTAATTACATCATTACTGAGAATAATACCGTTAGACCCAACTAAATTTATCTATGGTGCTTACAAAACACATATTTTCTCACCTGCTCACTATGTACCCGTATTACGAAGAGAATTCGATACTATAGAAATAGATATAAGGACAACTACTGGAGCTAGAATACCATTCCAGTTTGGATCTTCTTGCGTGAAGCTACACTTTCAACGGGTAAAATGAATTATAAAAGATCATCTACGTCTTGCCCATATGAACATTACTATTCACACCAAGCTGGTACGGGTATAGGAATAGTTTATAAAGGGGTACCATATCAACGAGGACATGGGATCGGGAGTTTCTTGGGTGGTCTTTTTAGGTCTGTGCTACCATTATTATCTAGTGGTCTTAAAACAGTGGGAAAAGAAACTTTAGATGCAGGAATCGGTCTTTTATCCGATATGGTAAATGCACGACCAATGGATAGTTCTATTAGATCTCGGTTCAATGAAGCAAGCGCCAACTTAAAAAGAAAAGCAGATGAAAAAATTGATTCTTTGATGTCGGGGTCTGGGTATAAAACGTCCACAAAAAGACGTGGACCATTCATTAACTTAAAAGCATCGCGCCGAAGAGGAGGTAAAAAAATTAGGAAAAACAATATTGAAGATATATTTTCAAACTAAAAAATGTCATTCTTACATAGTCATTCTTGTGAGTGTGCCAAATCTGAGTTAGACTTATTTGCTTTACCATCAACTCAAACAAGCATTGAAAGTGGCCAGTGGATTCATTACAAACCAATTTCATCTCTAAGTGACGATGGTCCTATTGAGTTTCAAGTTCCTGGGTCAGGTGATGACTACATTGATGACACACTTTGTTGCATATAAATGCCAAAATATTGAATCAAGATGGTACAAAAATAAAACCTGATGCAAATGTTGCACCGGTAAACAATTGGTTACATTCCCTGTTTAGCCAACTAGACATTTATTTAAATCAGAAGCTTATATCACCTCCAAACAACACTTATGCTTACCGAGCCTACATGGAAAATCTGCTTAATTATGGTTCAGCAGCCAAAAAATCTCATCTGACTTGTGGATTGTGGTATGAAGATACCCCCAACTATATGGACGCCGTTGACTCGACTAATAAAGGGTTTCACGAAAGAATGGACTTTGTTAAGGAAAGCAAGGAAGTTGAAATGATTGGTCATTTACATGGTGATATGTTTAACCAGGAGAAATTTCTAATTAATGGTGTAGAAATGAGAGTTAAATTAGTCCGTTCGAAAGAAACATTTAATTTAATTTGTCATAAGGATGGTAAATTTAAAGTACAAATAACAGATGCCAGTCTCATTATCAGAAGAGCAAGAATAAATCCTAGTGTATTGTTAGCTCATCAAAAAGTATTAGCATCAACAACTGCGAAATATCCGATAACAAGGGCAGAAGTTAAGGTTCTGACATTACCCGCAGGTATACAAGGTAAAACATTGGATAATATATTTCTCGGGCAAGTCCCTAAAAGATGTATTATTGGATTCGTTTCAAACTCTGGGTTTAATGGTAATTTAGCTATAAATCCCTTCAATTTTCAACATTTTCATATGAATTCATTTAGTTTGTACGTAGATGGTCATGAAATTCCTTCTAAAACTTTGCAACCCTCATTTAACTCTGCGGGTTTAATAGCAACTGCATATCATACTTTGTTTTCTGGAACTGGTATTCATTTCCATAACGAAGGTAATGCTATAAGCAGATCAAACTATGTGGGTGGTTATTCTTTATTATGTTTCAATTTGACTCCTGATTTATCTGCAAGTTCAACTTCACACTGGAATCTTGTAAGACACGGAAGTGTTCGAATCGAAGTTCATTTTGATTCAGCTTTAAGTACTACTATCAACTGTATTGTGTATGCTGAATTTGATAACATAATTGAAATAAATAAAAATCGTGATATCACTGTAGATTATAATAGTTAGTAATTAAATAAATACAATGCATTCACTCAATTTTATCATTACCACTTGAACATTGTCTGTAAAACCACCAGTGTTTACTTTTTTAGATTAATTATTATTATGGATTCGAATGAAATACAATTTTGTATGAATAAAATAAACCCGAGGTTTAAGTCAAATGTTTTTGCTGCAAACCGGATTCCTGTTTGGGTTAATCTACCTACTTTTATTATAAGCAATCTAGATCCTGATTCAAAGCCCGGTTCTCATTGGATTGCAATGCACATTGATGTGAATGGATATGGTGAATACTTTGACTCTTTTGGTCGAAAGCCTACTGGTTATCACAGGTTATTTTTAAATAGAAACTCTAAGAGGTGGTTTTATAACCATCAATCACTTCAGAATTATTTTACTTCAGTTTGTGGAGAATACTGTTTAGTTTATCTTTATTTTAAGCTTCAAGGGAAAAAAATGTCTGAGTTTTTATATCTGTTTGCTGATAATTCTTTGTGTAATGATTTAGTTTTAAGGAATATGTTTAAATCAGTTTTTGTGAATTAAAACAATGTGTTATGAAAATAAATTGGGTTTTATTTTATTTCTTACAACTATAATTACAAAATATTCCTACTACCTAAGACAAATGCAGTGACGTAGAAAGAAACACAAAATAAGCAGTTAAAACTACATCTAATATTAAACATGTTCAATAAATGAGTAATAACATTAATATACAATAAGACAAGAAAGAAAGTATTTTATAAGTGAAAAAATAAAGGAACTTATTCTAGTTATAAATAAAGCACTGATTAAAACTATTTTTTATCACACTTATCAGTCTCTATAAAATATTTTACACATTTGGTTTTAGATGATAGTTCTTTCGTTATATTAAATATAACATCCCGAGCACATTGTTCATGTGAGTCACCTTCGTTAGCATAATATTTAACACGATAGTCTCAGTGTTTCCAGTGGTCCAGAGGTCCAACGTTTCGTATTTTATTCATGTCGTATACTTCGATCTTTATGAGGTGTGATGCATATGCTCCATCGTCCTGACCCGAAGTGAGATAGGAAACACCGTCTTCTTCTTTTTTGGAGACCGTTGAAGATTTCTTATACACTTTTGTCTTCTTCTTAGGCCTTTCAAAAAAGCCATCAATATTATTTGATTGACGCTTCTTCGCAATAGCTTGCTTCACTTTGAAAGCCAGCGTCCCCTCTTCATCACTTGCTTCGTCTTCATTTTCATCAACGTAAAAGTTTTTGAAAGTGTTGTCGGAAAACTGAAACAAAATTCATAATTAATATTAAAGACTTAAAACATACACACAACACATAAATTTTTTAATGCAATAATTATAGAGTAATACTATTTAAATACTTACATCCATTATGAATAGTCTTCGTTAAAACTTCAAAGCGTAGAAACTGAGAGCTCTTAACTGAACTGGAGATCCGAAGGTACTATATAAAGTTACTCACAGCCTCAGCCTTTTTATATGAATTTGTGTTGAAAAAAAGGTCACGGCTGGTGGGGACAGAGGACCACCTAGGTAGGTAGCGACGAGTTTAAACAGGATTTCGGGACAGGTAAATTTTTGTTTGCAGCGGAATGTTTTCTAACAAAAGATTAAATTATCAAAAGAATTCTAAAGAATTTAAACGACAGATCTTTTGTGCATTTACTTTCTATTAAAATCGCGTGTGACTTCAAACCCGATGATTGATTTATATATTTCTCAGAAACGAATAAAAAGTAAGTTATTACCTTCTTCAAAGGACATCTAGTAAAAAAGTTAAGTTCTCAAGCCGACAGCATCAAGAAAAAACTAATAATAGAAATTGCGACTTTAAATTAGAGCAGAGCACCAAAGAAGTTTTAAACATCGCACCGCCCCACCTAACTGGTATAAACAAGAATGCAATAAATCACACATCGAATCCTACATTAACAAAAGATCTATATATTATAATAAATAATGGGAACTTCCTTTACGGAAACGTACAGCATACTTACAGGTTGAAACTTGTTCAAAACACAGTCATGTTTATTGTCCACCAATAAATATCAGTCGGTTGTCACATATACCAAAGTTATTTACGAGTTCAAAAAAATAAATAAGACAACGCAAATATCTAGACTAGAAATAATCTAAAATCAATAAAATAATATTTCAAAAATTGGATTTGCATAAAATAATTTACCATAAAAAAAAAAATTAAGACAACACAAATATCTAGACTGGAAATAATCTAGAATGAATAAAATAATATTTCAAAAATTGGATTTGTATAAAATAATTTACCCAAAAAAAAAATTAAGACAACACAAATATATAAACACAAATCTAGAATCAATAAAATAATATTTCAAAAATTGGATTTGTATAAAATAATAAATTTTAGGCAAAAACTGAAAACGAATAGATACTAAATAACTAAAATTGATGGGGTTGAAAAATATACCAGAAGTTTCATATTGTGCTGTAACACATATAGATACGTTGAAATTTGCATATATATTCGCGAAATGTGAATTAGTTACTTTAGGTATAAATTTGATACCTACTCCAGTCCAGACTAATAAAGGGTAATGTAATTGTGTCAGTTCGCGGGGCTTGTTAGATCATTAAAAATCTCGTTAAGTTATATGACCGTTTCTACCCCATTGATTTCCCACCACCAAAACTATACCTAAACTATGGAAACTTTATAGATACATTGAAATTTGCATATATATTCGCGAAATGTGAATTAATTACTTTAGGTATAAAATTGATACCTACTCCAGTCCAGACTAATAAAGGGTAATGTATTTGTGTCAGTTCGCGGGGCTTGTTAGATCATTAAAAATCTCGTTAAGTTATATGACCGTTTCTACCCCATTGATTTCCCACCACCAAAACTATACCTAAACTTTGGAAACTTTAGGTAGTATACCTAGTCTTTCATAAGGAGTAACCAATTAAGCAATTATAAAACCTATTGCAAATACGTAAAGAACAAACTACAACGTAGGAGTATGCCTCTATCGAGCTCGGTAACAATGCGATGTCGCCGAGTCGAGCTAACAATAGAGACAATAGAAAAAGGTGAGCAAGGGTTCTATTGTGGTGTCGAAGAGCGTGTATTGTTTAATTAGCGGAGTGCCTAAGTGCTGAAGGAGGCTCCGGGCACTGTTGAGACCTAGTGCAATCGATTTAAATGGGGGGCTAAACGTACTAAAACATACCAAACTTTTTTTTTTTTTTTTAGGTTTCATAGTCCGGAAAACCCACCATAATCCCGAAAAACCATTGTTTTGGTGGTGGGAAAATGATGGGGTAGAAACGGTGAATCTATACTACTGCCAGCATATTTTGATTGTGGTATGGTGGTACAGAGAAGGCTCATAGTAGGTTAGTAGCAGGTTGCAGGTTATATATTATATGTAGTAAGGTATAAAGTAAATATATACATATATATATATATATATATATATATATATCTATAATAATTGTATGTATGTAGAATAACTTTATATTTAGTTATACGTAATGTAACTTCGGATTTTAGTTTTCTGTTTGCTACCCGTTTCCCGCACTATTGTTTTTATCTGGTCTGATGGTTGACTGGCAGAGAATGCCCTCTGGTATTAAGACCGCCCTTTGTACTTTGTATTATTGTGCAATCAAGTTTAAATAAATAAATGTACGTGTCTTAGGCACTACGACAAATTGAAACCTATTTATTTTGGCTTACTTCTTCTTTGGCGATCTATTTATTTATTTATTTACAGATTTAACGCCGTGTTGGGCAATAGGATAGTAGGCTACGTTACATCAATTTTAGGCTCATAAGCATGATCTTGTGTTTTAAAGTTAAACTGTGTAAATGTCTACAATACTGATAGGAAAAGTTAGCACGGCGGATTATATTCAAACCAGTTGCTAAACTGACTTCGAATCTGTGATCCTGGCATTAAAGCGATATCTGTAAAATGTGTGCCTACACCAAATGAAAAAAAAATGCGAGTCTATAAATAACAGCAGTATAGGAACGTCGGCGTAATGAGTGCTGACGTCCCTTTTTTAACGCCAGACACCGACCAGACAGACAAATAAAGATTTATTACAAGCAATGTCGGTTATTTTTTTTTATTGGATCCCTTTTGTTTTTTTTTAATAATCGGTAGGTAATATATGAATATTGCTTTATTCCCGCTATAACTATTCGACAGTTAAAGAAGATAATGAAATGATTACTCGAACTAAATATTTTAGCAAATTGTTAATATTTATAATCTCTTTTTAGACTTCCTGAGGAACTTGGTCAGAAATGTTAAAATACTAGATAAATACAGGGCGTTGTCAGTAAAAACTCCTGCCACTATCCTCAATTCCTATGAACTTGCTATCATTAGCTTTCAACCTAATGTACCTTTTGTAACTTGTACTTTGCCTTAGTTTAATTAGTACCTACAAAACGAGCTAACCTAGACTCAAACAGAAAGTTATGACAAGTTTCCATCGCAAAGACTGTCAATATGCCCCGTTGTAATCCAAGTCACGGCGCAGACTGGCTGGGAAGCCTGGTCACAAGCTCGTTAGTCCACGCCAAACAAATTTGATTACCTAACGAGCTACAGTTAGACGCTTCTAACGTTTGGACCCACTGTGCTTGAAGCACGTTTCAAACAAATTAAGACTTTACGCGGTTAACGCAAAGTTGATTATAAAGTGAAAGGAGGACTGATGCCGAGTCCGAATTGTGAAAGTGCGGACTATGAGAATTGTAATAGGTAGGTACCATTTTTCAGCGAAACCAGAGTTAACATTCACTTAGTTTTATTGGCAAGTTGTGCGTTTTGAACTAATGTTCAATTTTTTTTGCACCTAGAATCCTATTTGGGAACCTTATAATAGGTAGGTCGAAGGTCAGGGTTCACAAGCCTTCAACGCGTTAAACTGTATAAATTAAATTTAACTACACCTACATAGTTAAATTTAACTACACCTACATAGTTAAATTTAACTACTATATACATTTTTTTCCCTAATAGACTAGGGCGGTGTTGCTCTATACTATTGCTCGCAATTTTCAAATTAACACCTGAATCAAATAACAATAAGTAGGGGAGAGGGGGGCAGCCTGGTACATTTTTTACACTCATTGCCATATTTCAAAATATTACCCATAAAAACCAGTTTTAAACCTCTACACAACAACGTATGTTATTAACCTATGTAATTAATGCATTTACACATGTCCAAAGCTAAAGACAAAGGTACAATTCAGAATTTTGCAACTCAAGGAATAATGTTCAACACTGCCCCAAGCGGGGGTAGCTTTGAATTTACTTGGGGCAGATTTGAAATATGGGTTCTAAGGCAACAATTTCGAGATATACGTGTTATTTTTTACCTGTACTTAGTACAGTTAGTCACTAGAAATGGTCGTATTAACATTTTACTCGTATAATTTGCAGTTATAACTAAGAGGGGGTAGTTTTGTACAGAAATGTTTTTTGTAGTGTTCAAAGGTGCCTCAGGAGGGGTACCTTTGAAAAGTATTGAAATCCTACTAAAGCTGCCCCCTTGAGGCAGTTTTGTACACACTATTGTTCAAAACTACCCCGACAATGTAACAGGGGATAATAATTCAGTATTTATTAAGTTTTTGCTGTTGTTAAATAAAAATACATAAAATGTTCTAATTTGAATTTTTATTTTATCATATAAAACGAAAGAAAAACAAACAATATATTCGACTACCCATTGAAAATCTTCTGAAATCAGACGACTTTACAAAAATATGGCTCCAAAATTATGAATACGTAATATAGCGCTATATTATTATGGCACATCCAACTCTTAAACCTCTAGATGAACGATGTTAGAATAACAAAACATAAAGACTAAAATCAAATATAATTTCTAAAATAAAACAAAAATGAGATCGATTTCAATACTCTTGACTCGAATGCATTTTTTTTATAATTTCTTACCATTTTTACCTGCAAACAAATAAATCAATAAATTGAACCGATTTAATTATTCATAGTACCAACACAATTTAAATTTATAGATAGTAATATTGTAGACAAAGAATTCTAATAAATATTATACAAACAAGACTAAACGTATAAAGTACAAAACTAATTAATTCTGGTAAATGCATTATGAGCGTTTACTAAAATAAGTAAGATATTATTTTAGTTTACGTACCTACATGTCAGTTTATATCGGGGCAGATATGAACATTTCTTATGGATGGGGTAGTTTTGAACAGACTGTTAATCAAAACTGCCTCCTACTTTTTTTTCAAAACTACCCCAACACCTATTAAAAAAAATAAACATCGATATCTTCCAAAACAATAGCAAATTCTGATTGTTTATTATTCTTCACTAAAGCTAATAGATTGTACTATCGAATAAATTAAGTTTCACTTACCGCTTCCTTCAAATATAGCCTGAAAATTCTTAGACACAGGGAGCAAAATCGCTAACAGATGACGTCGAAATCAAAATATGCTACTGGTTCATTCATGTTCTGTCAAACGTCAAATCTGTCAAGTGACAGTTGTGTGGGTCAGTGTTGCGAGCCCAAAAAATGGATTTGGACCATAATCGCACTAAAAATACGTCTTTGAACGCATTTGTTCTAAGCCATGAAGTTAAATACAATCTGGAGGTCATACTTCGACCACAAAGTGAGGCCGAAAGAGAGGGTAATGTAGGGGGCTGCATCTCATTCTAAGTAGAGTGACCATATGATTATGTGGGATTGGGATAGTAGGTATGAAGATAAATATAAAATTAAATATGCTTGTCGTCTAGTAAGTATTGTCCAGAAAGAGAAGTCTTATAGTTCATATGGGAACTTATACATTCTACTGACTTAAGGAGCTGGCCACTTCAGATACGTTGACGCAATAATGAGAGCAGAGAACCCCTCTAATTAGTTTACTATTTTAAACTTATTGCTAGATCCAGGCATCTGGCAGCTATTTATCGGAGGACGTCAGAGTGACAGACCAGCAAAATATTCCAGTTAATAGGTAAAAACTGTCGAAGCCTATCGCTAATATAATAACAAAAAAGTAAAAACATTGCGTATCGCTACGGAAAACAGTAGGTAGGCGACAAACAATACATTAACGTAACGTCATTTTGCACTATTTTCCCCCAACAGAAACTCCTGAAAATTATATAATCTTATTAATTACATGATACTGCACTGCATCAAACCTAGAACTGTAAGATATTTACTTCTTACAACTCGTTGCATAACACCGATGAACAATTGCCAGATGTCCGCGTCTTAAAATAGGGGATAGTTAGTGTAGCAAACTAAAACTAAGTAAATACAGGGGGTTCGTGGCTCTCACTATTGCGTCATATCTAATGTGGACAGTTCTCCGACTTTAATATACTTAAAGGTAAAAAAATCGAATCCTGGTCAGGGCATTTATTTGTGTGTTTATCACGGATATTTGTTCCCGAGTTATGGATGTTTTCTATATATTTAAGTATTTATATGTATATATCTATTACATATATCGTCGTTTAGTACCCACAACACAAGCCTTATTGAGCTTACTGTGGGACTAGGTTGATTTGAGTAAGATTGTCCCATAATATTTATTTATCATACTGCCACTACTACAATTTTTGTATGGCCTTGTGCCATTTTAGGACCCTTTCGAAAGGGCCTAAAAAGACCCGCGTGCCACTCCTGTCCTGTGTAAGTAATACTTAGGAACAGACCATGTACTTATGTACATTTCTGTAAAAACAACAAAACCGACCCGCAGCTTGCCGACATCATAGTCACCCTATTGTTTGACAATCTTAACTTGTTGTTAAATCGTAAAATTAAATGATTGTGGATTACCGGTGAAAGGAAAGTCCCTTTATTGTAAAGTCTCACCCCTGCACCCTTTTACGCAACATATCTTGACCATTTTTACTTAAAAATCTTGTTACGAAATGTTGTTGAGCTGAGCGGCATCATTTGAAATAATATCAGTGACATATTATGTCAGTGATGGGACTGATGGGATGGGGATACCAGACCGTATTTTTAACCGACTTCAAGATTTGAAAAGAGGAGGTTCTCAATTCGGCGTGTATGTTTTTTTTTTTTTTTTTTTTTTATGTTTGTTACTCCATAACTCCGTCATGTCTGAACCGATTTTGAAAATTCTTTTTTTTATTGTAAGTATATATATACAGATTGGTCCCATTTTTGTCAAAACGCAGTTCTGATGATGGTATCCATGAGGAATCGAGGGAACTCCTCAAATCTTAAAGGCATACATATAGTGATTTTTATCAACAAAACCATCATTTTCATTCAAAACAGTGACATTTGATGAAGTAGAACTGCTGATGATGATCAGAACGGAACTCTTCAACGACGCATAGTTCACGTTTGGCGATTCGTCCTCTTCGCTGTGTTTGTTTAGCAAGTTTAATTGTCAGAACAAATGTTCGTCAAGCTCAAGTTCTGATGATGGGATCCATGAAGAATCGAGGGAACTCCTCAAATCTTAAGGGCTTACACATAGTGATTTTTGTATTTTTATCAACAAGTCAAGCATTTTCATTCAAAAGAGTGACATTTGATGAAGTGGAACTGCTGATGATGATCAGAACGGAACTCTTCAACGACGCATAGTTCACGTTTGGCGATTCGTCCCCTTCGCTGTGTTTGTTAAGCAAGTTAGATTGTCAGGACCAATTTTCGTCAAGCTCAAGTTCTGATGATGGGATCCATGAAGAATCGAGGGAACTCCTCAAATCTTAAGGGCTTACACATAGTGATTTTTGTATTTTTATCAACAAGTCAAGCATTTTCATTCAAAAGAGTGACATTTGATGAAGTGGAACTGCTGATGATGATCAGAACGGAACTCTTCAACGACGCATAGTTCAGGTTTGGCGATTTGTCCTCTCTGCTGCGTTTGTTAAGCAAGTTATTTCATTGTATGGAATCTAAGTGCACCATCTACAATAATGCTTCACCGGCTACCCCCATGGAAGTCGGTTTTTTTTTCTTAAAAATTATAAATATTACAAAACTTACTACTGTCTGCAATATTAATTGCAATTCTTTCATTTAATGAATGAATAATATTTACGTCGTAAAAAAATTCAAAGCAGCTAAAAGGGAACAAAGTATTAATTCAAATCTTGCAATAAATTATTATAAGTAGGAAGTAACTTCTAGTGTGTTACTAAAATAAATGTAGATAAATAAAACCACATTGGTAAGTTTCATAAGTTGGCAGCATTGTGCGAGTGAGACACCGCCCCCTACATTATGCTCTCTATCGGACCGTTTTTATTACTTTTTACTAGTGACCTATGAACGACTGTTTTGCTCGGTAATAAGGTTCAACTGTGGTTAGGGAAATATAGTAAAAGTACTATCCGGATTGTCTTCTGATCCGTGTTCTAAGCTGCCTCCAGTGAAAGCTGCCCCCCTCGCCCTATTATAAATGTATTTATTGGATCCTTCCTAGTGTTTATTTTTAACAATTTGTACCTAACTTGATAACCAAAATTTAATATATGTTTTTTGTAGTCGAGATCACATAGAAACATGTAACATATAGAGTCAAAACCATTTTAACATGACGGTCATTAACAAGATTTGCAATATCACAGGTTATAAAAAACAATGTGGAATTACGCCGCAGCTAACATGTCACAGAAGCAAACGTGCCTGAAATACTGATATAGACAATTTCATCATTCGCTTTTCCATCGTTTTCCGCCAAGAGCCCTGAACAAATTA
This sequence comes from Pammene aurita, assembly GCA_947086415.1. Taxonomy (NCBI): domain Eukaryota; kingdom Metazoa; phylum Arthropoda; class Insecta; order Lepidoptera; family Tortricidae; genus Pammene; species Pammene aurita. The sequence goes on from OX352290.1 coordinate 17,328,361, forward strand.
ACGGGAAGAAATATTTTGTTTTTTATTACACAATGACTGCCATTGTCGACTACTTGTGCCTCATTAAGAAAAAAACAATTAAGCTGTATGCACCTGAGCAATATTAACTTTACGATCATTCAACTGTGCTGTTGAATCTAATAATATGTCATAAGAGTCATAATTGCTTGTATGTAGAGATATCTGGTGCAAGTTTGAGTTTGTTCCCGCATCGTCATACATACGTCACTCGCTCAGAACTCCGGGCGATTCCTTTATGAGCATTGTGAAGTTTAATCCGGTCGTGAATGGCATTGTTTAAGGCTACGCCAAAGGGTCGGTTGTGAGTTTTGCGTTCTGTGCCATTCATACGCTCTATGTATTATAATATCAGTATTTACATGGATTGAACGACTGGATAAAAAAATATGCAATGTACGCTAATTTTGCAAATCTGTAGCTGAATGAAATAATATTTAAAGGTAAATAATTAGTTACATAAGTGAAGTTCAATGAGACTGAACACCACGCCTGGCCTATATTTTCTAGTAGTATGTAGTACCTATATCCGTCCTATTTTATAGTGCAATCACGGTCTTACTGGAAAAATCTGTTTTTGTATTTACTACTATCTGAAAAAACCCATTTTAAAATTGTGAACAAAATTCAGAAAACTTTTATTTTAAAAGGAAAATGTAAGTATTGCAATTGTTCAAGAAGTATCAAGTTTTAAAATGTTAAGTACTTAACCCGGCGTAAAAAACATCTTCTGCGAGTCTTTTAATGTTTTTAAATAACTTTTTAGAGTTCCGATAGTTCTTTGGTAGCAGATATACTCTAGACAATGCGGGATTCAGGTTTGATTTAGATTTTTTTAAACTAAGTACATAGTTAATTGTCAAATGCACTATTCACCGCGCTAGTTTTTCTCAGTTTGGTCTATCGAGAAAATAGTTTTTTCTTCCTGAACGAAGTAATAGCGATATAGGTTAGCATTCTAATTCGTGATTGAAAAGCACATGTGACTGACGATGTAGGAGACGCACGTGATTTACTAAGAAAGCTTTCTTGGAATGCGATTGATGCAATTTCAAGTCAATGGTCAATCTTATCGGGTTCATAAAGCTTGCTAAATAGTGATTGAGAAAAGCGAAACAATAAAAAAACCTGCCAATAGCATGTCAGGCCATGCTCAGTGTGGGGTTCAGCAGTTCCACTTCATCAAATGTCACTATTTTGAATGAAAATGCTTGATTTGTTGATAAAAATACAAAAGTCACTTTATGTATCCTTTAAGATTTGAGGAATTCCCTCGATTCCTCATGGAACTCATCACCAGAACTTGAGCTTGACGAAAATTGGTCCTGACAATCTAACTTGCTTAACAAACACAGCGAAGGGGACGAATCGCCAAACGTGAACTATGCGTCGTTGAAGAGTTCCGTTCTGATCATCATCAGCAGTTCCACTTCATCAAATGTCACTCTTTTGAATGAAAATGCTTGACTTGTTGATAAAAATACAAAAATCACTATGTGTAAGCCCTTAAGATTTGAGGAGTTCCCTCGATTCTTCATGGATCCCATCATCAGAACTTGAGCTTGACGAACATTTGTTCTGACAATTAAACTTGCTAAACAAACACAGCGAAGAGGACGAATCGCCAAACGTGAACTATGCGTCGTTGAAGAGTTCCGTTCTGATCATCATCAGCAGTTCTACTTCATCAAATGTCACTGTTTTGAATGAAAATGATGGTTTTGTTGATAAAAATATAAAAATCACTATATGTATGCCTTTAAGATTTGAGGAGTTCCCTCGATTCCTCATGGATCCCATCATCAGAACTGCGTTTTGATAAAAACGGGACCAATCTGTATATATATACTTACAATAAAAAAAAGAATTTTCAAAATCGGTTCAGACATGACGGAGTTATGGAGTAACAAACATAAAAAAAATAAAAAAATAAAAAAAAAAAAAAACATACACGCCGAATTGAGAACCTCCTCTTTTCAAATCTTGAAGTCGGTTAAAAATACGGTCTAGTATCCCCATCCCATCAGTCCCATCACTGACATAATATGTCACTGATATTATTTCAAATGATGCCGCTCAGCTCAACAACATTTCGTAACAACATTTTTAAGTAAAAATGGTCAAGATATGTTGCGTAAAAGGGGTGAGACTTTACAATAAAGGGACTTTCCTTTCACCGGTAATCCACAATCATTTAATTTTACGATTTAACAACAAGTTAAGATTGTCAAACAATAGGGTGACTATGATGTCGGCAAGCTGCGGGTCGGTTTTGTTGTTTTTACAGAAATGTACATAAGTACATGGTCTGTTCCTAAGTATTACTTACACAGGACAGGAGTGGCACGCGGGTCTTTTTAGGCCCTTTCGAAAGGGTCCTAAAATGGCACAAGGCCATACAAAAATTGTAGTAGTGGCAGTATGATAAATAAATATTATGGGACAATCTTACACAAATCAATCTAGTCCCACAGTAAGCTCAATAAGGCTTGTGTTGTGGGTACTAGACGACGATATATGTAATAGATATATACATATAAATACTTAAATATATAGAAAACATCCATAACTCGGGAACAAATATCCGTGATAAACACACAAATAAATGCCCTGACCAGGATTCGATTTTTTTACCTTTAAGTATATTAAAGTCGGAGAACTGTCCACATTAGATATGACGCAATAGTGAGAGCCACGAACCCCCTGTATTTACTTAGTTTTAGTTTGCTACACTAACTATCCCCTATTTTAAGACGCGGACATCTGGCAATTGTTCATCGGTGTTATGCAACGAGTTGTAAGAAGTAAATATCTTACAGTTCTAGGTTTGATGCAGTGCAGTATCATGTAATTAATAAGATTATATCATTTTCAGGAGTTTCTGTTGGGGGAAAATAGTGCAAAATGACGTTACGTTAATGTATTGTTGGTCGCCTACCTACTGTTTTCCGTAGCGATACGCAATGTTTTTACTTTTTTGTTATTATATTAGCGATAGGCTTCGACAGTTTTTACCTATTAACTGGAATATTTTGCTGGTCTGTCACTCTGACGTCCTCCGATAAATAGCTGCCAGATGCCTGGATCTAGCAATAAGTTTAAAATAGTAAACTAATTAGAGGGGTTCTCTGCTCTCATTATTGCGTCAACGTATCTGAAGTGGCCAGCTCCTTAAGTCAGTAGAATGTATAAGTTCCCATATGAACTATAAGACTTCTCTTTCTGGACAATACTTACTAGACGCCAAGCATATTTAATTTTATATTTATCTTCATACCTACTATCCCAATCCCACATAATCATATGGTCACTCTACTTAGAATGAGATGCAGCCCCCTACATTACCCTCTCTTCCGGCCTCACTTTGTGGTCGAAGTATGACCTCCAGATTGTATTTAACTTCATGATCGTGATTGACAAACCTACGTGATTCTTAAGCACTGTTGTGTTGATCATCTGCGTTGAACGGCCTCCTAGCCCAGTCGGTAGTGACCCTGCCTACGAAGCAGGAGGTCCCGGGTTCGAATCCTGGTCAGGGCATTTATTTGTGTGTTTATCACAGATATTTGTTCCTGAGTTATGGGTGTTTTCTATGTATTTAAGTATTTATTCATATTTATCTATTATATATATCGTCGTCTAGTACCCACAACACAAGCCTTATTGAGCTTACTGTGGGACTAGGTCGGTTTGTGTAAGATCGTCCTGTAATATTTATTTATTTATTTATTATCTGCGAATTAGGTAGAATAGGGACCTTTGAATGCAATTTAATCGTCGCTCAATGTTGTTAAATGACGTGTAAAAAGTGTTCGCTTAACAAAAAATGTAGTGTTTATTTAGCAGGTACACAAGCGTAAGCTTGCCTTTCTGGACTTGTCGATAATAACTGGACTGGAATAAGGGCCCGATAATCATGACTTTGATAGAGATAGAAAACATGTTAATTTAGCAGTTACTGAGAATATAGAGTAATTTGTCGATCGCGAGATGGGAACGGAGATTGTGGATTAATTAAGAAAACTGGTTGTTGTCAGTGTTTAACGACTCTATAACGTTGATTGGGTGATTACGTTGATTAAATCCGACATCTAGGCAGATAATGTAAATAGAGAACAGGATAAAGGCAAACGCATACTAAAAATAATCCGTCGTACATTTAACCTTACATAAACGATAACGGTATGTTACATAGGTACAATCAACCAACTTGATTTCAGAGCTACTTTGTACCTTGCTAGAGTAACAAAATTTATACAAGGTGTAACAAAAATGCTGGTTATCCGTTTAAGGCCATAATTTGTATTGTATTCTAATTGGCTACTTTCCTGGGTAAAAAAAATATAATTCTATTTAGTCCGTCAGTTAGATTATCTAAAAATATTGGACACGTATTTTTTATTTTTTCAATCAAACAAAATTGGTGAAGATATAGCCCGTTAAAGTTCCGCGTGACGTCACATTATACTAAAAATTGTACTGAAATGTGACGTCACGCGGAACTTTAACGGGCTATATCTTCGCCAATTTTGTTTGATTGAAAAAATAAAAAATACGTGTCCAATATTTTTAGATAATCTATCAATATCATCTGCGTTGAACGGCCTCCTAGCCCAGTCGGTAGTGACCCTGCCTACGAAGCAGGAGGTCCCGGGTTCGAATCCTGGTCAGGGCATTTATTTGTGTGTTTATCACAGATATTTGTTCCTGAGTTATGGGTGTTTTCTATGTATTTAAGTATTTATTCATATTTATCTATTATATATATCGTCGTCTAGTACCCACAACACAAGCCTTATTGAGCTTACTGTGGGACTAGGTCGGTTTGTGTAAGATCGTCCTGTAATATTTATTTATTTATTTATTATCTGCGAATTAGGTAGAATAGGGACCTTTGAATGCAATTTAATCGTCGCTCAATGTTGTTAAATGACGTGTAAAAAGTGTTCGCTTAACAAAAAATGTAGTGTTTATTTAGCAGGTACACAAGCGTAAGCTTGCCTTTCTGGACTTGTCGATAATAACTGGACTGGAATAAGGGCCCGATAATCATGACTTTGATAGAGATAGAAAACATGTTAATTTAGCAGTTACTGAGAATATAGAGTAATTTGTCGATCGCGAGATGGGAACGGAGATTGTGGATTAATTAAGAAAACTGGTTGTTGTCAGTGTTTAACGACTCTATAACGTTGATTGGGTGATTACGTTGATTAAATCCGACATCTAGGCAGATAATGTAAATAGAGAACAGGATAAAGGCAAACGCATACTAAAAATAATCCGTCGTACATTTAACCTTACATAAACGATAACGGTATGTTACATAGGTACAATCAACCAACTTGATTTCAGAGCTACTTTGTACCTTGCTAGAGTAACAAAATTTATACAAGGTGTAACAAAAATGCTGGTTATCCGTTTAAGGCCATAATTTGTATTGTATTCTAATTGGCTACTTTCCTGGGTAAAAAAAATATAATTCTATTTAGTCCGTCAGTTAGATTATCTAAAAATATTGGACACGTATTTTTTATTTTTTCAATCAAACAAAATTGGTGAAGATATAGCCCGTTAAAGTTCCGCGTGACGTCACATTATACTAAAAATTGTACTGAAATGTGACGTCACGCGGAACTTTAACGGGCTATATCTTCGCCAATTTTTGTTTGATTGAAAAAATAAAAAATACGTGTCCAATATTTTTAGATAATCTAACTGACGGACTAAATATTTTTTTTTAGGAAAGTAGCCAATTACTAAAAACTAAGAAAAAAATTTGACGTAAAAAAAACAGTTTAAAAAAAAAATCTCCTATTTTTTCTTCGTCGTAATACAATACCAATTACGCCCTTAAACGGATCACCAGTATTTTTGTTACACTCTGTATAGTAAATTATTAATAGGAGCATGAAATGTCCCACTGCTGGGCAAAGGCCTCCCCTCGGTTTTTTCAATCATAACTATATACACGAGGATTCATAATCGGTGATCAGGAACCAATTTTTTTAATTCAGCTATTGATGGCGATCACATTTATGTAGTTAGGCAATTTTATTTAAAATTGTAGTCCCTCCTTTTTTATTTGAAGTTTTTTTCACTTTTTTTTAATTGAAAATTTTAGGTGACTTCAACTCGTTCGATCCTAATAGAACAAAAACTTGGGACACATTTTTTCCAACTATAGTAAAATTGGTTCCTGATCACCGATTATGAATCATCGTGTATAGTATATAGTAAAAACTTGTCAAAATTTCACTCAAGAGGATACTGATCAATTTTAAATTGGTGACAATTATAGATTTTATGAATACTTAATTATGATTTGAGTGACAACTGTTTCAGTACCTATTAGGTAAGTACCTGTCTATGTGTCTTAATAAGTAATGGCACCTCAATCAAGTTGTCTATCAGAATCAACAGTATCTAAAACGGTTCAAACAAACTGCCCTTAAAGCTAACCAGGTAAGCCCCTGCATCACGAAATTATGGTCAGTTTTCAGTCTTCACAAATATCGAACCAACTACCAAGATCTCTAATCGCCATTTTTGACCTGGTCAATCAGGTCTTACAATATACTGGTTTTGTGTAATAGTTGAAATTTGATAAGCAATTTTCGGGCTCTGCGCATTTATCCTAAGCTAATTGAATGACGGACAGACGTTTATTTGACATAACCGCACGGTAGTGTTCGTCTATTTTGCAGCAGGTATTTACCTAACGCGGACTTTGTATATATTGTTGGTATTTAGTTTGTGTTAAGCGAAAACATCCTCAGGCCTCAGCCTCGCATTGGAAAACTTGTTAGGATATTTGACATTAAACTGACCTTGTTCTTGGAAAAATTCTATGAAAATCGTATATTGACTAGAAAAGCGTTAATAGACTGAGGATACCTACAAAACATATTTTTTGAAGCAGGTAGGTATAACTGTTGTGTCCTTTTTTTATCCTGGCGTATGATTTTTGCTCTTAAAGCTGTAAAGCGGGCGGACTGTTTGGAGGGATGGTAGCCAAGAGGAAATCTAGGACCTGACACACTGGAATGCTCCTACTTACAGCGAGATCAGTTGGAGCGAATTTAGCCTGTTGAATGAAACGTCTGATGGGAGTTAAGTTGCTGGTTCACTACTCCTAGCTTAATAGCTGTAAGACTCCAGCAATAAATATTTCATGCTCAATTATAGTATAGTAATAGAATCAGTCAAAATAACTAGGTGACCTAAAAACAAACGAATACCTACCTACTATCTTCAATACTTCCTACTTCTCTTCCGTAACTCAATTTTTATTTTGAGCTCTCTAATTAAAGAGCAAAGGTGTTTGACACCAATAGCTAGGGACATCATAAAATAACCTTAACATCTTTTACAGAAATACATAACCTATTATGGAAATTTACGACGCGTACTGGGCAATTCTTTAACAGCAAAAAAGCGTTTTCAGAGACGCCATTTTATTTACGATCACTTTACGAAATGCCGTTAAGTACGTTAACAGCCACATCACTTGCTCACAATCGTAATGATGTTAAGTGTACCATTCTTATTTTTAAATAGCTTATGTCGCAAGTTTAACTATCTTCAGATGCAAAAACTTGTATTATTATTAAACATTTGTTTTTTTACTAATATATTTTGAAAAAGAAAAAAGAATACACTCTGCAGCCTCAAATGCATGTCATAATGTAATTTTGTCGAGAAAGCCATTATTTATGCCACGTATTTTTTTAACGTATTGCGATTGATTCTTTACTTGCTGTCCTATATTCTAATTTAGACTGTAATTATTATAAATGCTACGCTAGGTCTGAAGGTTCAGCAGATGCGTGCGACTGATGTTTTACGTTAATTACATCAATACTCAAATAGATTTACGTAATTTAGGCTAGGATGGACGGTAAGTAAACCTGAAATGGTAATGCTTAAAGTATATAAGGAAGGCATAAAATGTGTCACACGAAATTCACTGACTATACATTGAGTTAGCTGTTCTATGCTGAGGCAGAGTGGTGTGTAATGTAACCAAGTTAAGTGTGACGCAGTGCATTTCCTTGATATGTTAGGATGAGGGAGGGATTTATATGACGATAGATTTAAATTTAGAGCCACTTTTGTTTTTAAGAAAATTTGGTTTTGTGAGGGATTTCCGTGGTCCGTTTCAAAAAGAAACAATAACTTAGGTGATGCTCATTTTAAATTGTAAATGAACTGTATAGTTTACGCAACATTGATTTTCAAAATGGTGGTACCCTTGATACATATTTTGGGTCTTAAATTATTCTACGCCTGTAACGATAGGTATTAAAACAGCTGGTAGGCCAAGGGGGAATGTAGTCGCAGTGTAATGAAACTAATGAATCAAAAAGAGTAGGTAATTGATTGCTAAGAAATTTTAAACCGACAAAATACATAGTAGGCAATAGTACATAAACGTATTTTTTTCATACGATTAGATTAGATAGATAGATTTATTTATTTCTTGTACCAAACAGTATTTTACATCATAAAATAAAATGGATTCACTAAAAGATCGTCACTTACAATACAATAAAAAAGTAATCAATCAAAAAAATGTACAGAAAAAAAATGTCAGCGGAAAAAAAAGATATAGACGTTTGCGATAGCTTTTAACACTTCACTTATCGACGGCGCAGAATTAGGTCTGACTACAGCTACGGGTATACTCTTGCATAATCCATCACATAAATGTGGTTTATTAGTCCCGTCTCGTTGGCAATATTTTGAGGGTTAAGTTTCGAAAATTCTAAAGTCACTTATTATTGAAGTTGGAAATACAGTGTGTACATGAGAATCTTTCAGTGCGTTTTGTGTCATATTCAATTGGTGCTTTTTTTGTAATTCAATAATTTGAGGTTAACTTTTTTAGCTTGCCATAACTTGAGTAAAAGAATATTAGAGTTAGAAAATATAACTGTTTTGTATTTAGAACAGTTTTATTGTTGTACAAAACTAGTTTGTGTCATTTACGTCGAGTGCAATTTTATATAGTATGACAACGCTAAAAAACTACGTATAAAAAATTAGAGTTCATAAAATAAGGATTAACTATATCATCACCTCAAAATATGTCAATATATCAATATGTGTCAAATTAAGCAATGAAAATTTAAGTTTCTTGGTAATTTCGTATTTTTAGGCTGTTATCGTTTTAATAAATTATTAAAGTCATCAGAGTTCACATTCTAATAATCAAAAAGGGATTTTAAAGTAGATATTTCAATTTGTGTCACTTTCATCAATGATATTTCGTCTAAAATTAAACAGAAACAATATTTGCGTTCAGAGGAAATCTTCTTAACTATAGCGCGTGACCTTGATGGTACGCCTGTTCGGCTTACTTCTGTAATGACCACTAGAAGTAGACCCCCGGCTCGCTTCTTAACAAGCTAATCCATGGGTCAACCAGGCGCTGGCATCTTAGCTGTTACGATGTAGGTACTTGCTCACGGAGGCGCGCGCGGGGTGATAAAGCTGACATACTCGACAAAGGAACTGAGCGGAGGAGCGAGTCGCGGGAAGCCGGCGAGTAGGGCAATGAACTCGTGCGTGTCTCGCCAATACGTACCTTTTTGAGCGGTAGCCGCTTTGTTTGTGTTTTGACTAGACTGTTGAGTACATTTTCGAAGATTTCAAGCATCGTGAATTATGGGTAGAAAACGCAACGTAATATTTTTATTTAGTTCTGTTTTATTGGAACGAAGTTCCTTATCGGACGGTTCGCGGATGGGGGGCTAGGCGAAAAAAAGTCACGTGACCGTCACGAAAAAGCATTGAGAAAGATGTGAAATGGAATGAAATAAAAAAAATTAAAAATAGAATAAAGTGAAGTGAAAGTGAGAAGTGACAAAGTGAAAAAAGTCGTTAAAAAATTTCTATAATATCAAAAATTTCAAAAATCTCAAAAATCTCAAAAATCTCAAAAATTTCAAAATAAAAATTCAAAAACGACAAAAATTACGGAAAAGTCAAAAATTAAATAATATTACTTCGGTCTAACCGAGTGTTCCACGACACTAACGTATTTTTTTTTTACTTTTGTTTTATTTTTGATTTTTCTTTTCGTCTGTATTTTGTTTTTATTTTGTCATTTTGTATTGATGAAATAAAACAATTAAAAACGGATTTTATCGCGTGTATTGAGTTTAAATTACATCCCGACGTTTCAAACACTTTACAGCGTTTTACGAAAAGTAGACATTTTTAGTAAAATCATACCAAAATTATTTTTTTTAATTTTAAACTTACTACCTTTTTCCTCGTAAACGCGTACAGGTATTAAATTGAAATTAGTAATAAACATACTACAACTTTTGCTTGTTATAGGTTTGTACGGGACCCTCGGTGCGCGAGTCCGACTCGCACTTGGCCGGTTTTTTGATTTTAGAGCAAAGTTTTTTAAATAAAACACGCTTATTTTAGCGTATTCTATATGGAAAAATCATAAAAAGGACATGTTATAATGACGTCCAGTCGATGGTTTTTTTTTCGAAATCCATATAATATATAAGTTCAAAGTCCATTATCACGGCCATTTTTGATTTGAGAGAAAAGTTTTATAAATAAAACACTCTTATTTCAGCGTATTCTATACGGAAAAATCATAAAAAGTTCAGGTTATAATGACGTCCTGTCGATAGTTTTTTTTCAAATAAAAATTATATACAAGTTCAAAGTCCATTATCTCGGCCATTTTTTATTTTAGAGAAAAGTTTCTCAAATAAAACAAGCTTATTTTAGCGTATTCTATACGAAATATCATAAAAAGTACACGTTATAATAATGACGTCCCGTCGATGGTTTTTTTCGAAGTCCAAATGATATACAAGTTTCATGTCCAATCGGCCATTTTTTATTTTGGAGAAAAGTTTTTCAAATAAAACATGCTTATTTTAGCGTATTCTATAAGGTAAAATCATAAAAAATATGCTATATAATGATACCCCGTCGCTGGTTGTTTTTTCGAAGTCAAAATTATATACAAGTTCAGAGTCCATTATCTCGGCCATTTTTGATTTTAGAGAAAAGTTACTTGAGTAAAACACGCTTTTTTTAGCGTATTCTATACGGAAAAATCATAAAAAGTACACGTTATAATGACGTCTCGATATGCAAGTTCAAAGTCCATTATCTCGGCCATTTTTGATTATGAAGAAAAGTTTTAAAATAAAACACGCTTATTTTAGCATATTCTATACGGAATAATCATAAAAAGTACACGTTATAATGAAGTCCCGTTGATGGTTTTTTTTCGAAGTCCAAATTATATACAAGTTCAAAGTCCATTATCTCAGCCATTTTTGATTTTAGAGAAAAGTTTTTCAAATAAAACATGCTTAATTTAGCGTATTCTATACGGCAAAATCATAAAAAGTACACGTTATAATGGCGTCCCGATATACAAGTTCAAAGTCCATTATCTCGGCAATTTTTGATTTTAGAGAATAGTTTTTCAAATAAAACACGCTTATTTTAGCGTATTCTATACAGAATAATCTTAAAAAGTACTTGTTATAATAACGTCCCGTCAATGGTATTTTTTTTGAAGTCCAAATTATATACAAGTTCAAAGTCCATTGTCTCGGCCATTTTTGATTTTAGAGAAAAGTTTCTCAAGTAAAACACGCTTATTTTAGCGTATTCTATACGGAACAAATCATTAAAAGTACACGTTATAATGATACCCCGGCGCCATTTTATTTTTTAAGTCCAAATTAGTCCATGTAGTCAATCTTCAAAGTCCAGTAACTTCGATGTTTTTGGGTAAAAAAAATGTTTCTTATAAAACTTGCTTATTTTAACACATTCTATAAAATAAAGTATGTGTCATAATGACACCATTCCAACCAAAATAGTCCAAATTGTACTTAACCTTCAGGGCCCCATAACTTCGAAATTATTGAGTTTAAAAAAATGTGTTAAAGAAAAGTTGCTTATTTTTATGTGTTATATACGATAAGTTAATAAAAACAGCCTTATTATAACATCACACTGATGAAAAATTTATTAAGTCCAGCCCGGCCCTTTGCTAGTCCAACCGAGAGGCAGATAACGATATTTCGATTTTCGCGTTTCACGATAGCCACTCTGTAAACAAACCGCCTTGATGCATAAATTACATATTTATTAGTTACAAATTATCTGTGACAATTTGCCAAAATACTGTTTAAATGGTAAACTAGGTTTACCGTGGCACACAGATCCGCCGTTGCAGTCCCTTATGGACTACGTTTACATTAATTATCCTTAACTTACTTAAGTTTTATATTATTGCTTTCTTTACTATGAAAAATAAAGAAGAGCGACTGAAAAATCGCTGTTTGTCTTTGTCGCACTTATTACTACTATTACTATATGTATGCATAGAGTAATAATAGAAAACAAGCCGCTAGGCAGCCTGGTCGGCACATGAACCCCGCCCGCGCCTTACCCTTCCCCGCGCATGCCGTTTACGCAAAACAAGTTTTCATTCTGAAAAATAAAAATAATCCATTGATTATAATGACACAAATTTCAAACATTGTTTCGATACGCTTTTATAAAAATATTGATGTAAACTTTAATAACATTAATATTTTATTGTACTGTTAACAGGGGTCATACAAGAAAAAAAATTAAAGTAAATAAATATCATTGATTAATATGGCACAAATTTATTCAAATAATAGATACCGATATATTAGAAAGCACAGTACCTAATCGATCAACTCTAATTTTATATAGGCTTGTAAAACTCCACATATATGTGCTGATTGAACGTCAGTATTCCCATTGACGAAAGTGACACAAAACGCGTCCGTGCGTCAGTAACAACTTTGCTGTTACAGTGAAAAAACAATTTTGATCTCTAATTTTCTATTTAACGAATAATGTTAAAAAAAAGAAATGTCTAAGTTTCTGCCTACGCAACAACCTAGGATGACACAAATTATTATTATTAGCTAAGTTGGATGGCCTGAACTCTGTATGCGAATAATAAGCATCTTTAATATTATCGAAACTTCATAATTTATCGGTATGGGTCTATATACCTACTCTCAACAACCTAACCCCCGCATTACGCGACGCTCTTTCGGCAGTCGTCGTGGTAGTCGTTATAAAATTCATGCTAATTGCGGCAGGGAGTGACGGTCCATTGACGGTGTCACTCCGTAATGGCTTTTAAGAAATGTAATAAATAATTCTACGCAGCCGCCAGGTGACGCGCGAGTCGGATGTGGTGTAGGGGGCGAGAGTGCGGAGGGCATCGCATCGTTTTGGAAAAGGTTGTTTTTTGATCTACGGATGCGGGTAGTTGTTTTGTAGGCGGACCCAAAGTAAATATTCTACACATAAATTCGTACGCAAGCCCATATCTAAAGGTATTACCTAAAAAATATATCAACTGTAAAAGTTACTTTATCTACACTAACATTTTAAGTCCTCTAAAACGTGTTCGAAAATGGTAGGCAATGGCTAGCATTACCACAACCGATTTTACTATGATAAGCATTTTATCTGTGGCAGTACCGTAATTTTAACTTTACATGCTGAAATATTGATAGGTTATGACCAGGGCCCGGAATTAGGTGAGCTAAAATACCTAAAGTTCGCGAGAGGACATAATATAGAGTGGTTACAACCGGATGAAAATAATATTTTATTTGGATTCCGGGTATTCGATATTCATCCGGGCACTGCAAGTAATAGTCGTAATGATGAAAAATGGTTACATTGCAGCCATAAAGTTAACATTATAATAATAAATCTGAAAATGTGATATATATTTTAAATTAGTAATCTGTATTTTCCTATTCATTATCAATGCTTGTCAGAGTGGCGAATTAGCGTCAAAATAGTGAAAGCTACTAGTACTACTATAGTATATATATAGAAAGATAAGGAAACAAGTAGGTACTTAGTATTAATCCAAATAAAATATTATTTTCATCCGGTTGTAACCACTCTATATTATGTCCTCTCGCGAACTTTAGGTATTTTAGCTCACCTAATTCCGGGCCCTGGTTATGACTTTTGATAACATAATGTACACCGTGCCGCGCTCGCGCGTCCGCCGACACGCGCTCGCCCGACCGCCGGCACAATCGAGTTGGCCATGGCGGTGCAATGGCGGTCATTCTATGGTTTCCGAACATGGCATTTAGGATAAATAATATGAGTGTAGATAAAGCAGTGTATGCAACTGTACGTAATTATTGCGTAATAGTTACATAATACAAGGGCTGCTATTTATATATCCGGAAACCGGGATTACAATCTTCTTAAATAGCATATTTGACCTCCATGGTAAAATTTGAACTTTTTTAAGTACTGGCCGGTATATTTTTTCTTTCTTATTAATGCTCGTGTTTTGTTTTTGACGGGTTTTAAATGTCATCTCGCAGCAAGAATGGAACTCACTCGTGAAAATATTCGTGCTATGATTTATTATGATTTTCGGCGTGGTTTAACGCAACAACAGTGCATAGATCAACTAACTTCAACTTTTGGTGATGAAGCCCCATCTAAAACTACTGTGTATCACTGGTTTAGTGAGTTCAATCGTGGACGTAGTATGCTTACGGACGAAGCTAAGGCAAGTCGCCCGAAATCGGTCGTTGTACAACAAAATATCGAGGCTGTGCGAAAACTTATAATGGACGACCGACATGTTACGTACTGCGAGATAGAGGCGACTCTGGGTATTTCTATGACCAGCATTAATAGCATATTACATAATTATTTGGCTGTAAAAAAAATTTGTTCGCGTTGGATACCCCACAACTTAACAAAAGAGCAAAAAGATGCTCGCGTCGAATGGTGCAATAAAATGTTAAAAAAATATAACCGTGGTGACTCAAAAGCCGTTTATAACATCTATACAGGTGACGAATCCTGGATCTATGCATACGATCCCGAAACGAAGCAACAATCAATGGTATGGGTGTTTCAAAATGAGCCGAACCCTACGAAAGTTACTCGTGCAAAAAGTACATTGAAACAAATGGTGGGCTGCTTCTTCGGTATTAATGGCCATGTAGCTACAGTGCCACTAGAAAACCGTAGAACGGTTAATTCAGAGTGGTACACGACCATTTGCTTACCGGAAGTATTTGAACAAATTCGTAAAACTAACCAGCGACGAAGAATCATTCTTCATCATGACAATGCCAGCTGTCATACGTCACGCGAAACAACTCTATTTTTGGAGGGTCAAAATGTGGAATTAACGGGTCATCCGCCGTACAGCCCTGACTTGGCACCCAACGATTTTTATTTATTTCCAAATATAAAGAATAAATTACGCGGTCAACGATTTTCGACCGCTGAAGATGCTGTCGACGCATTCAAACAACACGTTATGGAGGTACCTCAGGCGGAGTGGCAGAAGTGCTTTAACCCATTTACGCCCGCTGTTCCCAATTGAGGACACTTTCTCAAGTACCCACATTTTTCTGCATATTTACGTTGCTTCTTAAATGGAGGTAAATTATCACTAACAATGAGTATGCGTTTGTGATACCATCCAGCGTTGTGTTGTTTATTGCATAAATTAATAAAAATCGCAGTTTTCTTCAAGTCATTGCGGCATTAAGTTTTGGTAACAAAGGTAAGTCTTATTTTTGTTATGTATGATAACAATTAAAATATTCTTGATTGATTTTCTGATAAACTATAGTTTCAAGTTATAAATAAGAATATGATGTTATGTTTCTTACCAATGTTAAAGTGAATATTCAGGTATTTTAGTATGATGTCCCCGTATGGGTCCAGTGGGGTGAAAGCTATGGTATAGTGTCCTCGTATGGGTCCAATGGGTTGATTGGTCATTTATCATTTATTTTATATTTTTAGGTCAAGTTTTGGCATGAAACCATGACGAAACGTACTTTTAATTTTTCCAACGAGTATCGAGGGCTTCAGGATGCTATCGAAAGTATTTTGAACGAAGAGGATGACCTTGATATTGATTATGAGATCGTTGCTATTCCCCCTGCACCAAGTGTTCTCACGGATAATGAAGAAGGCGATGAAGACGATGTTCTACATAACTTACTTCCGCGTGACATTCCCGGAAGGATTGAAGTGTTTGAGTCAAGAGGTGACGACGACGATGAATGGGATAGCAGTGACGATGAGCCGTTGCAAAGATACAGGCGAGTTGAAGAGAACCAAGAGCCAAGTTGGCGAAAATCTGATGGTTCGTATGTTGAAATGCCATCAATGATAAATAATGTCCAGCAACGAAAAGAAAACGTCGTAAATGAGCTCAAGCATCAAACACCAGTTGGAATTTTTGAAAAAATATTTGATGAAGAGATATTTGAGATGATTGTTATAAATACAAAATTATACGCCGCCCAACACAACAACCATGACTTTCAAATAACTGTTGAAGATCTTAAAATATTTTTCGGTATTTTAATATTGACAGGTTATCACTCACTTCCACGAGAACGATTGTACTGGTCTCTAGATGAGGACTGCAATGTTAGCCTAATTTCAAAAGCTATGTCTAGAAACAGATTTTTAGAAATAAAGAAGTTTTTGCATTTTTGTGATAACGAAGCGGCTGCCGGGTCTACCGATAAGATGTTCAAACTGAAACCCCTTTCTGAGTTGTTGATAAAAAAATTCCTTCAGTGGGGTGTAATTCATGATCTGCTATCTATAGATGAATCTATGGTAAAATATTTCGGCCGCCACCCAGCTAAGCAATTTATAAGGGGCAAGCCAGTGAGATTCGGATACAAAAACTGGATGGTAGCAAGTGCTGATGGATATTGTTATGCATTCGATATATACTGTGGTAAAACAGCAGGAAGAACCAATAACGAGCCCTTAGGATCAGCAGTTGTAAAGGGTCTGCTAGAAAAACTAAACTGCGACCCGCATGAGCATATTGTGTATTTTGACAACTTTTTCACAAGCCACGCATTGCTACGAGATCTAAATAAATCTGGTTATCGTGCAACGGGTACTGTGAGGGACAACAGGACAAAAAAATGTCCACTTATTTCTATAAAAGATATGAAAAAAAAGGTACGAGCAACGTATGATCATCAATTTGACACTGTCAATCAAATATTGTTTGTGAGGTGGCTTGACAACAGTGTGTGCACGATGGGTACTAATTATGATTTTGTCCATCCCTTGGGTAAAGTAAAAAGGTGGAGTTCTACAGAAGGAAGAAAAGTCGACGTAGATATCCCTTGCGTCTTCCAGAACTACAACAAAGGCATGGGCGGAGTTGATCAAGCAGACCAGTCAATTGGAGTGTACAGAATAGCTATACGAGGTAAAAAATGGTGGTGGGTACTTTTTACCTATATGCTAGATCTGGCAGTATCTAATGCATGGCGTCTCCATACTCTAGTCGCTGATGATGATGACAAGCTGGATCAACTCCAGTTTCGCCGTAGTATTTCACGACTGTACATGAAGCGAGAAGGTACTGAAAAACCCGATGGAAGACGTCGAAAACCTTCTTCAGTGGTACCAAATTTAAGTCAAGATGGTATTGGGCACTTTCCTCAGAAACTAACAAGCCAGCTCCGGTGCATAATATGCCATAAGAAAGCACGTTGGCAATGTAAAAAATGCGTCAAAACATTGTGCATAGAAAAAGGATGCTTTGAAAAACACCACACATAAACCCATTGGCCCCAATTGAGCACACCCTTTTTTTCAGGCATGTGAAATCTTTTTTCAGATTTTTTTTTGTGAAACTGGTTATTGAACTTCCAATAATTATATAAATCAAGGTTTTTTCAAAAATATATTGTTAGTTTGTATTTGGGTCTAAATGGGTTAAAAATTGGTTCACGCGAAAGCAAAAGTGCATGGATCATCAAGGGGAATACTTTGAAAAACAATAAAACCATTTTCAGCCGTGTACGTTTGTTTGTTTTTTTGTTTCCGGATATATAAGTAGCAACCCTCGTACAAGTTTATGTAGGTAACTGTTACGTAATAAGGGTCCTTAAAATACGAGTGTGGTTTTATGAAACGAGCCGCCCTAAACGAGTCACGTAGTATGGGTATGTTCCCTAAAATTCTCTTCGAGTTCTGAAATGTGAAGTCGATAAGATCAAAATCAATATCCGTTTAAGATACCACTGTTAAGATTGTTTCATAATCCATATATAAAATGAAATCAGTTCCTAGGAATTGGATCTACTTATATCAAGTAAAATATTTACCAGTTAATTGTGGGTAAATACTTAGTTTCCCATCACTCAGACCAAGCGCCGGCGTCAGACGCGACGTGCTCTTATCGTTCCCGGAATTCGTCTTTTACTAAGTATTTCACAAAAAAAGATATCTCTTTCGGAGGGCGACTTTGTTTTCTTTAATCATTGTGTGCAATTCGTTGTGTCGCGTGTCAGTTTAATAACAGAACCGAACCGCTGTTCATTTTCATTTAACGAGTGGAAATCTCTCGGACGTTTTCCATCATTGCAGTGTGGCCGTATTGTAACTACACTAATAATTTTGTTGCTAACTTCCATTTATCCTAGCGCCAATTTGACTGTGACCCTACGAGAAGCTAGTGGTTCGTGTAATATAATGAGCTTGGATATGTTCAGTCATCTGCAGAAGTAGCTTAGCGGTTCAGGGGCTTATAATAACCTCTACACACTTTTATACGTAACCCTGCAGCTAATTATTCATGTCCTTGGGTAAACATTATCATCTTGTAGTGATTTAAACTCACACGATTTTCACTCATTATTTTGATAAAACGGGACTTAATCGCGTACATCTACTTTTATTATTTTCCTGACGTTTCGAGCGTGTCCTAACGCTCGTGTTCGTAGGAAGACTGGCGAGGAATTGTATTCCGCGCAGGCAGGAGATGCTGATACAATTTCTCGCCAGTCTGCCTACGACCACGAGCGTTACGACACGCTCAAAACGTCAACAAAATAATAAAAGTAAGTATACGCGATTAAGTCCCGTTTTTGTCAAAATAATTATCGTCCTGCTCATAGACAGCTTGTCCCGGTCATAGACTTCTACTCTCACATTAGAGTTTATGCTTCACACGACACGGTAGCCCATTACGGATTGGGACTACGATAAATTTGATTGTATTCTGTAGTTCCTTATTTCAAGTCTCGTACACGAATGCGAATGTAATTGTGTAAGCAATACTTATTATACATATATCTACCTATCAGATAACGTATAAATGTGTAATACGTTAATCCATTACAGTCATAATGAAATTTAATGCCGCATGTAGCACTTATGCGTTAACATTAACCAGATGAAACAAATAAACACCCATAAAACTTATAATGTGACTAACATATCACCCGAAACTTTGCCAGACCAACTCCATCTGTAAAATGTAAATTAAAATTAAAGAGATGTCATAATGCACACATATACAGAAGGTATAGCCTGCTTCATCTGTGAAATCTAAATTAAAATTAAAGAGGTAACGTGCACACGGCAGTAGGTCGTATGTCTTTACTCAAGGCAGTGCGCCTGGGGGATCATCCATCCTCGTTAATAATTAACGTTGTCAAGTTGCGTACGTCACGCAGAGGGGGATGGCCTACTGGATTAGGGTTATCATTGGGACCGGGCCGATAACAGTGAACAAAACTTTAACAAATGACTCCGTTTATAAGTACCTATAATCTGTCTCTTTGTTAGTACTATTAACTTACTGTTTTTTTAATTGGTATAAAAGCAAGATTTAATAGCAGATTGTATCGGTTTCAATCCCTTCCATAGATTCAATTTATTGCAGGATACAGAATAACAGAACTCGCATCACAAATATCTTGAATTATGGTACTACTTACTATCTGTTTTTATACTACTATACTTAACTAAATATTATTATGACATAACAAGTAGTCTGGTAAGTACTCAGATATGTTATTAATTACATAGATAATTATGAAAGTTAATAATATGCACATCAACAAAGTAGTGTAATAATCACAACTGAAGGTCAGTGACTATAAGGCAAAATATGTTACATGTAACTCATACTTTTAGGTAAGTACTTTTAGGTACATACGTAAGATAAGTAAGGTACTCAACATGACTCTCACACGATATTGCTTTCATTCATCTAACAGTCAATTAACGTTCATTAACTACCAGAATAAAACAAAGCACCTGGTGTCCTAAAAGCGGTGTTCTTCGAAATTCGAAGGCAACAATAAAAATAATCAGTAACTGCTTCCACCGTCGCTAAGTACAGAACATTAACAATTCAAACACTTTCGTGAGCAATAAATTAACTCCGCCGTACACTGGGTAAATCAAAATGGCGTCGTACGTAATACTTCAGCACTTGATTGGTGTAAGTCAACACGGTACAGCGGTTGATAATGCTTTTACATAGGTAAGGTAGGAAAATTTGTTAAAATTTTATTAACGCACGGAGACATCTGCTACTTTACACTGTAGTGGAGTACGGGAACGCCTTTTTAACCTATAAAAATGACATAAATCACAAGTCCGATTTTATTTCGTGACCTGTTGGAATACTTGGAATACGTTAAGTACTAATAATAAAAAAATATTTTCTAACAATTGTTAGCATTGCGCTAGGTATAATACATGTATTTGTTTGCTATACATAGAAAAGATTATTTAAGTTTTATTTTTCTCCACCAGGCTATCGCTTTTTACTATTGCAACATAACTTCACATTTTATAACGGTTTTGTCAAGAGCATATGTCGTCTTAGCCATTTGTAATTCGTTTAGAATTACAAATTGTTTTCGATTATGGTCACATAATCTATTGACCAAACTGTTCTAAAATGACAGATGATGTTGGAATAGTTGAATGCAAAGGAAAATATATCTTGTATAATCTTTTCTTGTTGTTATTAACAAATATCTATATAATACCTAGCGCGACGTCAAAAACTGTTAGAAAATATTTTTTACTATAAGTAATCATATCATATTATCTAACTAAAAAAGAAAATCGCACTTATGAGTTATCGAAGCTCAAAACTGTTCGCGTACTGTGTGTACGGGCTCAATGGCGAGCGTCCGGCACATTTTGCGGTGCGTTGCGTCCATCGTTGCGTCAACTCTCTAAGCAATTTACATTTCCATTGCCCTGGACTTGAACGTTTGCTTAGTTTGCACACTATATAAATAGACAAGGATTTTTTGCTATCAGAACGGCTAATAACAATAAATATATGTCCTCGGATTGAGCTGAAAATTATCCACAAATCTGAGCAAAATTCAACAACGTTTCGACTTCTTTACAGCGCTCGTGGTCACGGGATAGAGAGCTCGAAACGTTGGGAGATTTAAAAATAAGTGATAACACGCGATTAATCCATTTAATTACAACAACCATAATGAATAATCATCGCGGCAACATAAGACAATATTATGTAATGCCTGATTTAAAAATGAATACGTAACCGTGGGAATTTTATGATTATACCTTGCAAATAAAAAATTGTTAAGCTATTGTAGCACTAGAGCGCCCTAAGACCCTTCAAACATAGGTAATTTTTTGTTGTCAGGTATTTGGTTGTCAGTCGAGTCTAAGCCAAATATCTGTAGTAAAACTCCGCAATATGGTTTAACACATAATTTATTTGTTAACTATGGTAGCAGTTACACTTACACCAGTAGAGTAACGTGTGGCGATACCACACACCGTGTGGTATCGCCACACGTTACAAACAACTCAAGATCAACGTCATACAATTCCCGACAACCTTGCACGTCCGAACCGTACGGCCGTTACCACCAGAATCCCCCGCCAATGCTCCCACCTGCCGCCAGAACCACCAATCCCCACCGACCGCTACCGTCCA
The DNA here is from genome assembly GCA_947086415.1 of Pammene aurita. Lineage (NCBI taxonomy): Eukaryota > Metazoa > Arthropoda > Insecta > Lepidoptera > Tortricidae > Pammene > Pammene aurita. The sequence continues at coordinate 17,350,199 of OX352290.1, forward strand.
ACCCGTTTTTCAAATTACCCCTCCCATAATTTGTAAATTAATTTAGTCAAATGACCTTACATATCTAAGCCAAAGCTAAAAACGAGGCCGCTAAGTCCATCGCTCGCTTCCAGCCGTGACTCGGCCCAGCCACAGCAGTTGACTGTTTCCCTTGACTTCCTGCGTTCTACTTCCTGGAGACGTCACAGCCTGTTGTTCGGCATGTGACTTCCACCGTATAAGAACCGTTTTTTGCCGATTCTGAAAAATATACGGCGTTTTGGAATTTGGGGTTTATAAACTGGCTCGGTTTCAAATAGAGGCGGTGTTGTGTAATAATGGTCTAGGGGGTCTATTAAAAAACAAGATTTATGGATTTATTTTAAATTTATATTGAACAAATTTGTAAAAGTGATCTTTTCTAGACAACAAGTAAGATAGTAAGGATTTACAAACAACAACATGCACCGGAGCAATGGGCAGTACGTATCACCTTGGAACTAATTTCTTACATTGGCAATAATTTTAATGACAGAATGATATGCATGTGTGAGTGGATTTGATAGGCTGTCAGTATCATTGAGGCGGTTTCTTGAATAATAATAGTGTGGAATATTATATATAATAAACGACAAAAAAATCCCAAAATTATCCATAGTCAAGAGCGAAACATTGTAAATAGTGTATATAATAAACTGCACTAAATAATACGCTCGGGAAATGAAACTTTTTTTGCTGTGAAACATTTTCAAATTAACATCAGAGCTGACAGGTAAACAAATCAAGATGCCACCATACCAATACGCTCTATGACTATACTGAACTGTTGCCATATAGATGAGAATAATAGCGCCCTCTTGACAATAATCATATATTTCTGGTCAGCTTTACATACATTACATTAAATATTAAATATATGTACTTATAGCTCTACGAATATTATTTATTTAATTTCATAAGAGAATTTGACGTGCGTAAGAAACATTTTAATTAAATTCCAAATAAATGCAACGTAACCCTTGCAACAGAATTCTCCATTTTAAATCATCGCCCTTCTCGGCACTTCTCCATTTGCGAAATAGCCGCCCGCCTATTAAATGTCTATTTTTCACATTCAAAACGTTCTCGCCCCCTTACGAAACAGTTGATTTTTAAGGGTTTGCATTAGGGTTGCAAAGATTTGGGCCGTTTTCAAGAACGGCGAGATTTCTATAGTGGCTGTTTAGATAAATGAGATTTCAGCTTTGTGCTACCACCGTTTTACACAATGGCGAAGGGGAGAATGTGTGAATTTGGATTAAAGAATATTTTGATTAAATCATCAAATTCAAAATCAATATTTTGAAATAAGCTGAAACTATTAATTCGTAGTACAATAATATTGGATTCAATTCTGTGTGAGTACTTCCATTATTACCACTTGTCAGGTTAAACGTACTACTTCGGTACGTCGGTAGGTACCCATTTTTCATTTCCGTTTTTTTTAACGACTTTCGTCATTATTTCGTCCATTCCAAAACATATTGCGCATGATTTGCTGGGGTTTTCCAATATATTTTTTTTTACAAGTAGGTTATTTTATACGCATAAAATACAATAAGTACACAATAAAAGAACACAAAATGTTACTGGACCATATTATTACTGGATCATATTCTATCTGGCGTTAAGTATGCAAAACGGGTATTAAAAAGACTTTGCTTGAAAATTATTCCGAAGCAACATGCAACTCCAATACACCTCCAACATCGGTTGATTATTTGTTGTGTCGGAGTTTTGTTAGAGATATATTGTGTTTTTAATGTATTGCTTATGTATATTAAAGTTAGAATAGCACTAAGTTTCGGAACCGGTTTTCGCTAAAAACCCCGAAATAACCCAATACATTTAATTATTTCATGGTTTTTATGTAGAATTCAATATTATATTAAGGTAATGACTTCGTATTATAAGATTTTTCGACTAAATATAAAAAGAAAGAACAAAATACCGGCCACGTGCGTGTCGGACCACGCATAATGGAGGGTTCCGTACCTATCGAGAAAACTAATATCAAAACGTTGTATCTGCATATGAAATAAGTTTTTTTGGACTTCTTTGGACTCGAAAATGCTTTATCGATAATGTTCAATACAATTTTCGTTGAAAGAATATACAATAATGTATCTTCTCAAAAAATCATGTTGTTTTGTATCTCTGGTTCAAAAGTTACAGGGGGGGGGGGAACCATGTCTTAAGACTTTTAAAGAGAAACCTCAATGTTATTTTTAAAGGATATATGGAGTGCCCCCCTAAAAATCTTTTTTTCAGTAATTATACTACAAAACTAAGTAGCGGCATACAAAATACACCTTATATAAAAAAAATATTAAGATACGTCTTAAAGTTTCCGAGTAAAACGGCTGTTACATATATACGGACATAACGAAAACATAAAGGTTCCGTTTTTGCCATTCTGGCTACGAAACCCTAAAAAAGTAAAAACGGTATTTTAGTATGGAGCAAATACCGGTTTCCGAGACTTCTATGGCGCACTGTTTTTCAACAAACAATCCTGCTGGAAAAAGTAAAGTTACCAACTGATTAGCACCTTCAAAAACAAAGTAAAAGTAACAATCCTAATAGACGTTTCAAAAAAGCCAAAGGCGTCTAATAATTTATTCAGTCCTGAAACTAAAAGTTCGGTTGCGGGTGTCTGTCAAAGAAAGAAATATACTGAAGCGTCCCGGCTACATTCACTCGGAAAGTTGAGTAATATTTTATTACTTAATGGAACCTTTGACTTCTTACATATTTTGTTATTTCATTGTACTCTAAGAAATAACTAGGCATCGGAGTTTTTGTCGCATGGTAAGACTAATAGCAAGCTATGGAGTCGACATTTGCCATAAATGTAAACTCTTATTCACTCATACTCATTTATTTAATTTATCTTAAAATGCCTTTATAGGCCAAGAAAATAATTTTTTTTTGAAGAATTAATTCCCAGCAGGCTGGAAATCGTTTTAATACCTTCATGTCGTCCTAAATGCATGTAATCCGAGTTTGCCCAATCCCAAGAGGTGTGCATACCTTTTTAGCGAAAATTTTGCTCTTTGTCAGGTTTTTGCTTGTAGCTCGAAAACGGTACGTCCGACGGAAAATGTCATGTATATCAATATTAAAGAGGGTTAAATTCTGCCTCGAATGAGTATCTTTACTTCTAATTCGGTTCAGCGGTACAGCCGAAATCAAAAGTTATATACCGGGAAAATGTCTCATTTAATTGAAAAACTCATATTTTGACTTCCATACCACATATCTTTGAAACAGATGACTCCTGGTGAAAAACCTATAGAATAAAAGTTGAAGACAATATAATTTCACGTTATATAGACATTTCAATTTTCAAATTCAGTCATTTTGAAAGACTAAATTTTGGCATGAATTCAAAAGCGGTTTTTTACTAATTCCTTCTAAGTTGCATATTTTCCAAAAATATGAGTTGTGAGGCGTACATTTAATGCATTGTTACAACTAAGAACATTTAGGTGCAAATTTCTAAAATGTACCCAATCAGAAAACTATTTATACAGCGTGTTTTTTTTTATTTCCGGTAATTACAAGGGTATATTCCTGAGCTTAACTTAGGTTTATTTCTCAAAGACGCCAGTGTCCTAATTAGCTCCAGTTCTGAGGTAATCGATATTTTATTAATGCCTTCTAATTCTGTAAACCTACATTTAATTTTTTTTTACTCTGAGAACCCACTACAAAATGATTCACCTGTGTGTTAAGTCAAATAGGTTCATTAGTTGTTGATTGATTCCCCAATCTGTAGGTATATTAACTCAACTAAACAATTGAACATTATGATATATCAATGAAATTTCGAATATTAACAATCCTATAGATACAAAGGGAACATTGTAACGGTATACGTTACACAAGTCTATTGTTATTGTATTGAAAATTGTATAATTGAAAGAAAAATGAAAAAAATTACCGCAACGAGCAAGATTCGAACTTGCGACCTTTCGAAACATCGGTCCGAATTTTTCCATTTTTCTTTCAATTATAAAATTGAAATTTTGATTGCAGACGTTTCTGCTTAGTACAAAATTAATATTGTATTGTCTTAACATACAGTTACATGACTTTATAGCGGATTCTCAGACTAAAAGAAAAAATTACACAATCAGAAAGACGAAAAAGAACTATCGATTACCTCAGAACTGGAGCTAATTAGGACACTGGAATCTTTGAGAAATAAACCTAAGTTAAGCTCAGGAATATACCTCTGAATTTACCGGAAATAAAAAAAAACCGGCCAAGAGCGTGTCGGGCCACGCTCAGTGTAGGGTTCCGTAGTTTTCCGTCCGTCACAGTAAGTGTCCCCACTTAAGAGTTAATAACACCGCCATGTAGGATACGATATGAGAGTTCCACGTACAGCGACATCTATCGGCAAATTAAGTAAACTATTGCGCGAGCTTAAAGTATGGAAGATGATTTTTATGGAATAATTCTTTATTGCGTGAACCGATTTTCACCGTTTTTACTTTATTTGAAAGCACGTCATTTCATTGTTAATTTGTAGAAATTACAAGTACAATAAACACCTGCTTATACGGTTAAATTACAAACTTAGTTCAGAAATTATTTTGTAATTTTTTTTCATAAACTATTCATCCTATTAAGTTCAAAATAATTTTCCTAGAAAGTTTTTATAAAGTTCTACTTTTGAGATTTTTTTCATATTTTTAAAACTTATGGTTCAAAAGTTAGGGGGGGGACGCATATTTTTTTACTTCTGGAGCGATTATTTCCGAAAATATTTACATTATCGAAAAATGATTTTAGTAAACCCCTATTCATTTGGAAATACCTATCCAACAATATATCACACGTTAGGGTTGAAATGAAAAAAAAAAATCACTCCCCACTTTACGTATAGGATAGGGGAGGTACCCTAATATTTTTTTTTTTTCCATTTTTTTTTTTACAACTTTGTCGGCGTGATTGATATACATATTAGTACCAAATTTCAGCTTTCTAGTGCTAACGGTCACTGAGATTATCCGCGGATGGACGGACGGACGGACGGACGGACGGACGGGCAGACATGGCGAAACTATAAGGGTTCCTAGTTGACTATGGAACCCTAAAAAACACGGTGTATAAATAGTTTTCTGATTGGGTACGTTTTATAAATTTGCACCTAAATGTTCTTAGTTGTAACAATGCATTAAATGTAGGCATCACACCTCATATTTATGGAAAATATGCAACTTAGAAGGAATTAGTAAAAAACCGCTTTTGAATTCATGCCAAATTTAGTCTTTCAAAATGACTGAATTTGAAAATTGAAATGTCTATATAACGTGAAATTATATTGTCTTCAACTTTTATTCTATAGGTTTTTCACCAGGAGTCATCTGTTTCAAAGATATGTGGTATGGAAATCAAAATATGAGTTTTTCAATTAAATGAGACATTTTCCCGAATTAGAAGTAAAGATACTCATTCGAGGCAGAATTTAACCCTCTTTAATATGATATACATGACATTTTCCGTCGGACGTACCGTTTTCGAGCTACAAGCAAAAACCTGACAAAGAGCAAAATTTTCGATAAAAAGTTATGCACACCTCTTGGGATTGGGCAAACTCGTATTACATGCATTTAGGACCACATGAAGGTATTAAAACGATTTCCAGCCTGCTGGGAATTAATTCCTCAAAACACTTTTTATAGATCTTATTTGCTTGGCCTATTAGAGCGGTCGGTCGTGTATAATTATCTTAGTCGAATTATATAAAAGAATATTGTTCTATTAGATTATGAATTCATTTATTATCAACTTCAACTATTTTTACTTACAACTGTACACAGAACATTAATAAGTTTTTGATATTTTGCACGGATAGTGCTGCATACATGCTTCTCGCTGGCAAAATTTTAAAACGAAAATTTTACAATATGAAACATATTACGTGTTTAGCACACGCACTCCATCGAGTTGCAGAAGAAATAAGATCTGAGCATGACGATTAACTTCGTCATGCTCAGATCTTATTTCTTCACTTTGGTCTCAAACGTCAAAAAGATATTTCTCAAATCGCCACAAAGTACGAGGCTATTTAAAGAGATGGTTCCCGATGTGCCATTTCCCCCGCAACCAGTAATAACGAGGTGGGCTACTTGGCTGAGTGCTGCTTTCTATTATGAAACTTATTATGAAAAAATAAAAACTGTTATATTTGAATTAAATAGCAGAGAAGCTATCACAATATCAAAAGCCCAAAAGCCCAAGCCGCATTGTCGAACGTAAATATCCAAAGAGAACTAAGTTTTATAAAGGATAACTATGAACTTATTGTCGAGTCGATTACGTTAGAATGTACCAACATATCCATAAAGCAAACTTTCCGTATATTAGACAAAATTTGAAGCATTTTACATGTTTCGGCCCTGAAACAGTTCAAGATAAATTGGATAAAGTACTCTACAGAAATCCGGACCTCGTAGAGGTTAGAGCCATGGCAAATTCTCAGCAATTCGAAAGAATATTAGAATACGCGACGTTAACATCAGTTGATGTAGAAAGATCGTTTTCTAGTCACAAGTGGATATTGGATCATCATAGAACCCGATTTACCCCCGAAAATATGGAAAAGGTCGCAGTTGTTTACTCATTTCATAACTGTAATTATGAAAAGGATGATGCATATATCATGTCATATCAGGACTTTGTAGCTTCAAGTTCTATGGAAATTTCAACTAATTAAAAGATCCAACATTCTGTTGCCTAAAATATGTATTGGTTCTCATTTCAACTAAGTCCGGATGAATTCATAATTGTAAATGTAAATATCAGTTTACGTGCCTATGTCTAAATCTTCAGATGTACTGTAAAACGATACACCTGCGAATAAGTAATTCGCCACTAGTGTGGACTAAAACATTCCCTTCTGCCGTGTTTTAATTCATCGCATCGTCATTCGTTGCGAATTTCCTACTTTTGCACTTATATCGCGATGTACTAAGCTCGTTTTATTTTTATACGTCTACTCGTAGTGTCCTTGTAAAAATGACGACTGCGGAACCATATGTTGAGCCTAGCCCAACATGTTCTCCTATTTATTATATACATATTTTTACGTGTTTTAATGTATCTTTTGTTTGGTGTAATACTTATTTTCCAAAGATAACAATAAATAATCGTTTCTAAACTCGTCAACGTTGTTGTCCTTCATTACAAAAAAATACCTAACTAATTAAATAAATGAGTATGAATAAGAGTTTACATTTATGGCAAATGTCGACTCCTGCTATTAGGCTTACCATGCGACAAAAACTCCGATGCCTAGAAAAAACACTAGGGTATTAACTATTAAAACTACTTCTTCTATATAAGTATTTGTTTTTACCAAATTAATGAACACCGATGGCCCTATTTCTTATGACAAACAGTTATTTCACGTACAGACATACTATTTAAGTAGGTACTAAATATAATGTGTAGGTGTTGGTACCTATTTTAATGCAATAACTATTAAAAATATTTCCTTAATAAATTATGGCAGAAGTCAGACTGCTGAACACCCCATGGGAGTTCTTCCATATCCAGACTGACGTGTTGTATGATTATTTAAATTAATACAATTTTCATTTCGCATGCGAAAAGTCTGCAAGTGTGGTTTACTAGAATACTTAGACTTTTTTATCAAAATACCAAAACAATGACACTAATAGTATATTAGGTAGGTACCTAGCTAGTGAATTACACAATCATCTAAAATAGGTCATCGATGCGAAGCAGCCATAAAAGATTTTTCGTAATTATTTTCATTGTCCTTCGTTACAAACATTATTTAAGGGGTATACTACATGTGGATCATCTTTTTACTAAATCTTTTTAACCTTTAGTGGGAATTTGTGTTTCCTTTGTATTAAATGTACAGTCGCCCTCATATATATCGGAGCGGCCAAAAAAATTATATAGATAAATAAAAATATTTGAACATGCACTTTAATGCCTTGACAATAGAGGCGTTGTTCAGATATTCGTGAGCACTTTGGCCGCTCCGATATATTTGATGGCGACAGTACGTATATCTAATAAACATACACAAAAATCACTTGCCGGGTGCAATATAAGCAAAACTGGGGAATCGCTTTACTACTTGAAGGGAAAAAAAAAACTATCTGGAAGGTCTAAGTGATAATCGTTTAGGGGTAACGCCGATCAAAAATTAAATAATGTATGGAATCACTTTGATTTTTGGTTCGCAGGTCGGAAAATGCAAAATCCATTGCTACCAGCTGAGATTTCATTTAGATAATGTTTGTGCCTTTCTATTTTCGGTGTACATAAGTTTTTGATACCTTTTCGTAAAATGCATATTTTAGAATACGTGGCCATTACCCATTTCTTTCATTTGCTGGTTTTGTGACGTAGAAAGAGGCTTAATTAGGCTATCAATCTCGATAGCTTAGTTTGATAATAACTGTATATATTCCTAGTTACAGTAACTCCCACTGAGTTACTGTGACTAAGAATTGATTGTCTCCCGATTTGTATGATCATAAGGCATTTACCACTGTGTTACCATCTTTTTACATTAATACATATATTAACATATATTAAATGTTGGTTAACAAATTCCTATTATTTAGGTCAGGTACAATTGGTGAATTCAATTTTATACATGAAATTCAATAGATTAATGGGCACGAAAAAGTAGAATGAGCCGTTTAATTTACTGACAAGACCAAAACCAAAATTTTCATTACCGTGTTTGTTAGTTTAGCTAGATGTCATCTAACTCTTATCTATGCCCCACATAGAAGAATAGTAATTGGACGCTATCAATCGGCCGACCGAATGCGGGCGATCCGTCGCCTGTTGCTATCGACATACGCATTTGTTTCTATAAGGGCCGCCATTTTTTACCTCCTTACTGATTGACAAATGTTATCTATATAAACTGTAGTGCCTGATGATTTACGAGCACCTATACAGTACATAAACCAATAAGTAGATAATAACAAACGTCAGATTAAATAAATAAATAAAAATAAATCAATATTATGGGACAATCTTACACAAATCTGAGCCGACCCCACCTGAAGTGGGATGGAGCAAGGAAGAAGAAGAATCTTACACAAATCAACCTAGTCCCACGGTAAGCTCAATAAGGCTTGTGTTGTCGGTACTAGGCGACGATATATATAATATATAAAACATCCATAACTCAGGAACAAATATCCGTGATAAACACACAAATTAATGCCCTGACCGGGATTTGAACTCGGGACCTCCTGCTTGTCAGGCAGGGTCACAACCGACTAGGGTACGAGGCCGTTAGCCGATTGGCGCTAATGTAATTCAAATTCTTGATAATTAATTTAGTAGGAAAATCATTAAGAATTAGGTGTTACATCCATTTGCACGATGGATAGATTATACATATCAAGTTGACCATCCCAATATGAATATTATCTTCACTTGAATGTCCACCCCCGAACCTCAATCTGTTTTAAACAATCCAACTTATTATGCTAATCACGGAACAAGTGCCTATCTAACGTGACTTTTTAAATGGAAATTAAAAATAAAAACAACTTTGAATTGGGTGTTTTATACACACGCTATGGCACAATTAAGGTTGTTCACGGGTGCCACAGAATTAATTTAGGAAACTATAAGGACAGCTACTGATTGTGAGGCGATAATCGCTTCATCTGGTTAAGATTTGTTTTGTGAAAACAAAAGCTTTAATGCTTACTAGCATTAAAGCTTTGAGGAACATTTTAAATGTAGTTAGTTGAAATTTTATGTTGACAGGCTCAAATAATAAGGTTGACTTTAAAATATAGGTAAAATTATTTCAGGTCACGATTAAAACATCACAAAGCAATTAAAATTAGATTTTTTAAATTATGTATTAGGTACATGCTGTACAAAAAACGTATAAATTTTAAAATAACGTCATAAAATTGAGAACTTACATTATCACTTTTTTATTGCGGTACATTTTTAATATGTTCGAATCCTTAAATGCTTTATCACTTTCCAAAGTAAATTACCCCGAAGTCAAACGACCACCGGCAGGTAATGTTGCCGTTTATGAAAATCATAAATTCTACCTTTACAACTTTATGTTAAGATACGTAAGCAAATGTTTGCCAACCTATCAACAGATTTATGATCCAAAAAATGCTCGGTTTAATGAGGAGATAAAAATATGACGTTTTGATAAGTGTTTATGGAAGTTTCATGCCCGTTTATTTATTTTAACGATACATCCATACGTAAATATTTGAAAATGAAACATCGTTTGTGTTAAAACAAATTACAACACAAATTTTAAATCTTAGCAGCAAAATGTATAAGTTCAGTTTATTGCGTATTGCTAAAATATATGTTACTATGAAATGAATAAGAGAAGACAGACATTTATAAGCATAAATATGTTAAAGTTACTTAAGTGTGTTAAGTTAGTTAATAATTTGGTCCCTGTTCAATTAGGGGATAAATAATATGACATTTTGAAACATGTTCGTGGAATTTTCGTGCCCGTATTTTAACGATATATCATACATAAATATTTTTTCAATTAACATAAATAAAACAATTAATTTTGTATTAAGCAGAACGTCTGCTAACGATACCACAATGCTTAAAAAAAAATACAAAAGCAAAACATAAATAAAATTTCAAACTTTGCTTCAAATATGGCATTTTATCACATACTCTGAAAAGTTTTTTTGAGGTTACTGAATATGAATATGACTTATGATGTTTATTTGAAAACTATGTTACAGTTACATATTAATCTGGTCCATGTAAGTACTTGGCCAATTAGGTCTCAAAAAAAAACATTAGAAAAAGAGCAAATATATTACGGATGATTAATACTCTTCAATGTCTTCATAGTGTACTGCAACACAGATACTAGGCAAAAGGCACATACTCGTACCTAAAAGTAATGCTTGGTCTTACTCATCCACTAAATGCTCCCCTACTAGGATCACTTTACCATAGACAGCGCTGCTATAACGAGTTTACACATCCATTATATCGACGCACAAAAAAGGGAAACGTAAAGAGGTTTGTTTATCCTTGTCACACGTTCGGCTCCTTTGCCTGAGATAAAAGTGTGTTTGTTTTAACACACTAGCTTTGAAGTGCGAGATTATTTTCGCGTGAAAGTTTCATTATTGAAGTGTAAATATGGCTTCGTTCATCAATGAAGTTTTAACGTATATGACCGAGGATAAGTGTAAGAAGACAGTTGAGAGTTGTAAGTTCAAATGCTGTGTTATAATTTATGCTTTGATATTATTTAAAATTTGTGTAATATGAGCATATCGAAAGTTTTGGAAATATGTAAATACACAAATACTCATTAACGCACACGGATACTTACTAAACCAAACAAATAAAAATACACCTAGACGTTTCTCCTGTCATGTTTATGTTCCCAAATAATTTAGTAAAAAAAAAACATAAACCTATTAATTTCTATAGCTTCACATTAATGAAGTATGATCTGTATGCTAGTTTGCCACCGTCGTGGGATAAAAAAATGTATCTGAACTATACTATTTGCAGTAATTTCTAATAATAGTAGATTGTACACCAAGGGGATAAAGCACTGTTTTATGTCACAGGCGCAATATTGAATCCTGAACGTAACGAAGGACTCCAGATTTTACTCCCGAGCGCAGCGAGGGGGTTATGAGTTAATTCCCGAGCGAAGCGAGGGAATTAAGACTGAGTCCTGAGTGCAGTGAGGGGTTCAAGCGCGCCCGTGACAAAAACAGCTTTATCCCCGAGGAGTATACTCTACTTTTCTCACCTCTTGCGAGACAATAATTTAGCTAAGGCTACTAGAAACGGATTTTTATTAAAGTAAATCAAAAGTAAAAACCGGCCAAGTGCGTGTCGGACCACACATAGGAGGGTTCCGTACCTTCAATGTAATAAGAACCAAACTAATACCATAAGGTCGTATCTGGTGCCTATGGTATATGGAGATAACTCAAAAATGGCTAAACCGATAATGAATAAAACAATTTGCGTAGAAATTATATGATAAGACGCATCTCCTCAAATTTTTTCATATTTTTTGGACTTACGGTTCAAAAGTTACAGGGGGGGCACAAGTTTTCTGACTTTCGAAGCGATTATTTCAGAAAATATTTACTTGATCACAAAATGGTCAAAGGAACCTCAATGTTATTTTTAAAGACCTATCATTGATGTGTCACATGTTGATATTTAGTAAAAAAAATTGTTACATGTATGGAGCGCCCCCCCCTAATTTTTTTTTTTTCAAAACTACATAACTAAGTAGCGGCATACAAAATACACCTTATGTGTAAATTTTATTCAGATACGTCGTATAGTTTCCGAGTAAAATGGCTGTGACATACGCATGGACAGACATACAGACAGACATGACGAATCCATAAGGGTTCCGTTTTTTGCCATTTGGCTACGGAACCCTAAAAATTGATTCTTGATACACTAGTCCATTTTATTCGAATTTTATCTTCAATTTTTATAGAACCTGCAGTTTTACTCCGTATACTGCAGCGTCTTATGACACTCGCGGCATTTGTTTTAGGTATTTAAAAAAGGTAGCCAGCACGATTGTCCGAATAAATTCGATTTTCAAATCAGTTCGACGCGGCGGCGCGGGCCCCGGCTGGCGTCGCGGGGCTGTGCACCGTGCGGACTATACCAAATTAGACTTTAAGCACATAACAATAAGAACTATGGGAAGTGAAATCACATTATTAACCAGCGGGTTATAATGAGATTTAGTACAACATTATAACCCGGCTAAAGCCAAGGGCTATAATGATTTGCTTTCGGTGAGGTTTGCATGATATATAATTTGGCATTGTCGAGCATGGTGTGAAAAGGCTTTTAAAATTCTTACGATTTCCGAAAAACAATTGAAAGCAGCCTAAGGGCTAAAATTGCGATAATATCGGTTTCATCAAATTATTTTAACAAAATACCTAATGATAAAAAACATAAAAGTGCGATATAAAATCTATGCGTTATTAAAATCTTGGATATCATAATAAGAGATGATTTATTATTCATCCCGCTGCTCAGCTCCATGCTGGCTTCAACGTCACCGGCGATACTAATTTTATTTTACTGACGAAGATAAGGTATTAGCTTTATACCTATAAATTCTCTATTAAAAGCTTTTCAATCTAATGATAATGACTTTCGTAAGAGAAACCGTATTTCTACTTTTTATGAGAGTTTATTTGTACTTAGAAATGTTTGGATTGTAAAAGAGCATGACTGCATAATTGTATGGTTAGGTTAAAATACGGTAAAAAAATTAAATATTTACTTAACAAATAAAAACACAAAATATATTTTTCCTCGTTAAGGCTTGAAAAATCTCGTAGCTTTGATTAGGTACATTAAATTTATGTATTACAAGTACTTATAATTATAAATAAAATACAGAACATTACAAATAACTATTTATTTTTCTGAAATAACCCCGAAGTCTGAGTATCGTAACATAAATATAAAACTGAAATACCGTTTAGTTACATCAAGTTATTTACCAACTATTAACAAAAATGTATTTTCTAAGATAACTGCTACGTTCCACAAGTACATTGTTCATCGTCATAATGTCACCGCGTTCTTACAAGATACGCGTTCTATAATAAAGTTCATTGATAATATAATGAAAGTTCGAGGGGCGTGTGGGCACACACCGAGACAGTCACGGCGCATTGCCTTCAGGCGCCACGGGACGATTCATTCCGATATTTTGTAGCTTATTAGGGCTTGTTAGAAGACAGTCTAACATTACAAAGAAAGTGAGACATAGGTGGGTGAATCAACTTTTAGAAAACGGCCATTTTTCTACATGCTCCTGTAAACATAAAATTTTAGAAAAACGCATAGTGTTGACAATTCTTTGTACATGTCTGTTAAGTCAGACTACTCGTACTAAGCCAACATTTCTGTGTACGTATAAGTTCACGAAAATATATATTTTTTAATTATTTATGTATGGTAACGCAGAAGAGCACGTTGTCCCCAAATTTTGTACGAAAAATGTGCATTTTCTCCTGCGTTACCGGTATTATTTGAGAATGAAGGAATATTTGATGCATTTAATAGGTGTGATCTTGTAATTAGTATCGCTTTGTAGTTAGTATCATCCTAAAGTCGTCTACTACGTTTTTATATCCTAAAAGTTGATTCACTCAGGTACCAAGTTCTTGTAAGAAGTAGCTATGCCCTGTGATTAACCACACGAGTAATACAAGTATACATATCTAAAATGAATTTAGCAGCAGGCTGTTACGGGGTCCACCTCTGCTAGCCGACCGAAATGACCCCGACTAACCGACTGATTTGAGTACCCAGTTGGAATAAATAAATAAAAACCGGCCAAGTGCGAGTCGGACTCCTGCACCGAGGGTTCCGTACAAACCTGTAGGTATATAGGGGTAGTAACTTCAAAATTATATATATATATATTTTTTATATGATGTAACAAAAAAATTACGGTTTTCGCAATTTTTCCTTTATTTGTGCTATAAAACGTTGCTTCGTACGAAATTTCAAGATTCTGAGTTCACGGGAAGTACCCTGTAGGTTTTGATTCCCTTGCGAGTTTCGAAAATTTGCTGAAATTTGCGGCATAAACGGCTGTATCTTTTGATTGCGTTGGCTTAGAAGTTTGATTTTTTCACAGCTCCAAGGGACAGTAGACCTGAGTCTTTCAGCTTGATACCTTTACGCGTTCCTGAGAAAAAGGGTTTTGACAGACAGATAGACAGACAGACGGACAACAAAGTGATCCTATAAGAGTTCCGTTTTTTTCCTTTCGAGGTACGGAACCCTAATTAAACTTAAAAACACAAAATATAGCACGGATAATATTCCAAAGCATTAAACTTTAACTAAACGCGACTGCACAGCATAGATATGCAATAGTACTTACATTGATACTGCACCAATCATGCAATTATGTACCTTCCCTAATTTAAAATAAGGGTAAATTGTTTTGAATTTGTATTCACTTATGCATGACTGGTTGACATTAAATGCAGCAACCGAATTGCCCTAAACATGGGAGGCCTTCAGCCATTATTACTACATGGATAGGATACATGGTGACATATCCGCCTAGGGACGTGAAGGGTCCTCTTGTTTTGTATTGCCACAGAATAAATGTAGCTGTGTAATCAGCTGTGAACAGTTGATTATTTTAATGCATTGTCTGACGCCATGGCGTCCGGGAGGAAGTGGACATATTAAATTGTGTGCCACATCACTGACCATGTGTTGGAAAATGTGATCAGCTGTGTTAGCTGAAGATTAATATTAGTATAATATAAATGGTTTTTTTTTCAATACCACGACGGTGGAAAACTAGCATACGGCCCGCCTGAAGGTAAGCAGCTACCGTAGGTTATGTGTCACATGCGCGTTGCCGACCCTTTACAGGGAGGATTCCCTGTGTTGACGGCGAAAAGAACAAGAGGGTCCCTCATCGTCAACATACTGGGTCCTCATTGAGCTCTCTGGCAACCTTACTCACCAGCAGGAACACAACACTATGAGTAGGGTCTAGTGCTATTGTTAAAAATAAACTTAAATTATTCTCCACTTAGGATTTGTGCATGACAACACTAGATCTATCTTCTTTCTTCTTGTCTATGGCTTAGCGCCGATCGCCCGCCTTTTACTTGTGTCGTCCCATTTTATTTACTACTATAATTCGTTTTACAGTTTGTACATTATGTCACAATTATTAATTTATGTCTAGAAAGGACTATTAAGTGATATAAATAAAACTCAATCAATACAGTCACCAGTCGCCAGCTTTTATTTGAAGATCTCTCCACTCCAATCAAGCACGTGGTAACCAGCTCTGTCGAACATAAACGATGTCATAATAGTAAATACAAAAGAACAACATGTAATGTTAGTTCTAAATACCTTGCTACATCTACGTTTCTTTGACTATTTAATAAATTTAAAATAAATGTAATATCCAAATGTAAAACGCCGTCATATGGTATGCAAATGACTAAGTTCCAAACTATGACCCGTCCCATGGATATTGCCAAATGGCAAATGAATATCGTAGCATCTAAGTAAAATAGAGTTCCAGTACACATCTAATTTAGATACGAGTTTTAGATAAACTGTACAAATCACTGCTGACAAAAACGACGACTCTGCATAGCGTCTTTCAGATGCAAATGGCTGTATTAAATTTGCAATTTAAACCTCGATAACGCCTAACGTTTTAGTTCAAGCTAGTAGAGGTCGGCGAGGGAGATATGATATAATGATAGCCAACCATTCTCGTAGCAAATTCCTAATTTAATGGTAGTCTCAGTAGTAGATTTTGTCACTAAACAAACAAAATTGGTTAAAAGAAATACACGGTCTAGGTTTAGAGATACTCTCTATTACCTTTTTAGGGTTCCGTAGTCAACTAGGAACCCTTATAGTTTCGCCATGTCTGTCCGTCCGTCCGTCCGTCCGCGGATAATCTCAGTGACCGTTAGCACTAGAAAGCTGAAATTTGGTACTAATATGTATATCAATCACGCCGACAAAGTGGTAAAATAAAATGTGGAAAAAATGTTTTATTAGGGTACCTCCCCTATACGTAAAGTGGGGAGTGATTTTTTTTTTAATTTCAACCCTAACGTGTGATACATTGTTGGATAGGAATTTAAAAATGAATAGGGGTTTAGTAATAATTTTTTGATAATGTAAATATTTTCGGAAATAATCGCTCCAGAAGTAAAAAGAATGTGTCGTCCCCCCCCCCCCTCTAACTTTTGAACCATAAGTTTTAAAAATATGAAAAAAATCTCAAAAGTAGAACTTTATAAAAACTTTCTAGGAAAATTATTTTGAACTTGATAGGTTAAATAGTTTTTTTTTTTTAATTTCAAAATTATTTCTGAACTAAGTTTGTAATTTTACCGTATAAGCAGGTGTTTATTGTACCTGTAATTTCTACAAAATCACAATGAAATGACGTGCTTTCAAATAAAGATTTGAAAAAAATTACAAAATAATTTCTGAACTAAGTTTTTAACTCTTAAGTGGGGACACTTACTGTGACGGACGGAAAACTACGGAACCCTACACTGAGCGTGGCCCGACACGCTCTTGGCCGGTTTTTACTTATTAACCTGACATAACTACCCAGTAACAGCATAGAACCTGCGTTTGTCCCTCGAGTTGTCAACACAGTAAACATGCAAATTATATCTGTGGTACGAGTACAACACTTGATAGCAGAGAAATAAAAAAATAATAAACAAACCGTTTCTACATACCTAGGTAAGTGCCTCCGTTGAATTAAGTTAAGAGACGAGTCGCAAAATGTATCCTTTGACTTGGTACATTTTTTGATACAAAATAGGTACTTTATTGAGCTTTACCTATAACTAAAAAGTAAACGACAATTTTTCTCTTTATATTAAGTAGCTATTAGGCGGCTTACACACTGTTTCACTCTGCATGTGTATAGCGCTGTGACGCTTGCACACCGTTGCCGCATGTCCGGTTGCGGAGCCAGTGTGATAATCGCCTTGGCTTCTAAATGTATGACAGATTTATGTCTTGAAGATTAACTTGAAGTTACGTTTTGAGTATAAATAAGTAGGTTGCTAAGCTTAATTTGATTCGATAGGAAAGTTCGTAACTTGCGCCGCGCGTCACCGTTGGCGACGCGTTCAGCCCCGAGAGCCTTCAGACAATGAAGATATCCCTATTGTAATGGTCTAAATAGGTTTTATGCCGTGTTGTAGGTGTATTTTTGTACATGCCCACTAAAGAGAAATACCTTCGGTGAAAGGAGCTGAACCGTTTAGAAATCCGCACTTAATCGAGGCAGGTTGTGTTTAACTTGGTTCTTGATGTTGCAAGTAAATTCCGCTGAGGGAGGTACTTTTGATATCAGCATTCATTGTTAAACGGGTTAAATTGGTAAGTACCTATTATTTGCAAACGTTTTTTTGTTTTTAGACGTTAAATAAATTGCGAAAGGTGAGTAAAGACATAATATTCTTAGTTTCTTGTTACTTTTAATGTATTTATTACGTTTTTAATAATGGTTATTGGGTTTTGATTTCAGCTCAATGTTGTTTAAGTATGGTTTCACATTGAAAAAAAAAAGATAACTGTGTGCTAAGTTAAATTAAAAGGAACTTCATAGAACTTTGATAATTTCCTGAAGTAAGTAGACGATGTCTTCGCTTAAGGGCAGTGAGTAACGCCGCGGGGCGCGTCAACTGATGGGGACTTAGCAGGAATCTCTTAATTTATAGCCTTGCACTAATCTGCAGAGCAAGTCATGAGAGGGTGCGAATAGTTATATCATATTTTTACTACTTTTAGACAAACCTACCAAAGACGAACCTAGTGTACAAAGCAAAAAACTAAATTTAAGTCAGTAATCTACCTTTAATTTACTTCAAGGATACCTTATAATATTATATCCACCTTTTTGTACGTTATAATTCAATTTCCTGCAATAAAGGTTAAAAAAATTAAACAAAGGCTGCATTACATACGGGTTTGCTGACAAGACAGCATAATATACTGTTGTTAACGTGTTTGTGTCACACCTTCTTTTTGTAAACCATAGGTAAATTTATGTAGGTAATATTCGTAATAATATTATCTTTCGTAATATTCGTAAATATACCTAAAACTGTAATCCGCTACAGTTCATCGTTTACGCTCATGTGCCCTGTTATCTACAGACTCATAGTGGGTGAAATAATCTGATTTGTCCATTTGCCGGCCGTGGCACGGTAACAAACGGCCTCTTCGATTAACAGGATTGCTTTTTGTACTCTTATTCTGATTATTGCTAGCGTTAATCGGGGTATAAATTTTGTGTCCTTTTAAGAAGTACCGAGATTTATTTGTAGTAGTAGTTTTTCGCTTTATGTCGTTGATCTCTTTCGATTTTCATAGTATACGTAGGTTATTCCTACGTTTTTTTTTATATTTACACAAAACATGTTAAGATACAATTTTGCAGGCAATGACGCACAAAGACGAACTTAACCCTATAAGGGACTAACACTTAAAGACCTATTTCCACTTCAATTTTTTCTCACGGATAGAACTGGATTTTTTAAATTTGTTAGGGTTTAGAGCCGCAATATTATAGACATTATAGTAAACATATTAAAAATGAATCTGATATTTTGATTACCTACCTATGCCAATATGCAACTGTAACAAATGGGGTAGAAATTTCAGGCCTTGAATATCGGTTTTCGTGGTTAGTGCGAGCCCTGATAACGTCCGACTCCGAGGGCTGTTCAAAACATATATTTGACATCAAATTTAACGCTGAACTGATCATGCAAGTCAGATCTCAGTTTATCTCGTCCCCCGTTGTGTCGCAAATCCCGGGACATTTGTAACCGACCCCGGGATTATCAGGGCGCCCCGGGCAAAAAGTGGAGCCTATAACATGATTGCCTTTCTCAACCTCTTATTAGCAAGGCTATGCGTTTTTAAATTAAAACTTTATTACCTACGACGTAAAGCTGTTTTTGCATTTAATACTCGAAAACGTAGACGTCCTTCGACAGTTAAACGGAGCAATGCTTCGGCAACACCAGAGGCCTAAATTCCGGGAATGATTCATGAATGCTGGGATGAAGTTTTTGCCTGCCCAATTAATTGGTACTTTAGGGAAATTGTCGCCAAGGTGTGGAGCGGATGTTTCCCAGTGTAAGTGCAGTGAACAAATTAAATGTATGTATTTTTTTCATTTACTTTAAATAAATAAATATTAAAATGTAAGTTATAATTCTACACCGAAGAAATTTATAGGCATTTAAATCTTGGGGCAGTATTGTAAAATATTTATTGTTGTATTGTACTGTTATTGATAAATTCAGCTTTATTATCCAAAACTCAAATTTATTTTACTATTTTTTTTTAATATACCTGATACATAGTAACTTATGTAGCGGTAACAGAAATATGTCAGACCACATTTCACACTTAAACGCTTTGAATTGGTCACGTACACTGAATAGAACTTCTGAAACCTGATGCTCCAGCAATCCATTTCATCCTGGATATATTTGTGACGTATATATGTATTTTGTGACGTTCAAGTTCGGATACTGAATACAACGGCGGAAAATCACAACAACATCTGTCTACTCAATTAGAATTAGGTACATTTTAGCACAAAGCCCCAAAATTCGTGAATGTTTAGAAAAAAATGTGACATCTTTATTACGAACGACATTGTTCTGTATAGAATCCTACAAATATTATAGATTCTGTGTTTAGTTGTTCAGATGTCTGTGTTTCCTTAAAAACGGCTAAATATATTTAATTTGGTACACAGGTAGATTCTTGCCTGGAAAGGGACACCGGATACTTTGTATTCAGAAATTTCTTTTGTCAAAGAGGTGAACTGAAATGTGAAGTCGCAAGATGGAGGGGGGGGGGGGGTGTTCTCACTACAGCGGTACTACTAGGGGATTCGGCAAGTTCACGACTTTAACGCGAAAGTAAACCTATTAACTATGAAACAGTGAAAGCGGCAGTCATCTTCTACAAAACATTGCAATTGGAATCCATACTAACCTAATAAGGCTCGATGGGATCATTGAATTACGAACGAAACTAGTTTTCGTGCTAACAGTTAAACTGCTTAACCTACTTGTGGGACAAAGGTTCGGTTCGGTGTCTAATAAGTATACAATTGTGCAGCTGCTGTGCTTACTACAAATTGGATATTTTCTCACCCATAGCTACAAAACCGAGACCCGTTTTGGTGTCGCATCGCCTGATTTTCTAAAATATGTGATAATCCAAATTAAAAGGGCTCTTATGGTGGGGCTTATAAGTAAACTAGCAATATATCAAAGAAAACTTGTGTTAATCTGGTCTTTTAATCGAGTCACAGTTTCAGGAGTAAAATGACGTGCCTACACTATAGATATTAAACATACCATAAAATAACTGCAAGAGATATCATCAGTCCCGTTCCTATTTCCTAAATCACTAGTATTTACTATTTATACGTCTGCTTATAAATAGGTACGAGTATAAGCACCACCGTGAAAGAGCATTATTTCGCTGCCGCGAGTTCATACAATTTAAGGTAGTTTATAAGGGCAATTTTATTGCTGCAAGTTCTGTATTATTATTTTTCTTTGTTTCTTCAGTTTTCCTTAGGAGGAAAACTTTTTATATAATTGCATCAAAGCATCTCTTATCATGAGTCATAACATAAGCAATGCATATTCTACATACAGGACGACCTTCATGCCTTCCTATCTTCGAGGCACCAGCAGTGGTGCTGGATATGCTGTATGCGCAGCCGAAGACCTCAAAACGTCACAAATATACTACTCTCGGTAGCTACGTAGTTGAGGCGTTTGGGATCGAAACGCTGGGACAGTCAAGTGGGGATCGTGCGCACGTAGGTTCTGCAAAGACTTGGCGTCACATATGATCTAACAGACACAACAGGGGGCTTAGCCAAGATGACAATCGTTTGTAGAAAACGAAACGAAAAGCTATCGGTCTCACTATCTCTTTCATATTAGTGCGATAGAGAGACGGATAGCGCTTCGATTCGTTTTCTACAAACGATTGTCATCTTGGCTAAGCCCCCTGGTGCCCAGAGAGTTGGTTAGTACTTTGCTCAGCGAATAACCATGGTCATACACTACCCATTGGCAGCGATTTGATTTAGAAGACATTCTTTATTTGGAGGTGTAGTTTTTAGGGTTCCGTACCTCGAAAGGAAAAAACGGAACCCTTATAGGATCACTTTGTTGTCCGTCTGTCTGTCTGTCTGTCTGTCTGTCTGTCTGTCTGTCTGTCAAGACCATTTATCTCAGGAACGCGTGGAGGTATCAAGCTGAAATTTATATCAAATACTCAGGTCTATTGTCCCTTGAAGCTGTGAAAAAATCAAACTGAAAAGCCAACGCAATCAAAAGATACAGTCGTTTATGCTGCAAATTTTAGAGTTTTTCGGCACTTGAAAACCTACGGGGTACTTCCCGTGAACTCAGAAACTTGAAATTTGGCACGAAGCAACGTCATATAGCATAGACAATGGAAAAATTACAAAAAGTAGACATTTATACTAAAATCATACAAAAAAATATTTTTTTTAATTTTAAACTTACTACCTTTTTCCTCGTAAACGCGTGAAGGTATTAAATTGAAATTCATGTCAAATACTCAGCGCTATAAGACCTTTCAAATGTAGCAAAACCAAACTTTTATGTCATCCCAATCAAAAGAAATAGCAATTTAAGTCGCATATTTTGAAACTGAGTACTCGCAAGAAACTCAAAACCTTAGGGTACTTCGCGTAAACTCAGAAACTTGAAACTTGGCACGAAGCAACTTCATATATCTTTTTGGACCCGGGGTATGTCCTTAAACTACGTCCGGACCTGGGTATGTCCTTAAACTACGCCAAAAAGAGAGGTATGGGCACTGCGAATGGCATCTCGCTAAGTGTGGTAGGGCACGTTCAGCGAATGTCATCGCTCAAATCTGGAGCAGAGCCCGACTGGGGAAGTACCTCCACCTTACAGAAAACCACAGCCAAATAGTACTAGACCCTACTCATAGTGTTGTGTTCCTGCTGGTGAGTAAGGTTGCCAAAGAGCTCAAAGAGGACCCAGTGTGTTGACGATGAGGGACCTTCTTGTTCCTTTAGTCGTCAACACAGTGAATCCTCCTTTTTGTAAAGGGTCGGCAACGCGCATGTGACGCCTTTGGAGTTGCAGGCGTCCATAGGTTACGGTAGCTGCTTACCATCAGGCGGGCCGTATGCTTGTTTGCCACCGTCGTGGTATAAAAAAAAAAAAAAAAAAAAATATATCACAGACAAAGGAAAAATTACGAAAAGTAGACATTTTTAGTAAAATCATACAAAAAATATTTTTTGAAATTTTAAACTTACTACCTTTTTCCTCGTAAACGCGTGGAGGTATTAAATTGAAATTCATGTTAAATACTCAGGGCTATATGACCTTTCCGATGTAGCAAAACCAAACTTTTATGTGAACGCAATCAAAAGAAATAGCAATTTAAGTCGCATATTTTGAAACTGAGTACCTACTCGCAAGAAACTCAAAACCTAAAGGGTACTTCCCGTAAACTCAGAAACTTGAAACTTGGCACGAAGAAACTTCATATAGCACAGACAAAGGAAAAAATACGAAAAGTAGACATTTTTAGTAAAATCATACAAAAAATATTTTTTGAAATTTTAAACTTACTACCTTTTTCCTTCTAAACGCGTAGAGGTATTAAGTTGAAATAAGTAATAAACATACTACAACTTTTGCTTGTTATAGGTTTTTACGGAACCCTCGGTGCGCGAGTCCGACTCGCACTTGGCCGGTTTTTTTTTAAGTTTTCTTTGTTTTTTTTCTGTTCGTTTTATCCATAAATCATTAAACTAATCTTACTGGCACATTCATTATCATCAAGGTAGCAACCAATTTCAAGTAACGTTTGTCTGCCTGCCGATATCCAGCATATTTCTCTGAATAGCTCGAGGTGTAAAGGCCGGGGGCCACGCACTAGGCTGTCTTTTGTCCTCGCCTCGAGTGCAAATAGCCTAGCGTTTTAATTTCAAAATGTCCTCCACTTCGACGGAGCTTATTTCGCGATGTAAGTGCGATGAAAATTAGGACGAAAAATTTCGGATCGGAATTTCGTAATTGGCATACTTAGGAACCTAGTTACTGGCCGGAATTAAGTATCTATTCGTATACCTATAATCACAACAGGTTTCAACATTAACCCTGGATTGTAGCTTGTTCAAACGATCCGATGAAGCCAACGCCAAGAAGATACGTTGAACTACTATTCGGAACCAGATTGTAACACGTTTCTTTGAGTTTTCTATACAAGACATCCTTACCTACAGCTTTATTTCTCATTTAATTCTTAGCATGTAGAAGAAACGTGTGAACCCTCATGAAACTGTCAAAAAGTAAAATTAAAACCGGAATTTTCTTGCCAAACGAGATCACATCTCCCGTTACCAACATTGTCTTAACAATTCCTTTCCCGTGTTCACAAAGGCAATTTCGTATTAAAGTGAGTGCCAAAAATGCCGCGAACATTTGCCATATTGCGGGGTAATTTCAAATTACGCTCGGTTCACTTGGCCCAACCCTCCACTTGTTCTGCCGTCAGCCACAGTGAGAAGAATTCAGCAATGCTGTAAAAGTACTGATTTTTTTCAGGATGCGATATATTTTCCAACGTTTAGACAGCGCGTTTAAAAAACCAATAAATTATTTGTTTTTCTACTATTAAATTGCTTGAAACTTCGCCTAACACATCATTTTACGCATTTACGAAAATTTCGCAACAAACTTGTATAATGTGGTTTAAATTCAACCTGCTGCCGAGACCTCAAGCTGATACTATAGCTACTATAGATGGCCCCACACTCAATGATTTATTTCAATCAATGCCATGAATTTGATATACCTACTTAAATAGGAAATCATTAGTATTTCTATAGTTAGGTACTGAAACTTGTTTCACTGTGCTAAGGGACTATTTACTTTGCTTCGACGTTTTTATTGCCGTTCCGAGCGTTAGTTAAAATAATTATTGCGTTATCCTGATTTATGAAGCAAATGTTAAGAAGACTGCGGGAATTTGTGACCACGCAGACAAATTACTTTTTGTATTTATAGCAGCGGTTTCTAATATTACAAAACAATATGCCAGAACGAATTAGTTATCTATATATTCTTATAATATTAATATTCTTTTGGATTTCTAGTTGCAGAATTGCACATGTCGATATCATGCCTGATGATCTTATAATTATTATTTCGGGTTCTCTAAATACCGTCAAATGCTACAACTTTGCCTACGATGCTCAACTTTGCCTGACTTGAAAAAGATGGTTAAATATATATTCGGTTATCCCTACCGAATAATCACTGTTTTCAAGCCAGGCAAAGTTGTAGCAGTTGACGGTATTAATAATGTAATCTTGATATTGTATTTTTGTGGTATTGAGCCAGTAAATCTGTCAACTAAATTAGATCTACTGTCACAAAAGCAGAAATAATTTTACAAAGAGAAATCGAAACCGTCGGCGACAAATGGATATTTTATTTCTTGTTGTCTTTGATTACGGTTATATTAATACCCACTAAACCTCTTAAAAATAGTTATTTTTTATACAAGGGTGCAAAGTTGTATTTTAACCGCGAGTGTGGAATTGAAGCACGAGCTAGCGAATGGATTCTAGGGTTGAACTGCGAGGTAGCGAATGGATTCTATGGTTGAACCGCGAGCGAAGCGAGTGGTTCGAAAATAGAATCCTGAGCGAAGCGAGTAGTTCAAAAATAGAATCCTGAGCGTAGCAAGTGTTGCAACACACGAGACGTAAAAATAACTTTGCAGCCGTGTGTAACACAAATCTTTTCACCTCACTAAAGCGAGGAAAATATAGTCTGGCCAGCCAACGAACGCTGTACATCAAACAAAAATATAGCAACACTAAGCGAATCGAACAGCAGCATTGCTCCATAGAAAAGCAGCAATGTACATCAAACAAAACTTAGCATTTTTTGGACGCCTGTCGCGCGCTTTTGTACGTCATTTCGAAAATAGTAATTCTGCATTGAATAATAAAATAATTGATAATTCTGATATATTTATGACTTTACATTAAAAAAGAAGGTGCGAAGAAATTAAAATAACAACATAAAAGTGACAGAAGATTATGCTGTCAAAATACAATAGTTGACATCCAGGAAGGAATGAAACATTGATACTTACAATGATTGCTAAAATCATAAGGCCAGTCGAACGAAACGAACGAGGGGTATCTACCAGAAAATACAACTTTTCAGTTTAGAATGGAACAGGATTAGCTTCATTACCTGTATGAATAAGAGAGCCATGTTAATTTACATATATTATATCACTCAGTATACTCCTACTTATTTATTATGATTTCCTTTTATCATTTCGTTTGACGACTATTTCAGGTAGGCACTTATTTAATCTAATGTACGAATTGTATAATTGAATCTAAATATATAAAAGAAGAAACTGACTGACTGACTGACTGACAGACATATCAACGCACAGCCCAAACCGCTGGTTCTAGAGATTCCAAATTTGGCACGTAGGTTCCTTTTAGGGTCTAGGGGTGCACTAAGAAAGGATTTTTCAAAATTCACCCCCTAAGGGGGTAAAATGGGGGTCCAAAGTTTGTATGGCGAATCAAGATTTGTTAGATTATTTTATTCGAAACTTCACAGGAGTATTCCTAACGATAAATGAGTAAACACGTGTTTCAGGTTTTTTTGAAAATTCAACCCATAAAAGGGGCAAATGTGGTCACAAAGTCTGATAATCAACATGGGTATCGAATCCTTTTTGAGTACTTATAGTACGCGGGCGAAGCCGCGGGAAAAGGCTAGTAATCAATAAACGCAAGTGAGGTTTTGGTGTTTATTTATTTTATACATAGCTTAGGTAGGTACATAAAGGAAAACATTTAAAAGGCTTGGTAAAAGTCTGTTGTAGGTAGCGGGATGCTTGGTGCTTAAACCCGTTAAATTGTAGTGTTTTCTTGCTTTGTGACAATATGCAGCACTTGCTCCTATGCAACAAACGATCTTGGACTCATTTAGCACTAGTTTTCGCTTCAATTATTCGATTTTACACTGAAAGAAAGAACTTGAAATAATAATTTGATACTAAACTCTACATAACCTCAAAGTCACATCTATCACGAAAAATTTATTACACCTGTCGTAAGTACCTACAAAAATATCTCAGCTGGTCTTTGCGTTGATTTAACACATATTGAAAGGTGATTATTACATTAATAAATAATAAAAAAAAACAATCTGAAACTTAAAAATAATAATAAAAAAACTAACTTTTTAAAATTTAAAAGTTACATGCCACAGATAAAACAAAAACAATGCACAATTTTCTAATGATTCTGAGACAGGTTTCATCAATGAAAATGGATCGATCAAAATAATATTTCTTGAAAGATTTAAAGCGTTTTATGGTGAAATCATGAAATGCAATTGTTTACACTAAATGTTTTTAATTGAATACAATTAAATATAAAATTATTTTTGCGTCCACAGCACCTGATTTGATCAGACAATTTAATCAGATGGGCGAAGATTGTCCTGTCTGGAGTGGCCTTTACATGTTATTATGTTTAAAAAGTGACTAATATCACTTTCGAATTTCAAATATTCTTTGCACTCTTGTGAATAAAATGCAGTTTTGCTATCTGTATTTTAAAGAATATAAAAGAGCTTTCCGAGCCAGTGAGGTGAAAAATATATTTAAATTAACCTTTTTATTACAGGTGAGTGCATCTATTTAATTCTTAAATGTTAAGTAATCGAGGAGGAAGCAGCACTACACAAATCGATATTTCCGAAAATTCCCTCATAACTACAAAAGTACAGTAATCTCATGCAATCTCTAAAACGGAGTAGTCAATTAATGCACTTAGAGTGAAGCCACTGGTTCATACTGAAACATATTACCGGCAGCCGACCAGTTCGGTATACCGAAGTAACAAGGGACGGCTTGATATGATGGGACTTGACAGCGGACGAGGCCAACTTACCAAGAGGTATGCCAGGCAAAAATGACTCTTACCTGCGCTGTAATAAACAGTATTTTATTGCTCTTAGTTTATATGTAGCTGTATAGTTTTGAGATTAATACGGTCTGGTGTCAAGTAATCAGATTGGGAGTTTCATTAAAAGTGTGCGTGAACTTAGTAATAAGTTCATTGTAGGTAAGGTACTGCGTGGCTCCGGTAACACAAGCAAAATATTTAAGTCTAAGGTTTATACAAAATACCTACCCTGATCCTTTTGATCCTTGATAAAACTAGATTCGTGTAACAAATACGTTTTTGTTGTTACTACCATCATGAGATTTTTTACATAAATAATATTGTATGTTATTTCTCTGTTATTCCCATACGATAGATGTTTTATGGTCCGCGGGGTTAATAACGGAGGTAGGTATATAAAATAATTGATGCTAGAGGTTTAACTAAGGACGTTGGTAAGAACAAAATTGTCAATTACGTACTACATTGACTGTAGAGCAAATTAGTATGCAATATGTTAAGTGATTCAACATAACACAAACAAACAAATAAGTTTAGACCAAAAACCAAGCGCAACCTTGCACTCGAAAAAAGCCATTTAACTCCTTTACCAAAGGCATCAGGTAAATTAACGGTACTATAAACAAAAAGCGGACAAGATTATACCAATACGCAACTACCTACATACAATCCACATTCCCACGACTTAAACAGTACCTATCAAATTACTAAAACGGACGCATTCTAGTCTTGCTCACCCTCTCACAACAATCCCAACTCTCCTTTCACTTTAATAGAGAAAATTAAAAACCTTACGGCAATGTATTTAGAGGACTACATTTTACTATAACAGATCCAAAGTTGGTAGATATAAAAATCTGTTACAAGAGTGTTTGGAATGACGTTTGCATTACGGGGGTCACGAGCCCCCTCTGGGCTACAGTACCCTCCGTAGGAAAAAAGACGTATCTGACTAGATTTCTTTTCTAAAGCACACCATTTGCGTAAAAAAGGCAGTGCGGGCTAGAATTAAACGGGTCAGTGGGCAGGTAAATATTGAAACGCAAACAAGTTTAACTCACTTTAATGCACCACTGATATTTATATTTTTCCCGGGGGGAGCAGGGGAATTCGTTTTGAAATTAAATTAAGACGTGCTCTGATTTAATTAGCAATGGTTTTCCATTTAATCTACTTTTCTTCTCTTTTTGTAATATTTATATAGATTTTCTTAATTTATTCAGTTTAATCGCTATTTTTTTAACACTCTCACTGCCATCATACATGCTGCGCTCGAAGTTTTATGGGCGGCCGGCGTACCATGTGGCGGTTAGAGTGTAAAGAAATTACTAATATTACAGACACGAGTTTTTGATATATTAATTTTTGATACATTTATTTATTAAAAGCGAATGCAATTTAGCAATGTTTTAAAATTATCGAATTCCATACGCACAAAAATACTGATATTTAATTATTTTATAAGTATTTATTACTTTAAAACCGTTTTGTTTTCTCTTTGTTACCTTATTTCTTCCCGATTTCAATAAATTGACCTTAATACCTATAATTTGTATTGAATAGTAGGAACTAGGAAGTAGTAGGAGTTGCATTAAGTAGTAGGAAGTCATAAAATGATCCATAAACAAAAGCTAGAGAGATGATAACAAAGCATAATGAAGTTGTTTATTCGAGCGATAAAAACTAAAACGAGGGGTGGATAATAGCTTTATTTAGGGATCGCCGTGGCAACGTATCGCCACGATAGATTTGATGCCCTAATTAATACATTTTATGAAATACTTTTTCTCAATAATGCAGTGATACGTTGTCGTTACGTTCCTTATAATATACTTAGGAGTAACTATAATAGGATTTCATAAAAGTCTGCTACTCGAATTGATCTATATATAACCTTTGCTGTAGTAATGTACAATAATACTCCTCCTTTTAATTTTAAAAACGAATTTTATTGACGTGACAACGTGTTATAATTCGATGGAGCCGGCTGCACGCACGAATAAACATGACTCATGCGGCGTTACCTCGCTCTGAGGCGTTCCATTTAAGGCTTGAAGTGCAAGCGAGAGCGCAGAACGAGCGACAAAGAGGCACAATCGGCCTTCGCGTTCGGCAGCGTTCGACATCTGTCTCTCTCCTACTTGAGTGAGCGATGCGTCCGCGTGGACAGCTGCTATACAATAATACATTTACATGTTTTCGTCAAGTATGAAGTGCAGTGAAATTAAAATTTTCTTTTAAAAAATGCAACTATTCCATCAGTATTTTCTTATGACGTTGTCACGTTCAACTATCGTCAGTAAACCGACTTTACAGACAACCGATTTTGGTCCGCCTGATGGTAAGCAGCCACCGTAGCCTATGGACGCCTGCAACTCCAGAGGTGTCACATGCACGTTGCCGACCCTTTACAAATAGGAGGACTCACTGTGTTGACGGCTAAAGGAACAAGAGGGTCCCCATCATCAACACTGGCTCCTCTTTGAGCTACCTATATCCCTAATACGCACATATTTAATAATGCGGCTATCAGTGCTTTTAATGAACTATTACATTATCTGACACACTTGATAGCACTCGTAAAACCATATAAAGAATGTAAACTTAGCAGTTAAGGTAAATTTAATAACCATAATAAAATTGCGGCAATAAATACCTACATTAATGAATTGTGTCAAATTAGAAATCAGTTCCTGAAAAGTTCAAAGAGGCTTTTGACATACAAAATTAAAAGATGGGTAGGAGATAAGGGATTGCAAATGGGTCTTCTAAAACCGGCAGGTCTCAAATTGCTCATTAATTAGTCAGTTAACGGCTTATTAGAACCTACAACCAAGTTTAATATAAATAAATGTAGAGTTGTAAAAAAGCTTGCTTATCAAACTACATGGCTGCGATTCGAAAAATAAACACACACACTGGACAGACACAGCTCCAACCCAACTCAACTCAACGCTATAACGACATTGACATTTGCTATTCGAACAGATTTTCATTCAACATTGGTCTCACATTGGTCTCACATTGGTCTCACATTGGTCACACATTGGTCACACATTGTACCAATGTTGTACCAATGTAAGTAAGTTTATTAGATCAGAAAGAATTACAACTATGTATACATAATTTCTTAACTATAATACATATTTAGGATGCGTTGTCCGAATATTTTGCGCTGATACTTAAAATAGGATAAACCTGTGCTATAAGTACCAGCTACCTTCCATTTCACTAAGCTTTAGACATGAATATTTATACAAAGAGTATTACTTATACATACTGAGCATGGTTTGACATTTTGAACTATTGAACTAAGCTAAAAGTTAGGGAAGAATATTACTACAATCTATAAAATTATGAAAAACTCCGGTGTGTGTGTGTGTGAATGTGTGCGAGTGTGTGTAAGCGTGAATGTGCATGTGCGTGTATGTATTAAAGTACACTATTATTAAAAATGATAAGGGTTAAGATATAGGGTGCAAACGATTGTGAGACCAATGTGTGACCAATGTGAGACCAATGTGAGACCAATGTCGAATGAAAATCTGTTCGAATAGCAAATGTCAATGTCGTTATAGCGTTGAGTTGAGTTGGGTTGGAGCTGTATCTGTCCAGTGTGTGTGTTTATTTTTCGAATCGCGCCCCATAAATACACAATATAGTGTAAACTAGTACGGAAGGCTGCTTGCTTTCGCTATATCCTTTTACAACCATTTAAACTCCTTGTTTTGTATAGCATTGTTGTTGTTATTATGTAACTAAAAGGTGTCCATAAAAGTAAGCAACACAGATATTGATTGATTGATTGACATAATTGCAAAGAAATCAGGTTTGTTTATTAGATAAACAGCATTAACCTTTTACCTACGGGGTATTTTTGAGCTACGTAGCTCTGCAGTAGGTACGGGTATCTTTTCGTGGAGCACGCCGGGATGACATTATTTTACTGTACTGTTTTAAAAACGAATGCAGCCAGAGACATGAAATTTTACATACGCCTAGAGAATTTTATGTTGTTTTGATAAAAAAAATATATTGAACAAATTTTTTAAAGTTTTATGTCATGATTTTTTACAAACCTTTTCACGCCGAGAAATTTGACACCAATTGCAATTTTTTTAGGTTTATAACTCAAGAACACAAATTTGATAATATATAGAATACAGTAAATGCACTAAATTGAAATAAATTAATAAAATACTTTAAGAATATTGGCAGCAAAATCACAAAACAACAAACTAAATCCGCCATGATAAAAACTAGTGATGTGCGTTAATCGATATTGTAGTTCGATACGATCGAAGCGTTTTTTGAATAGCCTACCAGCAACAAAATCACTACTTTCGGTATTAGTTACACTACTTTACATAATATTGAGTCGATTGTAACATAAATAAACCCTATAACTCAAACCTAATTTAAAAATAATAATAATTAAATAATATAAATTTCGATGTTCACTCGATGAATACCGTGCACAACACTATTCAAAATGGCGGTCTCGTAAACTATGCAATTTTGCAGAACGGGTGCCGTCAATAGTCGCCACCAAAAGGGCGGGATTTTTGAAATTTATTTACAATAGGGACACCTATCGGAATGTAATTGTATTTTTTTTTATACCTGACTTATGCAACTACATTCTTAAACCATAATTACTAGGACATAGGTCCACACTTGCTTAGAAAAAATCCTAAATATACCCCCAGCCAAATCGACTATAGACGCCACCGGTACTCAGGAATGACTTTGCTAGTGGCGACTCCGTTTGCCACCCGTAGGTTTACCCTTTAGGGTTAAAACAGAATTGATTGTTGATATTTTTTAATCTGACACTCATAATTGTGGGTACTGTAAAGGTTGTGTACCTTTACAACCTCTCTTCTCGATCACTGTCTGGCACGGTGTTATTTAAATTAGGAATTCCAACGTTCTATGTCAGACGATCGGGATTCTTTCAGGGAGTCTCAAAGGGACAGCCTAAACAGAGAGTCGATTCCTATGTAATTAGCAAAAGATAAAAAAGAGAATAAATATCTATAATATATTTCGGAGTAACATTGAGGATACTATCCACAGTACATTACTAGTTGCTCTTAATCATTAAATCAGAACTGGATATAATTTATTTCTTATTGCAATACACCTCCGCCTGTTCGCGCATCAATATTAATTATTTTTTTGTCTTTTGCTTTCCAAGCCAATATGGCAAAAAAAAGAACTGTATGTCAGAAGGTGTATAAGTAAGCTTTCCTTTTTTAAAGTGAAATGTTTCCTTCTTAAAAATGTCGAGCACCGTACCGTTTCGATTTTAACTTGTGCTCTTTTACCTAATTAGCTCCATGTTAAAAAAAACAACGTTTGGGTTCTTTGTCACCGGAGTTTCACTCGCATAGAAACACCTTAATGACGTATTTTTCTTTAATCCAAACTTCACCACTTTTCACTCAATAATTAACCTTTTAGAAAAAGTAACAAGAAGGAAGTGGTAATTCTTTATAATTATTTTTTGTGTATATATGAAAAAATACATAATTATATGCCACAGACACAACAAAAGTATTTTTTATTTTATTTTGAATAGTTACACCCCTATATTTACGATTAGTTATCTAGGTTCTATTTCAGTTTCAATCCGCTTGTTTTACGTATAAAAAGCGAAAGGTAATATTCCCATTTTTATACAACAAATGGCATTTTTACCTTATTAAGTATAGTTTTTATAGAACATGATTGGTAAACTTCCAAGAAATGTACTTTGACAGATACTCCCATCAACGGGTCGTATTGTAATAAAGTACTCGTATATCGCAATATATCTAGTTTAATGATCTATACTAATACAGTAATATGTAGAGAATTATCTTAATGATCATGATACCGAAGCGAACATAATTCAGATCGTTATATATACACTTCACGAGACGATAAATAAATCTCTTTTTCCATTTCCTTTCTTTTCTGCATTGTGTTATGTTTGAGGAAAATATAATGTTGTAACTATTCAGGTTATCTTTTCTTATTCTTAATGGCTATGGTATTAAATCGTAAATGTAGGTAACCATTCGGTAAGATTCTCAGTAGCCATTTTGAAATAGGTGCTTCAGTATTATATATCATGTATCAACCGAGTATGTTCGTACCTAGTATTTCTCACAATTTTAGGTACCTGTAGTTAGTTGGAAAGTGTTAAGATGTCCGAATGGTGCAAAGAGCTCTTAAGTAACATCTTTATAAATTATTATTCTTACTACATTATTATGAATTGATTTGCAGATAGGTTCTAGATTTTTTAACCGATTATCACCTAGATTTTAATGAAAAATCAGTTGATACATACATTGATTTTCAATATAAAACAGTAAACCCACATAGCGGACTTAATAAAATCTACAATACTTGGTGATTGGATTAAACAGAAATAGATATCAATACTTGAAATCTGACTTATACTAAGATCACTTCTGAAAATGTCGAATAGCTGCCCCCAGCGCGATGGAAGCTGTGCCGGATGGGGGATACGTCAGATAAACTGAACTTCAGAATTCAGTGGCACGTCGACCGCCGACGGGAGAGTACGCGGACTCCGCGCCGCGCCGCCCGTGCTTCCTATAGCGTGTATAGTGGCTGGTATATTATTGTGAATGATTTGTCCGAGATCGGTGAGGCTTTAGGTTTTGATTTTTTATGTTGGTTGGGTACAGTGTTGATGTAATTTGTTACGAGGGTTTTAATAAGTTTTCTGTAAGCTTTACTTTCAATTAACTACAGGACAATAGGTGTATTTTAATAATTTATTATTATAATTTTACTTGGCAATCCATACGTTAGGCCTATATATTACTTAGCTCAGCAAATTGGCACGTGCTAGTAGTAGATGATTTGATTTAATTTTCCCTCTATAAAATGAAAGTGGAATAATAATATAAATTAGCAAATAAAAAAAATGTATTAATACAAATATTGGTCAAAGGATTCGACATTAATTAAAAACGTAATAATTTAAACCAATCAGTGTATGTAATCAAAACGTATCATAAGTAGGTATAATATTTAGTCAATTGTTTATACCTATACATTTTTAATATTAAATGATAGTTTAAATTTGCTTTTCTGGTTTATATAATATAATTTACTTAAACGATCTTGTTTTAAGCGAAACACAAGCAAATTAACAAAATTTATATTTGAATACAACCTAACCCAACCGCTGTTCGATTTTATGAGCCAATTTTAACCGTAAAAAGTATTTTTCCCACTTTTCGTTCCACAATTACGTTAAGTGCAGAAGTTTCTCGAAATACCGTTGTATTCCAGTAAACCTTAGTACTGAGGGAAATAAATGCTAAATGGAATCGGCTGGTTCCTTTTTCTTGTTAGTTTTTATTCGCTGATGGCAGAGTTTTAAGAAAACTG
Source organism: Pammene aurita (assembly GCA_947086415.1). Taxonomy (NCBI): domain Eukaryota; kingdom Metazoa; phylum Arthropoda; class Insecta; order Lepidoptera; family Tortricidae; genus Pammene; species Pammene aurita. Next base: position 17,385,291 of record OX352290.1, read on the forward strand.
GAAATACTACCTATCGGAATTTAGTTATTGCAACAAGAATACTCTCAACTTGAAACTCTCGTGACTCAAATATGTTGAATAATATTTAAATCAAGTAGTTTCGATTAAACAGCTCTATGTATTATTATGTCAATTTACGATGATAATTTTTTAAGAGCGTTCAACCGCGTTCTCAGCAAGGCGACCACAATACCCGGCCAAGAGCACGTCGGGCCATGCTCAGTGTAGGGTTACAACCCTTCAAAAGGTCGTTTATTAAGGGATATTATTTGGCACTTATGTAATTTTATAACTCGAAAATGGCTAACCCGATTTTATTCAATCAAGAGTACGGGAGTACCCCAAATTGTTTTAGTTTTTATTTTACCTTTTTGTCGGCGTACATACTCAGAACAAATTCAAGCTTTCTAGTATTATCGATCATTGAGCTAGGCCGCGGACATACCGACGGAACGACAGATGGACGGACGGACATGGCAAAACTATGAGGGTTCCTAGAATACGGAACCCTAAAAAAGCGAAATTTACCTGATGTAAGTATTATTAAAAACGTATTTTAACGTTGTTTTAAGATTCTTAAAGTACTTAATAGTAGAGATATGTTAGGAAGGATTATAAATAATATTTACTGCTGAAAAATAAAGCTATAATGTGCTTTCAGCGTTTTGCGATCGCATCTTAATATCTCGATCATATTATTGTTTATTTTGCTATATATACACTAAACACCCTTCTTTACAGAGTCATTGACCTTTCACCGAAAAAACTGGGTTCAGCTCACCAGGTTGAAATGGCGGTTTAGACTCTAAAGGGCTTATTTGAATGGAGTGTATATTAATATTTACCTGTGTACCTTAATACATACATATAGCAATAGTACGTCTAAATACAAGCTGGAAAGTAGGGATTAGGTTGTACATCGGAACCACCATTCCAAAAATATTTGCCAACCCTACCATCAATCCAACAATGTTTTTGTTAAGTAAGAAACGAGATTAAAAAGCTACTAGTTTTAACAATATGTACTTTTTTCGAGTGTTTAAAATTGTTGTGTGCCTATTGCCAAGCCATTTAGAATTAGGTTTTTTGTTTTACCCTACATATTCGACCGTACATTGACTTTATATATATATATGTCTAATTATTCGACTACATGTAGCTTATAGAGCCTTAATGTAGAACCTTAATGTAGAGCCATAATGTAGAATCAAAGTTATAAAGTAATAAGTATATCCGTAACCCAACGCCAAAATGTAGAGCCATATATTATGTAGAATCGGATGTGTCGAACCAAAATGTAGGAAGAGCCGTATGACCGTCGGATCTACATATGGGTCTGCAATCTGTATATTCGACTCTATACTTTGGCTCAATAGGGAAGATGCAGCTATAATATTTACCATTATTTTGTAATCAAAATGTTGAAAAAACATAAAATAAAAGCTATTAAAACGTTTTTACTTTAATTTATACTAATTTTAAACAATAATTACGATTTGAAGTAATGTGAAACGGAACGTATTTTAATCTACCAATCATCGTCTGGTGACGTCACTCCTGTTTTGACAACTATGTATGGTATAGTAAAAGATAACAATTTCATATGACGGAATTTAACACCTTTTGACGGACACTTTTGCAACATAGAGATTGTCATCCTTACCTTCTACCATCCATAGAACCAAGGATGGGAAATATCACGACTATGGCGAGTGACACTGACATACATGAGTGAAGTTACAGGGACTGTAGCTCCGTTTAGACGCAAAAATTTAAATCATCAGTTTGTAACAGCTATTTTTCACTATAAATTATAGTATTTTCATTTTTTTATACACATGGTCTATTCTACGTGCAGTTCTTTCAAATTAAAGCAAAAATAAAAATATTGCATCTTGCCTATATGTTCGATTCTGCATACGGTTACATATTAAACACTAAATATCTTGGCTCTACACTTTCGCGTCTAATAAATGTATATGTATAGCTCGAACCATATTGTACTCCTTAACCATACTCGTATTCGACTACAACTACTGTTTAAAACGTGGTATTTACCATGTATGTGTACTCGTATTGTTTTTGTGTTACTCCGTGATGATGGCGCATTCTAATGTGCCGAAATATTGGAAACTCACAAAAACAAATATACATGGTAAATACCCCGTTTTTAATAGTAGTTGTGAAGTTAGTGACCATGTTAGCTTAAAATCGTATTCGGCTATATAATGGTTTTGCACATTCGATACCTATAGTTCACTTTCAAGCCATTGCAAAAATGTACTAGTGTTGCTCGTAATAAATCCAGTTAATACTAGATACAGTAGATACTAGAAAGGATGAGGACATAGACATTTTAAGCCATTTGAAGCTCTGAGTAACAGAACTCTGCAGTCCAATTTTCATGCGCACGTTATTTTACATTATGGAAAATAACTAGCTTTCGCAAGTGAATATTTTTGCCCTTTTCGACTGGCGCGTTCAAGCGAGCATATTTTAAGTTACTTATTTAGTAAATTCTTGCTGAACTATGCTATCGGAGCGTTCAGCGTTCACATTTTTAAGATAAACGGCATCGATTTAAGAGTCCGGTAACGTTTTTTTTTTAATTGCTTAAATTTGACTTGCATGTTTTTAGAAAAAGCATCACATACAATTTATGTGCGATATTTCATTATTAGCGGCTCCCTTTTCAAATTGAGACTGGACTCTTAATAAACTTTACTTTAATAAACTCGTCGACTTTAATGCTTGGATTAAGTAGGTCGAACCCAAACGCATACTTCTCGATGGCCGGAAGAGACCTGCCTAACCGACCTTTCATATTTATTAAAAAATGGTTGACCGTCGTACTGTTATGATTGTGAATATTGACTAATCACGTCACGTGATCCACTCGCGCGGCCATAACCGCCGGTGTCCTTCCCGCTGCGTCGTTTCTTATGAATAAAAACCGGCCAAGTGGGAGTCGGATTCGCGCACCGAGGGTTCCGAACAAACATCTAGGTATATAGGGATAGTAACTTTAAAATTATTAAAAATATTTTTATTATATGATGTAACTAAAATTTTACGGTTTTTGCAATTTTTCCTTTATCTATGCTATAAGACGTTGCTTCGTACCAAATTACAAGATTCTGAGTTAACGAGAAGTACCCTGTAGGTTTTGATTCCCTTGTGAGTTTCGAAAATTTGCGGCATAAATGGCTGTATCTTGCGTTGGCTTAGAAGTTTGATTTTTTCACAGCTCCAAGGGACAGTAGACCTGAGTATTTGATATAAATTTCAGCTTGATACCTCCACGCGTTCCTGAGAAAAAGGGTCTTGACAGACGAACGGACGGACAACAAAGTGATCCTATAAGGGTTCCGTTTTTTCCTTTTGAGGTACGGAACCATAAAAACCATACAAAAGAGATATAATAATATGTAGAATTGAAATTGTAGAGCCAACATGTAGTCGGATGGTTTATTTTGAGCACTTGTAGAAAAGTATTCTATACAATAGTGACACAATCAGCTTTTCTATCTCGTAACTTACTTAGGCCCTTAGGCAAGCTTAGAGGCCAAAAACACGGTACTCGACTACAAAGCTAAATATTATAAATAATAAATAAAATTTATGTTGATGACAAGTTTCATATTCTATATTATTCATCACAACACAAGCTTTACACGCTAACCGTCATTGCAATAGCAAAACAATCGTAGCAACATACGCTGATGAAATTTATACCCCGTAAACCCTCGTGGTTGTTTTATAAAGTGCAATAATCATAAAACCGCACGAGTCTGTCCCCCGCTACAGATGCTTTTCATTCCGTGAATTGGTCTGCCATAAAGATACGTATTTGGGGCTTGTAAATGCTCAGGTGTTTCTAGAATTTCATGATCATCACAAAGTTTCAATTCGATTTTGTAATGTTTACATGAGTAATCGTAATTATGTCAAAAAGTTGAATATATTTCAATATTAATATTATTATTTGTCTGTTTATCTAAAGAAATAAATTTTACGATATTCAACCCTGAATTCATGGAACATTAAGGTGCATATTTTTGTTTTCAACTAATTATAATTAGAAATTAAAATCTAGGTATATTTCCAAGAAAATGTAAACTTCTTTATTAATTTGACTCATAACTTCGCTTTTATGACATCTATTATATTAATATCATCAAATAAATTTGGAAAACGAATTCAGTAGAGTTCCACAACTGAACTTAATAAAGAAGCTTCTCTTATAAATTGGTCAGAGTAAAAGTATGATAGGCGAATTCCGTTAATTCATAAATTAATTAAAGTTGTCCCGGCTTCTGGAGACAAAGTTGGTTGTCATTGCGAATGATAAGCAGGGTTCATTAGGATTCACCCCATTGACTCCTCTGACCCACTGCATAGGGCACGGGTTGAAAACAGTACGAACATTTTAATGATAAATTATTTTCTTCACCATATAAAGCTATGAAGTACTACTAATACTACTACTTTGACTTTTTTTGCAATAGCGCAGTTGCAGCCATTTTACCGTGATTAGGTGATACATATATACCCCTAAGGACAATTAATACGGATCACCTTGTATGGCTATTTTCATACAAAGCGACCCAATTTCCCTGTTCATGAGTAGATACGTCTCATCCCCGTCCAAAGTCGCAATTGAAAATATCACGCCACGATAAGACGACACAATGTTCTTGTTAATATAAAACCTATAACAGTTCTAACTGTCCCACTATAGCTGATATAAATAGCTGATTTAAAACCCTTGAATAAACTGTTCGTACTGTATTATAACGTTGTTCTACCTCTCGGGCCGGGCTAACGAGTGGGTCACTCCAGATTTGTCTACGTTACTCAGATGATAATCTGCGTAAACTCAGCGAAGGGGTTCAGGAAATTTTAGAGTGCCCGTTCTTAATCAATATCACTCACGGGCGCCAACGCGTCACTCTGGCTCAGTCTAAACGGCCAGAAATTTTCAGGGAATAGTTTTTTTACTACCTAATCACGATTATACAATTCATATCATTTAATACGGCTATAAAAACAGTATTTAAGTATTTTTTTAGATATACACGTATTCAAACATAAAATCACTATAAATCAAAACACAATTTTATATACTAGTACTTAGATATTTCGTAACTTATCGTAAGGATTAAATAAATAATTATGAAAGTTAGTTAGCTCATTGTAATAAGTAGCAGTTGTTTTTTGTTGTTCAAATAAGAGTAAGATAGTAAAAAGCAAGAACATGAATAAACAAACAGTTGCAACCATATTTTCAACTGTAAAAGTTTAAATTTATTCACTGCTTAGCGAACATGTTTAATTACGGCAACAATAAAAGGCAGGTCATAAATTTTTAACGTCTTCGCAAAACGGGAGTTTCATTTAGTCTCTTTGCGACTTCGTTATGAAGCACTAGAATGACTCGATGTCTGAAAGGAAAGTTTTTAAACACAATGAAAAAAAAATCTTAGTCTTGTAGAAAATAACTTTTGATCTAGGGCCGTATTCTAACTTTAAAACACGTATAGACACGATCCAACTTCAATACTACTCCAATGCAATAACAACGCAATACAGCTACGGCATAAACATCTGTATCAGAAATATTAGAATTTGCTTGAGAAATATTCCAACGCAACTCCAATACAACTTCAATATTGGTTGAATGTTTGTTTTGTGTTGGTGTTATGTTTGAGTTAGGTTGTATTGTTAATATATTTTTAAATTAGAAGCCGGCACCTAACCGTTAGTTACAAACTTGGCTGAAACAAACTACAAATTTTATACAAACTTACCTAATAGGATAATAAAAACTTACTGCTATTCACTAAAAGTCGACTGTTGATAGATTCAAAATGAACTCTGACAAATTCTCGAAACGTAAATAATATAACTTCACATTACAATGCGTTACGGTGAGAATAATACTGGCACTTCCTAAAACAATCATTTTAAAGACATAAAGCAAGTAATAACCTGAAATTAATTAATTTAAAGTAAATTTCAAAGGGATTTATGCACCTATTGTTTTACTACTTGACTTAACGATCCCCAATTAAAGTTGGCAATTACTAAGTTATACAAAAGCAGATTATGTCGTAAAATGTGAGAGGCTTACGCCATGTGCTCTAGGCATAAATCTGAGAAATATAACTACCGTAAGAGCCATTGGAATTGAACGATATATTAATATCTATTATATATATATAGGTAAATACATACTTCATGTTTTCTTTTAGAGAATAAGAAGAAAATCGAAACTACACTTTTAGTTTCCCTATGAAAAAGGACCAGAAAAACTTTAGAATGCTTACATTTTTTTATTTGATCTTTACCTTTCTATATAATTTAAATGTTTATGTTTTGAGCCGACATATGTTTAAATATATATTTCATTGGTTAATTTCTTGTAATATTCCAGCCAATAGTCAATTTTACTAACTTTAGTGGCCGTGAGATTTGAATTTTGAAGTACAATGAGTGTCAAAACTGTTAAGTATTAAACATGGCGTCATTCAGTCATCAAGAAACGCAGTCTAGTCCTGCTAAGGAATTACCAAGGTAAGACATTGAATTTTTTATTTTATTTCTTAATTATAAGGTTATAAATTGTAAAAGTTTGTTTGTATGTTACTGATTATTGCAGTAAAACATTCGCTTTTGCAGAACACGTATATTTTTTTTACTTCACACAAAAATATTTTACTTCACACAAAAAATATTTTACTTCACACAAGAAATATTGAAGCACAATTTAAACAGAATATTTTTATCGAACAATGGTGGATGTCTGCCTTCCACACGAATGGAAAAAAGAGTAGGTACAAGAACAGAACTCGGCTGAAAATTTAGCTATAAAGAAATATGAATTGATGAGATGCGAGTGGTATGAACGATGATGTTTCCTTCATCCAGTGCATCAGCACTGGATGAAGGAAACCTAAATTTAAAACCGAATATTTATAACGCCCGTCAGAGTGTGGCCCATCAGGTGTTCTATTCGGAATTTTGAGAAGTTTAAAAATGCGGATCAGAGATATTCAACCAAGGTTGGCAAAACAACAAAAAAAATCTATTATGGCACAAAAACACAATAAGTAATTAACTGGTTACAAAAAGGGAATCGGATTTATAACGTTCAAAAAATCTAAATAAAATAATAATCTTGAATCTCAGGAAAGGGTGGAACTATGAATTTAAATAAAATACGTTAGGCAGCAGCTCGCTGAACCCTGTGTTTTACTTGGAGAACCACGCGAAATACGGGTTCTTGTCCACCGACGACGGTTTTACTTCACGAACCACGCGAAAAACGGGCTCTAGTCCTCCGACGACGGTTTCCGATCGTCTCACAAGATCGGCACTCACGAGCGCCTTCCGGAGCCCTCTCGGCTCAAACGATCTCAGCACCGGGCGACCACGGCAGGCAATATCCACCCTCAGACACGGCCAAAAAAGAGCACTGGGTACAGGGAAACCTGTATTGGCGATCACCCTCTTCTAGGGAACTAGATCACTGGTAAAAAAACTTCCAGGGAACAAAAATGGACCAAAATGAATAATTTCCCTTCAAAACTCCAAGACGGACAGATCGTCTTGGAGTTTTGAAGGGAAAAGTCAGAATGATTCATTTTGGTCCAGTTTTGTTCCCTGGAAGTTTTTTAGGTTTTTTTGTCTTCTAATTTAAAAAGATAAGATATATAAGTAGGTACATTTTACAAATTACATAAGTACCTAAATATGAGGTAAAATCGGGCACCTCTATTTCCATTTAACGTGGACATTTACAGCTTATTGAAAAAAATATATATTAAGTCATTTATTTTACAAAACTACATTCCACACGGAGCCGGAGTATGTCCTAAAACTACGGCCAAGACCACCGGGGGATGGGCAGCAGCATCCTCTGAGTGCGGTGATGAGATACTGCGATCGCCAACCCGCATGCCAAGCGTGGCATTTCGGCATTCACCCCCCATGATAAGAACCAAAAAACCACGGCCCCGAGTGTCCGGCGACCCCCGGTGCCCTCGTTATGGTAGCGGCCAGGGTACTAGCGGGGTCAGGTGTGCTAAGAATCTCCGGCAAAGATCCGGCTACCACCACCGACGACTTCTGGCCCTGGCAACATATAACACGCGTACACTGCGGACCGACGAAAAGATAGTGGAACTGGAGGAAGGATTGAGCAAGTTGCGTTGGGATGTCATAGGGTTATCTGAAGTCCGAAGAGAGGGGGGGGAAACGATAATCCTAAAGTGCGGCAACTTGCTTTATTTCCGGGAGGGCGACCAACAGTCCCAGGGAGGTGTCGGGTTCATCGTCCTTAAGTCCCTCGTGAACAACGTGGTGAAGATCGAGAGTGTGTCGACTAGGGTGGCGTACCTTATACTCAGAGTATCCAAGAGGTACTCGTTGAAGGTCATACAGGTGTATGCGCCAACTTCGGCACACTCCGATGACGAGGTGGAGGCTATGTATGAGGATATATCGAAGGTCATGCATAGCTCCAAAACCTACTTCACCGTTGTTATGGGGGACTTCATCGCGAAACTGGGCAAGAGATGGTGAAGAGCTGAGAGTGGGGCAATTTGGATTTGGAAGTCGGAACCACCGGGGCCAACTACTGGATGGCTTCTTGGAGATGGATGGCTTCTTGGAGAAGGAGGGACTCTACATGATGAACTCCTTCTTCAAGAAACGTGAGCACAGGAAGTGGACCTGGATGAGTCCCGACGGTGCAACTAAAAACGAGATTGACTTCATCATGTCGACGAAGAAGCATATATTCAATGATGTCTCTGTGATCAATACGGTTAAAACCGGAAGTGATCACCGTCTGGTGAGAGGCACATTGAATATATGTGTTAAGCTAGAGCGCTCTCGACTGATGAAGTCTACGATCCGTCCAGCAGCACTTCAAATCCAAAACCCTGAGAGCTTCCAGCTGGAACTCCAAAACCGTTTCGATTGTCTAGGCGGCGATGTGGACGAATTCAACGACGGGTTTGTGGAAGCTGTCCATAGTACTGGGCCTAAGTTTTTTAAGGCCCAGCGGAGCAACAGAACGAAAAGGCTCTCTGACTCCACTCAGAAACTCATCGAGGAAAGGAGAGAAATGGTTCTGCAATCCTCAGCAGATGCGTCATTATACCGGCAGCTCAATAAACGGATCTCTAAGTCCCTTACCCGTGATTTGCGCCAATTCAATACAAATCGTATTGAAGAGGCCATTGAGCAGAATAAGGGCTCTAAAGTTTTCTCAAAAGATTTGTCTATTGGGCAGAGCCAGCTCGCCAAATTAAAAACTGAGGATGGTAGAATTGTTTCATCCAGACCCGAGCTTCTGGGGAAGATAGAGGACTTTTATGGACAGCTATACACATCAAGTAGCAGACCTGAAGTTGATCTGGCGGAAGACCCTAGAGCTAGACTGACCCGACATTATACCGAAGACATCCCGGACATCAGCCTGTACGAGATTAGAATGGCTCTTAAACAGCTCAAAAACAATAAGGCACCTGGTGAAGACGGAATTACAGCCGAACTTCTGAAGGCGGGTGGGAAACCAGTCCTTATGGCCCTTCAGAAGTTGTTCGACTCCGTTTTACTAGAAGGGAGAACGCCTAAGGCATGGAACAGAGCTGTGGTGGTATTGTTCTTCAAAAAGGGTGATAACGCGTTACTGAAGAACTACCGACCCATTACACTTCTGAGCCATGTCTATAAGCTGTTTTCAAGAGTCATTACGAACCGTCTCGCACGTAGGCTAGATGACTTCCAGCCTCCCGAACAAGCCGGTTTCCGAAGAGGCTTTAGTACCGTAGACCACATACATACGCTCCGTCAGGTTATACAGAAGACAGAGGAGTATAACCTGCCCAGAGGGGCAGGTTATACCACGTACCTCGTAGTCCACGAACGCTAAGCAGAGGTTTAGCGTTCGTGGACTACGAGAAAGCCTTCGACTCGATCGAAACCTGGGCTGTACTAAAATCTCTCCAGAGGTGCCAAGTGGACTATCGCTATATCGAAGTGCTGAAGTGTTTGTACGAGAACGCCACTATGTCAGTCCGACTCCAGGACCAGAACTCGAAGCCTATTCCGTTGCAGCGGGGAGTCAGGCAAGGAGATGTTATTTCTCCTAAACTGTTTACCGCTGCACTGGAGGATGTTTTCAAGACTGGACTGGAGAAGGCTAGGAACATAAACGGCGAGTACATCACTCACCTTCGGTTTACTGACGACATAGTAGTCTTGGCTGAGACCATGGAGGATTTGAGTACGATGCTAAAGATGAACATGGATAAGACGAAGATCATGTCAATTACCCATGTAGCACCAACTCCCGTTACAATCGGAGACTTTACACTCGAAGTTGTGGACGATTATATATACTTAGGACATACTGTCCAGTTAGGTAGATCCAACTTCGAGAAAGAGGTCAATCGACGAATCCGACTCGGTTGGGCAGCGTTCGGGAAGCTACGGCACATCTTTTTGTCCAATATTCCGCAGTGTCTCAAGACGAAAGTCTTTGACCAGTGTGTGTTGCTAGTGATGACATATGGTACTGAAACGTGGTCGCTTACAATGGTCCTCATAAGAAAGCTCAAAGTCACCCAAAGGGCAATGGAGAGGGCTATGGTAGGAGTCTCTCTGCGTGATCGCATCAGAAATGAGGCCATCCGCAGCAGAACCAAAGTAACCGATATAGCCCTCCGAATCGCTAAACTAAAGTGGCAGTGGGCGGGGCACATTGCTCGTAGAACCGATGGCCGTTGGGGCGGAAAGGTTCTCGAGTGGCGACCACGAACCGGAAGGCGCAGCGTGGGTAGACCCCCCGCAAGGTGGACTGATGACCTGGTGAAGGTTGCGGGAGTCCGCTGGATGCGGGTGGCGCAGGACCGGTCATTGTGGCACTCTTTGGGGGAGGCCTATGTCCAGCAGTGGACGTCTTTCGGCTGATATGATGATGATGATGATGACATCCCACACCAAACGTGGAAAATAAAATTTCATTACTTTGAGGCTGCACACTTTTGTTTTAGGGATACTTCAAAAATATTTTTATGACCTCAACAAGAGAGTTTTACATCTAAATATATTTCCATTTAATACACGTTATTCAGAGCAATTTGGATCACAAGTTAAACCTACAGCTTAAACATCAATTTAGCGAAGTCTTTAAAACAATACGGCCTGAAAAGCTTTTATTATTTTATTAGCTTGATGCTGAAACCTGGATTTTAATAAAATACAAAAAATACATGGATTTTCTTTAACAACAAATTACATAGTAAAGTTTACATAAGAACAAAACTGGCCGCGTGAAATAAATAAGGTATCAATTACACACAATGGAAAGAAATAACAATACAGTGAACTACAAAGGATATAATAACTTCTCGTCAAACAACAAACAGAACGGCGTGATAAGTAAACGAGTTGATGCGTAAATAAACATTTTAAAACGTAACGGGCAAAAACAAACGCGTACGATCTCTTCACAGTCATCGTATTGATTTTACATCCGCCTACAGACCAAAATGGATCGCCCCTACCACCGATCGCCGCTTAGACGAACTCGAATACAAACCCACTGGGTCATGGAAAAAATGTTTCAGATTGTGAGTTTCGTACGTATTACTCGTACTTACGTATAACGCCAATAATGAGTTCTCTGCATCTCTTGCTGTTGGACTTTCAAATTCATCATCATTACTACTCTAAATTGGTTTGCTAAACGGCGACTACTGATAAGTATCTTGAAAACTGTATCATCAAATTATGGTCGTTATAGAGAAAACGAAGTAACTGAGATAACGATGTCCCATATTGATTAGCTTTCACTCTTTCTGACTTATTAGTATGTGATATAAATATAAATGTTTACCGCCCACCAGTAAAATGGCAGTTTTTACAAAATAATACTTGCCATGTCACCTGTAATTGATAAAACAAATCTAATTTGCCATATTTGTTTGCTCACTACTTAATAGAATATCAAATTATCCAAATTTAATTAGGTACTACTTTTTATACCACGACGATGGCAAGCAAGCATACGGCCCGCCTGATGATAAGCAGCTACTGTAGTCTATGGACGCCTGCAACTCCAGAGGTGTCACATGCGCGTTGCCGACCCTTTACAAAAAGGAGGATTCACTGTGTCGACGGCTAAATGAACAAGAGGGTACTGCGTCGTCAACACACTTCTACTCTCTTCTTAAAAAGGTAGATTTATTCATTAACTTTCCATTAAGGCTTTATTTTACCTATTGATAATGGCGGCATAGTTGCGACGAATACAACGGCCTCCATAGTCTAGTCGGTAGAGACCCTGCCTGAGTAGCTTCGAATCCTAGTTATAAAATTTATTTGGGTCTATCACTAATATTTGTACCTGAGTGATGGACGTTTCTAAGCATGTATATCGTCGCATAGCACCCATAGTACAGTCGCCATCAAATATATCGGAGCGGAGCATATCTGAACATGCACTTTATCGCCTTGACAATAGAGGCGTTGTTCAGATATTTATGACCACCTTGGCCGCTCCGATATATCTGATGGCGACTGTACAAGCTTTGGTTAGACAGAGCTTGGCCTTGGTTGATCTCCAAATGAATTAAATACCTAATTAAATGATTTGCACCTTATATACCACTCACAGCATAAAGTGCAAGAGTTCCCGTAGTAGGATATTCAAATTGTCCAAACATTCAATGTCCGATACGCGCCCAATTGCTTCATACACAGACATCGATAAAAGAGGTTTTGTTCCAGTCCCCGTAAACGCTTTCCGCGTTCAACAACTTGCCGCTATTGTGAGCTTCGCTCTGCGGCGAGTTTAAATCATCAGGATTTCCAATTTAGTCGGAGAAAGCATTTTTGTTTCATTGAAGCGTTGATGATTCCTATAGCGTATAGAAGTATGAGAGTGCCTGTATAAAACGAAGTACTAAATCACATCATTACATTCATCATTTCAGCCTTTTATCGCCCACTGCTGAGCATAGGCCTCTCTTCGTGTACGCCACTTGTCCCGGTCATGAGCCAATTTCATGTAACCCACAATCTTCCGAATGTCGTCTACTACTTTCTTTCATCTGAAAGTGGCCACCACTCTGTCAACATTTTAGTCCACCTGCCATCACTCTGCCTAGCAACATGTCCCAGCTTCATTCTAGTTTGGTAATGACGTATCTCACGTCTTGTACCTTGGTGCGACGCTAGATCTCACTCTATCCTGAAGCTTGATGCCGAACATGGCACGCTCCCTGGCTCTCTGTGCCTTTTGGATGCACAGTCTCCATAGAGAGCGTCCATGTATCGGCTCCGTATGTCATGGTAGGCAGCACACATTGGTTGAAGAGGCGAGTTTTCAGACATTGTGGAATGTTGACGGGTTTAGGATGTCCGCATTGTTTGTATGTTGAATGCCGCTCAACCAAGCTGAATTCTCCTGGAGATGGAGATCTCTGTAGTCTATGGACTGTTGATGTATTTTGTCGAAAGACAGAATATGTCCAAGATATACGTATTGATCAACCACCTCTAGTCTTTCGTTCCCAACCTTTATGGGTGGATTAGAAATACCAGAGATGTTCGTCATAACTTTAGTCTTGGACATATTCATTTTAAGACCTAACTTCAATGAAGCACCGTTCAGGTCTTGGATCATGCTTTGAAGATCTGCCAGGGTCTCGGCAAACAAAACAATGTCATCGGCAAATCTCAAGTGCGACCACGTCGTGTTCTTGACGATGTCTTCTAGCACCGCCGAAAAAATCTTGGGTAAAAGGGTATTCCCTTGCCGCACTCCCGGTTGGATAGATATTGAGTTACTGAGTTTGTGGAGTAGAACTTGCATTGTAGCCGAGCTATATAATTTCCGAAGTATATCCACATATCAAGCCTCGATTGAGCGACGATGACGAGAGTCAAACACGGCCCAGTGCTCAACACTGTCGAAGGCCTTCTCGTAATCGACGAAGAATCATTATAGTAGCTCAAAGTATTTACGGGATACAAGAAAACAATAAGGGCAAAATAAATGCTTGTTAATCCCAGAAGGGCACAGATCATGTGTTGGTATCTAAGATAGACTCTTTGTAGCATGTCTTAATTTGGGTATGAATGGGGTTAAGAAATTTTACCATTTAACGCTATATCATATATTTGTAGCATTTTTGTAAAACCTTTCCAGGCGGTTATATTCATCGTTTTTTTTTCTTGATGCACAGAGCTCTAATAATGTCCAGATTGACAGAAAACGATTAATAAGTAAGACTGTCAATCATGTGTCACATTCAACAAACTGATAATGTTATCAATGTATGACTGTATTTATACGACAAATAAAAGTGTTAGACATGGTGTGACACGTCAAAGATAATAATACATTTCATAATTTTCATAAGCTGTCACTCGTGTGTTGTGTATGTACAAATAATATGTTTAAGTAGCACAAATATTTGTTACAAATTCCGTATAGGACTTGTCCCTGAAATGAATAACTTCACTTTCAAAAAGAAAGAAACTAGGTAGTTATTATAAACTTATATACGAGTAGATGTCATATACAAAGGAAAAAGTGACTTAGGCCTTCGGTGCCCAGGGCTTTTTTTTCCTTTGTATATGACATCTAATAAGTTTATAATTTATATAGTAGTGTGTCTACTGAAAAATAAACAAATCAAAATATTTATTAAAAATAATTTGATTTGTTCTTCAGGTAAACATGTTATTATAGTTATTATAATTATCGAGAAACGAAGTTAACATTTCTAAGCCCTAATATACCATAACCTGAACTCACTTGACTTTGAACTTAATTGAATCCAAGAAACCGTTCTGTATATAAAGCGCTTCTCAGTGATAGCCAACAATAAGAAATATTCGGTCGCTGAGTTATGTAAAAATATTAATAAAAGTGATAATTAAGATATGGCTCAATATTAGCATTCCCGGGCGGCTAATGTTAAGCGGAATTAAGGAATTCCTCACATTGCGGCTTTTCTGTTGCGCGTGCAATCTACTCTTATTAATTTTTGTTATTATATGCCAGAGTTATTATTAAAGCTATGTGAAATCTAAACAGGTTATTAAGCTTAAAGTCTTAACTATCTTATATGTATGTAGGTGAGTTTGTCGTCGTTACTAAAAACCTAAAACTTTGATCTTTTAATAACTGTAACTTCTTTATACACCATTTTTGTAAACTTAGTACCTATGTACGTCCATGCACATGCTTTACTATCTGTTCACATGTAGGTGGTTCACAAGTACCTACATAATCACTACTAAACCCAAGCACCGAACAAATAAGCTTCCCGATCCTAAAACAGAATATTTTTGTTCACAATCTTGCGGAAGTGTAACTCTTAGTTTGTGTTTTAAAAGCGCATAGCAAGACTGTCAGGGCAAACTTTAACCTTATTACGTGTATCGAGTCCCGAAGGAACGTCTCGCGACGTATCTCGCTGCTTAGTTTAAGCGTGTCAGTGCGCTGTCTAGGGCGTATATTCCTATCCCTTAACAAGCGAAACAAGTCGTACGCTCTGGCAAACTAGTATAGTTCTGACGTTAGCTAAAGATTCCAGAGTTGCACTGCGTTGGCGATGAGAATCCCTAGGCTCCATAACTTGTCAACGTAGTTATGATTCCTTGCTTATACAGGTACAGGCAGTATCAACATTGCATCGACAATTTATGAATAAATACATTCATAATGTGTACATGAAATTTTGATCCTCACTGTACTTATTAAGAATTAGCAAGTCGCATATGCTTCTGTTTCCGTTTACTCGTTACACCCACACTACCCACAGACGTAGGCGGTTGTCACACTGCCGCCGCGTCTCGTTGCGAGACGCGGAGCAACGGACTCGCATGCGGAGACAACGCACCAACGTCCGAGTTTTCTCCGCATCTCCGTCCGGAGCTGCGATGCGCGACGTCCCGCGTTACTTCCGTCTCGCGTTCATTTCACATTCGAATGTTAAGGTGAATATAGTTCCTATTTGTCGATAAAATGGACACGGAACTTATTCAGAACGCTGCGGTGATACTTTCAGTTTGGTTTTTGGACAATCGAGTCATAAAACGCAGAAGACACTGGGTACATCCCTATTTACAAACCAGACCTATTAATGGGTCTTTTGCTAGATATTACCAAGATTTAAGGTAACACGAAGATTTTTTTTTAAATTGCACCCGTATGTCAACCGCATCATTTGATTATTTGCTAAGCAAAATTGGAGTGATTATTACTGGCGCGGACACAAATTATCGACGTTCTATTACAGCGGAAGAAAAGCCTTGGCTTACATTCAAGTAAGTAATAATCTACTACTTCAATCTTCAATTATATTTTATAAGAATTCCTAGATCATGATTAAACGAACGATTTTCAATTTCAAAAATAAACTTATAGACGTCGATATCCATTGCGCCTACGTTCTTTCTTGCACTAAAATCCGTACGGCACTGCGGAGCTCGGTGTGACATACCCTGCGGCACGCACCGCGTGTCCGTCCGAGCGCGCGAGTCGTCGTGCGTCTCGCTCCTCCGCGCGTCGAGGCGGAGCCAGTGTGTCGTACCATGCGATTTTTCTATACAAAATCAAGATTCTACATACAAAGTTAAAAAACGCATCAACGGACGTCGCTGCGAGATGCGGAGCAGTGTGACGACCGCCGTAGTATAGACACGAATATTAATGTGGTTTTCTTGAGACTTGCACTCGCAAAGCGATATTAATACCTCTTCTCTAGGACACTCGGTAACTTAAGTTTATAAATGCCTCTGAAGTCAATCTATTAGGGTTTTAAACGTCTATTGAAATATCGTATATTCATTTTGACAGCTTTTTAAGTGTCTTTTGTTACACTGCACGTAAATATAGTAGAAGAACCTAGTTCGGTAAGACTCCAAGATCATATATTTATACATAAGATAATTAATCTTTAATAGGGGAACACGAAGTGGCGATGCTGCAATGCAAATAACATGGCAGCGTGTTTAAAAAAAAAGGTTTCTAGAATGATAAAACTCCCAGGTTTTTTCCTCGAAACAGAGGAGGGGCAGGGCTATACGATAATGCAGTGCTGCAAGCCCCCGTGATTGGCCTTGTCAGTGGCAGCAGAATGATAAGCTTGTAGATGTACGACTAAACCTAGCGCCTGATCTTATTATAACAGCAACGTGACGAAATTATAGGGCGAGAGTACCCCTGTTGCATGAGGCACATCACTCGCGCTCTTTGTCACGTTGCTGCTATTTAAATATCAGGCGCTAGGTTTAGGCGTACATGTACCATCAGGTTCAAAATTCCATGGTCAATTTATCAATGAATTCATTCATAAATTGGCCATGCAATTCTGAACCCGATAGTACAAGCTTATCATGCTGCTGCCACTAATAAGGCCAATCACGGGGGCTTGCAGAACTGCATTATCATATAGCCCTACCTCTCGAGAAACAAAGCTTCGAGAAACAAAGGAAACCTGGTAGTCTTATCATACTAGAAACCGAATTTAAAAACAAAAAAAATACGCCGCCAGGTTTTTTGCATTGCAGCATCGCTATTTCGTGTTCCGCCATTAAAGACGTAACTAATTATATATATACACACCGTGGGCTGGAATAACCCGACAGATCTTAACCACGAATTTCTAAGACCAAAAGAAGGAAAAAATATTATGTGACTTTAGCTCAATTTCGCCAAAAAAAAATTATTATTTTTTTCGTTTTTTTTTCCATTTTTTGAATGTTTGTTGCACATGAAAAGCAAATGTTATTAATAAAATTATCGCCTAAAACAAACAGGTACTTTTTTTTTTTGTAAAAATTTAGTGTCTGCAAAGTTTTCCTTGTCACTTTGATATCTGTCAATAAGGACGTGTAAACTATGTCCAATAGTGGCAACAACGCCATTAGAAAGGCGTTTTGTGATGAGTTATAATAAAAAGTGTATTTTTTTAAATTGGTATTTACTCTGAAACTAGGCGTATTCCAGAAAAGTTTATAGGACATTTTAGTATCTAAATATGATCAGGAATACACTATTAAAATCTGTCTAGTTATATGGGCCCACGGTGTATATATAATTAGTTACGTCTATATGATATATATATATATATATATATATATTTATTTATTTATTTATATATATATATCATTTGGGAATCTTATCGAACTAGGTTTAGCGTCGTGGGCTCTTATACAAATAGGTTTATATAAAATTGAAATCACTTGTAAATCAGCCAAAATGATCTTCCTTCTACGCTCAAATTAAATTCTTCACACATACCTAGCTGATATCTTCACAAATATCTGGGTTGGCCTTAACAATCCTGTAACGTAACGGAGTCAATAATATGTGCCGTAAAAAGGGCGGGTGTTAATAGACGCGCAGTTGATCCCGGAACCCGATCCAAATTGCGGAAACTCATTGCGATTCCCTCCGCAGCCTGTCTTCCGGGGCTGAAATATACAATTTTAAAGGTTTTTCCCGGGAAAAAGACATTTGCATAGGTGTGGAGCCTTTGTCGGTCTGTTTAGATTAGCGTCACATTTTTGGGTTACATTGGGACGCGTTGTGGAATATTAATATTGTTGTGAAGGATTTTGTTTGCTCAAGCTGTAACAATGATAAGCGTTAATGTACGAGTATGAAAACTTGCACTGTACAAATATTGATATGATATTAGAACAGTTAAAAAAAGGTTGTTGCGGATATCGTTTTGTATCCTTTTTGACGAAGCCTGCGCTGTGGATTTAAGTCATGCTTGGTTAGTAAAAAAAAGTAATAAGTATCTAAATAGTACGGGAATCTATGACCTTGTAACAGACAAACTCAGTGTCCGATTTTTCTAGTTCATGAAATCTAAGCTATGAACCTCATAATTTCCCTAAAACTAGCCCTATTTTGACGCTAACTCTACGTCACGCAAAATAAATATTCCTCTTAGACCTTAACTTCACCCCCTTAAAGCTTGCACCTCATATTTCACCTCCGCCGATAATCGCCCCATAACTTATGGCTGAAATGCACCTCGGCAAATATTAAAAGTAGGATAATGCCCCTGCGATTTTTAAATAAATTTATAGCTAGGGAAATCTTGTAATCGTGAGTTATACGAGTACTTGTGGAGTTTCGGTAAACCTGTAGGTGTTTTATGTATTTCATTACCTACCTCTACCTAGATATCAATAAGACATTTGATTGAAGATTGTAAGATTCTAAGTAGAGATGTGACTAGAGAATATGATTTTTTATATAATGTAATAATAGGAGGATTACGTTGATCAGGAAATTTGTATTTCTCATTCGACTTTTTTTCTTAAGGATTGGCTAAACGTTTCGACCTACGGTTAGTATAAAACTGTTAAAATCGTACATCGGTTAAAATAACACGATAATAATATTTATTTTCTCTCTACTTAATAGATAACAGGTAATACCAGGATTTCTATAAATGATAATTGATAACGCTCAATTAGCAAACCATAATGAATCGCCATCGAACACCGTACGCATCCCAACGATTCCCTATTGATCCTTTTTACCGGTAAATTTAATTGTAAACCATAGAGGTTTACCGCGGACCGACAATTTGTACCCATTCTCAATTACGTCGCTTGTTTAAATTATTTAAATTTGTCACTAGAGCAAACAGCATAGTTTATTAATTAACTACACATGTGGTTAATGTGATGTTATGTGTCGTCGCTTATGCGTAAAATGTGACAAAAATAGCGCGTGTTTTTAAATATAAATCAGGGATCTATTTTTAAGTTTATGTTGTAGTTAATTGGTTGTTCAGTCCCCTTTAAACGTAATAGGTACGTACTTAGTGACTATAAATCGCATTTTTCAGTTACTCGTGCTATCTCAAACACGTTACGAGTCGCGGCGTTTTAGAGTCGCGGGAAACAGCTGGTTAAGGGCGGCGAATAACCGTTCTTTGTGGAGATCCTTGGGAGAGGCTTTTGTCCAGCAGTGGAAGGCTTTTGGCTGAAATGATGATGATGATGAACTTTCTCAGTAGAACTATTTTAATTTGTTAGCGTATATACGTCCCGCTGCTGGGCACAGGCCTCCTCTCATGCACGAATGGGATCGGGCTATAGTCCCCACGCTGGCCCAAAGCGGGTCGGGGACTTCAGATACACCTTTGAATTTCTCCGCGGATGTATGCAGCTTTCCTCACGATATTTTTGCATCACCGAATAGCGATTGGTAAATATCAAAGTATATTTCGTACATAGGTTCCGAAAACCTCATTGGTACGAGTACGAGCCCGAGGTTTGAACCCGAGACCTTCGGATTGAAAGTCAGACGTCTTACCCCCAGGCTACCAACGCTATTCAAGTAGAACTGGCCCTGTAGCCAAGATGACAATCGTTTTCAAAAAACCAAACGAAACGCTACACGCTCTCATTTACTCTTCATTACTGCGATAGAAAGACGGATAGCGTTTCGATTCGTTTTCTAACGTTCTTTTTTAAACGATTGTCATCTTGGCTAAGCCCCCTGAACTACTGTATTTCATCTTCTCACTATTGTATTTCATCTTCTGACTATTGTATTTCATCTAAAATTGACTACCCTAAAATTAAATAATATACATAGAATACCTTAATATAATGACCCCATTTTGTAGTCATGATTAGTAAGTTATTGGCATCAGTACCATTTGTCGCTGAAACATCTTACTCCACAAAGATCCGATGTTATAGAATCAAACTGCAGGTTATCAGTACTACAGATAAGATGAACAGCGTATAAAAACCCTTATAATCATAACATTACTAAAGATAATTAAGTTATACTCGTAGACAAATAGGTGATGTTGTTAACAAAAATATTTCCAAACTCTCCAAAACGGTTGCATGTTAAACAGATTTGAAGACGAAAATCTACTCCGTCGTAAACGAGGTCGATTATCAAATGATTGTTACACCGTCTGATGGCCGCATTAGGGTTTCGTTCAGCCGGCGCGTCTGGCTCACTGGACCGCGCTCGCAGTATCCGCATTCGAACAGCCGCTTTTCCGCGCCAAGGAAGCTCACCTTAAAGATACGATTATTGATATGGATATTTGCAATTGTCTCAAACAAATTACTTTGATATGTAAATTTTTTTGAAATCGTTTTGATGGCAATGTAGTAGGAGAGCCCTTGACACTAAACCTAGTTCGATAAGTCTCCTAGATGAGATATATATATGTATATAATTAGACACGTCTTTAATGGGGGAACACGAAATGCTGATGCTGCAATGCAAAAAAAGTGGTGGCGTATTATTATTTTTTTTTTAATTAAAAAATCCGGTTTCTAGTACGATAAGTCTCCTAGATTTCCTTTGTTCCTCGAAGCAGGAAAAAGGGCAGGGCTACACGATAATGCGGTGCTGCAAGCCTCCGTGCGTGGCCTTGTCAGTGGCAGTTTTATTTTTATACATCTACAATCTTTTGATGCTGCTGCCACTGACAGGGCCACGCACGGGGGCTTGCAGCACCGCATTATCGTGTAGCCCTACCCCTCCCCTACTTCGAGGAACAAAGGAAATCTAGGAGACATACTAGAAACCGGGTTTTTAATTTTTTTTTCAAAAAAAAAATTAAGGTACGCCACCACTTTTTTTGCATTGCAGCATCAGCATTTCGTGTTCCCCCATTATAGACGCGTCTAATTATATATATCTCATCTAGGAGACTTATCGAACTAGGTTCAGTGTCATAGTCTCTCCTACTAATGCTTTTATAGCACGACAGCGGCTAGTGTACCTGTGGCGATGCCACCCTTATGTATATACTAATAAATATAGACTATTTACTTATATACATAAACATTACAGATATACTTATAAATATCATATTAATAAACCTATACATATTTAATATCATACTAAGTTCATAATATATATACACATATATCTATATACACACAAACATACATAGTAATAAATAAATACATCTACATATTTATAAAGCACAAATCGACACAAGTAATCGACACACTCCAGCTTCCCGGGCCGCAATTTGAAAAATAAATACACACACTGGACAGACACAGCTCCAACCCAACTCAACCCAACTCAACTCAACGCTATAACGACATTGACATTTGCTATTCGAACAGATTTTCATTCAACATTGGTCTCACATTAGTACAACATTGGTCACACATTGTACCAATGTTGTACCAATGTGAGACCAATGTGTGACCAATGTGAGACCAATGTGAGACCAATGTTGAATGAAAATATGTTCGAATAGCAAATGTCAATGTCGTTATAGCGTTGAGTTGAGTTGGGTTGGAGCTGTGTCTGTCCAGTGTTTGTGTTTATTTTTCGAATCGCGGCCCCGGCTGTGTCGGCAGCAGCGCTATACCACGCCAACCGGTACCTGCGTGACGTCACCGCGGCGGCCGATCGCCGGCGTCCACGCGGCCCTGTATGCGCCCGCGCCGCGGCAGTGCATCTCCTGACTCGACGCGGAATGCATGTCGCTCTGCGCTATCACCTTCCACTCTTTCTATTGCACTTTCTTAAGCCTTACTTGATTGCCATACCTACTGTGTGCTACTGTATATCTGTGTGTGCTTATGGAATATTATAGTGCTTGAAGATACGTGTGGTGTTTGTTATTTAGCCCGCAACCCCGCTGTACCTAGCCGGTAAGTCCGCTTGCTTATTTAAGCACAAAGACTGTGTCCATTCCCTACACTGGTGACCCCGCTATTTGGACTTTAAGCGCACCTTACTGAGAGTTAATAATGGTTGATGGAAAAGATGGTACAAGTGGGGAGAATGCGAAAACAACACCAGTAAATACGCAAGTCACGCCACCTCCGGCCGAGCAAGCGCCCGTGGAATTTTCCACTATGCCGTTGTCCAATGGTGCCGACACATTCCGTGTCGGAGTTCGACTTCCACCGTTTTGGCGTCAAGAACCGGCCGTTTGGTTTGCTCAAGTGGAAGGGCATTTTCTTTTATCAAGGATCACGTCTGACATAACAAAATTTTATTATGTACTGTCACAGCTAGATCACGAATATGCAGCAGAGGTGAAAGATGTGATTGTCAACCCGCCTGCTGAGAACAAATATATATATAGAAGCTGAAAACTGAGCTCATTTCAAGGCTGTCTGCATCCCGTGAAAAGGAGCTCAAGAGGCTATTGGTGCACGAGGAATTAGGGGACCGCAAGCCGTCCCAGTTTTTGAGGCATCTTCAGCATCTGGCAGGCACACAGGTACATGAAGAACTTTTAAAAACGATATGGATCAATAGGTTACCTATGAATATCCAGGCAGCAATAGCATCGCAGCCAACGCCGCAGACGCTCGACGCTTTAGCAGGTACCGCGGATCGTGTATGGGACCTAACTCCTCCTACCCCGCAAGTGGCAAGTACTTCATCAGCTGGATCTATGCCAGCGCCTCAGAATGCTGCATTCGAGTACATGGCGAACTAGATATCCGAACTGACAAAGCAAATGCACGAAATGCGAACACAACTGAATTCCAGATCACGACCAAGGAGTAGAAACAATGGACCGCAGAGGTATGGTCGTAGTCGTAGTCGTGGAACTAGTCAAGGTCGATCACAGTCCAGCTACCGCAGATGGCCAGTGTGTTGGTACCACTCTAAATTCCAGTCGCAAGCGACGAAATGTGTGAAGCCCTGCGATTTTGTTTCGGGAAACGGGTCGAGCAATCTGTGATGGCGGCCGACGATTGCTCCAGCTCCGGTCGCCTGTTCGTTACAGACAGACGTACTAAAATGCAGTTTCTCGTCGATACAGGAAGCAATCTCTGCGTTTTTCCGCGCTCAGCTCTACGTGAACGCCGACCTAAAACTACGTATCAACTTTTCGCCGCGAATGGGTCTATCATCAATACCTACGGGAATGCGCAGTTACACCTGGATTTAGGTCTTCGTCGGGAGTTCAGTTGGCAGTTCACTGTGGCTGATGTTACAAAAGCAATCATAGGCGTCGATTTTTTATCTATCTATGATTTACTCGTTGACAGCCGTAACAAACGCTTAATCGACAACAAGACGTCTCTCTCCGTAACAGCCATATCTGCCGCCACAGCGAGCAACATCTCATCGATTAAAACATCGTTTGGAGAATCGAGATATGACAACATCGTTCTAGAATTGCCAGAGATCACACGCCCTCCCGGAGTTCATCGTGAAATCAAGCACAATACGGTGCATTACATTAAGACGACTGATGGCCCTCCGGTGCACTGCACACCCAGAAGGTTAGCACCAGACAAGCTCAAGATAGCCAAGCAGGAGTTTGAGTCAATGCTCAAATGTGGTACGGCTAGGCCTTCGCTAAGCCCATGGTCTTCGCCATTGCATCTAGCACCCAAGAAAGATAATGGCTGGAGACCATGTGGTGACTACAGGCAATTGAACGCACGAACAGTACCTGATCGCTATCCGATACGTCACATCCATGACTTTTCTCACCAGCTCGCCGGATGTAAGGTTTTCTCAACAATCGACTTAGTCAAGGCGTACAACCAAATACCTGTGAACGAGGAGGACATAGCTAAGGGAGCCATTTCCACTCCATTTGGGTTGTACGAGTTCCCCTTTATGACGTTCGGGCTCAGGAACGCGGGACAAACGTTCCAGCGCTTTGTGGACGAGGTAACCAGAGGAATGGACTTCGTCTACGCCTATCTGGATGACTTTCTCATCTTTTCACCAGATGAAAACACACATGAGGACCACTTGCGACAGCTTTTCACCAAGTTGAAGGAGTATGGTATGGTCATAAATCCATCAAAGTGCGTCTTCGGCGTTCCAGATGTCAAGTTTTTAGGGTATCACATCTCGGCTGATGGCACGAAGCCTCTGGAAACGAAGATAGAAGCCATTCAATCATTCCCTACGCCCAAAACCGTGAAAGAACTTAGGAGGTTCCTAGGGATGATAAACTTTTATCGTCGGTTTATCCCGCAAGCTGCTCAGCTCCAAGCACCATTGCACGCGTTACTCACCGGCTCAGTAAGAGGATCACAACCAGTCGACCTGAAAGACGAGAAATTGAAAGCTTTCCTCGACTGCAAGTCTAGCCTCTGCAACGCAGCTATGTTAGCGCACCCAGACTGCAACGCCCATCTGGCACTCGTCACAGACGCCTCCGACACTGCCTTAGGTGCAGTGCTTCAACAGAAGAAAGAAGACTCATGGCAGCCACTCGCATTCTACTCTAAGAAGCTTAGCACGGCGCAGCAGAAGTACTCGCCCTATGACCGAGAACTGCTGGCGATCTACAACTCGATCAAATATTTTAAGCACATGCTGGAAGCGCGAGTATTCACTGTATTCACGGATCACAAGCCGTTGTGCTATGCTTTCACAAACAATAAATCAAATTGTTCACCGAGACAGTTCCGACACCTCGACTATATTTCCCAATTACAACGGACGTCAGACACATTTCTGGAAAGAACAATGTCGTGGCCGACACTTTGTCCAGAGTCGAGGAACTCGAAAAGCCAGTCGATTTATCTGATCTCGCCAAGGCACAAGACGCTGACCATGAGCTCAAACGAATCTTGGAAGGAGACACTGGATACAGTATAAACTTGAAAAAGCTAACGATTCCAGGTTCAACTACGGCACTATACTGTGACGACAGCACCTCTACTCTCAGACCGTACGTGACTCCTGGGTACAGACGACAGGTCTTCAATAGCCTTCACTCACTCAGCCACCCAGGGATTAAGGCATCTACGAAACTCGTGGCTGAACGGTTTGTGTGGCCAAGCTTAAACAAAGATTGTCGTGACTGGGCTCGAGCCTGTTTGGCTTGTCAGAGGTCTAAGGTATCGAGACATGTTCAAGCACCTTTGGGTACATACCAGTTGCCTAAAGCTAGGTTTACCCATGTGCATATCGACATAGTAGGACCGCTGCCTCCCTCTCAAGGATTTCGTTACTGCCTGACGGCCATAGATCGCTTTACGCGCTGGCCCGAAGCGATACCAATGACGGACATCACAGCAGAGACTGTGGCGAAGTCACTACTCTCCATGTGGATCTCCAGGTTCGGTTGCCCTATAGACATCGTGACTGATCGTGGAGCACAATTTGAATCCGCACTTTTCAACTATTTGGCCAAGATCGCCGGTTTCAAGCATCGGCGCACTACTGCATACCACCCTGCCTGTAACGGTCTCATAGAAAGGTTCCATAGACAGCTTAAGGCAGCAATCACGTGCCACGCTCAGGACAGCTGGACAGAGGCCTTACCGTTAGTGTTGATGGGAGTAAGGAGCGCCTTTAAGGAAGAGCTGCAATCTTCTTCTGCAGAACTGGTATATGGCGAGCCGATAAGACTACCTGGAGAATTCTTCCAACCCAGCACCGACACTACAACCGATCTCACCGACTTCACTGCACGCTTGAAGAATATAACCAACAAGCTTCAACCTGTGCCTACATCAAGGCATGGTCAGAAGAAGACATTTATATTCAGAAACCTAGCCTCATCCCACCCACGTTTTCTTAAGAGAAGACGCCGTGCGTGGAGCGCTGAAGGCAGCCTATACGGGCCCTCACGCAGTTCTTGAAAGAGGTGAGAAGTTCTACAAGATACGGGTGAACGGCAAAGAATCCACAGTGACTATAGACCGCCTAAAGCCGGCTTATCTTCTTGCCGAGTCCACGCCATGTACGGGAACGCAATCTTCTGCGCAGGCAGATCCTGAAAAACAGAGAGGTCCTGAAAAAGAAAATACGTGGAAACCTGTGAAAGAAAAGAAAAAAGTTAATAAAAAGGAAATAGAGAAAGAACCAGAGAAAGGAATCATTTTACGGCATACCAGATCAGGCCGACAGGTTACATTCCCAGATTATTATCGCCCGTGAGACGGTCTCTGGGGGGGACTGATGTGGCGATGCCACCCTTATGTATATACTAATAAATATAGACTATTTACTTATATACATAAACATTACAGATATACTTATAAATATCATATTAATAAACCTATACATATTTAATATCATACTAAGTTCATAATATATATACACATATATCTATATACACACAAACATACATAGTAATAAATAAATACATCTACATATTTATAAAGCACAAATCGACACAAGTAATCGACACACTCCAGCTTCCCGGCTGTGTCGGCAGCAGCGCTATACCACGCCAACCGGTACCTGCGTGACGTCACCGCGGCGGCCGATCGCCGGCGTCCACGCGGCCCTGTATGCGCCCGCGCCGCGGCAGTGCATCTCCTGACTCGACGCGGATGCATGTCGCTCTGCGCTATCACCTTCCACGCTTTCTATTGCACTTACTTAAGCCTTACTTGATTGCCATACCTACTGTGTGCTACTGTATATCTGTGTGTGCTTATGGAATATTATAGTGCTTGAAGATACGTGTGGTGTTTGTTATTTAGCCCGCAACCCCGCTGTACCTAGCCGGTAAGTCCGCTTGCTTATTTAAGCACAAAGACTGTGTCCATTCCCTACATACCTACGCTTTGACTAAACTAGAACGTTAACCGCGTACCAGTCTATCGAGTTATATACGTAAACATGTGTAGCTACAAGGAGTTCATGTTTGATAGATTACTAAAAATGCAATTCTCTCATCACTAACTTAGTGCAATACTTTTTGATCGCTGGAAACCATCAGGAATATCAGGGAAATATCAGAAATACCACACTGCATGGGGTCTAGTATACAGTGGAAGTACAATCGTCATTATAACTGCTTTCATAAAATAGTGCGCCTCGTGTAACATTATTGGATTTTACATCATCACTTTTCCGGTAATGTTTACAAAAATTATTGCATTTTGGTAAAGTTCCTTCGCTGTTAAAATTAATATTACTATAATTATATTTATAAAACGAAGCTTTTTAAAACTAATAGATCTTTCATTTTATCACAAAGTTTTAATTGAAATCTGTTTTAAATGGCTCCTATTTCTATCTACCTGTGTCTTTCGAGCGTACTGTGAAAACCACAGGATAATGAATTAAAAACAAAGATTAGATTCTGAGCCACTGACGGTTCACAAAGGATTGTTTTCTCTTATTTAATATTTTATTTTCTCTGCGTATTTAGTTTCAAGGTTTAAAAATAAAATAAAAAGTTTAATCAAAACGTAAAGCAAACATTAAAAATTCCAACAATAGGTTGATTACAATTCACAATCCAGTTCACAATAAAGTTTAGAAACAGAGGTACAGTCGAGGACAAAGAGATGTATACACTTTTGGACCTTATTGCGTTGTAATAAGGTCCAAAAGTGTATACATCTCTTTGCCCTCGACTGTACCTCATTTTATAGTTTTGGTTTTCAAATCTCTCTTTTCAATTTCAGGCTTAGATTTTTTTTACATCCACCTTTGAGATGAGAAAAAATCAATAACAGATATAGACTTTTGCCCCAAAACTGAAATTGCATGTAAAGTCGTTTCACAGTCGAACTTATCAAACTTCATAATTAAACCTTTAACTGACGATG
Organism: Pammene aurita; assembly: GCA_947086415.1. NCBI lineage: Eukaryota > Metazoa > Arthropoda > Insecta > Lepidoptera > Tortricidae > Pammene > Pammene aurita. The sequence goes on from OX352290.1 coordinate 17,413,848, forward strand.
TGCCCGTCTCACAGACGTAATGAATTTTCTTTCGAGAATATTTTTTAAAATGTATATTGTGAAAAGCTCTCGTTTCTTCTACCTTCTTCTTTTGTTATTATCTAGCATCCCTTCGATGCCGGCAGTCAAACTTGTGCACATTATGCCCAAAACCAAATCATTGCGAGTCATAGATTGTACTCGCTAAATATGTTTGTTACCTGCCGTGAATTTTTCACCGGATGGTCTTTTCGGAAGATCAGCGCTGGTTAACGGTAGCAACATGCTGAGAAGATACCATTTCGTGACACTTGTTTTACTCTACAATTATGTTTAATTTATTTGTTCTGTCTGGAATGTCACGAATAAAGATATTTCTATTTCTATTTCATTGCCGTCTCACGGACGTCACTACGGTGTTCGTGTACTAAAAATTTGTTAAACACGTACAAATATTTCGGTCGAATGTTTCTATTAAAAACGCATCACGCAGTGTCATTATTTCTGTCATCATCCTCTAATTCAACTGATCTAGCATCCCCGAGATGCTGGGAGTGAAACTAATGCACATACATTCGTAAGAATCATCGAAGTCTTACAGACGCCACCGCGGTGTTGACGTATTTCACATCTCTTGGTGATAATCTAAAAAGTAGAAAATTATTTCCAATAACAGTCTTAACGGCTTTTGTTTTACTAATTAGCCTCACAGCTCGTGTCCACGTGCCGACTCTGTAACTTTGGGCCCCTAACCTCCCAATATCACGTATAGTATGTTCTGACAATTTCCTCTCAGTAGTGCACAAAAAACACGAAATATATTTAGCGTGTAACAATTTATTTTATTTTATTATCATGATTAATTATTGCACTTGAGGGCTCTAATGATAATTTCGTAACATAGAAGATTTTGGGTTTCTTAAATCACTGAGTACATTACACCCAATTTTTTTTTGGTGTTTTTTCTTAAGTGTTGAATGGACTTTAAAATTTGTGTTTTTTAATGAATATCTATTATTCAAAATTCAAATACTTAAAATGATTTATTATTTTATATGAAACTTGTGGATAATGCAAATGACATTTGTTATATTTTATTGTTGACGTCTGTTAGACACCACCTCAGCGTGTTACTCTGAAGCCACGTCGTTAGTTAAAGGTTAATTCGACTTGTTAGTAGTATTTGTCTAATAAGACCGGATATTGATTTTCAAATCTTACCTACTTTTTCTACTCAACTTGCAACGACTTCAGCACGCGTTGTAATTGCCTAAGTGATTGGAAAGTTTTAGAAATAGTAAACGCACGCGTCTTCGCATCGGATCCTGGGTTCGATTCCAGTCACGTACGAGCATTCGTTCCAACGTATCGCCGAGGCAGAGCACCTGCGTTTAGGTAGCACCATTAGTTCGGCTTATTTGGGGTTTGATTTGTTTTTGATTTTGGTTATTGATTTTTTTGGTATATTGTACATTTCATTACTTAGAGATTTTTACTTAAGAGACATAGTAGAGGAAGAAGGTAAATTATGCAAATAATTTAACCTAAATAATACATAATAAATGCATGAACTAAAATAGCATGAACGTTATTCGGTATTATATAAAAAAATTATACCTAACCTCTTATTTTCTATTATACATTGAAAAAACAATCCATTGAAAAGAACCCTAATCGTACAAACCCTTATAATCTTCAGTTTCAAAAGGGATTACGTCCCGGGATCAGACGTGATCCAATCTCTCCTATGATTGATACGACGTCGCACTGGACAGATACAATTTTTTACGTCTGTTTCAGACACAATTTTTTTTCGTCTGTTATCTGACAGTCTCTTTTCCGAGTGAAATGATTTATGCTTCTTGACTGGGATTTCCCAGGTATTTTGAGGGGCTCCACGTTGTCTGAAAATAGTAATTGTGATGGATCTGTTTGAAGTGATGCATTTGCGTTGCGAGTTTTGGAAATATTTGCTCGTTGATGTAGGCGTCCCTCAATGTATTAACTGAAGTGGTATAGTTTATTTAATTCTAGTTTAAAAGATTTGCACAAATGTTCTGACAAACCTAAAATTAACCATATAAAAAAGTGAATAAGAGATATCTATAAAAAAATATGTGTATTTTACGGGACAAGAATTAAGGTTAAAGGAATTGTTTTTAACATTTTTTTTTATTACGAATTAAGCAACAGCTGCTAATCCTAAATATGCCTATTTTTAATATAATAACTATAATAAGCCTTTCACAGCTGTTAACCATGTTATGTACTTAAAAAAAACAACAATGAACTTGCGTTGGAGCTAGCAAGTTTCCCGTCGAACATTAACATTCATGGCTACCAACATCACCAAGTACAGTCAGCCAAGAATTCTCAATGAAACAGGAGCGCGCTGTTAGTGGCGCGTGCGAGTTCTATCCGCAACGTAGAAATAAATCTGTTTTATTATCTCTAGTTAGCACCTTTCTTATTACCTATTTCTATAGTTTACTAACTTTGCAGTGAAAACTTTTAACCAGCTATAATACGTAGTAGACTGATTATTTCTACCAAAGTGTGATATTTGTTTAAAAAAATACTGAAACTCGATAGGTAACTACTCCAAAAAGATAATCTAACTAATTTAACTCTTAAGAACTGAAATTTTTAAATTATATTGATTTATTTTATTTTATTGGAGAAACAACAGAAGCATGCGACACTAAGAATTACATTCATAATAGTAAAAAATAGAAGTAAACACAACTTCCTTAGGCGTTCTTACTAAAAACATGCAATAACATACTGCACGGATTAACTAGGCAAGTAACTAATAAGCGATATATTTTTTTATAATAAATATAATAATATATACTATTGACAATAATTGTACAAAATACGAACTTTATTCCACCTAAGAGCTTCCAAACAATACTTTAAGTATGTAATTAATAACATAATAACTTATTAAGAAGGGTTTGTATTCCAATTAAAAACGGTATCTAAATAATAAATGTTGAAGTTTAAATGTAATGGTTAAATGGGACATGACTGTACCAGAGCGAAATCGTTAAAATGCGCCCCAGGCACAGGCTCTGCCTATTTGCCGATTCGGCGGAGTCGGCACAAGGAGAGTGAGGTTTTACTGCAACTAGGACTGCTGAGAATATATTCATAGTGGCTTCGTTGAGCGAATAAAATTATAATGGACGAGTAAAAGTCAGAAGACCTTTTTACCTCGTCTTAATGTACTAAGAATGTATTAGGTAAGTAGACATGGAAAGGTGGCAAGTTTTGCCAAAATTGTTCTGTTGTTGTACAGTTATTAAGTTTTACTGATATATTTTGTAGTATATTAACCCGTCTTTGGTCTTTGGCTACATGTAATATGGCTATACAATAAATGTATATAAATAAAATAGGGTTAGCCTACGCACCTAACTCTAATATGGGTACTATAACATTATACCTCTACTTCATGATTAGCTAGTCTATGGGAACAACGGGTCATAAGCAGCAATTAGGTCTCCGAAATGTACCTCTGATTTTTTTGGAACTTTTATCTGCATAAAGAGGCAGTCGCATGTTGGATTAAAACATTACTTATATACACACAACCCATTAATTATTGTGTACGGTCCTAACATTTTTTGTTTTAAAATCTGTGTATGACCCAATAGTTTCAAGCATTACAAAATGTTTGTATCTACTACGTCACCAGAAAACATGGAGCACAGAAACGAAATCTATCATTTAATCTCAGATAACTAGTTCGATGAATGAAAATCGATCGGTTCTCATTCACCGAACGAGCTTTTACAGAATGTCACAACCAGCTGCGAACGGAAACCTTGCTAAGAGATTTTAAATAGGAACATGCTTTACTTATATTTTACGGTAATCCTGCTGTCCCCAATACTTGATGGGATGTCTTGCGCAGAGCTTGACGAAGTTTGATCGAGATTATGAATGCTAGAAGAGGCATTTTCATTACAACTAACCAAATGTTTTTATTAAATGCATATAAATGCAAATAGTATGCCATTACATTTTTAACATTACTTTCTAAGTAGGTAGCCGACCTAAGACCATTTCTTCTTTTAGTAAATTTTATGGATTTACGAGAACTACTTACTTATTTAAGTGGAAACAATGGTTTTTAATATCAAATTTAATTAATAACTCTTAACCACATATCTAAGGTCGGTGTCAATAAAAAAGTAAAATAATGTAAACAAACACACATTCTTTGCCTCGCAATCACGTACTTTTTAAGAACAATAATAGTTTCATTATCAATTTATACACTTAAACTTGTTATATACCATTTTAGTAAAAATATAGGTTAATTATATAGGCCATATTTGTTTACCTTATTTTACTTTTATATTGACACCGACCTTACTACGTACATATTATCCAAGAAACTAGTCATACCAATTGAATGTTATTTACTCTACTAACAGGTACGTGTTCTATAATATTATTTTCTATGACATCTAGCGGTCCTACGTCTGTGCACCCGTATAAATGACAAGGGTGAGATAGTCATTTACATAATGTAATCAGGCACGGGAGCCGATGATTCTCCCGAACTTGTTACACAGGAAAATCATGGCATTTTAATTTCGTTAAAAACTCCGACGACCGAAATGCGATTCTTTTGACTGACTTATGACTTATTATTGGCAAATGGTTGAGAAAATTTAACGTTCTTTTGTTTTCCGGATTTTTTCGTCGGATTACGCTTTTATTGGACATCTCTTTGATGCCAAAATGTTCCACTTTTTTGCTCTCGTTTTTTAAATCTAACAATCATTTTACTTTGTGTTGGGTGATCCTTACGAGTACAACATGCTTGCAGTTATTATTTGAACAGTGATGCAATTAAATTGTGTTTTCATTAATGTTAGGAAAGATCTAATCTAGCCTTTCTACATAATATTTCATAGAAAATCATATACCATTTCTCTTTCTAAGCAAAACACTGCAAGAATAATAGGTATATATATGCAAGCATATTTCTATGCAGTCATGATATTTCGATATTAACTGCGTGGAGGCAGATGCGCGTGAAGTGAAAATATTACACAGTATGGTCGCGCCCCTATAAGACATTCTTTTAGAGTAATGACACACTATATAGCAAGTATAACATATTCAGTTAAATATATTAGTTACTGCTACTAAGGAAAGTATTATTTTTACACTCATACTTACTATTATTTTAGGTCAGGCATACAATTTCAAATTAACTAAAAAATAAACTAAGCCTATCAGTAATTTATCGAATGACAAGAACTGTTGTTTTTGCCATTTACTTATAAATCCTTTTTAGGGTCAGGCAAAACAATATAATTTCCGGAGGGTTTGGTCTTTTTTCTGAAGTATATGACATCTATTTTCAATATATTTTCAGTTTTGTAAAAACTGCCTGTAGTTCACTGAAAACAAAAAAATTACAGCGACTAAGCAAAACAAGCAATTCAAATGTTTTGCCTCCGACCGTTGTTTTCTATTCATCAATGTCGACCGAAACCATTACAATTGTAAGCTCAGTCAATTTCCATCCAAACCGTAAGCAAACTGAGCCGCAATAAAGAAGGTTGTAACTCGCGAGTACCGCACAGCCTTTTTGTATTCATGGATGCAAGAAAGTTATCCAGGTGCCCCTTCTGCCTTTTGAAGAATTCCGAACATTTTTAAATTACTGCCGTTTGGTCGCGTGGCTAGGAAGCCGGCGAATGGGTGGGCTTAATTGGACGCAACGCATCTTTCTTAGCTGCGAATCCAGTCCGTGGTTAATTACTCTTTTTGTTACTTAATGTGAAATTTAAGTATCGTGTAAGGACTTATTTAAACGAACTCATTAACAAAAAAGATGTAGTCAGTACTAAAGCAAAACAAAATGTCATTATTTTAGTTTATAGGTAATTTATTTGTAATAATGTTTTTGTTTTTATTTTAGCGATCTGGAAAATTTTGTCGTCCTTCTAGCCTTTGCTTTTTGCGATGCGATTTACAGCATTTTCCGGGCCCTACAAAATTCTTACTCATTTTGTCTTCAGACGTAGGTACTTCTGTAGGAAGGTTTTAATGTCTCCATCGCAGCGCCCTCTCGTTATTAATTTTTAAAACTCCAATGGACGCCATTTTCAGTTTTATTCAAATATTTACTGCTTTTTGCGTGATGAAGTTTTTAATGAAAATAATTAAGAGCTATTCAAGCCTTTAAAAATATAACGACTATTTTAAATGTTTGTGAAAAATGGTTTTAATTGTAACTCAACACTCAACTGACGCTTGTAAACGTTAAGTTTGCAGATTAATAAATTATATTTTTTTACTTTTTAGACACAGCTTGTGTGTTTTAATAATGAATGAAATTAAATGGGTATGGTATGTTACGTTTCTAAATCCACTGTGTTATCTGGCAAATAAAACGTACGAATAAAATGATGTAACATCAGTATCACTATTCCGCTCCTAATAAATTACCTACATTCACCGTGTAAATTTAAATTCAAAATCCACAATAGTACGAGTAGTTACGAGTATATTTGCACGTTCCGCACGCCACGCTAACTAGATCCAAGTTATTTATTGGCACAAGTTAACATAACATTGCATGCTCTAATAATGCTAATTAGAAACTACTAATATACCATTTATAACCGAATATTGGCCCCAGGCGAGCGGAAATTTTGCGTGTAGACTTCAGCCTATGAACGATAAATTATTATTTGTTGAACAGTTTCAACAGTTGGATCAACAGCGTTGCTTTAAAATGAATGTACAAGTAAGAGTTGGTACCCTAGATGCAATTCCAAAAAATAAAAAACCGGCCAAGAGCGTGTCGTGCCACGCTCAGTGTAGGGTTCCGTAGTTTTCCGTCCGTCACAGTAAGTGTCCCTACTTAGGAGTGAAAATAACACCGCCATGTAGGATATGATATGAGCGTTCCACGTACAGCGACATCTATCGGCAAATTAAGTAAACAATTACGCGCGAGCTTAAAGAATGGAAGATGATTTTTATGGGATAATTCTTTATTGCGTGAACCGATTTTCACCGTTTTTACTTTATTTGAAAGCACGTCATTTCATTGTGATTTTGTAGAATTTACAGGTACCATAAACACCTGCTTATACGGTTAAATCACAAACTTAGTTCAGAAATTATTATGTAATTTTTTTCTGGAGCGAATATTTCCGAAAATATTTACATTATCAAAAAATGATTTTTGTAAACCCTTATTCATTTTTAAATACCTATCCAACAATATATCACTCGTTAGGGTTGAAATGAAAAAAAAAATCACTCCCCACTTTACGTATAGGGGAGGTACCCTAATAAAACATTTTTTTCCACTTTTTATTTTACCACTTTGATTGATATACATGTTAGTACCAAATTTCAGCTTTCTAGTGCTAACGGTCACTGAGATTATCCGCGGACGGACGGACGGACGGACGGACGGGCAGACATGGCGAAACTATAAGGGTTCCTAGTTGACTACGGAACCCTAAAAAGGGATAGGTAATATTGACACATGGCATTATCCTCTGGGTTGTTGTAGTGTTTACATAATAGCAAGTTATCAATATTATAGCTTCGATTATGATTAACGTAAGTAGCCGACTAAATTGTATGTATGTAAGTCAGTGACTATATTGAAAAATGATGACGAATTATCTTAGATAACATCCTGTTTATTTAACTTTATTTTAAATGAAATAGTCTACAGGTATGTAAGACAGTACTCTAGAATTTGCTTTGTTTAATTTACTAAACCACTTCTAAGCCCGACGTTATACTAGTAAGTCACCGCAAGACACGAGCGCCGCCGAAATAAATTCTCCAACGTACTGACTTTCCAACTTTCCAGCAAACTTGAATCCCACAAACGTCGTATTGAATTAAAATATTGTCTGGCTCCAAATTAATTACCCCATAACACGATATTACGAAAATAGGGGAGGATTAGGAAATTGGGGCAAGTCGGCGTAATCGGATGAAGGCGATTAGGCTTGATAAGACATGTGGCGGAGGGGCCCAGGTGTGGAACTAACGAATTCTGGGGCCATACATTCGTGAGCGCAAGTTGCGCTCACGAATGTATGGCCCCAGAATTCGTTAGTAGCGCAACACACAGCACACGTCTGCTTTAACTCCATTAGTTATGATATGCATATGGAGAATTTACTTAAGATTATTTTAAGATTATTAAGCCGTTCTCGGAGACGCGATAGTTTTAAATTTTAAGTGGTTTTATCTGGGTTTTACTCTTGGAATGGAGGCATATTTTTATTATGCAGATATACTCGTAATAGCAGCTAAACTTTAAAAATATCCTAAATAACAGGCAATAAAATATAAATTGTGGTAAGACAACATTCATACATAATTGTGTTAGATAAAAAAAGATGTGGCAACATACCATAGATACACACAATAACACATAACACAACAGGCAAACATAAATTTTGTCAGATATTTGTAACTTCCTTTCCGTCTGCTTAGATTTATTTTCACTGACAGTCCAAAATTGCGTCCAGTGAGAGACGGTAGGTGAAATGTGGCACGACGGCCATCTTAATGCCTCTGTGACTTCCAATGTGCTGCTAATGTAGCGTGCAATAAGGACCCCTATCCACCGCTAACGAAACGGAAAGCTTTAAAATTGTTGTTGTGAAATCTACCAGAATTACTTGAAGCCATAACTCTACAACATTTTTGGGCAGTATACAGTTAACACTTTCGTGAGAGTCGAACATATAAATAAATATTCTTGGACAATCTTACACAAACCGACCTGTCCCACTAAGTCCCAGTAAGCTCAATAAGGCTTATGTTGTGGGTAATAGATGATGATATATGTAATATATAGATAAATACTTAAATACATAGAAAACATCCATAACTCTGGTACAAATATCTGTGATAAACACACAAATAAATGCCTTTACTAGGATTCGAACCCGGGATCTCCTGCATCGCAGGCAGTGTCACTACCGACTGGGCTAGGAGGCCGTTAAAAAAACACCGTTATAAAACGATATTTTAAGCCGATCACTCGCGTAATTATGGTCGGGTCAATAAACCGTCGTCGTCGGCTTTGCTACCCTTAAACTCCTCGGAGCTCGAGCGCAGACTATACAAAACATTTGTAGAAACTTTTACGGGTTTTCTTTTGATAACCCACATGAAATTAATGAAGTTTGGACATACCTACAATACAGAATTTGGGTTCAATGTGGACGGTTCGAAATCAGGAGGAGTATTTTTGATGACATCATTACTCGAAATATTGTATCCTTCAAGAATCTTTCCAGGCTGTTTTAATTTAAGTGAACAAGCAACAGCATAATAAAGAAACAGTCTAACAACTTACTAAAAGTCGGCACTGGCAACTAGATCTAAAGTAATCTAAACTAGGTTAAACGTCCAACATAGATATCCAAAAAATACGTGCAACTATGAATAGTTACCTCTCAATAAAAAATCATGAAGTCGAGGTCTACCTAGGGTCTACCCTATTGGGATTATTATGTTGCAAATAATTATAGTCTACTTAAAAGTGTTTTGAGGGGATTTTTAATGGAAAGGTGTCACAAACATAAGATCCGATTTATTTTGTTATTTTAAGAAGGCTTTCGAGCTCGAAGAGTCGTGTATTTCATTATATTGTTCTATCATTATTAACATATAAAAAAGAGCCATGCCTGATTTAATGCTAGGCAACACCACTTAACATTACGATTTCTATAGATCAATTCGGTTCATTTGAATTTTATTGACATATAGACGGAGAGCTAGCCACGTCAGATATGACACGATAATGAGAGCAACGAAACCCCTCTAGTTAGTTTGCTATAGCATGCTTTTTTTTAGATCCGGACATCTGGCAGCTGTAAAGTGGTTGATGTCAAAGAATGCAAATAACTTGAAGAAAACAAATCCTAGAGTTCTGGGTTTGATGCAATATTATGGAAAATTATGTAATTAATTAGATTATATCATATCCAGATGTTTCTGTTGGGGAAAAGTTGTGCCAAATTATGTATAATGCAATTTTTAGTTAGTCGCCTACTGTTTTTGTTTCCACAATAATATACAATGACTTTTAATCTAATGTTAAAATATAGGCCCTGTCCTCTATAAATGACATAACTTTGGCAGTTTTTACCTATTTGGGTATTACTTTTTTCCAACTTGAAAACTTTGTTGGTTTGTCACTCTAACCTCCACCCATTAAAAGCTGCCAGATGCCCGGATCTAGCATTAAGGATGGTAAAGCAGTCTAACTGGACAGGTTTCACCGCTCTCATTATTGTGTCATATCTGACGTGGCCAGCTCTTAGACCAATAGTTTCAAACGTCAAAACAAATTCATTAGGATTCTGAATTCTGAATGCTCGTACTGTACTCTCAATTACCAATTTATGATGTATGAGTACCCATATTAATCGCTCATGGCAAAAACTTAATACTCAGTAGTTTTGTACTCTTAAATATAGGTACTATAAATACTGTCTTATAATTAAGTATCATCTATATTAAATATGTTTTACCTACCTAAGTTTTTTTTATAAATTTAACTTTTTTTGTTTCAGGTAATACGCGATCAGGTTAAGAAACATTTATATTGTCAATACAAGATAAAACTAAAACAGTAGGTAAAGCATTCACAGGTAACCGTATTTTACACGTTTATACACAATCCAATTTCAATACAACTCCAATACTACTATAAACTTCTGAATTAAAAACGTCAGAATTTGCTTGAAAATTATTCCGATGCAACTTCAATACTACTTCAATATTGGTTGAATATTTGTTGTGTGTTGGAGTTGTTTGAGATAGATTGCGTTTTAATGTATTGTTTATGTATTTAAAGTCAGAATACGGCTCACTTGTTGACTTACCCGCTTATCCACAAACGTGTTTCAATCCTCATTCAGTTTAATATTTTGTGTTTCTAACAAACACAACTGTCAAAGTGACAGATAAGGACAAACATAATGTTTGATGATATTCCATTGTGTTACATCGCATCATCATGTAACTGCCAATAAAATGAATATTTATCTCTACAATTTTCTATCGACATCTGAGCTTACAACATAGACAGCCTAATATTAAAAAATCGCAGCTTTGGATCCTGATTGCAAAGTAATCTTTCATTAATATACGTTAAGACGCACAAATGTACATGAGATGTCCCGTCTGGCAAGATTCGAAAATGAGCTCCCCTTCCAGACGCAGCCGCGGGCGCTCGCTAACGCAATCTTGCGATACCCTCGCAAGTTTGCGGCCGCAGCGAAATATGGGAGAAAGTTTCTAAGTTAGCAGTCTTCTGCTTGATTGTCAAAATTATTTCTTAGATTAATTTGAAAATTAAACGAATAATTAATTATTCGTTATTCTCAATCAACCCCCGGTTCCGGTTTATTTAGCTCTAGACATTATTTATATATAGGTCAATTTCATTTCTTAATGTTTTAAGTTTTTAATTTCTATTTCACACGGTTAAAAGGCTAGCGTCATTTTAAATCCGAAACAAAAAGTATTTACAAGAACACAACTTTAGCGCTTAGCGGTGCTACGCCGTAGCTCGCCACTGCGCGTAGCAAGAACGCGTCATAAGTAGTGGAAAAGGCGTAGCACTACGAGTATGACTCGCCGCACCAGCGAGACGTAGTGTAGGTGAAAATGAATTACGTCATAGCTATTTATAAGGCCGTATTCTAACTTTAAAACACGTTTAGACACAATACAACTCCAATGCATTAACTACGCAACACAGCTAAACGTCTGAATCAGAAATATCACAATTTGCTTGGAAAGTTATTCCGATGCTACTCCAATACAACTTCAATATTGGTTGATTTGTATGTTGTGTCAGGAGTTACGTTTGAAATATGTTTTTAATGTATTGTTTATGTATTTTGCAATTAGAATACGGCACCTAGGCTTCTGCGTATTGGCTCATTAGAGTTAGATGAACATATATGTGGATAAAAACACCGGAGTTTTTTTTTTATAATGCCACGACGATGGCAAACGAGCACACGGCCCGCCTGATAGTAAGCAGCCACCGTAGCCTATGGACGCCTGCAACTCCAGAGGTGTTACATGCGCGTTACCGACCCTTTACAAAATGGAGGATTCACTGTTTTTGTGGGTTACAACATTTCTTTAGTCTGTAAAAGAACTGTTGCTGTAAATATTTTATTTTTCGCCGTAAAAGCAAGAGACATAGACACACCAATCGACGCAGAAAAAAAATAGAGTTAGAAATACACCAATCGACGCAGAAAAAAAATGGAGTTAGAAATGTAGAAAATCTATTTTAGATGGTAGTGTGGGTTGCAGTGGTATTGCTGTCCAGCGACAATATTACTTTTCCATGGCTATGTTAGTGCAAATATTAGTTAAACTTGGACATATTGTAGCCACGTGGCACCTGTCACGTGACGAATACAACAGGCTCCCAGAAATGACAACAAGATAATGTGGGAAACAAATAATAGTTATTTGATATGATTATTATTCATACTGCTGCCCTTGGAGCCCGCCGATGCCGGTACGCCCGCACAATACGCGTCAAACACACGCCTTACCCAATTACGTCCAACCCACCGTTACTAATGCGTTCTCACGCAAAAATACTGAAAATGACATGCGGAAAGGACAGTTTATTTTATTTAGGTCGTTATTTGGTCTATAAGTATAGAACCGCAATGCTTTTTACGGTTTGTTTTATTTGGTTTCTTATTTGGTCTATAAAAAATATGCACTACTGCAATGCTGTACTTATGGGCTGTTAATCTCGATTATTAATCTATTTAAAATTGATGTGGGCGACCCGTAGCTTGTAAACCGTATGCCTAAAGTTATATAATGATAAAAACTTTTTACAAAAAAAAGATAAACCGACTTCAAAAAGAATAAAATAAACTATTATATTATTTATATGCGTTACAAACTGATATGTTTGAAGTCGGTGCCAAGCCAAAAAGTTACAATACCGGCAAATCAGCTTCAAGACTGAAAATCACAAAACAGTTAATACGAACGAGGCGTATGTGTTCAGTGAATTGTTCTTCATACTATAGAACTATTCTAATACGGTATTGACTGCACGTAGGTTTTCATTCTAGTACAGAAAGAAAGTATAATCACGCGTCTTATGATGTTTGTTAATAAACCTGTTTACTAGTTTTCGGACTAACCATATCTCGAACGGAGCCCGTGCTTCGGTTTGAATTATTTATCCTACTTCATCTAAGGTGTAATATCGAAGTGTAAAGGAATTCAATGGCAAGATTGATCTTTCTATACTCAGACACACTCGGTGTGTGGGGCCCACCTTTTCAGTAGACAAAGGCGCGATATTTAAATTTTGTATGGAAGGAATACGTGTTTATATATTTTTTTTTAATTTGCCGCTTTTTTCTGATTATTGACAAAGTAGACGTGTATCAGAGTATATATATATATATACATGGGTACCTCTTTTAATCAAAATTGGATTAGTAGTTTAGACGTGAAAATGTAACAGATAGATTCACATTCGATCACCTTTGCAATGTAAGTAGGAATCTAAATCTTATGTGATTTTCAGACTTGAAGCTGATTTGCCGGGATTGTAACTTTTTGGCTTGGCACCGACTTCAAACATATCAGTTTGTAACGCATATAAATAATATAATAGTTTATTTTATCCTTTTTGAAGTCGGTTTATCTTTTTTTTTGTAAAATTTTTTTATTTTTCCATTTTTAGTGGTTATAAAATTATCATAATCGGACACCGGATCTCGCAATAATCGGTGAAGATATATAAGAAAAAGTTCATGATACGTAACGTACTCTATGTAAGGAAAGTTCCACATATCATATGTGGTCTTCATCATTAGGTCCACTCCATCAAATTAGTGGTTTTGGAGAGGAAATGCATGAGTTGCTTAAAAAAATAACCAAATCACCATACACGTGCCATTAAAAATTGAGGAGTTCCCTCAATTCCTCATGGATCCCATCATCAGAACAGCACCAGATTAATGTGGAACTATCTCAAAGGTAATTCCTTTCAAACAAAAAAAAATCTTTTTTTTGTCCGATTTCCGGAATTCTCCTGAAATCGGACCATATGGGTCTCGGAGTAATCGCTGACCATCCTACATTTAAAAAAATCATGATCATTATCATCAAAACAACAATCATCATGAGGTTCACTTCATCAAATTGGTGGATTTCGAGAGAAAATCCTCGCGTTGCTAAAGAAAACACCTAAATCACCATACATGTGCCTTTAAAAATTGAGGAGTTCCCTCAATTCCTCATGGATCCCATCATCAGAACAGCACCAGATTAATGTGGAACCATCTTAAATGTAGTTACTTTCAAACAAAAGAAGAATTCCTCAAATTGGACCACGGGTCTCGGAGTAATCGCGCAACATCCTACATTAAAAAAAAATCATCATCATTATCATCAAAACAACCATCATCAAGAGGTCCACTTCATAAAATTGGTGGTTTTCGAGAGAAAATCCTCGAGTTGCTTAAGAAAACACCCAAATCACCATGCGTATGCCTTTAAAAATTGAGGAGTTCCCTCAATTCCTCATAGATCCCATCATCAGAACAGCACCAGATTAATATGGGACCACCTTGGAAGTAGACCCTTTCAAACAAAAAAAGAATTATTCAAATCGGACCACGCGTCTCGGAGTAATCGGTGAACATACATAAAAAAAAAGCCCAAACCGAATAGGTACAGAACCTCATCCTTCTATGAAATTGAAGTCGGTTAAAAATAAATAAAAACGACAAATCAATTATACAAGGTACACGTATAAAAATTACATATTTGTATAAACTTTGATTCATTTAAACATGATTCATTTATGATATAGAAGTATCTAAATATGTGAAAACTTCGCTGACTGAGTGATGCATCCATTAACACTTTCCGTGCCACAGTTCGCGCCCGCAGCCGGTTCTACAGTTTTCCTTGTATGGAGAGAAAAGCGACTAGGTACGAAAAGCGATCCAACTTCAACACAACTCCAATGCATTGTGCCGTATTCTAATTTTAAAATACATAAACAATACATTAATAACACAATCTATCACCAACATAACTCCGACACACAACCAATATTGAAGTTGTATTGGAGTTGCGCCGGAATAATTTTCAAGCAAATATTTCTGAATCAGATGTTTAGGCGCTAGCTGTATTGCGTAGTTAATGCATTGGAGTTGTATTGAAGAAGGATGTCGTCTCAACGTGTTTTAAAGTTAGCATACAGCCCATTAGCTAGCACCTAAACGTCTGAATCAGAAATATCAGACTGCCTGAAAACACGCCTTACACCTGGTGCCGCATTCTAATTTTAAAATACATAAACAATACATTACAAACACAATCTATCTCAAACATAACCTTAACACACAATAAATAATCAACCAATATTGAAGTTGTATTGGAATAATTTTCAAGCAAATTCTGATATTTCTGATTCAGACGTTTAGGTGTTATCTGTATTGCTAATTAATGCATTGGAGTTGTATTGAAGTTGGATGTTTTTATATACGTGTTTTAAAGTTAGGATACGGCTCCAGGAATAGCGGGTTCCTGACACTCAATGTGCTAATGACATCGACTTTACTGAGTTAACTCACAACACACATTGACTAATAGTGATGCATACGTCGGGGCATCGCTAGTTAGCTAAGTATCTCGCGTTATTCAAAATTACCTTAGGTACCTATTGACTTACTCGTATCATACGAAAAATGCTGCATTTCTAAAATAGTGTCGAATCGAGGATTCTATTATAAGACAGAAGCTAATTTTCCACCAGCTCTTATCACAAAGTTCACTTAAACATAACATTACCGTGAACAACGGGGCTAATGGGAATGCAAATGCTGCTTATGGCGGCTGTTGTTGTCGATAGTGCGGTTACGGCTTACTTGCTGTTCCGTCGATATTGCGGCTACGCTTTAGTTGCTGCTAACTGTTAAGTGCTGAATTGGGATTAGTGGAGTGTCATTTAGTATATCGTGTTGGCTTTAAAGTACGAGATACTTAGTGGTCTTTTTTTAAATTATAGGTCTGCGGTACGAGTATATTTACTGCGATTTGTCACAAAAAATATGAACAAAATTAAATGGTAAGTAACTAATTTATCCAAAGACAATTTTAGATACTAAGTCTGATAAAATATTCAACGTTATTAAACTTAAATTTTTCTTAATATGCTCAGCATAATAGATTTAACAGTGATCCCCTAGAACAATGTTCTAACAACTTACAAAAAAAGTAATAAATAGACATAGAGAGATACATATGGTACGTGAAATAATTTTAGATACTAAAGGCCGGTTGCACGAAAGCGTCTGTTAACGTCAACGTCATCATAAAAAAATCTTGTATGAAAAGTTTGACAGTTTTCTATGGGATGACAGCAGCGTCGCCATATTTAACGTTGATCAGTTCGTTAGTTATGCGTGGTGCAACCCACCCTAAGTCTGATAAAATATTCAACGAAATTAAACTTATATTTTTCTTAATATGCACAGCATAATAGATTTAACAGTGATCCCCTAAAAACAATGTTCTAACAACCTTACAAAAAAGTAATAAATACATACGTATTACGTATGTATTTATTACTATTTTTGTAAGGTTGTTATACGTATGGTACGTGACATAAAAGGTTGGACTAAACTTTATATGACATGGGGCCGTATTCTAACTTTAAAACACGTTTAGACACGATCGAACTTCAAGACAGCTTTAATGCATTTACTACGGTATACAGCTAGCGCCTAAACATCTGAATCAGAAATATAAGACTTTCTTGATAATTATTCCGATGCAACTCTAATACAGCTTCAATATTGGTTTATTAATTTTTGTGTTTTGGAGTTATAAGTTATACTTGAAATATATACGGAACATGATAAACGAACTGTGCGTAAACGGAATTGTGAATTTCAAACATTAAAATATATTAGAAAAATTCACATTAAACAATTAAATCAGAAAAATAGTCAGTGGAATATTCACTAAAGCTGTTTGCAAATGATGCTGAAAGATATGTTAGTGTTTTTAAGTACTTAAACTTTCGGATAATAATATCACCAGTTATGAAACCGAATTTTAACATGACAATATTGTCTCTGATCATTGAGATGGTGTGACATATTACCTTACATATGTAGGTACATACGAACGTACACATAGCACGTATTTATTTACTGTAGTGCTGCAAACACACTAATGGGATGCAAATGCATTTGTCTATGCATTCACGCAGCCCTCCAACTATTTAGATAGCAGATAGTAGGAATAGTTGCCATTGTTTGGTGGGCGGTCGTGTTTAGTATGACATAGTTTTGTTTATTTTGATCCAAATTAAACATAGGAACAAACTCTGTTTTAATATCACTAGCGAAAAACAGCAAACTATGTGCTAATTTAAATTATGTACATACTACGATACTGTGATTGCATCTGGTAGCCTGGCGGTAAGACGTCCGAATTTCAATCCGGAGGTCTCGGGTTCAAACCCCGGCTCGTACCACTGACTTTTTCGGAACTTATATGTACGGAATATCATGTGATTTTTTTCCAGTCGCTTTTCGGTAAAGGAAAACATCGTAAGGAAACCGGACCTAGAAAGACCTAGTTTCCCCTCTAAGTTGGACGATCAGATGGCAGTCGCTTTTGTTAAAACTAGTACCTACATCAATTCACAGATTAGGTTGTCAAGCGGACTCCACTCCGGGACAAACGCTAGGAGCATGATGATGACATAATACGATACTAACATTTTACGAGTATATTAAACAAAACTTCAAAGCGCGTACGAGAATTAAGTGTTTCTTTTTCTTCTGGGATTATATGTACATATGCATCCATACATTAAGATTAATTATGATTAGTGCAATGTTAATTAAACATTGTAAATTTACATTCACTAGTATCTGTTTAATCATAATGTTCGTCTATCATTACCAGTATTTTAAATAGAATAAAACACAATGCTATTTTATTTAGTCACAGTTAATATTTTCAGTCACGCTCCACTACAGATGTCCCATGGGATTTCAAAATACAGCATAACGTTTTATTTTATACCAGCAAGCGTTGACGTCATAACTATAGTAATATTTTAACTGGCACCTTTGTTTCTGCATATAAACAATGTATTGTTTTTGGTGGAAAAAGCCAATATTATATCAGTTGACTTTTATGTTACAAAACAAATCGCCATTGTTTATAAGTTTTATAACGGTACATAACGGTTAAAACTACATAACGTTTTACCTATTTAACAAAGCAAGATACAAACAAACAGAGTGGGCCGATTTGTTGAGATTATCTTCAGAGTTAATCAAGATGAACGCGAGCTGTAAACTGTAGCTAAATGTATTAATGCGCAGGAAACAGACTGTTACTTAATTGCGTTATACTCGTATTTGTGCTCTTTCCGTGCCCGTAAGTTTTAGGTAAATGGTAATGAATTAAACCTAATGAAAATAATACTGTATTGAAATAATGAAGCTCATTTTAAACATAACCATAATAGGGAACTCAATGAAATATTCAGCAAAAAACAGGTCATTTTAAATTTCTTACTCATCTCCTCTCCTCGTTTCGTCGGAAAAGTACCATTGAGTAACGGGAGATGGCAAGCCTAAACATTTTTAGGGTTCCGTACCTCGAAAGGAAAAAACGGAACCCTTATAGGATCACTTTGTTGTCCGTCTGTCTGTCTGTCTGCCTTTCAAGACCATTTTTCTCAGGAACGCGTGGAGGTATCAAGCTGAAATTTATATCAAATACTCAGGTCTATTGTCCCTTGGAGCTGTAAAAAATACAAACTTAAAAGCCAACGCAATCAAAAGATACAGTCGTTTATGCTGCAAATTTTAGAGTTTTTCGGCACTCTTAAAACCTACGGAGTACTTCCCGTGAACTCAGAAACTAGAAATTTGGCACGAAGCAACGTCATATACATAGGTTGCTACTTATATATCCGGAAACAAAAAAACAAACAAACGTACACGGCTGAAAATGGTTTTATTGTTTTTCAAAGTATTCCCCTTGATGATCTATGCACTTTTGCATTCGCGTGAACCAATTTCTAAAGCACTTCTGCCACTCCGCCTGAGGTACCTCCATAACGTGTTGTTTGAATGCGTCGACAGCATCTTCAGCGGTCGAAAATCGTTGACCGCGTAATTTATTCTTTATATTTGGAAATAAATAAAAATCGTTGGGTGCCAAGTCAGGGCTGTACGGCGGATGACCCGTTAATTCCACATTTTGACCCTCCAAAAATAGAGTTGTTTCGCGTGACGTATGACAGCTGGCATTGTCATGATGAAGAATGATTCTTCGTCGCTGGTTAGTTTTACGAATTTGTTCAAATACTTCCGGTAAGCAAATGGTCGTGTACCACTCTGAATTAACCGTTCCACGGTTTTCTAGTGGCACTGTAGCTACATGGCCATTAATACCGAAGAAGCAGGCCACCATTTGTTTCAATGTACTTTTTGCACGAGTAACTTTCGTAGGGTTCGGCTCATTTTGAAACACCCATACCGTTGATTGTTGCTTCGTTTCGGGATCGTATGCATAGATCCAGGATTCGTCACCTGTATAGATGTTATAAACGGCTTTTGAGTCACCACGGTTATATTTTTTTAACATTTTATTGCACCATTCGACGCGAGCATCTTTTTGCTCTTTTGTTAAGTTGTGGGGTATCCAACGCGAAAAAATTTTTTTTACAGCCAAATAATTATGTAATATGCTATTAATGCTGGTCATAGAAATACCCAGAGTCGCCTCTATCTCGCAGTACGTAACATGTCGGTCGTCCATTATAAGTTTTCGCACAGCCTCGATATTTTGTTGTACAACGACCGATTTCGGGCGACCTGCCTTAACTTCGTCCGTAAGCATACTACGTCCACGATTGAACTCACTAAACCAGTGATACACAGTAGTTTTAGATGGGGCTTCATCAACAAAGGTTGAAGTTAGTTGATCTATGCACTGTTGTTGCGTTAAACCACGCCGAAAATCATAATAAATCATAGCACGAATATTTTCACGAGTGAGTTCCATTCTTGCTGCGAGATGACATTTAAAACTCGTCAAAAACAAAACACGAGCGTTAATAAGAAAGAAAAAATATACCGGCCAGTACTTAAAAAAGTTCAAATTTTACCATGGAGGTCAAATATGCTATTTAAGAAGATTGTAATCCCGGTTTCCGGATATATAAATAGCAGCATAAACAGTGGAAAAATTAGAAAAAGTAGTAATTTTTAGCAATATCATTAAAAAAAAAAAAAAAATTATAGTTACTACCCCTATATACTTACAAGTTTGTACGGAACCCTCGGTGCGCGAGTCCGACTCGCACTTGGCGGGTTTTTTTTTGCTATGAGTTTAAGTGTTCCATACCTTCACTCTTGGACAACTGACATGATGCCAAGCAACTGATAGCTGTCAACCGCCAAAGATGGCGCACAAAATTTGTTCTAGATGTCACATCTAGTAGAATAGATAATAAATCCATGGGTAGGAAAAAAAATCATTCCGATGAAGTCCAAGAACTAACACTTATGTAATTTATGATGTTTAGTATGGATATAGAAAAATATAGTACCTATATTATTAGCATTTATTCATTTCTTCTTGTGAATAGGTAAGGTAAGGCAAATACAAGCTTAACTTGACTATGAAGTAGACAAATGTTTATAGGTAAAATACGAAATGCTTCCATTAGGTGGGTTAGCTTAATACTAAGCAATATTCCCGACCGCGATTTTATGGTACAGTCGACTACAAAGAGATGTATCCACTTTCTCACCTTATTGCGTTGTAGTAAGGTCCAAAAGTGGATACATCTCTTTGTAGTCGACTGTACAACGACCGTTATCGTTACTTCATCCCGCATCGCTCCCTGCGGACACAAAACTTCCACGATTGCAGGTATTGTTTGAAATCTGAACCTATTTCACACATTTAGATACAGAATAAATTATTTCCTACCCACGGACATAAAGCAAGTCGTGCTGCCGTACAATTTTCGACATGTTTTGCTAAATCATTATTTGTTCCCGAGTGTATTTACGCGTCATCACACTCCGGTTCCTCTTTTCTCTTTTTAATCACTGCCGCGTAAAAAAACTGTTTTCACGGTTGGTTTCAAACATATTGCTTTATGCCATATGACGGCGTGTAGTTTCGTAAATATGGGGTAGCATTCCGGCCGTCCGACCGTTTTGTCGCTCGGATGGATGTATGGAAGTTGGAAATTTTATTTTCATTTTGTTACGATAATTTATGGTTGTATTGTTCTCCGGCTCGTTAATGGCTTGGTTCTGCTTTAAATTATAGTTTTATTTGGTATGAAACGTCGATAAATGACTTCGATTTAGGGACACGGTACAAAATGTATTTTTTATTTACCAATTTCAAAAACTATATGTGCCGATTTGAAGTCAAACGTACATCATTGTCGGAGGTCAATAAGGCGTTACTGCTATAAAAAAACAGAAGAAACAACCGACAATGACTTGAAATCGTCACATATCATTATGGTCAGTAGAACTACTCAAGTAATACCCATCGCAATTATGAACGTATGAGTCAAATCATACCACACAATAAGTGCTTATAAAATATTGGCGAATGTGCGATATCTTCAGAGACGGCAAACTGCATAGAGCTAAAGTATTACATAGGTATACAGGGTGGAATTTTGTAATGCCACCTGAAGCGGAAGTACTCTTAATACTGTAGATAGAAAATTTTACTCAAAGAAAACATTCCTTTATTTTTTAAAACAAAGAAAACTGCATTCAAAGATTTTTAAAAATTCGCTTATCGCACCCGGTAATCGAACCGACTAAAATCTTAAAAGTTGCACCCTGTACTTTTATTGCATCGATCGTTAGGGTCAATTATAAGTATGAAATCTCTCTAACAAACTTCATAAATTAAATGAAAGGAAAACAATGAAATCTTAAATTATTTTAATTATTTACATTGATAAGCCTGCATTCTTGATAAGCCATTTTTACCGTGAAACAAATATGAAATGATTTGTTTGTGACAATCAAATGTGAATAACAGATGAAAATCTATTTTTAAATGTAACATTCCATATTTAAACTACATCACACACGGAGTTATTTCGCATCTAAGAAAGGAGTCTGCATTACAAACACGTGCAAATTGCAATCGTCTTATCTAAAAAGTAATACGTCATTTTAATGGATAAATGACGTCAATGATAATTATTAATTAATAACATAAGTAAACAGATGGATCTTTGAGTAAAAGTGCTTTAACTTGATCCATTGAATTAATAATTTAAGATTTCATTGTTTTCCTTTCATTTAATTTATAAAGTTTGTTAGAGAGATTTCATCCTTATAATTGACCCTAACGATCGATGCAATAAAAGTACAGGATGCAACTTTTAGAGATTTTAGTCAGTTCGATTACCGGGTGCGGCAAGCGAATTTTTAAAAATCTTTGAATGCAGTTTTCTTTCTTTAAAAAAATAAAGGAATGTTTTCTTTGAGTAAAATTTTCTATCTACAATATTAAGAGTACTTCCCCTTCAGGTGGCATTACAAAATTCCACCCTGTATATGAGGGCTATTTCTACAAACGATTTTATTCCAACTGTAGCCAAATCACCCTACTACTTTACTACTAGTGCACAAGTGACCATACAGTGACATCTCCGGTGACACCGGCTGTTAACAATAGGTAGATAACGCATCGACATAAAGCAGCGTGGCCGGCGATAACTCACGATAGGGGAATGCACCAGATGTGATTTACGCTCCACGTCGACAAGTACGGGTTATGGCGTGAAAAATATCAAGAACGGTGATGGGACATCCTTAATTTAAAGTAGGGGAAACTACAAGTTTGTTTATGTGAGATTTATCTTTAAAGCAGTGTTATTTTATTTACATATGCATGCAGATTTTGTTGATTGACATTTATTTCATTCCAAAATGACTGACATAATAAAAACGTTGATTAGTACCTATTTATATTCCTTTAAATACTTTTTATGTACCTACATTCAGAAATACTGGATACAAAAATTTTACGTCGACACAGTGCCATAATGACGAAGGTTAAAATTGAATAACAAAACTTAACTTGTGCCCTTTTAGCCATTGATTTATTGATTTATACAAAAAGGGAGATATGGTACCAGGCGCTCGATTGTGTGCCATCAAATATAGGTTCCGGGACCTATATTGAATTAGTCGTGTGGCAGTCTCTCAGTCACACTTTGTGCAATGCGCAAAATATGGAGGTTTCCCTTGCATACCCGTGTTAACTATATATAGGTTTATCTCTTTTGCCCATGATGCACATATATTATAGCGGTGTGTAGCATTTTACAAGTGTGTAGGTGCTGGACCACATTTCAGTTTTGTTTACTATGAACGTCACTCATCTTCCTTCTTGTTTATGTCTATGCTTTTAGCATGTAGTTAGTACTAACTCAGTAGTAGGGTCTCCCGCGAGATCTTCGTAAATCTACCGCAAGTCGCGCGACAAAAATATCATTATGCAAATTTACATAGAAATAAAACGCCTCCTTTGCGTCGCAACCGGTAGACATTTTTCAAAGCGTGCGATATTTTGGAAACGTTTAAGGGTTGGCACGACTATCCTCAAAATATGTGAATAAAGTTTGCCAGAATGCATTCCATTTTTTCGTATCGGATACCGGTTATATTGAATTTGGATTAGAGATTGCACCGACCGGACTACATTTTACCAGATTTACTCTTTCTTTCTTAACCCAAAAGGGCTACAAAAACGTTGATGTTTTGGTTATTCAATTATGATACCTAAAATTTTACCTCGCGTATAAAATATTAAGCTGAACTTGATACATTTCACTGCCATTCTTACTCAGTCACGGCTCGAAAAATCTGAAATTCTCGAAACGCTCTAAAATAATCCCCGACGTTCTAGAATCTCCGCTATCCTGTTAGCTCAGCTCAAATATGACGGCAAGACGGCTTTGGTTCCGGAACACGTAATAAACACAAACACTATTGTGTGAATCGCTACAATGAATGTCGACGAGAACTACATTACACTTCTTGAACACATTAAACAATATTGTTGTGAAGATTTGATGTGCGATTTTCACATTTTAACGGGAAGAGCAACAATGCGCAATATCTAAGTAGTAAAAAAAACAAATTTAAAAGTTCCAATTCCAATATACGACTAAACACTCATACCTATTCAAAACATAGTACCTACACTACTTAAAAACAAGTTGTACCCAACCCATGCATAAAAATCCACACAGAATAACGATTTGAAACAAAAGTTGCGTCCATTTTGTAATAGGTACGTCATTTATTGTTAGTAAACATTTTTTTTAAAGGTGTTCGTAATCCTATTTTCCATGTCTGCGCCGATTGTCTACAAACGTAATAACGTCAAGGCTTGAGTTAATCCGGGTACAGTCAACCGCAACAGACAGAGACCAGAACCGGAGGTCGGGGAGCGCCGGATTTGTGAAAAACATACGTCTGCCACCATTAGTTTAGCTTGAAGATTATTTGAAACAGACGTTAGTACGGAGTAATCAATTTTCAGAAGTTTTGTGTTCATTTAGCCGATACGATTTTACGCTAGTACAAAAATAATGTTTTTTTTAAATAATTTTGATACCTAAGATTTCATTGTTCCTTGACGACTTGAGACCAGATGCACTTTAGAACTAGGATACGGATGGCCCGATGTTACGATGTTAATAGTTGTACTCATGAGACGAAATATATTAAATGAATTAATAAACACAAACGATTTTCGAAATTGTTGTCAACCGATATACTTAAACTAGCCTTTTCCCGCGGCTTCGCCCGCGTACTATAAGTACTCAAAAAGGATACGATACCCATGTTGATATTCAGACTGTGACCACATTTGCCTCTTTTGGGGGTTGAATTTCAAAAAACCTGAAACACGTGTTTACTCATTTATCGTTAGGAATACTCCTGTGAAGTTTTGAATCAAATAGTCTAACAAATCTTGTTTCGCCATACAAACTTTGGACCCCCATTTTACCCCCTTAGGGGGTGAATTTTGAAAAATCCTTTCTTAGTGCTCCCCTACACCTTATAAGTAACTGTGCCAAATTTGAAATCTCTAGACCCAGCGGATTGGGCTGTGCGTTGATATGTCAGTCAGTCAGTCAGTCAGTTTCTTCTTTTATATATATAGATAGCAGAGCTGTCGTGTTGTGTTTAAGTAGAACCTCAATTAAAATTTCACTTGCACTCAAAGTCATTTCTTTGTCGGCTCACTCACTCATAGCTGCGTGAGGAACGCCTGAATTTTGCAAGTGTCAACCCTATCGCCACGCACGGGCACTCGAATTTGGTTTTTCTCATTTCCTCAGCCGGAATGCGTGTACATTTATTTTTATTCCTATTTGTATTCGTTTCCTGTAACGCCATATTTTTTTCACGACGATTCTATCCGTCGTATCGTATGCGTCAGGGTTGTGCCGTGTTTCCGAGCCTTTGTCAGCGTGTTATGAAGCGCAGTTTATCCATCGTATCTTCACCAGTCACACGAAATATTCCTTCTATCTCTTAAATGGATTTAGCAAAATGTAATTTTGTATTGAGGTATAATAACTCGTACATCTTTATTGAAATATGTAATATCCGTGAAAGTGAAATACTTAGTTCAGGCTACCTTAAATTATTATTGCTTTGTTGATACGTAGTCATTAACAGATACGACCTCTTATGGATAATTCATGTCCATATATAAAAGCGTTTTCAGTAGCTACCTCGGGATAAAACAAGCTGTAACTCAAGTTTTTGTCCCCAATTTATTTTGCAATAAGTTTTTAGTTTGCAAAAAGCTTAAACGGTAAACGGTTAGCCCCGCCATACCTGACGCACGTATTTTTCTAAAACGCGTGTGTAAATCTGGCAACACGTGTCGACTACTAAATCTGGCCTACATAAAAAGGCGAGGAAAAACACCGTAACTCTGGGCTAAGCCGGCAGCACGAGGAATTCTGTTTTATTGTACTTGGTGCGTATAAAAAATAGGTTCACTTACCGCCTACATGTAACGACTATAGAATTGTACTATAAATACAATTTCTCCATATGCATTATTTTCAATTTAGGTATTCAATATGACTGTTTAAATGTTTGATGATTTTAATTTCTTTAGTTCTTGTTTAATGTACGCTATACATTATATAATTATACAAGTACTTTATAGACAAATACCTCATCTTGATACATTAATTAACTTAATTCCTGATATATTTATTAATCCTTAAACTATACAGGATTTACCCCGATATAACCAAAAATTTCAACATAATTTGAAATATCCAACTGAAAACGAACAGATCTACATAAAAAAAACCGGCCTAGAGCATTTCGGGCCATGCTCAAAGTAGGGTTCCGTAGGCCGGCCTGTTACAATACATCCATTCAAAAGGTCGTTTATTAAGGGATCTTTGGCGGCGCTTACGTCATTCTACTATCAGGCTGACCGATTTTATTCCATATAGTTTCGATTGAAAGTACTTATCAGGCCTCACTTCCATGATTTTTTTCCTATTTTTTGGTCCCATGGTTCAAAAGTTAGGGGCTGGCCTTTTTTAACTTTCAGAGCTATTATTTACGAAACTATTAGTTTTATCCAGAAAAAATTGAGAAGAGCTCTATTCTTTTCAAAAACCTATCGAATGATACCCAATAGGATTGGGCGAAAAAAAAATTCACCCCCACTTCATGTGTACGGGTGATACCCTATTTACCCTAATAAAAAATATTTTCCAGTTTTTATTCTACCACTTTGTCGGCGTGATTAATGCACCATGATACCAAATTTCAGCTTTCTAGTGAGAACGGTCACTGAGCTAGACCGCAGACGGACGGACGGACATGGCGAAACTATAAGGATTCCTAGTTGACTACGGAACCCTAAAAAGGAACTATAAATCGACATACTTCCCAATCCCAACTTAACTCTACTTTATTTTCCACATATGGGGTATATAGAGGCAGATTACTATTCGTATTTTATATGTCAAAGCTCGAAACTTGAGAGAAAAGATTGCGGGGTAGTTATCACCCCTTTTCGGCGAGGGGAGCTAAAGGCATATTTTAAAGCTGAGCTCGCTTTGAAGATTTATCGTTTTATCGAATTTAGAAGTTTCAGCAGCTTACGTATTCATTTTAACAGGATATAACACTTTATATTGTTAACCCTTAAAAGAGCACAAAAACCTAAAATAGTGAGATCAAGCCGGCTTGACCCTCAGTAACCCCAATGATGCAAATATTGTATTCCCAACCCGGTTAATTCCATTACGGAATAAAGGAGAATTTCACTGCTATTTGCTGCACTATCAACCTCCCCTAATTATTTATCATTTACCTCCCTAATTTTTTGATTTTGCTTAGTTAGCTACAGTCACTCGATTCCCATTTCAACCACATGTTAAAAACAATTCCCCAAAAAACAATAGCGCAACAATTACACAAAAAGACGCGGAGCGATCATCTTGCCATTGTATTGCGGACTAATAGGCCCGCACAATGCAGCCTTTGCCGAACTTCGCCATCAGATAACAATACCACACGTTTGGGGGAGCTTCGCCATCCACGGAGTAAGTTACAAACGGAAGGACGATCTGACAACAACCTTGTTTCAATGTAATTCCGGGAAACTATATTAATTATCCAATACTAAGTACATATTATACAAAAATGCTAAGTTCCTCTATAATTTTCTACTTATTTGGATTTACTTAGGACCAAGTTTTTATTAGTCTCAGGATAGTATTGAAGAAATTGAGTACAAAAAATAATTTATGACATATTTTATGTATGTTTATACACGGCGTAGCATAACGTTCTTCCTACCAAATATCGGACTAAATAAAGTAGCTCCATAAACGTTATGAACCGTAACCGGCCATCTCCCTTGAAATAGCGTGTACTTATCCATGAACTAAACTTAGCTGCCTAGTTACTACAAGATTACGATTGTTATAATATAATATTATGGTATTAAAAAGCCTTCACCAATTTCGCGGCTTCCTTCCCTTTGGTCCCAGCATAAAGCCACAACTCTAGCCGCAACTACCCCATGACGTCTAATGAAGAGTTTTGTACACAGGGGGACGGACAACTCTTTATTAATGGCGTGTGCAACTTTTACTTTTAATGTCACGTTTTTAATATTAACATTAACTAACCACCTTATTCATAAACGTCTTTGGTACAGTCACCGGCAATAGTATCTTCCTACATGAAGGCCGCAAAAATATGTGACACGCTCTTATTTGTAGGGCCATAAGAGCGTGTCACATATTTTTGCGGCCTTCGTGTAGGAAGATACTATTGCCGGTGACTGTACAAGCCTCATTTAACTAGTAATCGTTTGTCCTTATCTGTCACTTTAACAGTTCTGTTAGAAAAAAAAACAAACCAAAATTTAACTAATTGAGGGTAAGTCGTTTTTGGGTAAGGGGGTAAATCTATAAACGTCCTATGATGACTTTTGTTTTGTTTTCACTATATTTAATGCTTTTTACACCACGACGGTGGCAAACAAGCATACGGCCCGCCTGATGGTAAGCAGCTACCGTAAGCTATGGACGCCTACAACTCCAAAGGAGTCACATGCGCGTTGCTTGTACAGTAGTAGTAGTAAAAACATGTATTTTTCTTTTCCTCGTTACATTCATATTTACAAAGTTAATTTGTGACGCTACCTATACATATAATTGACTTACCTTATATAGAAGCTAACGGTCCAATTTCAAACCAGGGTTTGCTTTTATTTTAACCTAAAGAACAATTTTGCCAAGCGACGTCGTTTACACAAAAGTGCAGAAAACGTATAGGTATTCTTTACATTTCTGACAGTACTATTCCTTATTTACTTAGTTTTTGCCATTATAAACCAGCTGGAACGTTAAGTGCTTAAAATATTTTTTCATATGAACGGACAAAACTGCCTTTCGTACAAAACACATCTACTGAAACACACAGTAGTCTCAAAATATGATGTGCTCTGCAGTACTCACAGGATAGCAGTTTTTCACATCAAATATTCATACAACGGATGCTGTAAGCGCGTGAACAATGTAAGAATATGTGTGTACATGCATATTGTACTGATAAAAGCAATTTTCGCATTTTATGCAACATGTTTTATAGGTTTAGTTAATGGTAACTTCATATTTATTCATTAGAACTTAGATGTACTTAACGTATAAGTAAGGCGAGCAGTCTTTTTAACGATGCCGAGTTTCATTTAATATTTATGTCACTTTAAATACACCAGTTTTTTTAGTACTTATACAATACAATCAAACAACCTGTATAAGCATTTGTACATAAACTGAGTACCAGTACCAGTACCTATTCATCGAGGTCTGATTTTACAGATTGTTTTCATTGACTACGTACCTAAAAACACAATAGCTTACTATGTCATTATATATAACAATGTAGGTGTGTATTACAATTTGCAGGAAAACAAGAAAACATGACTGAAAGAAGAAAAAGTCATGCCCGAGTCTGTCCGGAAAGAGTAGTGTTCTAGAATGTATGATCTTCCATATAAACCAAGACACTTCTCCTTCCGGACAAACTCTATGTACTTTACTGGACGTTTGCCACAGCGTTAGAAATTTTGTCTACGAAAAATAAAGGTGTTACGCTATTTTGAATTTCGAACTTGGCTGGCGTGTCCCAACTTTCATTGGAATGTCTTTTTTTGACGTGAAACAGTAAACGGGAAAGTATTGTGAACACAGCGAAGAAATGGAATGAACAATGACTTGTTTATATTTGGATTCGAGTGTTGTCGGCTATAAAATGTCTTTCGTTCGATTGTCCTTGGAGCATTTTCATGATTTCTGTTTTATTTGCGTCTATTTCTGTCTACAGTTATTGTTTGAGAGACTGTAGATTTGTTTTGATTTTTGTTTTGTTCTAAACTGTTGAAATGTGACTTCAGTCACGATGGTTTATACTCGTAAGGTAGAGTTAGCACCTACCTCGACCGAAAAATTAGGTCCAAATGGATTGTAAAATAAGGGAGTGCATCTCGTTTTGATTAAGGAAGAAATGACGTCGTTAAACAATAAATGCCAACATGACAACAAGTCAAAATGTCAATGTATGTCACTTTGTAACGACTGCGAGTGAGACACCGCCTTCTCGTTTATGGTCTCTATATAACCGTTTTTGCTAGTCTCCTATTAACCTATTTTGCTCGGTAATAAGGTCCAACTTTAGTTTGGCATAAATATTAAGTAATAGCTCCAGCTTATATACCTCCATGGCTTCAGTTTAAAATCAGAAACCAATTCAAAGATCCTTAACTGAATACATCGTTACTGTAGGTACCTAAATTTAACAAAAGTTTAGAAAAAAAGTAGCTTACAGTCACGCATCCCCTTAAATCGTGGCGTTATCGCGCCTGAAATATGTAACGTTCCCGCCTTAACTCTCAGCCGTTTTATATTTACTTGTCACGGGGACAACCCCAAAAAAGGGATATAGGCTATACGCACACGCATACTCAAATACAATAACTTTAAACAAAAAAGAACCGACTTCACTTAGCATACACCTGTCCAAATAGTTTAAAAAAATACTAAAATCAATATATAATGTAAATTATTTGAAGAGTACCCTCGATTTCTCCAGGGTCCTATCATCATATCCTGACCTGATGACAATGGGACCAACTGTCAAGTATAATCATTCAAACAAAAAAAATATTTTCCAAATCGGTCAAGCAGAATTGGTGAAAATGCATAAAAAAGGAGCATAAAAAAAATCCCGTCGAACTGAGAACCGCCTCCTTCGAAATCTCAATCAGTTGAAAAAGGCTTAAATGTTAGTAGACTTAGGGTTGGTTGCACCAAAACGTCGATTAACGTCATCGGCATAGTTAAAAATTTGTATGTATGAAAAGTTTGTCAGTTTTCTAGAGGATTACAGCTGCGCCGCCATATTTAACGTGATCAAAGTTCGTTAATTGTGCGCGCAACCGGCCCGTAATCCAGTATCAAGTAAGCAATATTGTAAATCATTTAACGAAAACGGCTCAAACGATTTCATTTTCTGCTAGAAATCTAGCTAGGTTTTACTCCTGTATAAATAAATCTTTATTTTCGGTATTCTTTGTTAATATCAAAAATATTTTCAACTGCCTTCGGTATTTTAAGGTTCAAGGTCCAATTTTAAGCTGTGATAGTTACCCGTATTCAAAAATGCTCTCTCCTATCATGGTCTGTGCCTGTACCTGTTTCCTGTATTATATGGCATAGACCAATCTATGGATCCGTTTAGCGTTAAAGCTTTTTTACAAAGTAAAAGCGCGATGGCATATTACAAGTTTAATAAAAAAAATATGATATCGAAGTTTAATGTTTAGATGTTTGGATATTTTGATGTTTGTGCCTCTTTGACGCAAAAACACAGGTCACTCTTAACCTCGAAAGGGATTCTTTCTCATTGGATGTTTTTTATCCCAGAACTGACTCAAATTACGAAAATACTGAGCGAAAGGGCCACTACACAAACGAAGTCACGGGCGAAAGCTAGTTGACACATAAAATCTAAACGAAATTTAAAGTGTTATGCTAACATTAGTTGAGTTCAACTTCGACTTTTGCATATTTGTACAGAGCATAGGTACATGTTGGAATGATATTGCATGCTGGATGCCAAATAGCGTAATTGGCCAATCGATTTGGTCATTGAAAGCATATATGCATCCTCATTTGCTCGCGAACGCAGGATAGAACGATTACGCCTAGTATTTATGTGACTTCTAATTAAATAAAGCAATTGTTAAAATAACATCAAGATTCTCGAGCCTATATAATCCCGGACTTTTGATAGGCTTGCGTGGGGGATATAGATCCAACACGCAGCAGCCCTGTAGAGTATTTTCTTATGTTTTACTAGAACTCGTTCACGGGTACATACTCGTCGGTTAGATACTCGTGGACCGGTCCCAGCAGGCATTGGGGCTATTA
Organism: Pammene aurita; assembly: GCA_947086415.1. Classification (NCBI taxonomy): domain Eukaryota; kingdom Metazoa; phylum Arthropoda; class Insecta; order Lepidoptera; family Tortricidae; genus Pammene; species Pammene aurita. Next base: position 17,445,952 of record OX352290.1, read on the forward strand.
TTAATAAAACGGAATTAAATTTATTATAAATTAATATGTAAATGTAATAATTATTCAGAATTTTCATTTCATTCTTATTAGAATTAAGTATATCAAGATACTAGATTCTGGTGTGGGCTCCTAAAAATAAAGCTTTAAAGAAAAATTTAAAAGTTAATATTTATTTATACTCGTTTATCTACTTATTAAAAGTATATCTCGCAATAGAATAAAACTATCCATTGGACCTATGGGGAAGGGTGGTGAAAAATCATCATAGATGGCGCTGCGTACGATGGTCCTTTTTTGTATGAGATTTGACATATACCATAGAAAAACAAATTGACAGTGGCCTTCCCCATTGATTGGTAATATACTTAAAATATATATAAAAAACATAAATACATTCTCATGTTTTACTCGATAAAATGGCCTACGCCTCGCCTAACTCGTAATAAAGTTTACAATTCACTATAAAATGTGTCGTGAGCTTTGCCTACTTACTGTAACAAAATTCAAATCACAAATAAATAAACCGTTTATACCGCCATTTAACGCCGTAAAAAGGGTAATGAATTAAAAAAGTTCATTCCGAATGGACGAGTGAATGAGTGAGTGAATGTTTTACGAGTATTAATTGTTACGTGTAATTGGGACACAATGAGTTCACGCACGCATGGGTTAATGGTAATGAGGGTAGTTTCAGTTTTAGTCGATAGGTGTGTTTCCTTTCGTGGGGTTATGCGGGGATTATAAAGAAAGGGATCATATCATATCACGTAGTAAACAGAAACTCACGTGTTATTTTACACAATGAATCAAAATATAATTCGCAGTGCAAAGTGTTGTAACTACCGTAGTAGATACCATTTAGGTAAGGAACCGGCCCTTGCACCACAAAATGTTTGGTGTCCTTAATACTAGTGGATCGGATTGTTTTGTAACTATTTATTTGACTTAAGCACTGATAGTTTATAATCTTTATTTAAGGTCGTCACCCAACGTTACAGTCGACCGAAAGTATATGATCATGTAATCCACCTTGCGCAAACAAAAGCAATACCTTTATAAAAGCGAGCGGATATTTTAATAAAATAAATCTGATCCTCGATACAAGCGGCTCTCGTGCCCGAAGGCGTATTCTATCAAATGTCAAGCGGAGACCTTTCCGGATTGTTTTCATCGCGACCACCGGCCCGTGAAATCAACGGGCTCCTACAAGCATTAGGGATGCGAATTTTTATGCTAAAGTTGGTAAAACCTTTATTTTTGGTGAAAAACCGTGTTTATTGTAATAGTTTGAAACAACAAGTTTTAGTTAAATAACATGGTGTACCCAGTTGATGTCCCGCTTTTAGAAATGTTTCCACAATTCTGTAGCGATACATTTCTATGCCTTATAATATAAGATAAGCTACAAAGTTGTATTACCAAAAAAACTGCAATTTGCTAACTTATTATTTTTTATTAAGGACTGAAAAATAGTTAAACTATATATATATCGACGGTGGAAAGGAGAAAGGCCTTAAGCGACATTTTGGGAAGAATTGGGTTTTATATATCGTTGGAATCGGCTTTTCTTTCTACGTCGTTTGAGCCAGGTTACGTGGCGATCTGATGACTTTGATGTCGGTTAAGGTATCGTAGAAATAGTAGACCAATTTAGAAAACACCCCTTCATGCGACACATTATTTGACATAAATTTAAACTGTGTCACTTAAGCCTACACACATTTATATACGTTTAAAGTGATTTTAAAATGCGCGTATTTATAGTAACGGCGCTAAAGTGTTTATATTATTTAGGTCTGGTGCTTAATTGGGTTTTGTGGTGTGTCAAATAACAACTGCTGTCGGTTAATTGAATTTCTCTGAATTTACCCCAACATTTCACTACTTTAAGCGACGCTATCTAGTTTTATCGTTATGTTAGTCTATCTTTGTATATGATTAGAATTACGTTCAACAAGATTGTTACCTGATAAATAATGTTGAAACTAAGACTGATTACGTCAAGTTACTCAAGAAGAGGAAATTCGATACTAAAAAGGCTTGTTTTTTTCAATGCCGTTTAAATTTATTTGTGCACGTTTAACCCACTTCCACACTTAATATCGCAAAACAACTTTAACGACACGGTTATATTTCAAAAGATATATCTTGTACACATTTTAAGGCAACAACAAGCATGATGAATTTTTTTCATGTATGGTATCAATCGATTCGTTTTGTTGTATGGATCAAATGTCTGTATTGCGTTAAAGCAACACCAAAATCAAAAATGAGATTCAAGATCTGGCACTCGCTTTTGTTTCTCAAAACGCTCCTAACAAAATGCTATGCAACAGTGACGTCACGGTTGCATAGTCGCCCTGTTTAAAGTATGGAAAAATTATGAAATTGTTATTTTGACAGTGAAATATTGCGTTTATGTATATGGTTGCTATACAATTTATTTTACAGTAAACTGTTAAAAATCGAATGGTATCAATGTTTTTTTTTAATATCGTACTTTAAAAAATCGTAAAATTTTGAAATTTTGAAGTCTCGTATCTTTGAACCGTTTCAATATATTTTTTAAATTTCACTTAATTAGGATTTATTTATCATTTTGCATTCATTTAACTTAATTTTATTACAAAATTCAACATGTGTCATCATGCCTATTTCATTTAATAATTAGTAACAGTTTCCCTCGCCATTGTTGCTTAAATTAATATTCCAGTATATACCACTATGAAACGTCGTTCCATTGTTTTTCTAGTGCCCATCTAAAAACTAGTGGTGTCGCTGATGTGGTTTATCCGGGAGTACTCTCAGGTCAAATTAAGTTAAGCGACATTTATTTCAGAAGTTTTCAAGGTTTTTTAATTAAATTTATTATTGTTAAATAGCTATAATAATTTTACGTAATACGTGCATAGAACTCAAGTCTCTAAAATGTCTATAAAAAAAGTTACGAATTTTTATTCAAAAAAATACACTTTAAAACGCTCTCCTGAACAGTTTACAAAATGTCGTTTAAGGCATTTCTCCTTTCCACCATCGATATATATATATATATATATATATATATATTTTTTATTATTTATTAAAATTATTACAAACTGTTTCTTAATACATATATGTGTTAAATTAGTGCTCCACAAAACTACATTAAGTTTGACTGTGGTAATAAATAGGTAATCATTGTCAAACAATAAATAATTTGATTGATTCAACCTGCCGATAAGGTATTTATTTCGCGAGTGTTTTCCTTTTCATGTCTGTATTATTACGAATAAGGAAGGTTTTTAACTTTTATTGGTTTTCATCGGAATTACGATATTTTATTTTGAATTGTAATCTACTGCCTATATCTACATACGTACTAACGTATGTATTTTTAGTTATTCATTTTCAATAGCTATAATTTAATCTTATTATTCACTAGACACTGATACGAATGTTATGTTTTTATTTAAACGTATATGTAGATATCGAATAATTATAGACGTATCCGATAATTAGTTGCTTAGTTAATAAAATTAGTTTTGCGAAAAGGGCTAGAGATTTTTGCAATGGCATTGTGTATTTAATTACGTATTCGCTCAATACAAGATTACTACTACCATACTCCACTACCATACTTTGATCATGATCAGTTTAACGACCTTGTCAAACAGCCCCAAGCGGCAGGTTGCTCGACGTCTACAAGTACAAGTTCAAGGCGTTCAAGCATCAACTAAAAGTTTCGCCCAACAGAAGCCCGGGCCAAAAGCCAATGCACTGAAGTTATCTGAGAATTCCGGCTGAGGAATGTTAATAGTTGTAATCAGTATGAAGTATGGGGCACCTCACGTCACCTTCGCACGCGATGGCTGTTAAGGAGAAATTTTAAAGCGGCCTAAGTAGCTGAGACATTGGTCTAATAAAATAAATAAATTTATTTTATATAAATAAATTTATTTTATTTAGCTTTGAATATGTATTTAATAAGATTGCTTTAAAATAGACAAAAAAATATCTTTGACTTTTAAAACATTTTTGATTCTTGATTTTTTTTTCATCCACATCTGTGGATGATGAATTCGACTCGAGTAAAAGTGACAGAATATGAAAATTTTACAGCTTGGCCTTTTTAAAAATTAGATATAAGTAGGTACATAGTTTAAATTGCGCTATAGTTACACATTTAGGTAAGTATTTGACTCGCGGCTCCCTGAGATGCGTTTTTCAATTTCATTTAATAATCAAGATTCAAAATAAGTATACAACGCTGTCTGATGCTGTTTCTTTCAGTAACATCTTTCGTATTTCTCACATGCGTGTACCTGGCTTTGACAAAAACAATAATATATAATTTCAGTTAATTCATAAGCAGCTCGTGTACCGCGTTCCGTACGTTAAGAATTTTCAATTTTGAGTGTCTCTTGAGGCGCTGTGCCATTAAAATAAAACCCGACTGGCTGACATCACGTAAACGCCATCCATCAAGTGTGCAGGCCCCTTTATGCGGGGTATCGACGCGAAACGAATTTTTGAAAAATGTAAAAAGGTCACTGCAAGACGGCACGTTTCGCTCATTTATTGTGTCAGGTATTGGCTATTTTGGGGTATCGTAGGAAACGCTTTTAAAGACTTAAACTATCGGACAAAGCCTCGGACATTTATCGTAGGTAGTATATATCAAAAGGATGTGTGTGTGGGTGTCGAGGGTAAAATATAATAATTATTAACCTATAAACTTATATAGATGTCATATACAAAGGAAAAAGTGTCCTAGGCCTCCGGTGCCCAGGACTGGGATCGAACCAGCGTCTTCTGCATTCGCGGCTGAATATTTTTGATTTGTCCTTTAGTTGTTATTATTAACCTATTACTGTTATTAAGAAATAGGTACTCATCTAAATGTGAAAAATGTAATAAGTACATGACTTTAGACTAAAACAAAGGAGATCGTCAATTTTGTTAGGCGATTTGCCCCAGCTCATTAAGGTGCGTATAATTATGAAGTAGGTATCAAAACATTCGCCTTAATTTCTAGATCAGGACGGTCATAAAATAATCATGAAATCTAACGGGAAAATTGAAAAATCGGGGATGAAAAAACGTGAATGTGATAAGGACAATATTTAAAAGCGTACATGTTTATGATTTACAGTATAACACAAAATAACTACCGGTTTTTTAAAGAATATCTACAAAATCTGACATGATAATGAAACGAAAATCATAATAAAATAATAAAAAGTCATATTTTGATCCTGCCGCTGATTTCTTGTATTTAGATAAACAAAGATAATGACTGTCAAACCATCATTGCTACTATGAACTAAACAATCGTAGAACTAATTACAAAGAGATAAGGTTTAGCTCTGTTAGTGCGCTACTACTAGTATCCATGAAGTTATAATTTTAAACTGGAGTATACTCTTGGGCCACAAAGTGAGGCCGAAAGAGAGTAATACAGGGAGCTGCGTATCGTTTTGACTTAGGGAGTTATGTCGTCATTTGACAATAATGCCAGCATGACAACAAGTCAAAATGTCAATGTGTGTCAATTTCGTAACGAGCGCGAGTGAGGCACCGCCCCCATAATTAAAAAAATAGAAATAGAAAACATTTATTCGCGACAACAACATGCATACAAACATATTTAATCTAAAGTTTATTATCCCCTCTATCGGACCGTTTTTTTTCTAATCACCTATGTACGACTGTTTTGCACGGTAATAAGGTTCATCTGTGGTTAGGGAAAAAGTGCAACAATTACATCCACTTTTTATAAATCCATACGAGTATCAGACATTACTAAATTGAAAAAAAAATGCGTTTCGTTATCGAAAGAGCATGATATAATGCCGCCATAACGCCCTAAGTCAAAATGAAACGCAGCTCCCTTTCTTTCGGCCCCACTTTGTGGCCGAAGAGTATACTCCAGTTTAAAATTATAACTTCATGCGGCAGACTTGGATGACAGTGTCAAACTAGAATAATAAACTAGATTAGTATAGTAAACGTAACTCCTTTCTAAAAATGTCTGTTTCGTCTCAGTCCAGGTAAAGTTAACCTTATGTCAATGCTGTAAAGACGTTAACAACTTATTAAGCACTATTTGGATCGCGGAAGGATCAACGAAATTACTTTTTATTTTGTATTTCTAATTCCCGTTTCATTTTCATGAAATATTTTGTCTAGTTTCGTAATAAAATGGGTATTTGCTTAAAATTGCAGAACAAACCTTATACGAGACCATTATCGCTAGTGGGCCTGGAATTGACGGTCTCCTTTATTAATTGTAATGCAATACATAAATATTATTAAATATCATACAAATCCACAGAGTACCTAATTGCAATAATGTACGTAACAATTATCAATAGTTTGCACTCGGAACTCTCTTTACTGGAGTCGGCCTTTAAAAAAAACATTTATGGAAAATTTAGAAAGGTTACATTTTTTATTACGAAATTTTTCATATCTGCCATACACCATTTGTGATTTTTTTTTATTCTAGGCACTTAATTTGTTATTCTAAGAGTACCATAGACTTAACTTACTAAATAATAACTAATACTTGGATATTAATAATGTCTACGAATACCTATTACTAAATAATTTACATAACAATTGTTTCAAACTACGTTTTTTTTTTCAGCAGGACATCGACAGCAAAATGCAGTGGCTCCCCGCACCGGCAGCGGCGGCGCGAGGAAGACGCCAGCCCCGCCGGGTTCTGCGCGGCGCTGCACAAGACGCCGCCCGCACCGCCGCCCGCTCTGCTGCGCCGGCTCGGCGTCAAGGAACCCACTGGCGTCGGGAAGGTAAGCCACCTTCTAACCTGAGGGACGCTCGTCCCGTGTATGATGGTCCGAGTCTGCCGGCTACCATAAATTGGTCGAGTATCAGGCGTGCACGTGCGGAACGTGCGTTTTGTGTAAAACGTAAGCTTATGGAAATCTTGATACATATTACACGCTCAGCATTATAATAATATCTGCTACCTATTTATTAAGAAATCTTGTACAAAAGTTTCGACCTAATGTGATCAGATTTTAGAACTTAAAAAAGATACCTAAAGCATACAATAGTACTGGTATTTGATGATAATGTACGATCTCATTTTATGCACGAAGCCACCGCATTAGTGGGTTCATTTATCCGTGTCATTTCACGTTAGTTGCGCCAACGCTTTACTACCCTCCTGCTACGTCATGCTAGAAAAAGACTGGGTATTGATACTTCTATGACGATATTTTTATCTCGGGCTGATACTATACTCAAAGTCAATGAAAACAAGTCACTTAGTATAGGAATAGTAGATACAAATATCGATTGATACTTCATATCGTGTAAAGTAAGGTTATACCTTAAGCTACAGTAAATAATATTAGTAGGTAGGTACCTATTTTATATAGGTATATAAAACTGCAAAGTAAATGAGACGGTGAACAGCGTGGCTGAAACCGCAGCGATGCTTTAGATACAACAGAACAATGCGGTAAACATGTAAATCAACAACCGCTTAATGAACATGCTATTCACCTACACTGCATCGGAATACACATTCCGGTTAAATAATTAACAGCAACGAACATATAGTATTCTATTACGTATTTAAAATAAAATTGTATGAAAGAAAACATATTGTACGTATTGTATATGTGTATGTAAACACTTTATTGTACATAAAATAGGTCAACATACAGTCATAACAAAAGAAAATACAACTTGCAAAGGCGAACCCTGTATTGTAATTTTTATATTAATCTTGGTCTCATTGTAAATTGTGACCAAGACCAATTATAATTGTAATGCACATATATCGTTGCCTAGCACTAATTAATGCAATAACTGATGACATAACCGGTTATGCTATCGGTAATGACCAAAAAATAAACGATAATCGGTTAAACCCGGTTACGGTTATTTTTGTTGAAATTTTATAAAATAACCGACGAAGACGTCAAAAACAAATCAATACGATAATGAAATGAGAGCTAGAATGGGTATTTAATTCGAAAGAAAGTGGAACATTTGTGGTTCAATGGTGAAGTACATACCTAGTTGCTGCAAATCGTTCCAAAATAGAGTAAGTAATACGAGTGAAACCTGATATTATTATAAAATAGAGTATAGAAATCATAGTTCCGGGCGAAAAACTATGATTTTACAACCTTTTAGGTGAAAATATCATTGAATAAATATCCGAAAACAACCGAACCGAACGAGTTTATTAGAATTGTCAATAACCGGTTCTTTAATTTTGACAGAATAACCAGATATTTCGGTTTCGGTTATAACCGGTCTGCATGCCCTACCTAGCACACATTGTACAAGCTTTGCGTAGTTTATGGCTACTTCGTTTTGTGTAAGTTTTCCCTCAAATTAGTATTGCATCCAAGTAGCTAAATTGTGTTTTGAAATAATAAAAGTATTTTTTTCTATAAACTAAAGGAACGAAATTGATGGTACCTAATTCAAAAGACAATTAATCATCCGGCTCTGTCCGAGGACATTAAAAAAAATACTTTAAACCGCAAGCAATTAAGCCCAGAAATCGCTAATAACCCGATTGATATCTCTGAAGTTAAGGGCGAGTTCATTAGCGCAAGATCATCAGTTGTCTCATTAGAGGGAACCAATTAGTGTGGCCGGAAGCCCCTTAAATCATTGGGAAGCGTGACTCGCGTCCGTTATTGAAACCTGGGCCATTTCGCAGTATAAGGAATACAAAGAAAACAAGTTTAAGAGGATTAAAGTAAATGGGGGGGTGAAGGAAGATGTTGCTATTAATATACCTATGTGCTATAGTAATTAGCGAAATGTGAAAAGAATAATTTTAGTACATCTAGGTATGGATTTTAGTGAATACATATTTATTTAATTGATGGGGTTTTATATTGGGAGCAACCATAAATGACAGCGCTGTACTTAGTCGCTGACGACGCGGTGACAAGCGCGCCAAGTATTTTTTATTTTCCAAGTTGTATGGACTAAACAAGAAGAAATAGTAACAAAAATACGCAAAACGGTTTTTAACCATTTAACCGCAATTGTCTAATTTGAGACAAAGGGATAACGTAAACGACACCTTTGTTGATGATTCACTGTGTTTATGGCTAAAGGAACAAGAAGGTCCCTCATCGTCAACACACTGGGTTCTCTTTGAGTTCTTTGGCAACCTTACTCACCAGCAGGAACACAACACTATGAATAGGGTCTAGTGCTATTTGGCTGTGGTTTTCTGTAAGGTGGAGGTACTTCCCCAGTCGACCTCTGCTCCAGATTTGAGCGAGATGACATTCGCTGAACGTGCCCTACCACACTATAGCGAGATGCCATTTGCAGTGCCCATACCTCTCTTTTTGGCGTAGTTTAAGGACATACCCAAGTTCGGACGTAGTTTAAAGACATACCCCGGATCCGAAAGTGCATTAGAATGGTTGTGAGTAACTATAATATTAATGTGAATCACTTTTGAAATAACATCATTTAGCATTGTCTACAAAGGAGTAAAATTATGATAAGCTCAGGTTAATCAGTCATGTTATTTTTAAGCAGATGTTCTTAAGGATATGGAATGATGTGGTTTCAAAAGTAACTTACTTATATATAAATCACGGTTTCTTACAACCATTCTAATGCAGTTGTCCAATTATTACAGACCATTACTCGCTTCAAGCGGGTATTGGCAGGAGTTTACTAGTTCCCAGCGCTCCGGCCAGTTAGGTAACTAGATTAGAGCTATACCAAGTCTAGTCTAAGCTGCCAATGACGAGACGTGAACTGAATTCGAGATGAGACAAATTTAATAAGTCTGAAGAACATGAGATAACTTTTGACTGAACGTATTTCTATTGTAACGTACAGAAATTGGATTTTTATGCTTTAATTTACCTCGCTTAACTTACTTACCAGCCTTAACTATTATATTATAACCTTGGGTCTACCCAATCTTCGTGAGCCGCATTTGCAACCATCATCAGAACACCACAGATGGAATGAGAAATTGCGTAAGACGATGTAAGATGAATTAGTAAATATTAAAAATATTTTTAAAGGGTTACTCAGGTAATTTTGCTCGACATGTTTCGAACTCGACATGTTATGAATTATTAAGCTGCATATGAATTTCACATATTCTGTGAATCAAATGTGAAGCCAGCCAAATCAGCTTAGAATCAAAGCTCTTGGTTTCCTCCTTCGGGGTATGTGTTCGTAATATATATGACGGACGACAGTACTTGGAATGAATTAAAGACATTTCCTGCAATTTTAACATTGTCTTTATTTTCTTTAGTATGGTCGTAGGCAGATATAATAACTTTTTACTCAAGTACATTTTTTTATAATCTTACGTGTAGGTATCAACATGAAACTTTTCGCAATATTCCTTTTTATAGGTCACCTGACACATTTCTAACCTTAATTAAAAAATAAAAGTGCTAAAAAATGGCTACTCTATCTACTTATAAACAAACTACAAAGAGAGCTTTGGTATTAACCTGAAATGAGTATAATTTATAAGACTTTGAACCATCGGACTGTTTATTTTTCATTGCAGTGCCCTTGCTTTATCTAGACTCACAGCTACGACGGAAATACGTCTGCCTGTCTGTATTTCTTTTACTTATTGCTGGACAGAGGTCAGACAATAGGCTTCTTTAAGCGATCTTAAGTCTTGCCAAGCCTCGCTCACAAAGAGATGACCGATTCAAAGATTTTCTTCTTTATTTTACTGGTTTTATGGAACAAGTAATCTTCACAAGCCCGTAACAAATAGTACATAAATTTTATAATTCTACATTGTTCACATAGAGATATGACTGTTTTTACAATAACTCTAAGACGCGGGATACGAAATGCTATGTTAGATTAATAGGATTTAGTTACTTAGTTCCGTGACTTTCACATTTTTTGTATTGTTTTTATTTTTAAGCTGGTGCGAGTCGAATAATATTGATTCGTTAGCGAATGTAGACGATAGCTACTAATCTGAACTATTGGTTGAGTAACAATTGTTACTGAATCTGTGTATTATAGGCCATTATATGTGGTTAGGAAAAAGGTATTTTTACAAACACAAAAAACAGTTGAAGATATAGCTATGTTTGCACCACATCTCACAGCATGAACAAATACAATAAGTAGAAATTAGGTTTTTAGTTAAGTTTTTAGTGATATTTGTCTGCCTTGTGAATTTAGATAATTAAAATGTATGGATTATAAGTTAGTTTTAAGTTGGTATCTAGTTGTAATTATTTAGTATATATTGTATTGTTAATGTTTTGACATGTAATGCTGTGTGATGTTTATCAAAATAAATAAGTAGAAAATTTTACACCACATTTTACTAAGTATACGAAAATAGTAACCCGTTAATACTCTTCCCTTGCTCGGTTACACCAGCAATTACGCCAATGGCAGGGTTAATGTGATAAGTGATGCGCTAACAAGCTCCAGGTGCAACGTGGCTAAGATTTTTTTACAAGTGGAGATTTAAAAAGATTTTCACGCTTGTAGGGGGATAAAATTCTATCGCCCCTAATTTGATTAAGCGAGGCAGCGAGAGGGTTGAGGTATCCGGTTATGCACACAAAAATAAAAAATGTACATGTTTTCAGAATATTTCTATCAACATTTTCAAATAATTTAAATTATATAATCTTGATAATTAAAAACCGGCCAAGAGCGTGTCGGGCCACGCTCAGTGTAGGGTTCCGTAGTTTTCCGTCCGTCACAGTAAGTGTCCCCACTTAAGAGTTAATAACACCGCCATGTAGGATATGATACGAGAGTTCCACGTACAGCGACATCTATCGGCAAATTAAGTAAACTATTGCGCGCGAGCTTAAAGTATGGAAGATGATTTTTATGGAATAATTCTTTATTGCGTGAACCGATTTTCACCGTTTTTACTTTATTTGAAAGCACGTCATTTCATTGTAATTTTGTAGAAATTACAGGTACAATAAACACCTGCTTACACGGTTAAATTACAAACTTAGTTCAGAAATTATTTTGTAATTTTTTTTCAAAAACTATTCATCCTATCAAGTTCAAAATAATTTTCCTAGAAAGTTTTTATAAAGTTCTACTTTTGAGATTTTTTTCATATTTTTAAAACTTATGGTCCAAAATTTAGAGGGGGGGGACGCATATTTTTTTACTTCTGGAGCGATTATTTCCGAAAATATTTACATTATCGAAAAATGATTTTAGTAAACCCCTATTCATTTTTAAATACCTATCCAACAATATATCACACATTAGGGTTGAAATGAAAAAAAAATCACTCCCCACTTTACGTATAGGGGAGGTACCCTAATAAAAAAAAATTTTCCACTTTTTATTTTACCACTTTGTCGGCGTGATTGATATACATATTAGTACCAAATTTCAGCTTTCTAGTGCTAACGGTCACTGAGATTATCCGCGGACGGACGGACGGACGGACGGACGGACGGACGGACGGACGGACGGACGGACGGACGGACGGGCAGACATGGCGAAACTATAAGGGTTCCTAGTTGACTACGGAACCCTAAAAAAGTACCAGATACTATAGGAACAAGTGGAATGCTAACTTTAGCATTGGTTGGCTAAATATTGGTCCAAACGTTAAGTGTGACCATTTAATTTTTGGGTATAGGTAATACTAGATCGGCCATAGTAATAGTTATATTGTAGACTAATTTATTTCTGGTATGATCAAAAGAGAATTTTTTTTAATTAAGAAACGTATACATGTCATGATCTTTGAAAACAACGCAGAGGCGAAATATGTTACTGTATTTTACTATATGTTAATATGTTAACGTTACTTAAATAAACATACTTACATGTACATCTATAAATCACATTGTTTTAGCATTTTTCTACAACGTCGTTTTCCCCATACAGCCATTGTGAAACATCCTGAACTATGTCGAATAAAAAATTAACTCCTCGAAGCAAGGCATTTGCAATTCAAGAGGCTAGATAGTACAGAGCTCTTGCGACAAAAACTCTTGGCGACGCTAACGAAACCTTGCACCCAGTCACTTTTAAACATACATATACATTTACAATACAAGGAGGTACAGATAGCAACAGAAGTAGCTAAGCGGCTGCCATGTACAAAATTGGTACAAATTTATTATTGAGAGAATAAATGGCCTGTTTCACAATCTCCTGTTAAAGCATATCTGTCAGATAAATGTTTGCTGTCCTTTTCTTTTATATGACTGGAGAAAAGGATAGCAATAATTTTAACTCGCAGGTAAGTTTATCTGGAGATTGTGAAACAGGCCCTAAGAGTGTGTGAATGGAGGTTATTTTAAATGTAAGATTTTCGACGTTTGTTTTTGCGCAAGTTTACAATAAAATAGTAACAAAACAATCAGCGATATAAGGCCTGTATCCGATTCATTATAATTCTAGCATGAAAGTAGGCTTTGTACAGGGTGTAACTAAAATACTGGTGATCCGTTTAAGGGCATAATTGATATCGTATTGAGAGTAAGAAAAAGTAGGAGAAAAATGTTTTGGACTCGATCGATTTTTAGGGTTGCGTAGCCAAATGGCAAAAAACGGAACCCTTATGGATTCTTCATGTCTGTCTGTCTGTCCGTCCGTATGTCACAGGCATTTTACTCGGAAACTATACGACGTATTTGAATAAAATTTACACATAAGGTGTATTTTGTATGCAGCTACTTAGTTATGTAGTTTTTGAAAAAAAAAATTTTTAGGGTGGCGCTCCATACAGGTAACTAAATAAAAAAAAATTAACCAAATATCAACATGTGACACATCAATCGATAGGTCTTTCAAAATAACATTGAGGTTTCTTTGACTATTTTGTGATTAAGTGAATATTTTCTGAAATAATCGCTTCGAAAGTCAGAAAAGTTGTGTAGCCCCCCCCCCCCCCCCCCCCGTAACTTTTGAACCGTAAGTTCAAAAAATATGAAAAAATTTGAAGAGATGCGCCTTATCATATACTTTCTACGAAAATTATTTTGAACATTATCGGTTCAGCCATTTTTGAGTTATCTCCAAAAAACTTCTTCCATAGGCATGAGATACGACCTTTTGGTATTAGTTTGGTTCTTAATCCATTGAAGGTACGGAACCCTCCTATGCGTGGTCCGACACGCACTTGGCCGGTTTTTTTTTTGTATGGGACACGTCGTCCCAGCCGGCCAACCCTTCATACAAAGCCATTAACTTTTTTCGCGAGAAAAAATTGCTTTCTTAGTTTTTCAATTACGATACGAATTATGCCCTTAAAAGATCACCAGCATTTTTGTTTCATTGTTAATTCGGTTAGTTTTTATACGACAATCTCTTCTCGTGACTGTTAACGTGATATAAATAATTCACAAGTCAACTTCCCTTCGTTTCACACTTTTAAACTTGTAGCTACTAGATTGCGTAAAATAAATTCATCTACATATTTATACACCCACATACACATATACAATGAAAATGAAATGAAATGAAAATGAAAAAATATACACAAACATACCCACTGTTATATAAATAAATAAAATAAATAGTATAGGACAATCTTACACAAATCGACTATCTTTTTTTTCTTATAAAATGACACAGATTATGATTCTTCCGGGTAATGTCCGAGTATTTAGTTACAGATTATTCATTACTTTATGTGAATATTTGTTAAGTTTAGAACCTTTTAAATTAAGAGCCACATCATTGTGTTGCTTCTCTAAGATTATGATATTCATGATCCTCACGACACAGGAAGTGCCTAGTATGAGGATCACTGAATTATTTCTCCTGTATAATGTTTTACTGGTAAATAAATATGTATTGTTTTTTTTAGTCGTTCTGCTGCTACAGCAAATAAAAATAAATGAATAAACCTACTACATATAAACACAGAGGATTAGATGGAAATGCGGAGACACCTTTGTATTGCATCTGTTACATTTTACGTTTTCCATCCCAACTTTAACTAGCCAATGCGATTTTGTTTATGCCATCATCATTCGCTTTAAAGTTTATTTATATCTTAAAGAACTTACTTTTATTTTTAAAACGGCCCTAAGTATTCATATTATCTACAGTTATTTATGTATTAGTTTACTAATCCAATCTCATTGCTTTATTCATGTACATTATTTATTACAAATACATTCGACTGGTCATCGTTTACAAGATGTGAATGTCAAAAGAAATGAAATAAAACATTTGAGAAAGTTGGTCAACAGGAAAACCCTTGAAAAATACACAATAAACGCTCTGGCCACTTGTGTGTGTCATAACAATCTCCTGTGTTATTAGGATCTAATGCTATTGGTAACGTCTCGAGGGAGCTCACCGAAGTGTAGTGAGCTTTAGATAGAATAGAAAGATATTGTTTCTCAGTATCAAAATTAATGACACTTTTTTAAGTTCACAATTGTGTACACTCACCAACGAAAGTTGCCGAACAAAATAACGAAGAACGGTGAAAAGCCTCAAACAAGTGTTTGACGCGCTGTTCAGTAACTTATGTAATATGTCTAGTTAGTTTAGTCCTCTTATTTCGTTCAGCATCTTTCGTTGCTGACTGTACCCAGAATACCTCCAATAACGCCTACATTTCACTGAACAATTTCTTACTGTTATTGGCTGATTTTCTAAAGAAGGTTTCAATTAAATCATATACTTAACACATTAACTTGTTACCCGGAGGAGTATCTGCCAGTATTATTTTACATACGTACTTAAAGCTTTTAGCCCGTTCATAAAGTAAGTAGGTACATAATTATAGAATAAAAACAACAAAAAAAAGCAACAGATATAGTAAAAGTATATTCTTCCCCACTATTCCTGCGTCAATTTGTACCGTCCAATGGAAAGGCCGGCTGCTGCCCACGGGATTAAACTCCTTATTGATTATTGGACCCTTTTTTATTGTACGAGCCTTAAGTGACTGACTTCGAGCGTCTATTATATGAACAGCTGTAGCAGCATCCATAGAATATATGTAATTTTCAAAATTCATCTGCGACTTTGTCTCCAAACAAATCATTATAAGGTGATGCCTATTACTGAATCGCGTTTAGAACATAAACTAATATTAGAATAAGATTAGTTGTAAGGCATTCGCCGAACTTAATCCGTAAGCTTGCCTATTTTGAGCACTCGTAGAAAAAGTATTGTATAAGTACAATAGTGACATAATTAATTAATCTTTTCAATCTCGTAGCTTACTTAGGTCACTCAGCAAGCTTCGTGGCCTAAACACGGTACTCGACTGAAAAGCTCTTCATTATATCACGAGTGTATAAAATACAATTGTAAGCACGCCGCTGCCGCCTGTGTCATCTTGTTTGGCACTTACGATAAGCAACCACGTCCCTCAATTCGCGTATAGATGATTTATACAGTACGCGATATTGGTACTACAGACCTACTTCTTTTGATGTCCTCTTGATAAAAGGGAAACATATCAATAGAATTCAATGATGTTTACTTTGTACATTATACACCCAAGGCTAAAAGTATTGAAACGAGCTTAATATGACAGTAAAAAATATACTTTTCAATCAATGATTATCAGGCAAAAAAAAATTTGTTGGCAGATATACCTACCAGAAACATTTATTTAAACCAGTTGATCTGCACGTCGAGTATAGTAATATACCATGCCTTTTGTTAGTATTAGTAGATTATTGTTAATGTAATTGTTGTTTTGAAATTATAAAATCTTACCTTTTTCTAAGTCGGTTAATCCTATAAGTATTATCCTGTGATTATGTTATGTTTACGTTGTGACAGATAAATGCAACCCCATTGTTAACTAGAACATTCACAATTTTCATGCATTTATTTCGAAGACCTCTTTAATAACCGTTTTTAGGCCTTTTTACAAGTTGATAAATGAAAGTTGTAGCCAAATTATGTTCAATTTCTCACGTAAACGTAAACACGTACCTATCCATGTCATTTTACTTTCCTCGGTGACACTTCATTGTCAAATTATTATTTTTCATAATTAGTAAGTTTCACAAAAAAGTATAGCTAGCAATCAAATGACAAGATAATTTTCAATGTCAACGAGTCTCGTTCAAACAATACATAAAATTATCCATAATGCCATTGAATTTTAGTGCTGAAGAGATAGTGGATATGATTTTCGTCTACGGGGAATGCGGGAATAATGGTGCGGCAGCTCTTCGGCTGTTTGCCGAGAGATTTCCGCAAAGGAGTCAGCCGACTGAACTGACTCGCGTGTAATTATAAAGGCGATTACATAACAAGACTGCGAGATAATGATAGACTTACCATGCAGTAAGTACTGGTGGGCGACTTCCTTGTATTGACTTCAGAACTGAAGAACGGATCTTAAACCATTTTGCAGAATAGCCTGGCACCAGCGTTAGGAAAGCAGGGAGGTTGTATGATATTAGTCATACAGCTTCCCATACAATTTTAAAACGGAACCAACAGCACCCATTCTTTGTGATTAAGATACATGCTTTAAACCAAGATGATTTCTTACGGCGACTAGAATACGCGAATAGGGCATATAGAAAAAACGGGCGCTGTGCTACGTCGTATTTAAATAATAAGTATGTACACAGCTTCATTTTTTTATTTTGACTTGACAAATATTTGACAAAAGATAAAATTGTAAACAAATAATACAGGATGTTATAGAAGTATGATTTAATATAATTTTAGTTTTGAATATTTTACCATAAGTTATAAAAAGTGTCTGGAGTTAAATAATTTACATGCCACGCCCTTATTTGTCGCCTAGACAAGCCCGGGTTTGAATAAATGTTTCTGGTACGTTTACATACTGTATAATATTATCTCTAAAGTTTTTGGACTATTTTAATCCTTTGGTGAAGCGTGATGTGAATTTTTGATCACCAATTTCACAACAATAATGTTTGAAATATTTGAATTTATATACAATGCAATGTTTGTTTCCACACTTTTGACCTGTGGTGTACCTAATAGAATAAAATACTTATGGCCTGTTTCACAATCTCCAGTTAAAGCATGTCTGTCAGATAAATGTGTGCTGTCCTTTTCTTTTATATGACTGGAGAAAAGGATAGCAATAATTTTAACTGGCAGATAAGTTTATCTGGAGATTGTGAAACAGGCCCTTATTCTTCTTCATTCATTGTATTGCTACTAAGTACCTAATGTTTCGAGCCTGATAGTTACAAAATTTCTCACAATATAGCAAAATAGGTTCTAGATATTTTCGTTCACTTATTGCTTATTATAAGTAATTCGGTTCTTATTAAACCATTAAAATTACAGTTCAACAATCACCGACCGACAATAACACAAATGATGAAATAAAACAATTAAAAACGGATTTTATCGCGTGTATTGAGCTTAAATTACATCCCGACGTTTCGAACACTTTACAGCGTTCGTGGTCAACGGGTCGACTGAGGAAAAATGTACAATTACCTCCGTTCAAAAACTATCACAATATGCAAACCTACCCACATATTAAATATTAAACAAATTTAGTGTTTGCACATGCCAGAGGGGGCTTTATAAAAACAAATTATTTATTACTACAAAACAAATTATTAAACAATTTATTTTATTATTATTAATTATTATTTTTGTTTTTATTTTTTAAATTTTTTAAATTAGTATTAAATTATTATTAGTGTCCACACTGTCCACCATTATGGTCTCACAGTCCTAAGTCTAGCTTGCTCCTTAACCAAATGAATAACTGGATCCCAAGCTGGTGGTACCGAAAAACCATCCTCTCTGTTGAAATTTGGATATATTTTTTAATCTCGATTGCCTCTCGCAACATCCGGGGAATGTATCGTTTCTCCTTGACGAGGACTTGCGGTTTGTCAAATTTAACTGAGTGGTTGGGCCTATCCATGACATGCTCACAGACTGCTGACCTTGGTCGACGGTGCTTCACATCGGCTATATGTTCCTTTACCCGAGTAGAAATGCTCCGCTTAGTCTGGCCTACATATGATAGACCACATTCACATTCCAGCCTGTAGACCCCTGCACTCTGTAGAGGAGTAGCCGACTTCACTGACCTCAGGAACTGTGACATCTTCTTCATTGGCTTAAAGTAAGTTTTTATAGAAGCACGTTTCAAGATGTTGCCAATCCTGTCAGTGACTCCTCGGACAAAAGGCAAGATGGCAGGCCGGCGCTTAACTGTAGGAATCTTCATCCGAGCTTTCTGATTGAGCCGTGGAATCTTGAGCCCGTTCGCTTGAAGTGCATCCTTGGCATGCCGGAGTTCCGCCGCCAGGTGCTGCTCATCACATATCCTCTGGGCTCTCTGAAACAAAGACTTGCCTACAGTAGCTAGCTGACTGGGGTGGTGGTGTGATCTACCATTCAAATATCTATTTGTATGTGTAGGTTTCCTATATACAGTGCGGCCTAAGGTATTATCGGGGTTTCTCAATACTAGTACATCTAAGAAAGGCAGTGAACAATTATTTTCCAATTCCATGGTAAACTTAATCTTACTATGAATGGAATTGAGGTGGTCAAGGAAAACTGAAACACTATTTTTAGGTAATATAGTAAAAGTATCATCTACGTATCTTTTGAAAATCTTCGGCTGCACGGGAGCCAATGAGAGCGCCCTCTCCTGAAAGTCCTCCATAAAGATGTCAGCGACTACTGGAGATACCGGGGACCCCATGGCTACACCGTCGACTTGCAGGAAGAATTCATTGTTCCATAGTAGATATCCTGATGTAAGGCAGTGTTCCAAGAGCTTAGCATATTCTTCAGACATGTTCTGCTCATGCAACCTCTTCTTCACAATTTCAATGCAGTCTTGTACCGGTAGACTCGTAAAGAGTGACTGGACATCGAAACTGACCATGATCTCGTCATCAGTTAATGTAAGGTCTCTAATGTCACTGATGAAATGGTAAGAATCCTTTGTTTGTGTTCTAGTATTACCCCGTAAAGATGAAAGGACTCCTGCTAAGTATTTAGCCAATTTGTAAGTTGGAGCATCAATTTGACTCACTATTGGACGTAGCGGGGCACCCGCCTTGTGTATCTTCGGTAACCCATACAACTTAGGAGGCACCGGGCAATCAGGAACCAAACCTGCAACATCTAGATTAAGGGATTCGCAGCATTCACCAATTAGGTCTTTAGTACATTTTAAGACTCTCGCAGTAGGATCTTTTTTGACATGTTTGTATGTTGTGCTGTCTGCCAACAGATTCTCAATTTTCTGGTTGTAATCGGTGGTGTCAAGTACAACCGTCGCATTACCCTTATCAGCTCGAAGTATGGTAAGGTCTGGATCTTCACGCAAGGTCCTCAAGGCCCTTATCTCTTCCTTAGGTAAGTTTGTTTTCGGCGGCTTCGCCCTTCGCAATAATGACGAGACATCTTGGCGTATAGCCTCCGAATCTTCCTTTTTCACCTGATTTTTCACCAGACAATCTTCTACACTGACAATAATGTCTTTTTTTTTTTTTATGAAATAGGAGGCAAACGAGCAGACGAATCGCCTGATGGTAAGCAATTAACGCCGCCCATAGACGCCCGCAACACCAGAGGGGTCACAAGCACGTTGCCGGCCTTTAAGTTTGAAGGTCGTATCGGTCCGGAAATACCGCAGACGACAGTTCATTCCACAGTTTTGTTGTGCGAGGCAGGAAGTTTCTCGAGAAACGCACAGTTGAGGACTGCCAACCATCTAAGTGGTGATGATGGTAATGCTGTCGCGTAGGACGATGGCGGAAAGAAGCGGCAGGGATTAATCCGAACAATTCCTCGGAGCACTCTCCATGATAGAGGCGGTAGAAGATGCAGAGCGAGGCTACATCTCTACGCAGCGCCAAGGAGTCAACCTGATCCGTAAAATCCTGGCAGCCGACAATTCGAGTCGCTCTCCGTTGGATGCGGTCCAGAGGGAGAAGTTGGTACTGGGGCGCTCCCGCCCACAGATGAGAACAGTATTCCATATGTGGGCGTACCTGTGCTTGTAAAGCGGCGGTGGGCCGGAGTGAAATACTGTCTCGATCTGTTGAGCACACCGAGCTTTTTTGAGCCAACTTGGCCTTACCCTCTCAATGGCCGCGGAACTGGACTTCACTCGAAATGTCGACGCCAAGGATCTGGACACTGGCAGTGGCAGTTAAGGAAGTGCTCTCAAAACGAGGTAAAGCGACAAACGCAAGCTTTTTTGCGGTAAACGCGCAAACCTGTGTCTTGGTAGGGTTAAAATGGACTAAATTTAGTCGACCCCATTCTGAAACTTCTTTAAGGGAAGTCTCAACTTCAGACACAAGTTTGTCCCGGCTCTCAATGACATTCTCCCGAGAAATGTTGGTTCGGCCGGTGTAGTAGGCATCACCCGTACTATCGTCTGCATAACAATGTATGCCGCTAATCTGCAGCATGTCATTGATATGCAGAAGGAACAGCGTGGGTGATAGCACGCAGCCTTGGGGGACACCAGCATTCACAGACATGGAGTCAGAGCATTCACCGTCAACTACGACCTTGATGCGTCTGTCTGCAAGAAAGCTACTGACCCATTCACACAATTTCTCGGGAAGCCCATAAGAAGGAAGTTTCGATAGAAGTGCTTTGTGCCATACCCGATCAAAGGCCTTCGCAATATCCAAACTAACTGCCAATGCTTCACCCTTTGTCTCGATCGCCTGCGCCCAACGATGTGTCAGGTAAACTAGAAGATCACCAGCCGAGCGGCCCCCACGGAAACCGTATTGGCGGTCGCTGAGCAACTGGTGGTCCTCTAGGTACCGAAGGAGCTGGCAGTTGATAGTGGATTCCATTATCTTCGAGAACAGGGAGGTAATAGCTATTGGCCTGTAGTTGGATGGATTTGAGCGGTTACCTTTTTTTGGGACCGGGTGCACCAAAGCTGACTTCCACGAGATCGGGACTATGCCAGAAGAGTAAGAGAGCCGAAAAAGGCGCGTTAAAACCGGGGCCAACTCAGGAGCACACATCTTCAGCACAATCGCAGGGATTCCATCGGGCCCACTCGACTTATGAATGTCGAGGGAAAGAAGTGCTTTACGCAGTGAGCTTTGGCGGAACTGTATATCCGGCATACTGCTCTCACACTGCGGTATGGTCGGCGGTGCGTATCCCCGGTCGTCCAAAGTCGAGTTGGACGCAAAGAGTTTGCCTAGAAGATTGGCTTTGTCTTTTGCGTCGTGAGCCAACGAGTCATTTCCCATTTTCAAAGGCGGAAAGGAATCTTCAAAAGGAATCTTCCGTGGTGCCACAACATAATTTAATCCTTTCTGCAAGACTAAATGCTGCGAACAGGGCGAATAATCTTAGTACTACGGACATGGTAATGTCAACAGTATAACCATGCCAAGTTATGTATGAAGTTATGAATAAGTAAATTCATAGTTTTAAGTTATTCCAAATTTGACAGCATTATTACTAAAAACTTCTTTACTTTCGATTACAGATGTCGCGATAAGCGCTAAAATCATGACATTGTAAAAAATTTATTATATTGTAATTATTTTGTCGTAACAGGAAATAATTTGCTCAATATAAATAACTTAAATTTGCAAATAATACGCTGCTTTGGAAATTATATATATTTTTTCTTTTGGCAACACTACTTATCGCGCAGCCGCAGAAACTCGTCGCTGAATGGCCGTAAGTCATTTAAACGCTTTTTGGACAAAATTATGAACAAAGGACAACTTTATGTTGAAATTCGGAAATGTCTGATAAAAAGTGTTGTGTTACCCGGATGCACACCACAGGACCGGTATGTATACAATCTAAACCTCGCCTATATCACTGCAAAATCAAGATACAATTTTGGTAGTCTGTGCGGGAAGAAAAGTGTCGTATTGTGACGTATAATGCATGAGCTCCTACGTAAAACCATACTTAATCAAGATTGTACTTATTTTACAAGTAAATTAAATGAAAAATTATAAAACCCATCGCAAATAACACTTCTCTTTTTGCGTCGGCGGTAATTTTCCCCTTAACATAGCCGCAGTCTGAATGTCTATAGGGTGATTGTGCTAGTTTTCGTCCACTCTAGTCAGTTTTCCGTCCATACTTATTTATATGTTTATCTTCAAGTTATTCCCAAAATAAAAGCTTAAAAGTAAAAATTCTACTAAAGAACAAACTACAAATATAAACTATGTTGACCTTAAAAAGTTTTTCCTATTTATTTGCAGTAGTTTAATAAAGTGGACGGTAAACTGGACCTGGACGGGAAACTAGCACAATTACCCTACCTCGTTTTTATCTATCTTTAGGGCCGATTCTTATTGGAATGGCAGCGGCCAGTAGCGTAGGCCGCCGCCGGCCGCGGCGCTTCTTGTAGCTGCCAGCGGCCGCCGCCTTCCGACTCCGCTCGCCTAGTAGACCCGTACCGATAAATTATGAAGTTTCGATAATATTAAAGATGCTTATTATTCGCATACAGAGTTCAGGCCATCCAACTTAGCTAATAATAATAATTTGTGTCATCCTAGGTTGTTGCGTAGGCAGAAACTTAGACATTTCTTTTTTTTAACATTATTCGTTAAATAGAAAATTAGAGATCAAAATTGTTTTTTCACTGTAACAGCAAAGTTGTTACTAACGTACGGACGCGTTTTGTGTCATTTTCGTCAATGGGAATACTGACGTTCAATCAGCACATATATGTGGACTTTTACAAGCCTATATAAAATTAGAGTTGATCGATTAGGTACTGTGCTTTCTAATATATCGGTATCTATTATTTGAATAAATTTGTGCCATATTAATCAATGATATTTATTTACTTTAATTTTTTTTCTTGTATGACCCCTGTTAACAGTACAATAAAATATTAATGTTATTAAAGTTTGCATGAATATTTTTATAAAAGCGTATCGAAACAATGTTTGAAATTTGTGTCATTATAATCAATGGATTATTTTTATTTTTCAGAATGAAAACTTGTTTTGCGTAAACGGCATGCGCGGGGAAGGGTAAGGCGCGGGCGGGGTTCATGTGCCGACCAGGCTGCCTAGCGGCTTGTTTTCTATTATTACTCTATGCATACATATAGTAATAGTAGTAATAAGTGCGACAAAGACAAACAGCGATTTTTCAGTCGCTCTTCTTTATTTTTCATAGTAAAGAAAGCAATAATATAAAACTTAAGTAAGTTAAGGATAATTAATGTAAACGTAGTCCATAAGGGACTGCAACGGCGGATCTGTGTGCCACGGTAAACCTAGTTTACCATTTAAACAGTATTTTGGCAAATTGTCACAGATAATTTGTAACTAATAAATATGTAATTTATGCATCAAGGCGGTTTGTTTACAGAGTGGCTATCGTGAAACGCGAAAATCGAAATATCGTTATCTGCCTCTCGGTTGGACTAGCAAAGGGCCGGGCTGGACTTAATAAATTTTTCATCAGTGTGATGTTATAATAAGGCTGTTTTTATTAACTTATCGTATATAACACATAAAAATAAGCAACTTTTCTTTAACACATTTTTTTAAACTCAATAATTTCGAAGTTATGGGGCCCTGAAGGTTAAGTACAATTTGGACTATTTTGGTTGGAATGGTGTCATTATGACACATACTTTATTTTGTAGAATGTGTTAAAATAAGCAAGTTTTATAAGAAACATTTTTTTACCCAAAAACATCGAAGTTACCGGACTTTGAAGATTGACTACATGGACTAATTTGGACTTAAAAAATAAAATGGCGTCGGGGGTATCATTATAACGTGTACTTTTAATGATTTGTTCCGTATAGAATACGCTAAAATGAGCGTCTATTATTTGAAAAACTTTTCCCTAAAATCAAAAATGGCCGAGATAATGGACTTTGAACTTGTACATAATTTGGACCTCGAAAAAAATCATCGACGGGACGTCATTATAACGTGTACATTTTATGATTTTGCCGTATAGAATACGCTAAAATAAGCGTGTTTTACTTGAGAAACTTTTCTCTAAAATTAAAAATGGCCGAGACAATGGACTTTGAACTTGTATATAATTTGGACTTCAAAAAAAATACCATTGACGGGACGTTATTATAACAAGTACTTTTTATGATTATTCTGTATAGAATACGCTAAAATAAGCGTGTTTTATTTGAAAAACTATTCTCTAAAATCAAAAATTGCCGAGATAAAGGACTTTGAACTTGTATATCGGGACGCCATTATAACGTGTACTTTTTATGATTTTTCCGTATAGAATACGCTAAAAAAAGCATGTTTTATTTGAAAAACTTTTCTCTAAAATCAAAAATGGCTGAGATAATGGACTTTGAACTTGTATATAATTTGGACTTCGAAAAAAAACCATCAACGGGACTTCATTATAACGTGTACTTTTTATGATTATTCCGTATAGAATATGCTAAAATAAGCGTGTTTTATTTTAAAACTTTTCTTCATAATCAAAAATGGCCGAGATAATGGACTTTGAACTTGCATATCGAGACGTCATTATAACGTGTACTTTTTATGATTTTTCCGTATAGAATACGCTAAAAAAAGCGTGTTTTACTCAAGTAACTTTTCTCTAAAATCAAAAATGGCCGAGATAATGGACTCTGAACTTGTATATAATTTTGACTTCGAAAAAACAACCAGCGACGGGGTATCATTATATAGCATATTTTGTATGATTTTACCGTATAGAATACGCTAAAATAAGCATGTTTTATTTGAAAAACTTTTCTCCAAAATAAATAATGGCCGATTGGACATGAAACTTGCATATCATTTGGACTTCGAAACAAACCATCGACGGGACGTCATTATTATAACGTGTACTTTTTATGATATTTCGTATAGAATACGCTAAAATAAGCTTGTTTTATTTGAGAAACTTTTCTCTAAAATAAAAAATGGCCGAGATAATGGACTTTGAACTTGTGTATAATTTTTATTTGAAAAAAAAACTATCGACAGGACGTCATTATAACCTGAACTTTTTACGATTTTTCCGTATAGAATACGCTAAAACAAGCGTGTTTTATTTATAAAACTTTTCTCTCAAATCAAAAATGGCCGTGATAATGGACTTTGAACTTATATATTATATGGATTTCGAAAAAAACCATCGACGGGACGTCATTATAACATGTCCTTTTTATGATTTTTGCATATAGAATACGCTAAAATAAGCGTGTTTTATTTAAAAAACTTTGCTCTAAAATCAAAAAACCGGCCAAGTGCGAGTCGGACTCGCGCACCGAGGGTCCCGTACAAACCTATAACAAGCAAAAGTTGTAGTATGTTTATTACTAATTTCAATTTAATACCTGTACGCGTTTACGAGGAAAAAGGTAGTAAATTTAAAATTAAAAAAAATAATTTTGGTATGATTTTACTAAAAATGTCTACTTTTCGTAATTTTTCCTCTATCTGTGCTATATGAAGTTTCTTCGTGCCAAGTTTCAAGTTTCTGAGTTTACGCGAAGTACCCTAAGGTTTTGAGTTTCTTGCGAGTACTCAGTTTCAAAATATGCGACTTAAATTGCTATTTCTTTTGATTGGGATGACATAAAAGTTTGGTTTTGCTACATCTGAAAGGTCCTATAGCCCTGAGTATTTGACATGAATTTCAATTTGATACCTCTACGCGTTTACGAGGAAAAAGGTAGTAAGTTTAAAATTTTAAAAAATATGTTTTTGTATGATTTTACTAAAAATGTCCACTTTTTGTAATTTTTCCATTGTCTATGCTATATGACGTTGCTTTGTGCCAAATTTCAAGTTTCTGAGTTCACGGGAAGTACCCCGTAGGTTTTGCGAGTGCCGAAAAACTATAAAATTTGCAGCATAAACGACTGTATCTTTTGATTGCGTTAGCTTATGTTTGATTTTTTTCACAGCTCCTAGGGACAATAGACCTAAATATTTGTTATAAATTCCAGCTTGATACCTCCACGCGTTCCTGAGAAAAATGGTCTTGACAGACAGACAGACAGACGGACAACAAAGTGATCGTATAAGGGTTCCGTTTTTTCCTTTCGAGATACGGAACCCTAAAAATGGCCGAGGTAATGAACTCTGAACTTGTTCTTCCTTTTTGTAAAGGGTCGGCAACGCGCATGTGACACCTCTGGTATTCCAGGCATCCATATGCTATTGCTTACCATCTGGCGGGCCGTATGCTTGTTTGCCACGTTGTGGTATAAAAAAAAGAGTAAAATAAGAATACGATTAAACAAAATAAACGGAATAAAAACAGAATCAATACAAAATGACAAAATAAAAACAAAATACAGACGAAAAGAAAAATCAAAAATAAAACAAAAGTAAAAAAAAAATACGTTAGTGTCGTGGAACACTCGGTTAGAACGAAGTAATATTATGTAATTTTTGTCGTTTTTGAATTTTTTGAATATTTTGAGATTTTTGAGATTTTTGAGATTTTTGTTATTTTTGAGATTTTTGAAATGTTTGATATTATAGAAATTTTTTAACGACTTTTTTCACTTTGTCACTTCTCACTTTCACTTCACTTTATTATATTTTTAATTTTTTTTATTTCATTCCATTTCACATCTTTCTCAATGCTTTTTCGTGACGGTCACGTGACTTTTTTTCGCCTAGCCCCCCCATCCGCGAACCGTCTGATAAGGAACTTCGTTCCAATAAAACAGAACTAAATAAAAATATTACGTTGCGTTTTCTACCCATAATTCACGATGCTTGAAATCTTCGAAAATGTACTCAACAGTCTAGTCAAAACACAAACAAAGCGGCTACCGCTCAAAAAGGTACGTATTGGCGAGACACGCACGAGTTCATTGCCCTACTCGCCGGCTTCCCGCGACTCGCTCCTCCGCTCAGTTCCTTTGTCGAGTATGTCAGCTTTATCACCCCGCGCGCGCCTCCGTGAGCAAGTACCTACATCGTAACTGCTAAGATGCCAGCGCCTGGTTGACCCATGGATTAGCTTGTTAAGAAGCGAGCCGGGGGTCTACTTCTAGTGGTCATTACAGAAGTAAGCCGAACAGGCGTACCATCAAGGTCACGCGCTATAGTTAAGAAGATTTCCTCTGAACGCAAATATTGTTTCTGTTTAATTTTAGACGAAATATCATTGATGAAAGTGACACAAATTGAAATATCTACTTTAAAATCCCTTTTTGATTATTAGAATGTGAACTCTGATGACTTTAATAATTTATTAAAACGATAACAGCCTAAAAATACGAAATTACCAAGAAACTTAAATTTTCATTGCTTAATTTGACACATATTGATATATTGACATATTTTGAGGTGATGATATAGTTAATCCTTATTTTATGAACTCTAATTTTTTATACGTAGTTTTTTAGCGTTGTCATACTATATAAAATTGCACTCGACGTAAATGACACAAACTAGTTTTGTACAACAATAAAACTGTTCTAAATACAAAACAGTTATATTTTCTAACTCTAATATTCTTTTACTCAAGTTATGGCAAGCTAAAAAAGTTAACCTCAAATTATTGAATTACAAAAAAAGCACCAATTGAATATGACACAAAACGCACTGAAAGATTCTCATGTACACACTGTATTTCCAACTTCAATAATAAGTGACTTTAGAATTTTCGAAACTTAACCCTCAAAATATTGCCAACGAGACGGGACTATAGTCTCCAAGAGGAGATGATCAAGAGATCAGTTTAGTGTCTACATGCGTCGTGTGACGCTGCCGTCAGCCGCGGGCAGAACCGCCGACAAGACGCGCGCAGCCGCAAGCCCGCTCGTATTGCACATTTTTTTTCACTTTTGTACTGAGGGAAAACCCTACTATTTGTACTGTTCATGTAGCTGAAAGATTGGACTTGTTTTATTTAAAACATTATTTATTTTGTGTTTGTTTATGGTTGATTAGGTCTGTTGAAATGTATATTTACTTAATAGTAAATTTTAAATAACATCGAATGGGGTTATACGATGGGGTCAAAAATGGATGGAGTTAGTTATTTTAGATAAAATAGTTTGTAAACATAGGTTATTAACTCGAGAATATTATGGAAGTTACAAATCAACTGTGTTTCATTTATTTATTTGAATATACCTAAAGGCACGGTCGGCGTTACTTTACACTAGCATTTTTAAATTTAAAAAAGATTTCATGTGTTTTTAGCGTTTCGTTAATTAAAAGTGTACATTTTCCGTTAATTAAAAGTGTACAGAAACTGCGATTGCTTGTAATATTTTATATAGAGTATGCTTATACATAAATATAAGGTATTTAAAATTGAAAATAGAAAGTCTTTCAGTATGCCAATGCATACTTAAAGATTTCCGGTTATTAATTTTAAATTTGAACAAAAGTACTGCATAAAGCAACCCTATAAGAAGGTACTCTGTGGCAACCCTATCCAAAAAAATTACAACTCACGATAACAGATGGCGGTAGCGACTCAGTTACCCGCCAGAGCCCCAGAGTTTGTTCTCTATTTCAGTATATAAGAAGGTACTCTGTGGCTGCGAATCTGTCAACTGTTTACTTGACATGTTTACAACAGACCGGTTTGACACTGACAGCGACGTTCCGTTCCCGCGGTAATTATTCTCAAGCAATCCGTTATCACTGCGCTTCGATTTTAATCTGTCAAACTTAGCAACCTGTCGCTTTCTGCACTGTTCATATGTGAATGCGTAACGTTTATTGCCTAGTTCAACGACTTCATCAAAATCACTACTGGTCAATGTTCTTTGTAACTCACCGGTACTGTCCTTAATCTGTTGCTCAAGTTTGTAAGCCGTATAACGGTTATTGTGGATGAGTTTGCACAGTAATTTCCTGCTTGCTTGGCGAAGTATGCGTTCACTGCCCATAATGTCATTCTTTGGAGCTATCTTCACGCATGTAGGAATAAGATCTTCGTCCCGACATCTCTTAAGACGAGATCATGGTCAGTTTCGATGTCCAGTCACTCTTTACGAGTCTACCGGTACAAGACTGCATTGAAATTGTGAAGAAGAGGTTGCGTGAGCAGAACATGTCTGAAGAATATGCTAAGCTCTTGGAACACTGCCTTACATCAGGATATCTACTATGGAACAATGAATTCTTCCTGCAAGTCGACGGTGTAGCCATGGGGTCCCCGGTATCTCCAGTAGTCGCTGACATCTTTATGGAGGACTTTGAGGAGAGGGCGCTCTCATTGACTCCCGTGCAGCCGAAGATTTTCAAAAGATACGTAGATGATACTTTTACTATATTACCTAAAAATAGTGTTTCAGTTTTCCTTGACCACCTCAATTCCATTCATAGTAAGATTAAGTTTACCATGGAATTGGAAAATAATTGTTCACTGCCTTTCTTAGATGTACTAGTATTGAGAAACCCCGATAATACCTTAGGCCGCACTGTATATAGGAAACCTACACATACAAATAGATATTTGAATGGTAGATCACACCACCACCCCAGTCAGCTAGCTACTGTAGGCAAGTCTTTGTTTCAGAGAGCCCAGAGGATATGTGATGAGCAGCACCTGGCGGCGGAACTCCGGCATGCCAAGGATGCACTTCAAGCGAACGGGCTCAAGATTCCACGGCTCAATCAGAAGGCTCGGATGAAGATTCCTACAGTTGAGCGCCGGCCTGCCATCTTGCCTTTTGTCCGAGGAGTCACTGACAGGATTGGCAACATCTTGAAACGTGCTTCTATAAAAACTTACTTTAAGCCAATGAAGAAGATGTCACAGTTCCTGAGGTCAGTGAAGTCGGCTACTCCTCTACAGAGTGCAGGGGTCTACAGGCTGGAATGTGAATGTGGTCTATCATATGTAGGCCAGACTAAGCGGAGCATTTCTACTCGGGTAAAGGAACATATAGCCGATGTGAAGCACCGTCGACCAAGGTCAGCAGTCTGTGAGCATGTCATGGATAGGCCCAACCACTCAGTTAAATTTGACAAACCGCAAGTCCTCGTCAAGGAGAAACGATACATTCCCCGGATGTTGCGAGAGGCAATCGAGATTAAAAAATATATCCAAATTTCAACAGAGAGGATGGTTTTTCGGTACCACCAGCTTGGGATCCAGTTATTCATTTGGTTAAGGAGCAAGCTAGACATAGGACTGTGAGACCATAATGGTGGACAGTGTGGACACTAATAATAATTTAATACTAATTTTAAAAATTTTAAAAATAAAAACAAAAATAATAATTAATAATAATAAAATAAATTGTTTAATAATTTGTTTTGTAATAATAAATAATTTGTTTTTATAAAGGCCCCTCTGGCATGTGCAAACTAAAGGAGAATGGGCATTTTGTACCATGAGTGTATACGATTGAGACATATCTCATTTGAAAGGTCTTAACTAGTGCATTATTTAATTGTATGACGCCATCATTGGATAGCGTGCAGGGTCCGAGCTATTTAAAAAAAAAGGTTGCGCATATAAACGGTTAATTTATAAAATATCCGGTCTATAACCAGTGATAGCGTATTTTATATGAAAGAATATAAGAAATGCTTCACGCTTATTTACCACCACCATCGGAAAAATACGTACAGGGCTGGAATTAGTAGATGAAACATTTGCTAATATGTAAAAACACCTGTAGCATAGCGAAGCTAACGTGTATACAAAAGTCGTATGTAACAGCTAAAAGGTATTTTTATGAGTTATTTTTCGTAAATGATACTTGCACTCTAACGTATGCAGAGACCAAAATAAAACGGTTTTAAACGTTAATTAACTGTAATTAACGACAGCTTAATTCTTCTATTGAACACTAGATGGAGCTTTGGCAGCAAAATGGACAACTTTTGCCACTGGCGTATACAATTGAACCTTATCTCAAATGAAAGGTCTTAATCATAGCATTAATTAGTTATATGGCACCGAAGGCTGTAAGGGTGCACGGAAGCCGGTATTCATTATTTCGTGTGTGCGCTCTGTGGCCTAGCTGTGGCAAAAACTGGAACTAACTAACCTATACAAAAAAGGTTAACTTTTATACACATTTGCATAGTTTATTCGCCTGAAATTAATTTTAAAAATAAGTCATTCATTTTTTGTGACTAATTAATGTTAAATGACCGCAATTAACTACTTAAAACCAGTTAATTAAAATCCGTTACTGGCGACATCTTGTATGCAATAGAAGAACCGACTAAGAGTCGAGTAGTTTTAACTACTATATGTAGTTATATAGACTATATTATAGACTTAAGAGTCGAGTAGTTAAAACTACTCGACTCTTAAGTCTATAATATAGTCTATATAACTACATAAATATTAATAATGCTGGCTCCATATCATTGCTTTTTAACGCTTTAAAATCTGTGGTCTAAGGCTTCACGTCGCGTAATTATATATAAGTTAGTTTCTGAACGTTGAATATAAACTAGCTGTTCTAGGGGGTTACCTCAAACAATAGAATTTGAATTTGAAGATTCGTCTATTTGCCTTTCTCTTGTGCTTTCGCAAATTCGAGCGATGAAGAGGGAGATAGACTAAACTTCCTTTTTCGACTTAGCCCTGTCAAAAAATAATACTGTTTTTTTTTATCACGACGGTGGCAAACAAGCATACGGCCCATATGATGGTAAGCAGATATATAATATAAGCAGATATACGTTGTCTTGAGTCATGATGGAGTTAGACCGATGCGCCGGCACGTCGTTTTTCTTAATGTCATTTAGAATTTTGAAAGCTAGCTCCATCTAGTGACGAGTAGAAAACTTAGAACTTCATTAAGCACAATTAATTAACATACAAAGTCGATATATTTTAGTTCCTGCATGCATTGGAGCTAAAGTATATATTACGAAAAATAGTTTATAAAAATACCTTTGACATGTAATATACGCCTCCCGTATACACATTACCTTGGCTCTAAACCGAGCGATATTCATATCAAGCTTAATTTAAATTAATTAATTCTAGCCCTGTAAGTATTCAAACATAGGGTGTTTTACACAGAATTGAACCATTTCTCATATGCTTTCAGATAAACCATGCTATAACGGATTACATATCGTATTTTTTTTTAAAATGCTCTTTATATGTTCGCTCTTTTTTGTTAAATATCTCGGTCCCTGCACGATATCCAACAATGGTGCCATATAATAAAATAATCCCGTGAACACGAGCTGTAAAACGAGATACGTGTCAACAGTATACATCCATGGTACACTCCCCATACAAAAATGCCCATTCTCCTTTGTTTAATATTTAATATGTGGGTAGGTTTGCATATTGTGATAGTTTTTGAACGGAGGTAATTGTACATTTTTCCTCAGTCGACCCGTTGACCACGAACGCTGTAAAGTGTTCGAAACGTCGGGATGTAATTTAAGCTCAATACACGCGATAAAATCCGTTTTTAATTGTTTTATTTCATGAATAACTATCGCGGCAACCGAAGACAATATTAAACACAAAAGATATTTTTCTCAACGTCTATTCAAGCACAGCACACTCCCAAAATTAAAGATATTTTTTCGTAATAAATAAACATTAAGTTCTTTCCATAAACTAACAATTGACTTAAATCTTGAAGCAAATCGAATAATTTTGTTAAATATTTTTGATTTGCAGTTTTTAAGAAGTTACCCTAGTAATTGATCAACATATAAGTATATCTCAATTATAAACTGAATTAGAGTCATACCTATACTTTTACTGAAGAATATGACATCTATTTATTTCACTTTATAATAGTTGACTTTTGTTAACAAAATTCAATTATCAGCCAACAAGTTGTGCGCCGCGAAACGCAAATTCACGCGGCATTCTATTAACTTTGCGGTGCTGCGCAAATGTTAACATTCGAAAACATGATACAAATTTTCACATATCAGTGCGTGTTTTCTATTCTAGGGGGTTGGATTAGTAGATCATACTGAAAGACTGGAAGTTGGTACATTTCATAACATTTCCCGAGTAAATTTTGTTCTCTTATTTAATCATCCAGTGCACAGTTATACCTATACATAGTTACGTACTTCGGAATGTACCTACTCATAGTAAAAGTCTTTGGTTTAAGCAAGATTTACCTAGCAAAAACCTTCAGCCAGACGTTAAAAGAAAATTCTATATTCGTTGTTGTATAATATAATATGCAATTATTTAAACTTTATTGCACAAAACGGACTTAATGCCAGTAGGCATTCTCTACCAGTCAACCTTAAGGTAAAGCAGAGAAGTTGTGGGCGGTGCTTACGAGAACAAAAAGTAAAGAAAAAATAATCAGCCCAGCAGGATTTGAACCTCGCATCGATACGCCTTACCGGGGCTCGATCGCCTTACCAATTAAGCTATGGGTTCAGTTACTGAGTTGACGAAATTCTCAATGCCTTCAATCATCTTTTTGCATTTATTTTTACATCGACTTTATAGCAGCCGTAAGCGACATCTAGGTGCTAACTACTAGAGTTAGATACCCTTCCCGCCGACCCTTTTACAAGTGTCACAACGGAAATAATAGATGGCGCTGCTATCAACTCATAATTATTTTTACATATTTTTTAAAGTGGGGCATTCCACTCATACAATAGTATGTTATTCAATCAAATACAAACACTGAAAACATTGAAAAAATATTCAACCCAGCAGGATTTGAACCTCGCATCGATACGCCTTACCGGGGCTCGATCGCTTTACCAATTAAGCTATGGGTTCAGTTACTGAGTTGACGAAATTCTCAATGCCTTCAATCATCTTTTTGCATTTATTCCTGCTGGGTTGATTATTTTTTCAATGTTTTCAGTGTTTGTATTTGATTGAATAACATAC
Organism: Pammene aurita; assembly: GCA_947086415.1. NCBI lineage: Eukaryota > Metazoa > Arthropoda > Insecta > Lepidoptera > Tortricidae > Pammene > Pammene aurita. The sequence continues at coordinate 17,480,647 of OX352290.1, forward strand.
TATTGTATGAGTGGAATGCCCCACTTTAAAAAATATGTAAAAATAATTAAAAAGTAAAGAGTTAACTACAAGTAAATAATGAATAAAATAATATACAAATAATATATTTAGTCTGGTCAAAAAATTTCTCGTGTGTTCGTCTATTGATGGTATTTAACCACCTCCTAGCCTAGTCGGTAGTGACTCTGCCTATGAAGCAGGAGGTGACGGGTTCGAATCCTGGCCAGGGCATTTATTTGTGTGTTTATCACGGATATTTGTTCCTAAGTTATAGATGTTTTCTATACATTTAAGTATTTATCTTTATCAATGTATTATACATACCTATATATCGTCGCTTAGTATTTATTTATTTATGGCATTTTTCTCCAGGGGCTTGAATTCACGTTTTTTTTGTTAAATAGGGTTCTGTTCGTATATGTTGAAAAAAATCTCTTGAAACTTTACTATTTCATCCACATCCACCTAAGCATATCAAATCCCCTAAACACGGAGCAGCAACTTCTTTTACGAAAAATAATCATCTGACCTTACAAGCCTTCTATTTCGATTTCGTTTAACGATGCTGTCATCGCCGTATAACACAGTTCAGAAAATATCTAAATATGTGCTATCTACTTACACGATGATCATAATAATCATACGTCGTTATCGCGGGAGCAAAAACGATTTGACAGTAGTCAAAGATTATGACAAATAAGAAATACAGAAGTGACAGTAGTTTCAACGCGTTTGTACCTACAAGTTCAAAATTTATCGATGTTTTTTCTAATATCTAAACTTCGTAATCGACTTGATTATAGTACATACTAATAATTTTAAACAAAAAAGAACCGACTTCACTAAGCATCCACCTTTCCAACACTAAATGTTCGATCTGCTGTAAAATATACTCAAATCACCATAGGTGTGCCTATAATAGTTGAAGAGTTCCCTCGATTTCTCCAGGATCCCATCATCAGATCCTGACATGGTTACAATGGGACCAACTGTGAAGTATACGCTTTCAAACAAAAAAAGAATTTTCCAAATCGGTCCAGCCGTCTTCGAATAATCGGTGAACATACATAAAAAAAAAAAAAATAGCAAAAACAAAGATCCCGACGAATTGATAACCTCCTCCTTCGAAATCTTGAAGTCGGTTGAAAAGATTAGCGACGCAATCCTAACGGCAACCTCTTCAGTCACCTGTTATTCAAATCAATTTTCATTCATGATCGATTTGTCTGGACTTGTAAATAAAGGATTATTTTAGACACACGAAGAGTATTTTTTTCTCAAAAATCAACGTTAGGTACTCGTAATGTTTATAAAAAATAAATCTTCTGTTAAACGAAATTTCTACTCAAAAAGACGCACTTTAACGAACATCGAAAAGGAGCAAGTCGAGTTTGATTGATCATTTCTAGCAAAAACATTGTGCTAGATATGAAGAACTTCTTAGAGGCTAAGACGTGTAGGCATAATATTCTGTTTATGATAAACGGACATTCTGTTATACATATTCTTCAACACATTTGTATTTGCTCCCGCGATAACGATGTATGATAATAATACATGTCTCTCATCCACGCATCAGACGTTACGGCTCCTGTGTACACAAAAAAGATAATGAAGAGTGCATAAAATCCGGCAATAAGCGACCGGCGGGCATTTTATCAAATTATTCGCGCTTGGCGGTCGTCCAGCCGTACAGTCGCGCACAACTTACAAACTAACATGGCACCCTGGGTGCTGTATTATTATTTTAAAATACAAAAATAATACGTTAAGAACACAATCTATGTCAAACACAACTCCAACACACAATAAATAATCAACTAATATTGGAGTTATATTGGAGTTGCATTGGAATAATTTTCAAGCAATTTCTGTTATTTCTGATTCAGATGTTTAGGCGCTATTAGATCTGTATTGTGTTGTTAATGCATTGGAGTTGTATTGACGTTGGATCGTGTCTAAACGTCTTTTAAAGTTAGAATACGGCCCTGGGTATGTGCGGTTTATAACTATTATCGCTATGCCCTAAAAGGCAAAAATCAAAGTAAGTACATTCTGAAATTACTTTCGACATTGTTCCGGTGGTTCCAAGGAATGACTCACGCATGAATTTGAATCTCGTTGTACTGATACAATGTTAAAGTTTAATATAGTGTTATAGCGAGAAGATCTTACCAATATAAGTAATTGGAGTAATAAATCTACAAATTTATTGAAAGATAGGAAACATGCCTCTGCATTATCACAAATTCCAACTGTAAGTAGCATATAATATAAACTTGTTTGTAGTTGGAATTCATTAAATGAGAAAACAGTAAATGCTTTTATGATATTTCAGACTCTACCCTGTGCTTATTGATTTTCTGATTCATTGTAGCTAAGTATTTATTTTCCTTTCCATTTTAATGATATGCTCATTATACCTTGAAGTTCTATACTGTTTGTACCCACTTAAACATGTATACCTTCTGCAATAATAATAACGTCTTGTTAGAGTTTAATTAAACCGTAAAGCAGTTGCGTGCACGACGGTACAGTCTAGTTCACAGCGAACTAATGTAAGCTATTACACCGCTTGTTTCACTCGGTTTTAGCTACGGCTAAATGTAAACAATGGCTGCAGCACGACGCAATACAGCCAGCTAACTATCTGCTATACGACTTTGTCGTTGTTTATTGATGAAGGAACTAGCATTCACATTTTTTATTTACTCATAGCCAAAAATGAGTAATAGAGACGTAAAGTCTATGAAAGAATCATGTTCCAAGAGCTTAACCTAGGTGCCATGTGTTGTTGTAGCAAAATTGTCATACATAACGTTAACATTCGACAACCAGAATTACCGCTTAATGTAATACTCGTAGTAGTAAAAGTATAATACTTTATTGTACAACAAACAAAAATACAACAGAAAGAATACCTAATATTTGTACAAAGGTGGACTTATCCAGTCATCTTCCAAGATCTCTTCCAGTCAACCTTTGAGCAGTTGAGGGAAAATTAGAACTGGTAGACTATATACATTAAAAATGTTTGTAGGTATCTCTATAAATCATTTATAGAAAAATATCCTCATTGAAACTTCTTCTTTAACTTAAATTATTTATACCACAAACAATTGAACGCATTTGAATATCAGATCGAAGTTAACACAAATTCTCAACAATGTCATATAATAATAATAATAATAATAATAATAAATACTCTTTATTGCACACCTCATACAGTTACAAGCACAAATTTTACAATTAGATAAATTTAGGTAGAGGTAACAACAGGCGGTCTTATCGCTAATGAGCGATTTCTTCCAGACAACCTTTGGGTAGTGGAGACTAGAGAAAAACAATAAGCAGTAGGTGGTGCATAGAAACAAAAGAGACGAAATAGATAACACAGCACATTCATATGAATATACATACTTAAATAAATACAAAATAAACATACATATACGTACATATATACATATATAATACACACAATAAGAAACAACAGTGTCAACTTAAAAACCTAAGGAAGAGATAAATAGTATTCCTTAAGTTGCGATTTAAAGCTACCAATAGATTGCGCGCGTTTAATGTTGAGAGGGAGAGAATTCCACAAACGAACGGCCTGGAACGTAAATGAGCAATTATAAAATTTGGAAGATGAAGATGGCACTTTTAGGAGCAATTTTTGAGAGGATCTAATAGAATTAAGATAAGAGAAACGCTCTTTGAGGTAGCGGGGAGTTGCAGGGTTAAAAAGTATAGAAAAGAGTAAAGAAAGTATGTGAGAGTTACGGCGGTGACGGATAGGGAGCCATTTGAGTTGAGAACGAAAACTAGAAACATGGTCGAATTTGCGTAATCCGAAAATGAACCGAATGCAGGCATTTTGAATACGCTCAAGCTTATTAAGTTGCTCCTCGGTTAGGTCTAAATAGGAGATATCTGCATAATCAAGAATGGGGAGAAGTAACGACTGAGCAAGCGCAATTTTAGTAGCATTTGGCAGGAAATTCCGGAGCCGTCTGAGAGACCCTATGGCAGCAAACATCTTCCTGCTCACTTCACTCACCTGAGGCACCCATGATAGACAACGATCCATGATTACGCCAAGATTTTTCACTTGGTTGGAAAAAGGAATTTGGATACCATCGAAGACTATCGGGGGGAGCCTGAGAAAGTCAATTTTGGAGATTTGTTTAGCGCTACCGATCACAATTACCTGTGACTTTAGGGGGTTTACTTTTAAACCGTAATTTTGACTCCAATTTGATATGCGGAGCAGATCAAGATTCGTGGCTTCTATAACTGAATTGAGATCTCTATGCATACCCTGCGAATATATTTGAAGGTCGTCGGCATAGAGGTGATACGAAGAGGAGAGATCAAGAGTTATGGAATTAATGAAGATAGAAAATAAAAGAGGAGACAGCACACCACCCTGTGGAACACCAGCTGATGTGCTGCACCAGGAAGAACACGAAGAATCTAGTTTAATTCTTTGCCGACGACCAACCAAATAGCTGCGGAACCAGTCAATCGCTGCAGCCGATATGTTAAGAGACTGTAAGAACGCGAGCAAAATGTCAAAATCGACCGTGTTAAAGGCATTACTGAAATCTAGAAGTGCAAGAACTGTAAGCTTCTGGTCATTCATACCCAAACGGATGTCATCGGTAACCTTGACAAGAGCCGAGGTAGTACTATGGCCCGGACGAAAACCAGATTGAAATGGGTTTAGGAGGTCATTTCTATTCAGGAAGGAAGTTAGTTGCTGATGCACTAGCCGTTCGAGGACTTTGGATAGGAAAGGAAGAATGGAGATGGGGCGATAGTCAGAGAAGGAACTGGGGTTGGATTTTTTGGGTAAAGGAATAATATTGGCATCCTTCCACAGACTGGGAAAAGTACTTGATGAAATGGAAAAATTCAGAATACCGGTGATAATAGGAACAAACAAATCAAGGAGAGGGAGTATCATATTTCGGCTAACACAGTCAACACCAACGGCGTTAGAAGTGATATTCAATATACCCTTCCTAACATCACTCTCACAGAAATGGCTAAAATAGAAACAAGAGAAATCTAAGGCAGGAAGTGATGAAAGATGATGAAGTGAGTCAGATTTCTTAGGACCACTGAAACAGGTGGACGATGAAAAATGCTGGTTAAGCTGGTCAACGCTAATATTGTTTAAATTGGTTTCCTGTTGAGATTTGCCAACTCCGAGACCTTTAAAAAATTTCCACACTTTGGCTGGATTTCTATCTTCAACAGAACTGTGAATATGACGCCTCTGAGCATCTCGACATATAGTGCTACAGCGATTGCGCAGGGTATGATATTTAAGTTTATTTTTCTCAGAGTTGTTAGCCTTATACTTAGATTTAGATTGATTCTTCCTCTCTATAAGGGCTTTAATATCCTCAGTGAGCCAAGGAGCAGGGAGATGCTTGACTTTTATTGCACGAACAGGAGCATGAGCGTCATAAAGTTGTATGAGGAGCGAATTAAAGATAGAAACTTGATCGTCTACCGAACCCGCTCGAGCGATACTGCTCCAATCGATTGTTAAAGCGTCATCTCGAAGCTTTTCCACATTTAATCCACTAAAATTGCGCTGCAAAAGAATTTTTGATTTAGATTTGGGAGGACGAATTTTGTAAGAGAGATAGAGCAGATCATGATATGAGAAGGCATCCGCGGAGTATTGTCCAAATTTAGACATGAGAAGTCGAAGAAACTAAAGTTAAATCAAGAAGAGAAGGCGAGCAATTTGGAAAATAGTGTGTGGCGTCTGAAGGGAGAATAGTTAGATTGCATGCATCTACCAGGGATTTAAGGCGCCGGGATCGACTGTCATCCTTCAGAAGACACGTATTTAGATCTCCCATAAGAATGTGATGATTATAAGAAGGCATAAGGTCCTCGAGAAGTTTCTCAAGAGAATCAAAGTAATTAACGTGAAGGGAGGGGGAATAAAAAACGCCAAGTAAAAGTTTGGAATGAGAGAGGGAAACGTCGAGAAACATATACTCTGCGGCATCAGAAGTAGAAGAGCTGGCAGATACATTAACAATTGAATAGGGGATGTAAGAACGAAGGTAAATCGCAACTCCACCGCCACCTCTTCCAAGGCGGTCGTGCCGAATTAAATTGAAACCAGGTAAAGAGTAAGACGTTGAAGGCAAAGCTGGTCTGAGCCACGATTCGGAAATTAAAATAGCATGAATGTTCTTAATGTCAAAAGAGAGTAACATATCGCTGTAATGTGCAGGAATACTTTGCGCATTTAAATGCACAACGTTAAAATTTTTAGGTACATCATTAAACTGAGATTCCAGAATGTCGTGAAGCGAAGGAGGCAAACTATGGAAACTGTCTTCACTTACACTATCTAAGGAGGAAAAAGATAAATACTGATCACTGTTATCACTGAAAGGCATCTGAAAAATTTATATAAAGTTAAAAATATAATAAGTATATAATAAGTGTATACTAATATTCAATAAATATAAAAATATATACAGTAAAAACTAAACAAAAACTCCACAATCTACCCGCCAGCAGCAAATAAATAATATATCTACTAACCCTAAACTAATTTAAGGTACCTTAGCTACCCGCCAGCATATCTGGATGGATCAAAATTAAAAACAAAACAACAAATAATTAACATTCAGAGCAGAAACGTATATTTAGTAGTTAACAAACAGAATTAAAACTAGAACATTATTAAATATTTGAGGTGAAACACTATTTATCTGAGAACGCTAATCATGTTCTCGTTGCGTCGCGAAGAGAATGCGTCTCTGCTTTTTTCTTTTTATGGAATCAATGGAGCTTGTTTTATTTTAAAAGGAGTAAGGTCTCAATTTGGCTGCATGATTTTTTTTAAATAATAATTCTAATGTTCGTGTATATGTGCCGTACTTATTTAAATGTTTCTAATTATTAATGTTGCATTAAACATAGTCATGGGCGAGTGTTCAGGAATCTACTTCCTTTTCATAAAAATTGATGTCTAAAATTTCACATTTGGCATACATTGTCATTTCTGGACTGTAGTGACTGAGTTGATCGGTCGCGGACGAGCGCGCGGCGCGGCGCCAGCGATCGCCGCGTCGCTTCGCTCGTTAATCAATTACTCGGTTGTTTTCACGCGAATTAACGCCCACTTCCCTTCCAAGATCGGGCCATTAAATTAGCTGAAAATCTCATTATTTACAAACTCTTGTTCACGTCCACTTTGGTTATCCAACGGGCTGGGAAGACTGATCGAATATAGCCTCTGAGTTTTTAAAAGTAGCGATTATCCTAAAACACGAACCTTAGGTTTTCTGATAACTCATGCTAGTTTTTCGCTTACTGTGGCATTATTCAAACAGCATCAAATCTACGTTCGGCACTATTTCATTTTATATTGTGACAACTATTGTATGTTTCCGATACGTTAAGGTAATATAATTGATATTTTTATGGATATCTACAGATTTTTTTTACTGACTTCAGAGTCAAAGTTTACGTTTCCCTTAGGGCGTAACACTCCTATAATAACATTTCTGAAGATCGATGGCACACGTAAAATAACTCGCCTCTTTCATGCCCCCACTTTTCCAAATCACGGTCCTCAAACACAAAACGGTTTTATTTTTATTCCGGTTTCAGCTTGATTGATTCCGTTTTTCCATTCCTGATTGTCACCGCCACTTTGCCGGGTCGGATTTTCTCACTTTTTGATATTACTTCATGAATTCAATTAGATACTAACATCCTATTTGTTTAATTTGTCTGGTAGTACTATTTTAGAGGGATAGGGATATCGTTTTTAGATATTGCATGGCATTTTATGCTTATTTTGATTCAGTTTGCTGTCGAGTCCACGCCGTTGTGATGTAGCTATTTGTTCAATGTGTGTTTAGATGAAATTCCATAAATCAGTCATCTATCCTAAAGCATGCCGTTGTCAGACAATTTAGATATTAAATTACCTACGTTTTGTACAATAACAAACAAGTACATAATTTCATATGCAGTTCGAGAACAATGTACTACCATCCACAGCAAAAAAGGTCATATGTCATTATGATACGCTTAAAGTGATACGACTTTCTTGCTTAGCGCGGTAATGTAATCGAGTTGGAACCTCGTGCTACCGACCGCGGTGTTGTTCGAATGGACGTTTGATAAGCTTATTACCGCCGCAAACGTTAACGAAATTAATTAGTCCCACCAAATGGACAATTTGCCTTCGTCCATGGTACCGGTGAAAGACGAAAACGAGATATGTAATGTTAGTATCAATCCCTAGGTGGCTGAGAAAACGGGGATAATTTCTTTCTAAAAATACGTTCTTAAATGTATTGTTTTTAGAAGTTGCTTCATCCCACTGATATTTTTATACAATTTATCCTGCGTGTATACTTTTTAAACATATAAAGAGAATACACGTATAACGACCACCGATTAACCATATGTACATATACTCGTATATGCATTTTTAATATAACTACTGTATAATATAACCTATTAATTAATATAAGCTTTAACTGAATAGCCTAAATATTGTAAAAATTTACTATGGATATTATAAACTATGAACTAACTAATCTAACTACTTGTTTTATTTGCTGTTTAGTACATACCTATACTTAAGTATAAAAACATTAATATCGCCAATCTCTTATATTTGTACCACAAAATAAAATATGAAGTCATAATGTCTACAGGTAAAATTTGTGAGCCGCAGTTATTTGGCTTTTAAATCAATGTGTTGTTGATAAAAAGGTGCTTTGTTTAGGGGTTATCGGCGGCCACACGGAAGCCAATTTTGAGGGGTAATGGCCAATTTGCTACACGCCGGGGACTATCCTGACTGTTGGCTAGTTGACTTGTTAGTTTTTATTACAAAAACCGGGTCATTGCAAAACCACTTTAAAACAGTTCCAAGGTATAAAAAAACTTAAGATTTTATTCAGTTGCATATTCTATATCTACTTATCGACATGAGTGTGAGTAGAATGCGATAAGAATGAAATGAAATAACTATCTACTTGCCATGTGTGTCGGGTGTTCCCTAAGCCATATTGAGCGAGGTTATTAGGTAGATTATACTTACCAACCTTTAGTGTGGAACCACCCTGGGCCGCGATTCGAAAAATAAACACACACAGCTCCAACCCAACTCAACTCAACGCTATAACGACATTGACATTTGCTATTCGAACAGATTTTCATTTTTGGTCTCACATTGGTCACACATTGGTCTCACATTGGTACAACATTGGTACAACATTGGTACAATGTGTGACCAATGTGAGACCAATGTTGAATGAAAATCTGTTCGAATAGCAAATGTCAATGTCGTTATAGCGTTGAGTTGAGTTGCTGGAATTCGTGACAAAAAATTGCTCCCGAAGGCACTGGTCCCACCGCGAGCGAGTAAGCTATGAGCTATCGGCTATTTTCTAGCCCAAGAAACGAACAAAAGATAATCACTTCCGTGTAAATAAAAGAGAGAGATATATGTTTATAGTTCATCGCTGGCTGTTCACACTGCGATGAACTATAAATATACATCTCTCTCTTTTATTTACACGGGAACGATTATCTTTTGTTCGTTTCTTAGGCTAGAAAATAGCCGATAGCTCATAGTTACTCGCCCGCGGTGGGATCAGTGCTTAATACCAAATGTCGACATCTGATGGGCCAAAATGTTATGACGATTTCGGAGTAAGTCACATAGTAAAAGTTGTTCAATGTGGCCTACCTAATTACCTTGCACAATAGGTATGCTTAAGGACTGAAAAACACCCTTTGTGATGTCGAGAAAGCTGGACGTGCACGATACTCAGGACATGAACCGTTAACCGCGCTCGTTAGCTCTATAAGATAATGTATTCAACTTGTTGTAAACTTAGTACAAAATCAGTTCACGAACAATTCCAACAGTGTTCACATATGCACATAATAAAGAAGAAGATAAGCTCTCGCTAATGGTGCGGTAGTGTGGCCACATCTTTATTTACAACACTGATAGTAGTATCTTTTCACGAGGAGTGCTAATGTAGGCGCAGCTTTACATGGAATTAAAACAGCGTTATTTTAACTTTGAAAACATGATTCTTTACGGATTTGTTATCAAATTGGTCTTTTACGGTGATGCTCTCATGTTTGTGTATATCAAAACTATCAAAACAAATAGTAATTTTGACAGTCGATGTATATTTGACGTTAAACGTTTGACGAATAACACATTACCTTCTTCCAATAAACCTCTTGGAAAATTAATAACTACAGCGCAAGATATATTATTGTGAACTTCTGACGTCCCTACACGTACGACGCCTCGCGTAGCTCTTTAATAACCAGGCGCATGGTCGTATATGAAGTACCTTGTATGCATTTTTAAAATAGGTAAGTATGACATGTAAGCTCATGATACTCATAATCGTAAATTGAAAGTAATGGCATTTTGACATGGCAACTATGTGTACCATAATCGTTTAGCTTCACGGGTAGGTCTCTTAAACTTTTTCGAATTTATTTATGCATTAATAAATTTAAGTTACTGCTTTAGTTAGTAAATTAATTTGACCCATTAACGGCTCGCGTCGCCGTAAATACGGCATCACTTCATAAAGTTTAAATGTCAATAATAAATATTTATAACTGGATATATTCTAATTCTGCTAACAAAAATAATTTACCCGGAGTTGAACAAATAATATTTATTGTTAGAATAATTTTAGTTTATGAAGTACTTTATAGATAGTAATAGTCTTGGGTTTTAGTTTAAGAGTATGAATTTTACATTTAATATACAGGGTGCCATCTGAGACGTGATCAGTTATATGTTTTTCTAACTCCATAAACAACTAGCAGTTGAATGCCCCAACTTTTACTAAAATCAGACATTTTTTTTCTTTTTTTTACATGTTTTTGTAATTTATTTTTCATTTGACGGGGTTTTCGGGATATGTAAACTACTTATTAGAATATTTAAATAAGTAAATTGAATTACCTCTTTGAAATGGAACTGTCGTTAATAACAATTTTGTCATTTATTCCGGTTAAAATGTAATTTAATATTTTTTTAACCTTAAATATCTTATAAAACTGTTTTACACTAATATTATCACTTTTGAAAGAAAAATAAATTACAAAAACATGTACAAAAAAAAAGAAAAAAAAAAGACTGATTTTAGTAAAAGTTGGGGCATTCAACTGCTAGTTGTTTATGGAGTTAGAAAAACATATAACTGATCACGTCTCAGATGGCACCCTGTATATAAAATTGTATCTTGTTAATATATATTTAACTCTCTTCGTGTACGCCACTTGTCCCGGTCCTGATTTTGATTGTATTTAATTGATCAGTAGCATTTTTTCGGGTAGGTATGTTCAGCTCACAAATACTCCGTTTAATTACTTCCTTTATCCCACATAAGGTATTCCCGATTCCGTAATTACCCCAACCAAAGACAAGCGTACCCCGTGACCCATTAAGGAACATATTTATAACCCATTGCACGGGTGCGGTGATGCCGTGACTGCGCGACGTTTGTCCAATTAATGCTATAAATACCTTCAGTCACCGCGAGTACCTAATAAGCATTACAATAACCGTATAGTAGCTGATATACAATATTTCTGAACGCGAAACCGCCGTTAGTGGTTCGCAGTCGATTAAACGGGATTCCTGGACGATTGGTGAGTTTGATTGTGAAATAGAACGTGTTCCGTAAGTTTGATAATGGGTGAAGTTTTTAGCGACAATATGACTAAAGGCAATTTTATTCTGAAAACTATACTATACCTATTGAATTTTAATTATGTATTATATTTTTAATTATTTTTCTTATTCGTATTTGGCAAATTCGGACTTTCATTACAATTGACGTTCGAACACTTCGAACTTGTAATTTTGACCATTATGACATTCGCATGACTGGCATTAGGTCTGCTTAAGACTAAATTCTGTGTTCAGTAATTTAAAAATCGGTTGCACTACTTTTTGCATAGTGCACAAGCTTTTATCATTCTTACATTGTTTGTAAGTATTTCTTCACCCAAATATACATTGAAATGTAAGCAAATTCGCACAGTTTTACAACACAATGGGAGGAAACTGATGTTCAAAAGCTGACCTCTTTTCAAGACAGACCTATTCTACTCTTGCAGGCTGTGGAAGTGGAGCGAAGTTCTATTGTACAGGCTTGGGGTTTTATTCACTGACATTGTTGTTTTAATTTACAAAGGGAATAAAGTATTTTGAAGGTTAAAAAGGAAAGGTGAGATGTTGGTGTATACCGACCATACCGACGGCAAAATAGACTCCTAACTAATTGTATGGCTGTTTCACGAAAGAAAATGCCCCGAGCGTTTGACACCTGCTTAAAGAAAATGTGCTGGATATTGGAGCGTTTTCTCGTGAACGTGACATAGCTCTTACGTTTGGTTTACACGCTCGCCGTTGACAGCGTCAGAAACGCTCAGTGCGTTTTTTTTTCATGAAACACGCATTAGATTATTGCCCCGATCTGTTTGGAGTCCCCTATGTTACATCATCTCAATGCAAAATGTTAAGTTATTTTATGACATTGACGATATAACTATCCTTCTACTGATAATTAATTTTCTCTTATCTTACTGTTCACTCCTTTGCAACTAGTAGCCGGTAAATCTAGCTTTCATTTACTTTAGAATTAACCAAAAGCCAGACTGCAGGTGAGACACGAAAACGAGTCAAGCACCGAATTACACGCTCGCTATTAGTTACATTAAAACAGTAGCGGACACGAAAACGCCATAACTATGCTTTATTTAAATTTATTGTTCTGCACTTTAATATAGCCGCTCTCCAGGGCCTGTGAACTTTGCGGCGGAGTTCACGAGCGAAACTAATAATGCGCGACTCGAAACGGCAGGCGTGTTTCTCTTATTGTTTACCGTTTTCGTGGCGAATAGAGTAAATGCGTGATATTTACTTAGTATTCTGGAGAAGAATTTAATTCATTTCACACTGGCTTTTGATGGTTTTTGGAATAAAAGCTGTCCTATAAGGACCTGGGACTCTAACTATCTCCATACCACATTTCATACCAATCGGTTCAGCGGTTTAAGCGTGAAGACGGACAGACAGACACACTTTCGCATTTATAATAATTGGAGGGTTTAGTCTAGTTTTTTTTATTTTATTATATGATTTCAATAATGTATCTTTAAGTATCAATAATGTTAATGTTATTAACTTTTACTATTACTCGTTGAATGGTCACTGTGTTTAATAAATTTATAATAAGCGCGGGTTGCGCCAAAATAAGCTTCAAAAGTTGGAATCTTTATACCTATATCACCTAAATGGGAAAATATAGGTTAAATGTAGTACGTGATTCTTAACAGACAGTTCGGCAACTTCAACGAAGACTGCTTTTTTCTTATGTTTATACCTCGACAAGTTTGGATTATTTATAAGTTTCTTGCTTTAAGCTTTATTCATGAAATAATTAACTTAGAACTTCTTAGGACCTCTGTCTATTTTTTTATGTTTCTGTTAAAATGTTGAAATTACTCAACTATTACTTCTTACATCCGAGTCAGTTATTAATATCCGATCATATAAAACGAAATTATTCTAAATGTAAAATTTGCAAAAAAACTTTTCAAACAAAAAAAATTGCAGACGCAATTTGAAATTGACTCGCGATTTGAAGTATAAGGCAATTACTTGGTAGCGGCCAAGGATACCCAGGAGATATAAAATATAAATGAGTATCATGAAACGTTAGCTTTTGAATTGTATGGCTAGTTGGCTATCTATATATCAAATGATTTTCTAGTTATTCATTACGGTTCTGCGTTTGTTGATTTAATAAAAAAATGAAATATTATAAATGCTACACATTCATATCGCCCCTCTAAGTAATTGCGAGAGTTGATGACACTGAGATAACATTTCGGTTTATTGCAACCTACGAGAAGTTAGTTAATATTTATTTAATAATGTTTGAGCTTTTATTTCATGGTTGAGAGTTGTGAATAGATGAGAATGTGAGAAAGAAGTGCATCAGTTTACCTACGATGATATGAACGACGTCCTTAATACAAACAACGGCCTCAGATTTCCCTGACAGTTATAGAATAGAAGAGAATCGTTTATTGTCCAATATATTAGTTTACAGATTCAAATTAAGTATAACTAAGTAATTATATTACTAATTACTAAACAATGAAGTAGAACTAGGAAGGTGTAAGTAGTGTGTGTGTTTGTGTGTGCGATGGTTCTGAAGTTTCTAAGTGTGCATGAAAGATGAATAATATCCCTTCACCCCCTTCCCCGGCTTTTAATATGAATAAGTTCATATTAAAAGCCATTTTCCGCTACTTAAAAAAGGTGTGATTGGTCAAAGTCAAAGTTTTCATTCGATAAAAACAAAATTTTATGTCAAACCTCACGAGCGGTTAAATTAAAATAAACGGCTTACTGACATATAGCTTGTATGTTCCGCCTGCGATGAACAAATGTGGTGTCATTTTGCTGAGCTAATACTTTTTCTATGCTTTTTTCGTTCACCGGCGGACAACGAACACTAATGAAATACACTTGTAACAAAAATAGTGGTGATCCGTTTAAGGGCCTCATTGGTATGGTATTGCGACTAAGAAAGTAGGAGAACATTTTTTTAGAACCGAAAACTATTTTTTTTTGTATGGGACACGTGGTCCCAGCCGGCCAACCCTCCATACAAAACCAATATTTTTTTGCGCTATAAGTATTTTTTGTTTTTCATAATTACAATACGATAGGTACCTTAATTATGCCCTTAAATAATAACCAGAATTTTTTTTACACCTTGTATGGGGTAACATAACTTACAACATTTCGAAGCCCTTGTTACTTGTAATAATAGAGCGAAAATTTTTTTCGGAAATACTTTCAATCTGTACACTATGGTAATAATTACAACATTTTTTTTGGCATAATTAGTACAGTGGTGAACTAGGACATGCATTTATACTTTCAACTCGTGACACATCTGCACTGTACACTCACCGGCAATAGTATCTTCCTACGTAAAGGCCGCAAAAAAATGTGACACGCTCTTATTTGTAGGAATATAAGAGTGTGTCACATATTTTTACGGCCTTCGTGTAGGCATAATATTGCCGGTGACGTACTCCTAAAGCACGTTCTCACACTTGATCACAGGTGCTCAACTTTACCACACATAACATTTCTTAACTATCTATTAAAGTGTTGCTAACCTTAAACTAATTCCATACCCTCACCTCAAAAGCCTATTTACAAATAAAAGCAATCGAAAACTAGAACAATCATTAGGCGGTTCGCACACGACGCGCCACACACGTGCGGAAGATTTACGCTAAAAACTTGGCCCGTTATTAAGTTGGGCCGTATATCGTCGCGATGCGTTGACGCGCATGTCGCGTAACGAGGTTGGCTGTACATTTGTTGACAAAAGTGGTTAGGCCTTGAGTTTTTATACGCCGCTCGTGGCACACAAGCTTACAGCTTGCCTAATGCTAAACTATTCAGAGAATGCTAAACTTCAAGAGAGTTGCATGTACGTTGCTTACCTAATAATATACATCTACAGTTCGAAATCTAGCAATAGTTATTATAAACGCTTTTTGGCGTCAACGAAAAAAAATCGGCAGAAAAGGGTCTCCTTGAATGGGCTTTCCTTTTCTCTGTGAGGCATAGTAAAAATAATGAATCTGCTAAAAATTAGGCACGCAGCTGGAAATTAAGTTATTTAGAAACTTCGCTACACTTAATGAAAATGTATGTAGAATAACGGAGTTTGAGAGTCGAACGTTAATGTGCGCGACTGTACAGAATTAACAAACGTGAATGTTTTATGTACTAGCCGGGTGTTTGTCTCCGCTCAGACCACGGCCAGTATTTAGGGATGCGCAGCAGTAATTGACATATGTCACCCTTCTGCAAAAGTTTATGCGTAAAACTGTTGACAGTTATTTAGATATTGCCAGAAATGGCTACGGGTAAGCTAAACACTTCACGTCAATTCATATGCAGTAAGAATGCATTGTTATTTACACAATTCAATCATCAAAAATTGTAGGATCTTATAATTTTTTTTTAACAATACTCTTTCATACTACTCATGTTTTATTAATTACAAAAATAATATTCGCTTTGACAGATCTCTGTATGCCTCAGAACTCGATTCCTGCGGGATTGCTAATTCAAAACTGTTGATCACTTTTCCTACAACTTAGTGTGTGTGTACAACGTATTGTATGAGTATGTAGCAACCCGCTACAGATGGTTCTCATTATATGAAAATTTGAATAACTGTTAAAAAAAAATTAGGAAAACCCATGAAACGGCTGAACCGATTTTGATAAAACATGTCTTAGATCATTCGCTAGAAAGCCTGCTTTCTAATAAAAAAAACGCATTTGTTTTAGCGCTACGGGGCCACAGAGAGACACACATAGCGTTCAAACTTAATAACACGTCTGTTATTGCGTCGGGGGTTAAAAAAGACGATGTAATGCCCCTTACGTCTTACGTAGCCAGCTTATAGATTTAATAATATAGACAAAGGTATGTATTTACACGAGGCATCTAAAACACGCAACTTAGTTATAAAACAAAAGTGTATTAGCCTTACGTATATTTTCTAAACTCCCTTTGACGTGACGAATTTCCCAACAATAACTTTCTTTTCCACCAATGGTACGAGTACATCTCGCCAAATTAGGCCCTTTGCCGAAGTTGAGGTCCTTCCCTACTCGCGTCACGTATTTTTCTCAGCGTGTGCAGCGAAGTTGTCGAAGTAGCAAGTAAGGGCGAAATAATTCTTGCAGAAGAAAAACTTGGCGACATGTTCACTTTGTGTCGGATATTTTATTTCTTTGTTTGGATACTGTCACATGATTAGTGGCGTCGTGGTGTCTACTAATGTGCCGCATTTAATGCCGCGTTAAGAGAGTTTTATTTTTGGGTGCATGGAAGCACGAATTTCGCGTACTTAGACTTTTAATATCAATCCCATATATAAACATTTACAGTTTACATGTTCGTTATATAAGCAGTTCATTAACTAACTATTTAGTTTGTTGAAGTCATTCAAAAAATTGCATTAAGTTGTAGATAGCCAAGAGCACTTATTTAACCTTCAGTTTGGAATCTTCTTAAACCTATTTGTTTAAAGTTATATTGAGTTATATACACATTTGGAAGGCATGCTTTAGTTTGTTAGTTGAGTAAATGTAATAAAATCAACTTATTTTAACTCAAATATGGTCGCAAAACTATTGTACCATATTTATTATTGCCATATATCGTAGGACCTTATAGTAAAGTTAGTGCATGAGAAAAAGCTCTAGTTTTTTTTTATTAATATATATGTATGTTGCTTTATTAACCAATAAACACCAACAGTTAGTATTAAATCGTTATTTTAAATAAGTCACTTCCTTTCTATGTAACAGCTAACACGTTAAAGTTCCTTAACTTGCGGATTTTGGAGCTTAGTAGAGTTGCATCAGGTATGCAAGCGATACGCTAGTTTGTGGAAATAATTTGTCTTACGTCTTCTGAAGCTCCCAACTGAAACTTACCTAGAAACCAACATTTATTTACACTAGTCCCCGGGCTTACAACTGATTTTCTGATTACGATTAGGCGTAGCCAGTTATTTATAGGAATGTTACCAAAGAGCATTTATGTATTTTGGTGATATTCGGGCACCTTGCATTAATAAATCTAGGTATGTTACATTGCATTCTACTATAGATGACCTAAACAGGTATATCTAGCTAATACTGTATAATGTAATGCAGTTATATTGGGTATTTCAGTTATATTAGTTATATTGGGTATGTCTGGGAAAAGTGACTTTTAGAAGTATCTGATTCACAGTGCTCTAAACTGTGAACAATATTGTAAGCGTCTGTCGTAATAGAGGTCCATTTAATGGACGAAAGCTAATTACATAAATAACTGTTTAGTTATCTACATCAAGATGATTGCCCAGATAAACATGAAATGGCATAAATATGAGTTATCTGCAATACACAGTGTTCCGAATGTGTAACCCATAAGCTCAGATTTATTTAAACAAAAGAGTGACTAAGCTAATTTCAACACTAACGTTTTAGAAATAACTTACGGGTTCGTCCATTTCACAAATAAAATTCTACGGTTCGAGATAAATTTAAAAGTGAAAAAGGCAAAACATTTGAGCGGGCAGGGGAGTAAAGTGCCTCATTATGGCTCGATGGTGCTCGAAGGGCGTTCGACAAAAAGTTAGCAAAGCCAGCTAGACAACGCCGGATCATTAAGCGAACGACTAAACTGACGGAAACATTGATCCTGGAATGAAAAATTTTGCAAGATTTTGTAATTAGATGTAAAATTTATATGTATATATATTGGAATTTGTGTAGTTTATGTATCGAAGTATATTTAAGTACAAATAAGTTATAGGATAAATCAGCAAGTTTTCTCTTACAGCACCCACTTTAGCGAATTTCTGTTTGGCCCTATGGTTGACTGGTAGAGAATGCCTCGAGGCACCATGTCCGCTATTTGTACTTTTTTCTTTGTGCAGTAAAGTTTAAATAAATAAATAAAATGTCGGTAATGTTTTGTAAAAAATCTAATCAGGAGCAATTATACAATGTAATCTTAAAATGTGAGTGTTAGCACATTGTTTACGTGGTACATTATTATTCATATTTAGTTGTTGTTGTAAATAAAAGCAGCACCTAATCGGTTTCATTACAGTAAGAAATATGCTACTTAAAAAATACCTACAACAAAAGTAATTCGTTGCATCGCGTTGAAGAAGCATTAGAACATTGGCAAAACATTTGTAAAAGTGTAGTATCATGCAGCAGGCCGGAGGGCCCCTAACTGTCACACAGTAAGTTTGAGAGCGATTACGTGACTAAGCGGGGCTTCTTCAACGCCACAAATTAAACAAGTTTTGAATTTCAACTCACTGTCGAGTTGCAAAAGTTAATTATTAGTTAAACGTTCTTTTGTCTAACGCTAACGTTTCGAGTGTTTTTGTTTGAGTCTGTGGTTGCTGTTAACGTTAAACATAGGAGAATCAATGTGACAAAAGCACGTGGCATGAAAACATTGTCTTTCAAACATTGTGTGAAAGTGGAGATCTACAGTGCCTATTTTAAATATTAATATTACAATGGTTACAAAGGATGTTGAAGTCATTTTAATTAGATTTTTTTAAAGTGCCAGAATTGCCAGAGACATTCATCTCCCTATACGTACATTGTACCGCTTCAAACTTTATTTAAGTTAGTTCCTTTCACTGGAAACTGTTGCCAAACCACCTAACATTAATTCAACATTCTTAAATTAAAAACAAATTTTCACATTCAAGCCGAAGCTGAGCCGTAGATCACAGGCCAAAGAGAAGAAAAACTTAAAACACCCGCCAACTCTAAAGATTTAAAAGCAAAATCTCTTTCAAAGTTGGCTCGATCATTAAAATCGCAAGTGTAGGAGATATGGAGTAAGTTGTAAATTTAAATCACTAAGTCTAGCGAGTTGGGGAAGTTCGGGAACTTACTGCAAATTGGATTACTGTGGCGGCTAGTTTGACAAGGCGCAAACTGCGCGCAGCTGCACGCGAGCTTACATTCTGAAGTGTACGCAAACAAACTGGATATTTTCTTTTCAGCTCGTTCGCGGGAGCAGCGAGTCTCTCCAAATACTATAAAGTGGGAAATGCCGTCTTTGCTCAGACAAACTTTTATCCTGACCCAGTTTTAAACTCAATTATCCGCTGTTTTATAATCATTTGCAGAAAGTTTTTGTTCATTTTTAAGGTAGATACCTACAATGCCTGAAAAGTGTAAATATCTTTTTATACTGCAGCAAACTTTTCGTTTCGAAAGTGCTTTCTGCCTTTTCTCAAAATACTAGAAAAAAATTGTTCGATCAGCAATAATTTCGTGTTTCGATAACGTAACTATAATGTCAATTTTAAATTAAGAGATTTTTTTTACAAACAAGTATCTACGTCAAAAGTCTGTTAAACAGTAATTGAGTTGTTTTGTAGCTGAAAAGCGTTGCCTTAGTAGCCTTCGTACCTGCGATGCCCATTTACCGTTAACAGCTCGCACAGCAGCGATACGTCTCACCAAGCAACAATTCAGTCGAGAGTCGTTTTTATTTCACAGTTTATGAGATCGTTTGCGGCGATTCCTCTCTGGATTTACCGCCACTATCAATTCCACTGCACGGCTAAACAGCCGACATTTCACTGTCCTATTGGACTTAATTTTCTACAATTGCTTTAGAGTTCGAGTCAGCTGAATAAAATTTTAATTGAATTCTACCCCTTCTCCGGCATAATTAAGTTTCAAACGTCCGCTTTTTTTACCAAATTACAATTATTAATTAGACTTTGATTGTAGGTACCTACTGGACAAATTTGGCATTACTTTGAATAGATTATAAACTAGGCATAAGTATCTATTAACTAGCACACACATTTATGGTGTAATTTTTTTTGTTAACGCACTATATCTAAATCACTAATCTAATCATAGACAATAACCACTTGATATAGTCTTTAACAGGTTAGATTGCAAGTTATATTTTTTTTGTATACACATTAAGTGTACCTAAATTAGCTATCATGTTACACATGGTACTTCCCAATTGACGAATACAAGGATTAATGACAACAGAACATTTGTAGACAATGGCCTTTCATGCCAAAAGAAGCCTTAGACCGACTCACGGAAGTATGTTAAGTTTATTTTACGGCGAAACCTCCTAACTAAAGTTTGTTCAGCATATACTCGTATTTGTAAATTGTAACAGTAAATTGTATGTAGCAACAGGAATCTCACCGGCTGTTACCATGTTAGCAGTGTCGGCTAAGCTCACTCGTTGTGTAATCGGCTTCACGTTTCAAGCGTGTTTAAACCCGAGATGCTAAGTGTGTATCATAGGGTAATTTGCTTTTGGGGAGCTCTTCTTTGAGATCCAAGAATGATTTTGTACCAAAACGTTAATAATATAATAATGTGCCTGCATAAGTGAATAACTCTATAATCCAGATTAACTAACCCGTCTATTTAAAATACAACCAACAAAAAGACGATTAAGATTCAGTAGGTGGATCTAGAAATAGAAACCCAAAATAAACCTGAATAAAGAAATACAAAATAGTCACCTAGTCACGGATACAATTTTGAGCGTTCCGGAAATCTAACGAAAAATATCATCTCGAAAGGCCATTACGAAGTGACCCGTAGTCACTGTCTTTGAGTAGAGGTATAACCATATTCTTAGGTTTTGTCGGTAGCCATACCATTCCTCAAATTTAACGTCGTTTCAGGATATCCATGTTTTATTTCGCGTCCGCATTAGTGGAGATAAACGCCCGCGCACAGACAGCCCGAACTTGTGTTTGGTTTGAGTCTGCCTCCCCTTTGATAATTTTCACCTGCCCCCTCTCGAATTTATACCGGCTGAGATAGCATCTCTGCCGGAAGAATTCGGGGTTTGATTTAAAGGATCTATATTACTGGAAGCACCAACTTCAAACGAATGTTTAACTAACGTGCATCATGATGATAAAGACCCATAAAACCAAAACAAATCACATATTATACAGGCATAATATATTAATTTATTTATGATTTAAAATTTGCCAAGGAGTGGAACGGCCTGCTCGAGTCTGTGTTTCACTTGAGTACAATTTACTTCTCTTCAAAGCAAGAGTAAATAGGTATCTCATAGGTAAGCGTGCTCCACCGTAGACCGCATCATCACTTACCATCATATGAGATCGCGGTCAAACGTCTGGATAGGTAGTATCCATAAAAAAATATAATAGTAATAATTTATTTGTAATAAGTACAATAGAAACATTCCATATTTTTAATGTTAATTAAGTTATATTATATAATACATGTAATAGTAATTTTTTTTTTCTTCACTTTGCCTTTTACCAGTTTTTTACTCAACAGTAACATAATTCGATTCAGTGTCACAGAAACGTTGAGCTTTTTCATACATACGCTTCTTATTTCTTCCAGTGTCTCTATATCGTGCACCCCTATATAGGGGAGAAGTGTCGTTTACAATATTACGATGTTAACCGCTTACGGCGATTTACATAATTCATCGTGCCCTCTATTAAACGTATGCTCTGATTTAATATCTTGCCTCAATTGGTCGTCTAAGGAGGGAAGCTTTTGATGTAGGCCGCGGTTAAATTAGTTAATGAATACTTCAATGATTTAAATTAATACTACTCCGGTCTACTACAAGAACGAAGATGATTACAGCACTTCCTTAATGGTTTTAAGTGTATTTTTATAAAATAGACATCAATAATTAGAATTAGTACACAATACATTACATACTACACGAATAAATAGTAAACAGAAAAAATGGATAGAAATCACTGATTTAAACTTTCACGGTTTTTACACATATATATCTATTTGTAGTCACGGAACTTAACGGGGACCGTATTCTAACTTTAAAACAGGCATGAACACGATCCAACTTCAATACAACTCCAATGCATTAACAACGCAATACAGCTACGGCATAAATATCTGAATCAGAAATATCAGAATTTGCTTGAGAAATATTCCAACGCAACTCTAATACAACTTCAATATTGGTTGATTGTTTGTTGTGTGTTGGAGTTATGTTTGAGATGCGTTGTGTTGTTATTGTATTGTTAATGTATTTTAAAATTAGAATCCGGTACCGGGACGTTGTCTTTCTTCGGGACCACGGGGACAATGTCGTCCTCGAAACGTCGAAGGTACATTTCAAATTATATACGCGGTTACGTCCCGTGAGTACAAATAGATATGTAGAAATAGAAATCGCCCAATATATTAAGTAAAACAAAGTTGTAAAATTATTAGGTAAATCGACAAAATAAACAGATGCCCAATATTTAATTTTATGAAATATTATTTAAAAAAAAAAATATTATTCCTTCTAATAAAATATTAACATTGGGTATATTCGGTACATTGTATTGTACATATAACAGATATTGAATGAAAAAAAATAATTCAGAAACATTCATGACAATTTCGACAGTTTTCTAGACCCTACTGAGGGTTCTCACTTCAAGACAAGAAATACGAGTAGGTGCTACGTGCTACAAATCCGGCGTAGCGGTAAGTCATTTACCTATTTAACAGACAATAAGACCTTTTGAAGGTAATTCCTAGCTACAACGTGTCATATACATATATCAAATAGACAATCCACAGAACCATCTAGTACTTTTAATTGTACATTGAGCACCACAGTGCGTGATTAATGATTACACGTAGGTATTTGGCGTGCTAAAATAACAGGTATATGATGCCTAAAAGTTAAATATTACATAATTATTTAGAACAAACAGAACTCAAAACGTATATTGTATGATCGAGTATACTTTTAAGTGTTAAATCATAAAAAGTATGTACTCAGGCTCACCCTACCTGTTCATATGAAGACCAACTAAACCACAGAACGGTGTCGCAAAATAACATAAGGCAACTTGCAAGAAGTATCTAATGCCTTGCAATATCTTCCAGTGGCGTCACACATAACAATGACGCAGTGACAAAGCATACATTATTCATACCAGGATAATCTCGTCCCCTCTCGTGGGACGGAAGAACGTAAGTCACTCGTTTGTATGAAACGGTGGTTCATTTTGAGAACCATAAAATCTACCGTCTGAAAAAGAAAGTGATCGTAATTTTAATCTTACGACTCGGTTGAGGGTGTTAAATATATTCGGTGTGACATTGACTTAAAATCTGTTCGGTTATCCTAACAAATTTCTTTATAAACTAGAGATAACCTCAATATGGTTCACCTATGCATGTAGCTTTATCGTAACGCATTTTTACTTTTCATGTTACAAATATAATAAAGCTGCTATTTAACATGAAACGCGGAAACTCCAAACAGGTTAGAAATAATAAAACCAACTCGCGTTCTGTGTACCTCATAAATTTAGCAAAACTCATAAACGGTGCTATATAGGCGGTGCTGGCGATATTCGCAGCTCATTCCTCCTACGCGTGTCCGCAGGTGACACTCCGTTATTGCCCCTATACTCCTAAACTGTAATACTGAGATTTCATAACATCGTCGTAGATATAGACGTAAACATAGAGATATATGTTTTGCACGTGAGTAAATTTTTTATTTCGTAATTACAATGCTTTTTATTGTTATTTACAGAGTACGACGCAACGATGAGCTTATGTAAAGAAAAATATTATGAATATTTTCTTAGTGGTTGGTTACGTTACATAGGATTTGGCTCTACGTTGATGATGACTACCTTAGGACTTGTCCGTTTATATATATATCGATTATACTTAGGTAGGTATTATGTACTTTGTAGGTACAAGACCCACTAATACTCGTAATATTCTAATGGCTTAACTTCGTATAATACGTATGCGTCAATCCCGTTACTTTTACTACATAACTAAAGTTGATGCATCTTACTAAGTTGTCCCATCAGCAAAGGATTTTATGCGGACGGGCTAAAGAATACAATACTTAAATGGACTCTGAACGACTGATTTTACGACGCAAAAAGTACAAGCCGTAAAACAACGTATAAATAGGCCTTGAAAGCCTTTTCACAAAACGAAGACCGTAAGGTTATGTAAAGGTAAATACCTCGGGGCTGTCGGTAAATCGACGCAAACTGCGCCGGGCCGATAAACTTCACACCGAAAACTGTCATTTCGACAACAAACTCGTCTCGAATCTATCATAAAAAAGGAATATTTTATGGGAGAGCTAGGAGCAAGGCACGTTTTCGATATTTTGAAGGATAACCTGACAAACAACCTCGGGATTTTAACACGAAATTTATATTAGGGATCATCAGGTTTATGCTTTCTTTACTGTTAAATTAATCAGTATTAAGAATTTGTTGTCAATGTGTACTTACAGGTTGTTTTTGTTGAATATAATTTTTGGGCTCTATGCAACACTAAAAAAAACTTCGCTAACAACTCTAAAACAACCGCGTCATAATCCGTATCATTGACACCCCAAGTTTGTTATATAAATTTCTCAGTTTAGCACATTCGAGGCGCCGAACGGTTCATTATCTTGTTTAATTTTCCACTTCGCCGCCCGCGCATCTCCACTGCACCTTCGCCTTTGGCCCAATTTTACGGAAATTTAAATTTTGCCCCCGCTCCGCTTCGGCGGATTCGAGCATAACTGTGCAAGGGCGCGGCTTTCCCCTACGTTTGGATGTCTGGTTATTGTAATTCCAAATCATAGGTATGCTGTAAAAGATCATCTGTGGTTACCGGAATTATTATTGGGGTGAAGAAATAAATGGGAATGTAGAGAGTGAAAGGATACCGGTGTAGTCAAGACTACTTACTTATTTTGCTCGCAGGAACAGAGTGATTGAGACTAGAATATAGTTTTATTGTTAGATATGAAATGTATATTGTTTTAGTTAATATAACTAAATGGCCGCTGTCTAAAATCATATTTTGCGGAATGGGTATACTTACCTAAACTATATATTTTGGTGACTGTAATGTTTTAGATGTGAAATATGTAACAAGCCTATATTTAAACCGTATTTTATTCGAACGAAATTAGGTGTGTATTGGAAATTCTATCACTGTACGGTACGGACAATGTCAATACAGACGTATAACTAGTGCAAGCGTTATTGTCGCAGTCAAAAGACATTTAATTTTTCAAATCTTTTTGTTAAAAAAGAAACATGGCGGCCTGACGAGCCATTTAGCTTGTTGACAGCGAAATTCGTTTTTATCATTGTTTTTTCCTCAACTCCCTCAGCAGTTTGTCATTTCCAATGGAATTATTTAACATGTACGGCATGCTGTTATAAAATTTACCTACTATGTTATGACTTTTAGGTTTACGAAATATTTGTTATAAGGATAGAAACTGTATCCCACTTATTCTGTATGTACCTAAGTATATACAAGTCAATTGATTATTAGGAGAAAATATATCAATAATTTATTTAATAGGCAGTTGGATTTCCACTCTGTAAAATGTGACGATATTATCAAACGAAAGAACCTGTGAAGGTGGGATAAGTGTTAATTAAAAAATGAATTTTAAGTCAAACAGTTTTAGCTGCGGATTCCTTATTGAACATAATTTTATATAGATTCCCTAAATTGAGACACAACTCGGCTGGTTATCAATATTATCATTAAATTTTGTAATATAGTGAACGAAGTTGAACGATCAAGCCATTTATGTTTAAATTGTTCAATAAATTATCATGAAACTTTCATATCAACTACCATTAATTGTACGAGTAATTATGAAAAACACAATTCATAAATTCAGCCTACAAACTTCGACGACAAGCAAAATGAATTCAGGTTATATCAAAGCTTATTTATTTGTCATTAGTTAATAGTTATAGTAGTTTGTTTGTCACTACTAAGTCAGTCATTTCTAAAAGACTCCTATATAACCTTGTCAAATATCTTTCCAAGGCACCAGCGTTGTTTTAGCAGAAGTATACCCTAACCAGTACGTTTACAGTAGACAATGTTTTAACATCGTCCAGTATCTTCTTTGTTAGCCAAATTTAGTTTCTAGTATATTGTGTTAGAGTACCAGTTTGCTTGTCGGTAAAGGCAGTTAAACATGAGCGGCGCGTGCGACCAAGCGATATCGGGCAGACGACCGTGCGTCAGTCAGGATTTACGGATTTACTCATCAACGGCTGATACATAGACGGTTGAACAGCGAATTTAATGTGCTAACGATAAAATTTCAATTTTTTTCAGTCTAATGCTTTCGTCTTGCCATTAAAATTGCTGCTTATTTATTATAGTCGTATGTTTTGGTTATTCCCACATATGTTAGTAGGTGCTTTCCTTTGTTTCCATAAAGTTTTGTCTTCACTTCAACGTTAATGTACCTGAGTCATAAAATAATAATTTATTTCATTAAGATTAAGATTGGCTGTAAGTAAGTTATATAATAATTTACTTACTTAAAACTACTATTAACCTAAATACACAAGTCCTTAAACATAACTTAACATAAACATAACACAACTATCCTAAACTAAATCTAAAAAAGGCCCCTGTGGCATGGTACCAAAGATGCTGGCTGCGTTACCCCGCTGAACCGCGAGACTAATACGTTGAGCGAGGTAACTGCCAGCTCTCCGGTCCCCCGGTCTTTTCGATAGATCACCGAAAAGACTCAAAGCGCAAGGGCCCCACGGACCCAGCGTTTCGACGCCGAACGGAACAAAAGCGTATTCGGCTCCGAGACTACCTAGTCATAAAATAAATAGAGTTTGTGCGGAAATAGGAGTATCGTGGTTTATATGGGAACTTATGAATTCTACGTGACTTCTCTTTCCGCACAGACTGTATTATTTTTCCATTTTACACTCGCGCGCATATATTTTAACTGCGTATTTGATCTATCTTTTTTTACTTTGATTTGCATATTATTAAACTTTTTGATTTAATCCTCATCATCATTGGCCTTTGCGTTTGTTAAAGTTACAGTTTACCTATTTTTCATCTATTAGTACATATTTAGTTTTCCAGTTACAATATTATCTAACCTAAATTTGATCAGTGCTTTACTGATTTCTCCCTAAAAGATCCATTAGGGTTTTTTATCAACCTAGTAAACGAAGACCAACGCCAACATTCCAATGAAACCTGTAAAGCTAAAATACATGTGTGATAAATTGCAATAAAGGGTCGCATTGCAATAAAAAACAGAGCCTTCAAAAATTCGCTTTCAATTAGCGAATGGATTTAAATTCAATGGAGCGTTTGATTCGCCGGCGACCGGGAGCGGACTCTAAGCCGCTGCCATCCGTGTGGATGCAGCTTTACATTGACAGCTCGTGCCATTATTTGAGAAGACTGCTCATGACATTGGCTTACTAGTACAGGAAAGATACAGTTGCATCAAACATTAATTTATAATAGCCTGATTTTTTTATTATTCATTCTTATGGAATATTTATAGATAATATATGCAAAAATCCTACCAACTTTTCACCCGGAAGTAGGTAAAGAGGTAAAATAAAATATATTAAAAAAATGTATATTTTTATTTACAATAATATCAATTATTTTTATTTGTAACTATGACGATATTTAAGTCTTCTTTCTATTTAAAGCGAAAAACAAGAAACCGTGTCCATTTAAAACCACATAAATAACAAAATGTACGGCGCGGGCGATATATATCCTAATTCGATAGAAACAAATAGTAATAATTGGTAGTTTGTTCTTACACATTTTAAATGACTTAGAAACGATATATTCATTAAAATCCTACAAGAAAAACGCTTGTAATATGTGTGTACATATTTCTGGCGGTTAGCGGAGAACGATATTTTGTTGGATTTCATTGCGTAAATAATACTTGTATCATGATATATCCGTTACACTAAAAATATTAGGTACTATTAATTATTTCCCATTCCCCATACTAGCCGCCCGTAAAATGACTGTAGTATACATAAAGTTTGCGCGGACAGAGAAGTGTCGTGGTTCATATAGAAACTAATGAATTCTACGACACTTCTCTTTCTGCACAGACAGAATGACAGGACGTCTATAGAACTCGATTCACGTCGACTTGCCTAATTGTGAAAAAGTTGTGCAGTTAGTCTACAGCTTGTAAAGAAAAGATAAACCGTTCATTATTTTTATAGGTTAAAAAAATGTACGCGGAAAGTATACAACAGATCCAAGAACGTTAAAATGAATTCAAATGCACTTTTAATAATATTAAATGCATTAGCGTGGTTAAAAACAATTTACACAGGTAAACAGAACGTAACATATAATTGCACTCAAGTAATACCGCACACGCTGTCAACTCGTTCAACAAATTCAACTCAACGTATTAGTTGGATGCCAGTTAGACAGTAGCTGCGCGATCCGCGAATCACGCGTCGAGTAATTACTATCAAATTAATTACAACACGATCTCGACTTGAATCGCTAAGTGACTTGGTGGATTAGTGGCGCCTTCGATTACATGTTGGCGTATCTCCAAATACACATAAATAAGCGGCAGCCCGGAAAGGCTCGTAAATTCATTGTCATTTAATTAGGTTACCTCGTAACTCTGCGCTTGACTAAAAGATATAAGATTAATAAATTTAGCAAAAAAGACGAAACACATGATAAGTAATTCCCCTCCCCAAAGATGTACCTATGGATAATTTACCTATTCCCTACTGAAATTCTAGAGACTGCGATATAACGCGTTGCCAGTTGAATCTTACGTTGCAATACCTATACCTGGATTACACTGAAAAAAGCTCACTTCGTATAAACTTTTCCTAAAAGGGTGACCCGTTTTCATTGTCCTTGAATGTATTTACCGCTGAATCTTACATACTAGATCTTCCTCCTAGCGTTTGTCCCAGCTTTTTGCTCTATTGAGCCTGGGGTCCGCTCGGCAACCTAATCCCAGGAATTAGGCACTAGTTTTTACGAAAGTGACTGTCATCTGACCTTCCAACCCAGAGGGGAAACCAGGCCTTGTTGGTATTAAATCCGGTTTCCTCACGATGTTTTCCTTCACCGAAAAGCGACTGGTAAATATCAACTGATATTTCGTACATAAGTTCCGAAAAACTCAGTGGTACCTTCGGATTGAAAGTCGGACGTCTTACTGCTAGACCACCAGCGCTAGATCTCACACACTTAGATCATACATAACTTTATAAGTTACATCATTTACTTGCGCGTCTTTCTTTTGACATAATCATTTTAAGCAAGGAGTTGGAAAATGACAAGTAGGTATCGAGAAACTACTGGGTACAGAAACAAGTAGGTACTTGTCAGTAAGCTTAACCTTAAAATTTACTTTTTTTTGTTACAGTATTTTTAACTTTCCCAAGCTATTCAAAGCATTTTGGTGGCAGCCTGAGTCGGCGTTGAACGAACCGGATAATATTACATGAAAATCCATAAAATACTAGGCGACGATGCTTAAATATGCGACCATAAAAGCTTCAACGAAAAGTATGCGCTAGTATTTCGGTTTACAAAGTCTCAATTCAAGCGTTATAGTCGACGAGCAGAAAAATTCATTGGGCCTACAGCAGCGGGTATGGATATAACTCAGTGTGTAATAATAAGGAATGATAATTCTTTGTTATAAGACGGAGGGTGCAAAGGCACGCAGACCTTAGGGAAATATTTGCCCACGCGTTCAAATATTGGTTCCGTGGGGCTCACGCACGCTTGTCAGCCCTATGTGGGTCACGGGACCCCATTTATTAGTTTACAATACGAAATAAAATACTTTTATTGCATACTTTTACACGGGCGGGAAAAAACAAACAAGTATTTCAATTTGTTAAAAAAAAGATTTTAGTTTAATACTTGTTCGTTTCATTAAGAAGATTATGGGAAATTGAACTATGTGCATATAAAAATAAAACACAATTATCAAATGTATAGGTAAGTGTGACGTCTTATCCTACTGAAATAGGTATATTAGGATTAACTAAGACGATCTGTGTAAAATTATCCCATATTTATTTATTTATTTTCCTATAATTGATTCACGTGATCACCAAAGATTATTTGATTATTTATACTTACTTTCAATTATGACTTTGTATTTTGTCAATCATAAATACTATTAATTCATCAAATAAAATACCTATTTTCCTGTGTTGCTTCAGGTGAAAGTGATGCTACGCGTCGGCGCATCGGGAGAAGGTCCGTTCACGAGCGGCACCCAAACGTTCTCCTTGGACAAACGCAAGAAGCAAGTCAGCCTCTGCGAGAACACCAGCGGCGCCAACGCTGCCCCCGAGGACAGGAAGGTCGGCGTGGCCGCGCCGAAGATGTTCGCCTTTGACGCGATCTTCTCCCAGGACGACTCGCAGGTTTGTTTGATCTTGTATTCTTGATGAACAAGATTAAGACACAAGTCAGCCTCTGCGAGAACACAACGGGCGCCTCCGCTGCCCCTGAGGACAGGAAGGTCGGCGTGGCGGCGTCGAAGATGTTCGCGTTTGACGTGATCTTCTCCCAGGAGGACTCGCAGGTAATGTCTGAGCTTGATGAACAAAACCAAGAAACCATTTAGCCATTGCGAGAACCTCAACGGCGCCACCGCCGTCAACGAGGGAAGGAAGGTTGACATGGCGGCGACGATTCGTGTTTGACACGATGAGAGCCTAGGACGACTTCTAATTGTTAAAGTCGAACCTTGACGCACAAGACTAAGGACAGAAAAGTAATAATAGAAATGTTCCAAATCTAAAATTAATATAAACGATCAAATCTAAATTAATGATAATCCAAACTTATATGGATAAATGTATTGTGGTTGCCTCTCCCCAGGTTGATAAGTAAGTCTCGGGACGCAAAGACAGTAACACTATTCGTATTAAATTATTAGGTAATTATACTTAGTTATCAAATATTTTAGTGTCCATTTAGTTCACAGCTTCTTTCGTAGGTAGGAGGGCGTACGTACCTACATACTTAATGTCGCTTGAATTATTAAATTGTCAATATAATGAAATCGATGAAGACATACTACGTACCTACTGCATTTCGTAGATTTCATGTGATACACATATAGTATAAAAGATCGTTTGCCCTTCTCATTACAAAACTAAGCTCAATTGAACCCGCGCGATAGAGCTAGTTTACTTTCTGCAAACTAAATTACTGCAGGTAAGTCGACGTTCCGTTTCACGACCTTTTCAAAAATGTACCTCCCGACGTTTCGCGCCCGGCGTCAACTTTACGAGGTAAGTATCTTTTCAGCTATTTGGAGATAAAATGAAATTACGTTAGCTATTTCGTCGCTCGAGGATGAAGAAAATGTCATGAACTATGAAGTATTCTATGCAACTGGTAGCTTTTGAATTTTCATTCCCTGAGTTGGAATGTTCTCAACAGAAACTTAGTAAACACATTTAGTAAGGGACTAAAAAAACTTCACGGTGAAAAGGTTGTTATCAAAAAGAAGTAGGTACTTTTCTAATTTTAATAAAATCAGAACGCACACTAACCTTTGCTTATTTACGAGTAGGTATACTGTAAAACTCGCTTAAGGCGATTTTAAAGGGACCCAGCCAAAAACGCGTCTTAGGCGGTAAATCGTATCCCACCAAAAACATTCTGTAAAAAACTAGCCAAGTCTCGATGGAGCTGCTTGTTTATCTCTAAAAAGTAATGAAATCTAGACAAAGTCGTGCCAAGTCTAAGGTTCCTTACTGCGATTTCTTTATTATTATAGTTAATGTTGTGTGACTTGGCCGTTGAAGGGTACACAAGGGTACAAAACCAGGTGCTCCATGACACCATTGCACCAATCTGTCGCCAGAGCCGCTACCCATTGACGATGGAAAATTGCCACTTGGGAAACGTTGATTCAATAACTGGTTATTGAATCTGGTGTCTGCTGGAGCACCTGGTTTTGTACCCTTGTGTACCCTTCAACGGCCAAGTCACACAACATTAACTATAATAATAAATAAATCGCAGTATCCCGATTTATCGATATATCGATAAACATTGGTGTTCTCTCCCCATGACGTTTCACAAACCGCACGCAAAATTCCGGGCCCTAATCATGAGTGAGTGAGTGAGTGTCATAAATGCGAAACTTTGCTTTCGCTTAACTTCGGAACTAAATGACCTACAGACTTGAAATTTCGGATTTTAAGTATGTGATTATAGTTTACTGGATGACGAAAATTTCTGCGTTCTGGTCTTATCCAGACGTTCTCAAATAGGGACCTGAAAATGCGGCGAAATGGTTCCAGTAAAGGATGGTACGGAGTGTTTGCTTCGCGCTCGACTTGGCGGGGGCACTGCCGTGCCCCCAGATAATTAATTATCAATGAACTTTCTACTAAAAGTATTATTACCTACCTAGTACTGAAATACAGCTAAACTAATGATATTTTTAAACGAAACAAAGTAATATCTAACTAAATAAACTAAACCTAGAATACTAGAAAAGTACTTATAACTAACAATATTACCTATCTAGCACTAATTGTTATAATAACAACCTGCTAATTAACCTTAGCAAACCTCACGAAATAATAAGCGTAATCAACGAAATGCAAATAATCCCTCCTAATCCCTTTATCCCTTTTCCCTTTATATAATAGTAGTTTATGTAACTGTTACGTAATAAGGGTCCTTAAAACATGAGTGTGGTTTTTAAAACATAATAAGATCACACGAGTGTTTTAAGGCCTAATTACGTACAGTTGCATACACTGCTTTATCTACACTCATATTATTTATCCAAAATGCCGTATTCGGAAACCATAGAATGGCCGCCATTGCACCGCCATGGCCAACTCGATTATGCCGGCGGTCGGGGAGGCGCGTGTCGGGCTGTCGGCGGATGCGCGGGAGGGTGCAGGTGTACATTATGTTATCAAAACTCATAACACATCAATAGTTGAGCATATAAAGTTAAAATTACGTTACTGCCACAGATAAAAAGCTTATCATAGTAAAATCGGTCGTGGTAATGCTAGCCATTGCCTACCGTTTTCGTACACGTTTTAGAGAACTTACAATATGAGTGTAGATAAATAAAGTTAATCGTTCGACTACATACATACAACAACATTACATTACATTAAAACAACTCGTAATCCTACTTAGGGATTCTACATTGAACTACCGTTAGCGCCTTCTAACTCTATGCACAACGCCATCTAGAGGTGAATCAAGTCACTAGTGTAGTAACTCTACGCGCTTCTGGATGGCGTTAGTAGTGGTCACTTCTGTTGTGGTATAGTAGTTATTCTACTCGCTTCTAGATGGGGTTAGTAGTGGTCACTTCTTGGTGTTACATATGCGTATTAAAAGCAGAAGGGGAGGCATTCGTCCAGCAGTGGGACGCTATAGGCTAGATTAAATTTCAATTAGAAGACGTGTCCCACTACGCTGGATTTTTGCAATGACAATCGATTTTTTTATATACCAATAGTAGAAGGGGGCATTACCATATCTCTAATACAGCTGAGACCAGCTGAGGGTTCTTCATCAGATACTTCAGACCTTCGATTTTTGACATCAAATGAAGCGGCCCACCATGTTGAATTTTTTTTGTAAAGGCGGTATAGATATATCTCTAATAGTTTGGTTGGGCTCTTGTGTTTTCTAATCAGGGTCACCAGGTACTCCAGATCTTCGATTATCCTAGTTTTTATAGTTTTCCCTTTATGTGGCCATTAAACCCTAACTCTGTACCAAATTTCAGCTCTTAGTTTATGGGAAGTACTAGTTCTATTTTTATGATCATGAGTGAGTGAGTGTCATACATGCGAAACTTTGCTTTTGCTTAACTTCGGAACTAAATGACTTATAGACTTGAAATTTTGGATTTTAAGTATGTGATTATAGCTTACTGGATGACGAAAATTTCTGCGTTCTGGTCTTATCCAGAGGTTCTCAAATAGGGGCCTGAAAATGCGGCGAAATGGTTCCAGTAAAGGATGGTACGGCAGTGTTTGCTTCGCGCTCGACTTGGCGGGGGCACTGCCGTGCCCCCAGATAATTCGGGACTGTTCTGAGGGAATTCAAGATGCAGGGACTGATACAAAAGGGCGTATTATGCGGAAAATAGTTTTAAACGTGATCTAGGTTCTACTTTATAACAGGTTAGTAATAACTGTTGGTAGTTAATGGCAATAACCATATCGAATAAGTTACTCTATAATTCGAACTAATAAAATACACTAAATTGTAAATAAATCCCACCCATGTATAGTATCTACATCTGGACTAAGAGCTAGCCACGTCAGACATGACACAATAATGAGAGCAGCAAAACGCATCTAGTTAGATTGCTATACTATCCTTATTGCTAGATCCGGGCATCTGGCAGCTTTAAATGGGCGGAGGTCAGAGTGACAGAAAAGCAAAATTTTTGAATTGGAAAATAGTTATACCAAAATAAACACTGCCAAAGTTGTCTCAGTTATAAAGGACAGGGCCTATATTTTAACATTAGAACAAAACACATTGCGTATGATTATTTTGACGGTAAAATATTGCGTTTATGTATATGGTTGCTACACAATTTATTTTACGATAAAATATAGGAAATCGAATGGTGTCATTGTTTTATTTAATTTCATACTTTTTTTAAATCGTGGAATTTTAGAATTTTGAAGTCTCGTATCTTTGAACCATTTCAATAGATTTTTTTTTAGTAGGTTTTGTTTTCTTGAAGTGGTTTGTATTATTTGACTTCCACCACTTTACAGCTGCCAGATGTCCAAATCTAGACTTAAGCACACTGACTAGAGGGGTTTCGTTGCTCTCATTATTGTGTCATATCTGACGTGGCTAGCTCTTCGTCTAATCTGTATCCATACAAATTTTAGATACGCCTAATATTTAACTTAAATAACTTTAACAGACCGTCTAATGCAATAAACATTCAAATACCTTACATGTGGTGATTTGTGATCAGTAGATATGAATAGGCAGGTAATAATACCTTTTTGTGTAAAGTTTGGTTTCCCGTATGAATTAAGCTGACTTCCAATTTTAAGCCCATCTCATCGCATCGCTCCGTCAAAAATGTCTACACGAGAGCTTGGAATGAAATGTCTACATTGTTAAGCTTACATCGTTCGGGTATTACTTACCAAGTTTAGCATTTTACAAAATTTCAGCATTGTATAAAAATTTAAGGAATTTTCTAGGATATTCTGGGAAGTAGGATTTAACGCAGCTTTTTTCCTAGCAAGCCACTATCAATCAATTAAAACTCATTAAACATCCAACAACAAGTTAGCATATACGTTTGTATGCAAAATATCATCCAAATCCGTAAGCAAACATATAGATATACTTGTCTATAAATTTATTACACTCATGATATTTATTAGAAGGATTAGGTTTTGTTTTCAATTACTATGGAAGAGATAGCCTACCTGAGCCTAATTAGACTATTCCACAATTTCCTCATAAATTTCGGCCTAACTCTGCATCCCGCAGTCATTAATAGTGTGTAATCCCCTTTATCTAGGGCGTTAGGCACTGGCTTAAATGCGCATCGGAATTACATTCGTACGAGTTCCCTAATAGTACATTTACACGAAAATACGGCAGTTAACGATTGGGTATTAACCGAACATTAATGAAATTATTATGGCTCTGCGCGTAACTCATTTATGTGGTTCGACGCCATTGCTGTTTAATGTTTGTTTTGTCTATAATACGTGACTTATTTAGCCATTGTAAATACCATAATTATAAAATATTATGAACCGGGGTACAGCAACGTTAGAAATTAAAGTATTGGAAGAGTCTTTTTTTATACTCTCAAGATCTGTTTGTTGTGTATTATGGCACAAATTTTTATGTAGGTACTGCAATGACGCCCATAAAAAAAAATTGGGAAACCGGAGTAAATTTGGCTTCCTCTTTCTCCATGACAATACAATACAATACAAATATTCTTTATTGCACACCTCAATAAAATAGAACAGTACAGTACACAGATTAAAAGTACAGGCAGTCAACAGGCGGCCTTATCGCTAGAGAGCGATCTCTTCCAGACAACCTTGGGGTAGCGGAAATCTAGTCGAAAATAATCGAATGAGTAGGTGCAAGGCAAAAGAAACAGTGAAAATCCAGTAAACAATAACAAATAACATAAAATACAATAGCTTCATTATACATATAAATACATACATACACAAATAAAATAATCAATAAATATGCATATACCACATACGCAGAGTAAATAAAATAAAAATAATAGTAGTCACCAAACATTTGTGTTAAGGGAGAGATAGGCCTTAATTAGGTGTTTCTTGAAAACAGTTTGGAATTTTGCACGCCTTATTTCTAGAGGTAACGAGACCTGTAATAGAAGTACGCAGCTAACTGTAAATTAGGCAAGCCGGTGGGGAACGAGTTCTTTGGACGCTCCGGCAGTGATACATATTGGGTTGATATTATTGCTGTGTGACTGTAAATCCAGAAATAACGTTATAGCATACCGACTAAAGACAGTTTCAACTAAATTTCATAAGCATACCTGTGCTAACTCGGGGCACGTTCTAGGGATTTGTTGAATGTACTCATTGAAAATCCTCGATTACTACGAGTATAAAAAGGTTCGATAGTAAATCTAGTATGCGGACAATTTACTGTCAGTGCCAGCCATATGCTAGAGCAGCTAGAGTTCTTACTAAAATAATATATTATGTTATGAGGTAATATGGGGCGTTATCATGGTTAGGGTACCACTTTGTCGCTTATGGATTCCGTGATATCACTTATTTTGTTAATCAACTCGAAAATAGTGAAAATTGGTTTTGATTAAAAATAGCTTCTACACACTTAAAATAATACGGTGTATTGATAAAAAGTTAAACGTTTCAACTAAAAGTAGGAAAAAAACACAGTCAAAGTTTACCGACTAGGGTACCACATTGTCGCTCATAAGCCTGAAGTAATATCGGGGCCATTGGAAAATGTAGTAACACGTGTTGTCTAAATATCAGTTTACTCCCATCCATTTGCTTGACAGATCGTAACTCAGCTGCCCGTTATGTTCACTTAGCTTTATGTTATGTTACCCTTTTAACAATAGTGGTCAATAAGCAGTAATTATTAAGACAAAGCAAAACTCTCTATTTTAATCTGGCCTAAATCAATCAACTAGATACAAAATATATTAACAACATTCATATTATGTTAGTTTATTCTATTATTATATCAAAATTCATATTATTGTTAAAAATAAATAAATAGATTACATAGGATAATAAAATTATTTACAATTTTAAAGTGCGTTGCATCTAGACCGTCTTAATACGCCACGAATATGCTGCTCGTACGCTGCGCACGCGTTGATCTAGCCGGAGAGCTAGCAACGGAAATAGGTTTGCTATTATATAGATAAATTAAAATTTCTCTAGTTAGTGTGCCATACTATCAATTTTAATAATCCGGGTGCTTGGCAGATGCTTTGAATACTGACTAATTACATAACAAAAACTTAAATATAAATAAGGGGAGGGATATAAGTTAGTGACAAATCAAAACTTTTAACAGAAAATATAGTTGACTCATATTTAACAAGCTTCTGAGGGACAACCGTATAGATAATCAATTAATACTCGTACAAAGTCACCAATATCTCAATCAGACGTAAGAATTTAAATGACTTGGCGTTAGCACGTACGTACCCCTAGGTGCGAGGTTGAGTAGTGTAAAACATTTTCATAATGATGTTAAATACAAATTATTACTTTTGTTAGTAATAATTTTATTATAATAAGTCTTAATAATAAGTTTGATCTCATAAGGCGACAATGTGGGACCCTAAGGAATGTTAAACTAACAAACTTGATCTAAATTAGTAAAGCTGACGAAAAGACTGTTATTTTTTGTAAAATAAGTTATGTTATTGATTCATAATAATATTTGTATTAGATATATGCACTTATAGTGCGGACACTATGTTAAATAATGGAAGTAGAATTCTTATTTCTCTAAACTTATGAATAGCGACAATGTGGTACCCTAGATCACTTTACATACAAAAAATCATGTTAAAAGTCTAAACTTTGAAGTCAATTGTTTGATAGAAAACTACATAACTTTTGTGTTTAATTACACTTGATCGTTAGTTTTGTTCCTAAATTAACGTAAACTATGAGAATTAAAAATTATAATCTTGATTTTGTATATTTTTTATGTAAGTGTTGTTTTTTTTTTGTTTTATTATTTAAAAAAATATGCCTTTAGATACGGTTGTTTCATTATTCTTATTATAAATTATATAAAATATTTTATTTTTGATTCTTGACTCACATTACCTCCTACGTGCATTATTATTGTATTATTTCTATAAAATGTAAAATGTTAGACACAACATATGATTTGTCGAGGAATATAATGTATGTGGAACATTTTAAAACCGCTATCTCCATAACTCCAACCTATAACTAGGTTTTTTAGGCTTTCAAACTTTAAACTCGAATATTTCAAAACAGTACAAAGATATGTTGAAACTTCAAAAAAAATATTAATAATAAAAATACTCAACATAGCGATCTCGTTCTTTTTGCATATGAAGGAGAATGTTTTGAACTATAAGGAGGTACCAATAACTCAATTAGGTACCGACAATATATTACCTTTACCATGACAATGTCACATATTACGCTACGATTATTACGAAGTACAAAATAATTATGCCGCCCAAGAAAATTAAGAGAAAATAAATAATATTTATTTATGTTGACTAACATCTAGATTTTTACAGTAATATCGATATATTTCTGGTCGTTAAAATATTTTGCTATATTACTTTAGTATTTTTGCCAGAAGCGCTGGTGGCCTGGCGATGTTTTTCGGAACTTATGTATGTAGTTACGAAATATCACTTCATATTTACCTGTCGCTTTTCGGCGAAGGAAAACATCGTGAGGAAACCGGACCTAATCCCAACAAGGCTTAGTTTTCCCTCTGCGTTGGAAGGTCAGATGGCAGACGCTTCGTAAAACTAGTGCCTACGCCAATTCCTGGGATTAGGTTGTCGAGCGGTTCTTAGGCTCAATAGAACCGTGGCAAAAAGCCGGGATAAACGCTAGGAGGATGACTTTAGTATTTTTGCCCCGAGTTAGCACTTAGCACACGTATGTTCATAAGAGTCATAAGACGTGATTGTTGGTTGATCTGTGGCCGGACTGTACGGTCAGCTGCAGAGAAAAAGGGCCACGCTGCATACAAATTTTGTATACAGGAGGGGTATTTTTCTCTGCAGCTGACTGTACCTAACATTGGCGTGCAATAATTTAGCTGACAGCCCGACAGTGGGCTGACGGCGGCTTACGGGCCTCGGCCCAGCTTAGCAGACGTCACTTCGTGTTATAATGGATTTACATGGCTATCAGTTAGGTACAAGTACCTCATTGTAAGTATATATTGCAGTAAAACAATCACTTTTGCAGAACACGTATAATTTTTACTTCACACCAAAAAAATATGATTAATAATTCGGTCATAAATTTTACACGGTGTATAAATTGATTATAATTTTCTTCACACAAAAAATATAGAAGCACAATTTAAACAGAATATTTATATGCAAACAATGGTGGATGTCTGCCTTCCGCATAAAATAAAAAAAGGAGTAGGTACAGTCAAGAACAGAACTGGTTGAAAATTTAGCTATAAAGATAAATGAATTGATGAGATGCGAGTGATATGAACGATGATGGCTGATTCACTGGATGAAGGAAACCTAAATTTAAAACCGATTATTTATAACGCCCGTCAGATGAGGCTGTTTTAGAATTTTAAGAATGGTGGAAAATGCGGATCTGAAATATTCAACCAAGGTTGGCAAAACAACAAAAAAAACTATTATGGCACAAAAACACTGGTTACAAAAAGGGAATCGGATTTATAACGTTTAAAAAAAATGTAAATAAAATGATATTCTTGAAAGTCAGGAAATGGTCAAAAGTCAAACTGAATTTAAATAAAGTTCGTGGGCAGGCGCCCCCTTTGCTTTAGGCGGACCGAATTAAACAACTGTGGTGAACACTTTCAGGGAACAAAAAAAAGGACTCAAAAGGATAATTCCTGCTTTTTTTCTTCAAATCTCCAAGTTGATCTGACACTTCCCAATAAACAAAAACCCAATCTTTTGACAATCTGGAATACCTCAAAAATTCATATTCAAAATTAGCGCGAATATTATCTCAATTTTATAACTGCCAGTTGTGTATTACAAAATGTGGACTGATATAAGCGCCATCTAACCATAATGACGTGAATCACAATGTACACTTTTTTATATTTCAACCACGACCTAGCCTTAGACCTTCCTTAGACACGGAAGTGCCAAAGAACGTCGACAGATGTCGTACGATAGATGTAGCGTCATGCTACAATATATAATCAAGACAATTAAATAGGGTACGAATATCTGGGGTAAAAAAATATTTCAATCAAATAGTCCGTCAGAGGTCATCAAAAAATTCGGACAAGTCATAATCCTTTTTTTTTCAATTAACAAAAAATGGCGAAGATGATGCGAATTACGTCATGCCGTGTGAAAAAGTGTAGCATAGGATGACGTTACCCGGCTAATGGCTAATTAACGGGATAAATAATATTACTGGCGAAATAATTATATCTCTTATGACATAAGCCGTGCTAATACAAGAGCCCAACCACGCTAAATCCACCAAAATTTGATAGGTACTGTCTGTTCCAAAAGTGGTTAAGCGGGCGTGTTATTCAAAACGATCTACTCGTACACATGTTCTTCTTGTCTTGACAATAAAGTCGTGTCAAGCTCCTTTTGAACATCTCGCCCGCTTAGCCACTTCTGCTGCTGACTGTACTGTTAAAAGTGACGATGCATGGCGCTCCATACTTTACGTAAAACTAGGTGGGACACTGTTTTTACTTTACACACTTTTATTTAGTTTGACCCCGTAAAAGTGCTTCAAATCTTAGAGTTTCAAGAGTTAGATTTCAAGTATTCAAACACTTCCTGGTGTCTGATTGAGTTAAAATGTAGTATACTTCCTTAATTTAAATGACAATGCTTTCTACTATGTACAGTCAGCAATAAAAGTTTGAACCAAAAAATATATTTTTAGGAGTTAACTTGTTAATATGTTAATAGGATCGAAAGAGCTCGTGATGCCGCTCCTGAGTAGAAATAACATAAAATATCACAATCCAATTATATGTTTTCTTTAAACAAAATTCATAAGAGAGATACTTTTGAGAGCACAATGTTGACACTGGAAAAAGGAATTACAGAAATAAAAATTATGATTTATTGCAAAACCAATTAAAATTTGTCTAAAAATTATCTTACGCAATCATCTACAGTTAAGCCGTTTAAACTGTCTGAATTTTACCTAACTAAATGAAACACCTCTCATAACAAATTGCGATGTTTTTTTAATAATTAACTGCCCTCTTGCGCCGGATCTAAACGCTTTCAATTAGCGACGAGGGGCCATTAAAATTTTCATTCACAACAATTTCAATATTCCCGCCAAATGAATTCGTTCGAGTGGGGTTGCTAAGATGGAATTTAAATAATTAATTACTAAATATATAGTTCAAGTAAGTGCGTAGGTACCTACTGATCTTTATTATTTTACACGCTTTTATTATCTAGTTTCACCTGTCCCATTGTCTGTAACCAAATTATTCAAATTAAATTTGACCCACTTTCCGGTTTACGATTGAGCTGAAATTTTGCACGCATATAAAATATAGAGTGACAATGCAAATTTTATCATGACATGGAGCTGGTCTGATTATGGAGACCGAAGGTGGTTATGAAACCGTGGACAATCTGTGAAAAAAAATGGAAGCTCATTGTGTTTGGGTATGTTAGAATCATCTTGTTGAGCAGTAGATAACTTTTGCAAGAAAAGTACAGTCAGCGTTAAAAACATGCATTAAACTAGTTGACTTATTTATATTGCGGGTTCCAGCATATTAAACACATTAAACTTACATGCAAATGATAGTTATTATTATTAACAAAGGAGATGTGTATGGTGAAATAACCGGACACTATGCTCTTGATACCGTTACCCAATGGGCCGATTATACCCTTCATAAATAATAAACGGCGTTTATACCTGACCATTGCCTACTTAATTTGCAAACCCAAGGTATTCAAAACCTTATAGGCTTTAATAACAAGCTGATTGCCAATACAAAATAATTTATCTGTAAAATTCGTAACCTTACAGGGGAATATTGCAAAATATCAACCTAAATGCTAAAAAAACAATAAATTGCATCCAACATTACGTACATCTAATCTCGGTACATACCTTCCTTAAGCCCTTTTAATTATCTCAATCCGAAAGAAAACGCGAGTTTTCCCGAGGTATACCGAAAGCTTCCGAGGTCTACCGACGGATCCCGAGGTGTGCCGCGGCTCAGCCCGGCTTTGCAACGTAAACATGATGTAAGTGGCAGATTTGCTTAAATTATTCAATGCATTACCTCTAACGCTGGTGTGGCCGAGATTTCCCTTACAAATCCCTTTTTAAGCATGATCAACACAAACAAAAGTTAAATCCAATTCTAGTTTTTAATAACTTTGAGCAAATGTAATTATATGGTTATAAAAATATGTCTACTTGTAAATATTTATAATTAAAAGACTCCTTCATATTTTTAAGCTGTAGGTTATAATTTAACTGAACTCACTATGATACCTCGTAACTATGCAAAACTTGTTATTTTTCTGTTTGAATACGGGCGCGAGAATTTTCTTAGTTATGATCTAAGGGTTGAAGTATCTATTAAATGCTTACCTACTTAATGTTCAGCGTTGCCAGTTTTTATTTGTTAATAATAATATAAAATAAACATGTTTAGTGTATAAGGATTGAGAGGTATATTTTGTTGCAGACGGAGATAAGTTCGAGCGCTCTGACGGACGTCATTCACGCGGTGATCAACGGGACGGACGGTTGCCTCTTTTGTTTTGGACACGCAGGACTAGGTAATTTCACTTTTGAGTATTATTTTCATACTTTCAGTATTTCAAAATCAAGAAGTACAGCTGTGTCCCCATTGCAGAAAAGGTGAAAAACCTTAACTTTTTGTATTTTCTGTTGTACTACATTTTTGACGTTGGTTAGGTAAAGCTACTCTTCTCTCTCTCTCTCTTTCTCTCTCTCTCTCTTTCTCTCTCTCTCTCTTTCTCTCTCTCTCTATTAATGGTCCTAAACGGATCGATTGGAAACTCATAATAAGTACATAATTCGCTTCTTCCCAGTCCTACTTAAACTATGAAACGTGTCAAATAAATAAATTCACCTCACCGATAGTTAACATTTAAAGTTAATCCGCAAACTTGATCAGTACAGTGCCTCCGCACTTAATACGTGGCGGTGATTAAAACAAGATAGGAAATTATTCACTCAGTTTGAGAATCCCCAAAATAAGCGGCGTGTTCTCTAAGCTCGGTTTTAGTGGGATCCTGGCTCCCGGAGAAGTTTCATTTGGCGAGCTTTCATTCAATTTGCATTTAAAACCATAATCCTCGAGGTAGGGGTAAGAAGAGGCTTGTTACTTTACCTCCTTCTGAATTATCGCAGTAATGAAAATATAAGCCTCCTTATTGTTCTTACGGATTATTATCCTGAGCAGGATTACTGGGAATAACTCGCAAAAGCGATTTGCGGAGCATTAAAATCGTGACCTAATTCACTCGATGAAATCTCTGGGCGTTGCACAATTTCCTTTTAACTATACTCGTAGGTACATATTTTTTTTTTTTATACCACGACGGTGGCAAACAAGCATACGGCCCGCCTGATGGTAAGCAGCTACCGTAACCTATGGACGCCTGCAACTCCAAAGGAGTCACATGCGCGTTGCCGACCCTTTACAAAAAGGAGGATTCACTGTGTTGACGACTAAAGGAACAAGAAGGTCCCTCATCGTC
This sequence comes from Pammene aurita, assembly GCA_947086415.1. Lineage (NCBI taxonomy): Eukaryota > Metazoa > Arthropoda > Insecta > Lepidoptera > Tortricidae > Pammene > Pammene aurita. The sequence goes on from OX352290.1 coordinate 17,525,150, forward strand.
AACACACTGGGTCCTCTTTGAGCTCTTTGGCAACCTTACTCACCAGCAGGAACACAACACTATGAGTAGGGTCTAGTGCTATTTGGCTGTGGTTTTCTGTAAGGTGGAGGTACTTCCCCAGTCGGGCTCTGCTCCAGATTTGAGCGATGACATTCGCTGAACGTGTCCTACCACACTTAGCGAGATGCCATTCGCAGTGCCCATACCTCTCTTTTTGGCATAGTTTAAGGACATACCCAGGTCCGGACGTAGTTTAAGGACATACCCCGGGTCCAAAAATATATAGAGAAGGGTATGTATAGAGAAGGACGTAGGTATCCAAATAACTTCAGCTATGTAAATATATTAACTATGTTCTCCCCATAGTTTTTTTTTACTTATATCTACCAATATAATTAATTAATTATGCTTCGGTAAGTATGTTATCTTTATAACTCCGTATCTACATATATCCCTCCTTAATGAAATCACGAAATACTTAAGTACTCAATTTAGTCTTATCACATTCGAGAAATTGCCAAGAACACACTTCAAGTCAGTATCCACTTGCATGTCATAGAATATACGGGATTACGTTTCATTTCAATCTCTTGGTTATACTTGAAGTACAAGTAATATAGTAATGGCGATTTACGGGGAAGCTGCTTTCTCACCTTGTGCGTTTATCAAACTTTCAATTAAGACTCAGAATCTTTCCCATTTCGATGCAAATTCGGAGGCGACGAGACGAGGCGGCGGAACTTCGCGCCGCACTTTATAGTTCACTTGATAAATTGCAAAATAACTTGCGGTCTGCTTTGTCGTCACCAGCTTTAAATACTAAAAGTTTTTCGGAAATGGAAATCTAGGAATTTATTTAATGGAATGATGTGCAACTGGAAAAAATATATCAACATGTTAGTATTTACTTAAGGGCCGTAGCTAAGGTATAATTTATAACTGAGTGGAGTCATTTGACAATTCCTGACATACAAAGCTGTTTGCAAATGTATTAAAGTGCTGTCAAATTACTGTACTCAATTACGAATTCTACCTAAGGCGGATTTTCATGCAATACCTTAATAAAATCCCATGGTTGGCTATGACAATAAAGTACTTATACAGCGCCCTACCTGTAATTACCTAAAATTCAGCTCTGACTACGGCCCTAACTTACTTATCTTACTACACACTTAGATAGAGTAGTTAGATATAACTGTTTGCATATAGGTAGTTTTGATCGTGCGATTGTATTAAGTCTTAAGGTTTTATCCAAAAATGTGTTGTACCTCTTCGTATCTGAATGATTAACCTAAATTCTCCAGGAAAATCGTACACAATGTTGGGGCGACCGGAGTCCGCGGCGTCACTAGGCGCCATCCCTTGTGCCATCGCCTGGCTGTTCCGGGGCATCGCTGAGCAGCGCCACAAGTGCGGGACCAGGTTCTCGATACGAGTGTCTGCCGTCGAGCTCTGCACCAACACCAACCAGATCAGAGATCTGCTTACGCCGTATCAGAATGGTAAGTGCACTGAAACAATGTTGATTGTGAGGATAATAATTATGCTTGAATTTTGCCTTGATAAATATCAGGTGTTGGGATTATTAAAATAAATAATATTAATATATTTCAACCGTCTTAACTCATTTAATATATCAAAACCAACCTATGTTTTAACGCCATACCGCCGTTAGGTAGATGTGACTGACTATCTTCTTCGAATCTTCATTTTGTGGAAACAGAGTCGACTCACGAGTACCTAAATAGGAGTAACAAATAGCTTTCGCCTAAAAATCGTAATGTAAAACGTTTTAGGTGTACAACCCTGCTTATTTCCTAATATTCTTATAACAGACACGGAACAATCACCCGGCGTCTACCTTCGAGACGACCCCCTCTTCGGGACGCACCTCCAGAACCAGTCAGAGTTGCGCGTGCACAGCGCGGAGAAGGCAGCCTTCTACCTCGATGCTGCGCTAGCCACGCGAGGGGCGAGGGAAGACGGCAAGGACAGCCATCTCCTGTACACGCTACATGTGTACCAGTACAGTGTTGGTGGAAAAGGAGCGGGTAGGTTGTCCGAAAAGTAATGTTTTACCAAAATAATTGATGCATGATCTTTCTACGATTGATGATGTTAGGATATTAAAATTGGGACCCACCTCATTTGGATTCAAATACAATGACGTTAATGTATAATATTATTCATGATTAAAATAGAAAATAATTTATAAATAGTTTTTTATCTTTTCTTGTATTTTGTTAATTAATTGAAGTTAAATAAAACTTGATTTCACAAAAATCACTGAGTACAGATCGAAGTTCAAACTGATTAAATGAGTAAACTAATGAAGTTTCTTGTTCACAGTCGCCGGAGGACGGAGTCGCCTGCATTTAATTGACTTAGGAAACTCAGAACGAGGAAAAGCTAGCGGTGGAATCCCGCTTTCTGGTCTAGGAAATATATTACTCGCAATATTCAATGGACAAAGGCATCTACCGTACAGAGATCATAATCTCACGCACGTACTTAAGGAATGTCTCGGATCGCTCACTTGTCATACTGCTATGATAGTCCACGTATCTCCAACTGTACAAAACTACTCTGATACTCTGACTACCTTACAACTAGCTTCGCGGATACACAGGCTCAGAAGAAGAAAAATTAAATACTCAGCTAATAATAACGCAGGATCTGGAGGCAGTTCTGGAGAAGATGCATCAAAACCCAGTAGTAGTGAACCAGATCCTTCAAGCAGTGACTTGTCCGCAGACACTGTCATATACGTGGGGCCACTAGATGACGCAACTGATGGAGAACATCCGCCAGTGTATATACCACACATGAACTCGGGCGATAACAGAGGTGTAATAAGTAAAGCGCTGAGAGGGTCAGCGTTAGAACATAGACACAAATCATCATTATCTAAAGTGATTGAAGAAAAAAGTCCTGTCCATAAATTATACTCTTCTCCTAAATCTTCTCCTATGAAGACTGCCCTACAAGCCTCAAGTCATACTCCAAAATCTTCGCCAGTCCATTCTGCTTCTTCCAAATTAACGCCTGTTAAAAAAGCGTGTTCCAAACACACAGATGATGTTAAAAGTACTAGCGATGAACAATGGATAGATGGACCTCGAATATCTAAATCAAAATTAGTAGAAGTAAGACATATTATAAAGGAAACACAAGAAAAACAGCGTGAAACTTGGATCGATGGACCAATGCAGGAAACAAAATTGCCTTTACAATTTGAATCGGTTCCAATTCAACCAAACCAACTACCACTTCAAATTGGCATACTCGGTTCTCATGGTAGCGAAAATATAGGATACGGTTATATGGATAGTCATAAAAAGAACATGATTAGAAAATGGGTTGAAAATCAAACATCACAAATCCATAAATCTCGGCACAATTCTCCCAGTCATAAAACTCAGCCCAGTCATAAAAATCCAACACAGAAGGCTCCAGAGGAAGCTGAAGCAATACACAAAATGGAACCATTGAAAGATTCTGCTAGACGCATTCACGTTGAAGAATCTACAGTAAGAACAGGCCTGAAAGCTGCTTCAAAGGGCAATGCAATAGAAGAGGAGAGCATAGGTCCACCAATCAGTGATACTCAAACTCCTAAAAATTCTTATAATAAAATTCCTCCAAAGAATGATATCGATGAAGATGATGATAGTGAGGAATTAGCAGAAATTCCTCCTGCGCTGCCTATAATGCAACCTAGTAGTCTAAGTAGTAGGGAGGTATCTATGGAGAGCTTAGATAGTAAATATAAGGAACGAATGAGAATGGACAATGAATTAATGTCTAACCATAGCAGAGATATTGATGTTCATGGTTTAAGTAGGCTCGCAGAAGATGATGACGAAATCCTGGAAATTATAGAGATAGAGGAACTATTAGAACCAGTTCCGATGCAAGATAGTTGCTTACAGGTTACCGAGGAAGACATCGCCCTCTGTATGGGTTATACTGATAATCATCTCTTAGATGCAGACCAAGAAGATGCGGAAGATCATCCACTGAGGATTCTTAGTCAAGAAAACTTAACCGTAGCATCAACATTTACAGATACATTATCATTGTATAGTGAAGTCGAACGACAAATTAGAAACGAAGCATATCTTAGGCAAACTCTTGGCTTTTATACAGAAAACTTCTGTTACGAATATGCCTTAGGTGGTGATGTAAACCCTCATGAAAGTTTACCATCATCTCGTTCAAGAATAGATGACATGCTGGGGTTAGCTGAATTGTATGGTTCTCGCAAAATGTTGGACAACGATGACCTGCCCAACACAAGAATTGCTCCACAATTCCAGTCTTTGTCTCTTTGTAATGTCAGAGACACAGAAGAATTCCACGGTGATGGTTCAGTTTACAGTGAACCTGCATATAGACCCAGTGATAAAATATGTGATAGTTGCAAGAGAACAATGTCTCGTCCAGGTAGTGCGGTTGGAGAGTGTGGAGCTTTTCAAGATTTAGAATGTGCACAGAATGACACCTACGGCCCATTCGAGAGATACAGGGGAAACGACATAACAGACGCCAGAATAGCATCATTGAGGCACCCGGATGGAGCGTCAGATCCAAATTTACGAGAAGAAAAGCGAATACCAGGTAGTGGTGCGCCGTCAAATAATTTTCGAGAATTGAAGTCTAATCTGCACCTCGAAGTTATACCTCCTGTAGTCACCACTGAGCCTCGTTCGGAGAAGAATGAAAAGGGAGAAAAAAGTATTGCAAGAATTGTTGGTAGTTCTAAGCCGGATGGTTACGATAGCGGTCACGAGTCTACGCCCAGAACTGGGAAACACAGCCCCGCAGCTACCTCGAGGCGAGCTGAGTCTGGCTACGACTCTGTTCCGAGAGATTCAGATGCATCGTCTTTAGACTCATATCCGACACGAAGAGCAGCAGTGGCCCGAGCACACGCCAAGAAACACACGACGGCCAAATATAAGCAACATAGTGACCGTTCCTTCTGTTCGTGGCTCAGGAACCCCTTCGCTTGCAAATATGCAGATACAGACCCTGAAATTAGTGATTTTTAATGTGATGATTAAATGGATCGATCAAACGAATAGAGTAAATTTCTAAATAGCGTGTACTTACCCTTAACGTTACCGAATTTAATCTGGAGACTGCTTTTGTACTCTAGATATACTCGTTTTTATATAGTTAAGGCTTTTGCACGAATCCAATGAGGTTACCGTTGTATTTTTCTAAACGTTGCTTCTTATGTGCTCAGTTATTAGTAATTGACATTATAACACTGTAAATACAGGCGTAAATAATAAAAATAATTCCACTTTGAATAATTCTTGATAAAATTGTTATACTTACTTCAGCTCATTTTTGTACTTTTATACTGTCCGAACTTATCACTTGACGTGTAACTAATTTATTCGAGAATTGTTAAAATGTAGCTTTTGTACTACTCAATTGTAAAATTGAAGCAAGATCAAAAGTCTTCCTCAGTCTTCCTCCTAGACAATCATATCGAGAGTCTTCATGACTTGTTCGCTCTACCTTCAAGTGCACTAACCTCATAATAAAAGCTACTTTTGATCCTTTATTTGTTCGGTTTTTATTAAAAACCGAATACTATCATTATTTATAATTTTATATAAACAGTTTACTAAACTTTTTGTTGTTCCAATCAGGACACTGATAGAAGGCACGGCAGAAATAATATTCTAGTACTAAGACTGTTGTCATTTGCCATGTTTTGTATAGCTTTAATATATTTTGATAATGTAATTATTAACGTTCACTGTCGGCATGTCCGTGTGTAAATAAGACTTGATTACACTTAATTCTAATTGTGGTTTTATCAAATGTTGGTGAACTTAGTTATCGCTTATATCGTCAATGTTTTGTTATGGTACGATTAATATTACAAATATTTATCCTAAATTTTACTATGCGTTCGTATTAGTTCACAATAAATTGTTCAATTTCAACTGAAATTTGCGCTTTTTTTAAGTCCCTTAAAATCTTAACAAATCTAAACAAGATTTACACTTTTGTCAAGCTACTAAATAAGTAATAGCCAACCAGCAGGTCTCCAATAATCTGTTAATGCAATAAGTACCTTCCGCAGACCTATGAATAAATAACATGAAACTCAGAACTTCCCATCACCCCAGGGGATGAATTTCAAAATCTTTTGGGGCACAAACTTTTTCCCCAAAAGTGGAACAAGTTTCCCCCGCCGTAAGGGGGCGCTATTATCTTTCATTTCGCCAGTAATTTAACATTCTCTGTGCGCTCCGACAAAATCATGCTATCAAATAAGACGTTTACCCTCTTTTAGGGGTGACAACTTTTTTTTTAAATCTCCCAATAATTTGTTAAAGTGGCAGCTGCTTAGCCCATAACGCTTATCGGGTGCTAAAAAGATTTCCCTTTTTATGTTTTAGAAGGTAATCTTTGGGAAATTGGAAAGGGAAGAGAATTATTACTCAGAAAGGCAATTTGTGGGCAACGATAATTTATGTAAATTTTCTAGAGAAAATGTTTTTCTTGCATGTAAGTATAGACTTACTCTACACACAAAGGCTATCGCTATTTACGTAAGGCTTTTCCCTGTATAAAAACAGCCGATCTCTTACATGGTTACAATACGAGTACGTCGTCATTTACTTACGGATTCAGATTTCAGAGAATTCCAGGGATACGAGAATGCGATATTAGAATTAGTATATTGGAAACCTATCGATTCGTGCATTCCGTGTATGCTTTACAAGCAGCTTATGAGCAACGATGCGCCCAATTAAGATTGAATTATATTTTAAGCCATCTAATTCTCTTAAGAGAAATAGAAAAAACTACTACTACATGACCTTCTTATTTACGCATGGCAAAGTAACGTTTCATTTAATTACAAGTCTGTGCACCAACTGACGATTTCGAAATTAAGTCCTTGTTCGCTGCCTAATGATAATGCACCCTCGTTCTAAGCTTTAAAGTTTCTTTTGCTATACTTAACTATAATGTTAGTTAACGTGTAGTAACAAGAGCTGTTCACGCAGATGTAGGTGAAGCCGCAGGCTCACCGCGAGGGGACTGCATGATATATGAAGGTCAGGCTGAGAGATCACAAGCTAAGAGGACAGAGATTACTGAGGTTATTTACTATTTATCTTTCCGTTTTCTTAGATAAATTACCTACGGCAAACAAACCTTGGTATTTATATGATCCAGTAACTTTATACAATAATCGTCTGCGTCAAATCCGGTAGATCTGATTTTTTTGCAGACTTGTTTGTGATGTTGGCCTAATAAATAATCCAAGTTTGTGACCTCGAGCGCCGAACGCAACTTAGTCAAAAAACAAGTAATCCGATTTTTTTCAGATTTTAGCGATTATAACCCTTACAGACTAGACTTTTTGACAGTACCTTAGGACTAAATTTGCTACAATATAAGACTACAATTGTCTCTATAGACCCAATAATTTCCAAGATAAAGCTTTTCAAAATAGAACCGTTTTTCCCACAAGAGAAGGAGAAAAAAAAATTGTGGGAAAAATGATTCTATTTTGAAAAGCTTTATCTCGGAAACTATTGTCTACAAAGACAATTCTAGTCTCATATTATAGCAACTTTAGTCATCTTTAAAAATGTCTTAAGAAGGTACTATCAAAAACCAGTCATTTAGGGTCATAATCGCCAAAGTATGAAAAAAAAGATTTTTCGATTTTTGACAAAGTCACATTCGGCGCTCGAGGTTACAAACTTGCATTATTCATTGGGCCAACATCATAAACAAGTCTGCAAAAAATCAGATCTACCGGATTTGACGCAGTACCCTGTACTTTCAGGCGACAAGGTGGATTAATACTTAACACCCGTCAGTTTTGAAAAAAACTAGATCCCAATTATTTATTTTAGGATGCTAAGAAAATATCCATTATTTTTATAGTTATACGTATGCCAATATTAAAACTAACTAGCAGTGTCTAACGCCCGATTATTTCTCGAGAATCCCATCATGACCTGTTTGCAATGGGACCAACTGTGAAGGCTCTTTCAAACAAAAAAAACCCGGCCAAGTGCGAGTCGGACTTGCGCACCGAGGGTTCCGTACAAACCTGTAGGTATATAGGGGTAGTAACCTTAAAATTATTAAAAATATTTTTATTATATGATGTTACTAAAAATGTACGATTTTCGCAATTTTTCCTTTATCTGTGCTATATATTTCAGCTTGATACCGCCACGCGTTCCTGAGAAAAAGGGTCTTGACAGACGGACGGACAAAAAAGTGATCTTATAAGGGTTCCGTTTTTTCCTTTCGAGGTACGGAACCCTAAAAAGAATTTTCCAAATCGGTCCAGCCGTCTTCTAATAATCGGTGAACATACCTAAAAAAATTGCAATAATAATCCGACGAATTAAGAACCTCATCCTTCGAAATCTTGAAGTCGGTTGAAAACGTTATACATGCCTTCTTCATTAGTCTGGTTAAAGCTGCAGTTTTAATTAAAGGTCACCATATATTTTCACTTTTAAACATCATCGGCTTATCACTTGCCACAACATATTATAACACCCACCAAACAGGCGGATAAAATAATACCACTAACAAACCGAGCACCACCGGGACCCGACGCACTACGTGACGAGCACGCCAAGCCACCAGACGCGACATATCGAATACCGATACTGACTAATGTCGTTCCAAAATGTACCTTATCACCGAGCAATAAAGCATTTTACTCTATAATTTGCAACAATTATGGAAACTAGTAAACGGTAAGCGATTGTGAAACTTATAGTCAGATAAAATAAAGTTCACTTACAGATGTACAGAAAAGAGGATCTGCAGACTGAAACAATAGCACGCGCAGAACACAGAAAGGTACAAAGAAATAATAACAAGGTAATATTTCATGGCTTTCTGTCTTACGGCTAGGCGAAAATTGAAGGATTAAAGTGACACCAGTGAGAAAGTCAGAGCCAGCTCTTGTAAATTATTTTTAGGGTTCCGTAGTCAACTAGGAACCCTTATAGTTTCGCCATGTCTGCCCGTCCGTCCGTCCGTCCGTCCGCGGATAATCTCAGTGACCGTTAGCACTAGAAAGCTGAAATTTGGTACTAATATGTATATCAATCACGGCGACAAAGTGGTAAAATAAAAAGTGGAATTTTTTTTTTATTAGGGTACCTCCCCTATACGTAAAGTGGGGAGTGATTTTTTTTTTTCATTTCAACCCTAACGTGTGATATATTATTAGATAGGTATTTAAAAATGAATAGGTGTTTCCTAAAATCATTTTTCGATAATGTAAATATTTTCGGAAATAATCGCTCCAGAAGTAAAAAAATATGCGTCCCCCCCCCTCTAACTTTTGAACCATAAGTTTTAAAAATATGAAAAAAATCTCAAAAGTAGAACTTTATAAAAACTTTCTAGGAAAATTATTTTGAACTTGATAGGATGAATAGTTTTTGAAAAAGAAATACAAAATAATTTCTGAACTAAGTTTGTAATTTAACCGTATAAGCAGGTGTTTATTGTACCTGTAATTTCTACAAAATTACAATGAAATGACGTGCTTTCAAATAAAGTAAAAACGGTGAAAATCGGTTCATGCAATAAAGAATTATCCCATAAAAATCATCTTCCATACTTTATGCTCGCGCGCAATAGTTTACTTTATTTGCCGATAGATGTCGCTGTACGTGGAACTCTCATATCATATCCTACATGGCGGTGTTATTAACTCTTAAGTGGGGACACTTACTGTGACGGACGGAAAACTACGGAACCCTACAGTGAGCGTGGCCCGACACGCTCTTGGCCGGTTTTCATTTGTCTTTTCGGTCTCCGAAACTTAACAACTTAGGTGATATACTCGGAAATGCCGAGATATAGTAGATATTAATAGGTTCCTCTACCATAGACATACAAAATAGGAAGACGTGGTCCTACGCAGATAGAACTGTGATTCCATAATGAGCCGCGGTCTCGTGCACACACACTCACTTTTGACGTTTGAATCACCTATCACCAATGACCGGTCGACCACGAGTTGTATATGTGTGCGTGTCGCGCGTAAACACGTGGAAATCGGGTTATTATGGAAGCACAGTTTTGTCTTCACTATGGTTTTCACGGCACCGCGTCTCCTATGGTTCCTACCTTCTTAGAAAATAGAACTTTATGTTCTTACACAATAAAACTGCTGGTTTAGTTAGGGTGACGAAAATCACAACCCGAAATTATGTTGGCTCCAGTATAAACTAAACTTTTGAGTATTTATACTGAGTATGAAGGCCGCAAAAATATCTGATACGCTCTTATTTGTAGGACCATAAGAGCGTATCAAATATTTTTGCGGCCAGCGTGTGCCAGGAATATAAGTACTATTTCCGGGGACTGTAGAACAGACATTTTTTGTATTTCCGCCTATGTACGAAACAGGAATTTAGATATAACATTTTACAAATGTAGATATAAATAAGCTTGTTTTAGAAGCTACTTAACCACAGAAGATACCTACCTAAATCATTGTTGTTTAAAGCTTGCACGAGAAAGGGATAAGTTCTATGTTTTTGTAATGTTGGAGCGAACGTTGTAATTTCTTGCAAAAACAAAACATTGCCAAGCCGTAAAATAAACTAACCTTGTAATACAAAACACATTAGGCACTGTAGAGGAGTGGGCCAAGTTGTACTGTTCGAGTTTTGTTCTTTAAAAAGGCCATCCGGGAAACATTACGGCGACGTCGCACGTGGCACGAATACTCAAGGGTGGTCGCGATAGAGTTGCACTACTTGTTGTATTTGATCTGGTTTCATTTAAAACTGGAAAACTGGAAATTTTATGAGTAGGGGTTTCTACTAAGCTGAGGATTAAACTTCTAAATTTTATAGACTAATTTGCTATGAATAAAATAATTTCTAAGTATTCTTTAAAACTTCAGTTCTTCTTCTAAGTATTCTTTAAAACTTCAAGGTCAGTTGTCATTCAAATTTTTCTACAATTTCATCTCCATTTAAGACATAAACAACCAACAATTCAATCAAATATATGATACACATTAATAGGTTACATTACTTGGTTATAGTTGGAATAAAAATATAATAGAATAGAAGAAACTTTATTCAGAAACACTTAACTACTATTTAATCATAGTTTTAAGCATATATTATTTTAAGAGAAACACTGTCAGCATATTATTGTTAAGCGTCACTGAAATGGTTTCCACTCAGCTTAATGCCAAAGGTACCTTTTCAGGACCACAACGCTGGTCTTACGTGGAAACCTTAAGACAAGAATAAGACATACAATCTAAGGTTCAATTCGTATGAAATGTAAACTAAGTACTTAATTGAGAATGCAGTTCGTTCATCGTGATCTAGTATCGACGATGACATTATATGGCCCTAGTTGATACTGATATTGGCATTTTCTATCAATATGAACCTACCTACCTACATATACATTATGCACCTAGACAAGAAGCACCTACGTAGGTTGTCTTATTATTTAGGGTAGCTAACACCAAAATTAACAGTACAGCTTTTATTAGCAATAATTATTTATTTAAACTTTATTGCACAGTAAAAATAAGTACGAGTACAAATGTCGAATTTAATGCCTCAAGGCATTCTCTACCAGTCAACCAGCATTTGTACCCAATAAATAAAGTAATTATATTTATGCATTTATTTATGTCCAAAGAACATAGACTAACCTTACCTATTAGTCCAATCTAATATTTTAGCTGTCCGAAGATTAATTCCTTAGCCTTTTCTCGGACTAGGCCATGCTCGGTTTATTTTACTGCCCCTCTCTAGTTTCTATTGTAATACGAACGCGCCGCGTCGGTATAAATTGGCTGGTTAGGCTTTATGGACGGGAATTTAGATCTTGAAATAGGTAAGTTTCATTTATTTGGATATCATGTGACAAAAGGTTGCAAGGACCGAAATAGAGACAACAAACAAAGCAAAGTAAGTACAGTCATCTGCAATTATATCTTGCATAGGAAACAAAGGTAGCAAAAATATTTAGTGAGACCAGGGGCCTATTTCTCGCATGGTATAAGACTTATTATGAGATAATAGTGTGTTGTCATGGAAACCCATATAATCTGACAGCTACTTTACTAATATTATTAGTCTAATATCCACCGAGAAACGGGCCATGGGTTCAGTACAAATAAAAGAGATTTTTGCGCGTTACATTATTTATTTGCTTGTTAACTGAACCAAAACCCACCTGTTGCTTAAAATAGTAGGTATTACGAGTTACCTTCATATCAGAAATCAGAAACTTGGATTAAATAAAAGCTGGATTTTTCTTTTGCATTACATTTTTTTTTTTTTTATACCACGACGGTGGCAAACAAGCATACGGCCCGCCTGATGGTAAGCAGCTACCGTAACCCATGGACGCCTGCAACTCCAAAGGCGTCACATGCGCGTTGCCGACCCTTTACAAAAAGGAGGACTCACTGTGTTGGCGACTAAAGGAACAAGAAGGTCCCTCATCGTCAACACACTGGGTCCTCTTTGAGCATTTGCTTACTGTACCTGAACGAGTTTATTTTTCAAAATTACACCCGGGATTCACTTCATTCTAGGTCGTTCCCTCATGTCTGAGGATCGTGGTCAGCATCAGGGTTGCATCTGGAGCGGATGATCTGCCTCCACCGGTTTCTGTCCAGCGCGTCTCTTACGACCGTGTAGAATTTCATTCTCCTAATGAGATTGTTACCTTCATACCTAACACACCTTTTTGCTTCAAATTAGGTAAAAATAAGCAAATCAAATCAACGTAACACTGCACCATTCATTATTATCATCTCATCGATGTATCACAGCAAATTGTAAATTTTTGAGGTACCTACCTTAACATAATGTTATCGAAAACATTTTGTTAGCAGTCGATCGCTCGTTTTACAACACAAAAATATTCGAACGCGCGGCACTGATTCACATTGAAATTATATTGAATTTTCGTTTGCAAATAAGGCTGTTAGTTGTCGCTTTAAAAGCTGGATGGGGCCGCAAGGTGCGACGTGCGACATATTTCGTCAAATCCGCGCTCGTCAACTTCGCGCGTCGGCCGCAAATCGAATTTCTTAGGCCTGAGCCGAATCAATCTGCATTATCCGCTCAACAAATGGACCAAGTAATAGGAAATAAGTATTTCTTACTAGGGTTATGCATACTTTTGATGTAACTGACGGAATAACATAAAACAATGTTTGAATTAAAAATTGAATTGATTAGACGTATCTAAATAACTTTAAATCATCCGTAGACTTTTTGATGATGGATGGATACCTGCAAAACGGTATTCACAACGTATTATAGTGCATTTATAATAATCTAACATATTTCTGGAATCTTTACTAGAGTTTCCCGTTTTTGCCTCTAAATTAGCACGACAAAAAAATACTAGATCATAATACTTAACATTGTATTTTAGACAGTTAATCCAAAATAATACTGTCTAGTTATTACATTGCCCTTTAAAAAAACATGTAAATACCTACCTACTCCTCTGACAATTAGTAATCTTGTAGGTACTTACATAGATATCTATTTAGGTACCTACAGATACAAATTAAACTCTTGTGACTTAAGCCACTCGGCAAGTGTCGAAAGGCGACAGGAGCCGCGATTTCTCAGGATTTAGCTCGCACTCAAACTGTAAGCGGGCGCACTTGGCCTCAGGCTTGGAGGGCCCGCTCGATTCCAGAGGTTACAAGTTTTCTGGAAACAAGACGCGCTGACAAATAGCGGAGAACGTTTTATGGTTTCACTGTTAGCCTTAATCAACATGAATATGTCGTTTACGACATATCAACATACGTTTCACTAAAAGGAAGGTATGTTACTCTGAAATCCACAAATGCGGCGCTTTAAAATATAAATTGTGTTTATAGTCACATCAAATCATCAGAAAAGTTACAATATTTAAAGCCAGAATAGGCCTTCGGAGCGGAAAAAACTGAGAACGATTGAAAAAAGTAATCATCTACGTTTATGACCCATCTCGACCTTGCGTCGTAGAAGACCATTATTTTTCTTCGCATCAACCTCAACGGTGTACAAAATGTAAGTATTTTCCGATGAGCGGCGAGCGTGGGCGACGCAATCTGTACGGATCAGCGACTCGCGCATAATGCCGCACGCGCGTCGTTGATAAGAATTAACCTGCTACGCTACTACGAGTACGCGCTCTCGAACGAACGCCTACTCGATTTTAGATATCACCTCTGAAATTACCCAAAGACGCGATTTCGTCGTTCGCCGCTAATGAGAGTTTCCGTGATCGAGATTTTCACTAGATGGCAGCACCATGGCGAGAGGTCTAGTCTAGTCTAGTCATAATCAACCAATCAACCAATCCACCAATGTTTTAACATATTTTTTTGATTGGTGTATTTTGACAGCTGCTGTCAAAAAGACTTCTCGCAACGGTGCTGCCATCTAGTGAAAATCTCGATCGCGGAAACCCCACGGATCAGAAGATTTAACTTCATGGGAAACCCTCATTAAGTGACGACGCTAAGTAAATAGTGGCCCAATATGACAATAATTTATACTAAGGGGTATCTAGGTGGTGGTCTGGTGGTCCGACCTCACTCTCCCCTGTGCCTTATTTAGAATAAATGTATACTATATTTATTGTTATTTGTATCGTTTCCTATAGATTAGTTTTTTAGGGTTCCGTAGTCAACTAGGAACCCTTATAGTTCCGCCATGTCTGTCCGTCCGTCCGTCCGTCCGCGGATAATCTCAGTGACCGTTAGCACCAGAAAGCTGAAATTTGGTACTAAGATGTATATCAATCACGCCGACAAAGTGGTAAAATAAAAAGTGGAAAAAATGTTTTATTAGGGTATGTACCTCCCCTATACTACATAAAGTGGGGAGTGATTTTTTTTTCATTTCAACCCTAACGTGTGATATATTGTTGGATAGGTATTTCAAAATGAATAGGGGTTTACTAAAATCATTTTTTGATAATGTAAATATTTTCGGAAATAATCGCTCCAGAAGTAAAAAAATGTGCCCCCCCCCCTCTAACTATTGAACCATAAGCTTTAAAAATATGAAAAAAATCTCAAAAGTAGAACTTTATAAAAACTTTCTAGGAAAATTATATTGAACTTGATAGTTGAATAGTTTTTGAAAAAAAATTACAGAATAATTTCTGAACTAAGTTTGTAATTTAACCGTTTTTTGTACCTGTAATTTCTACAAAATCACAATGAAATGACGTGCTTTCAAAAACTCTTAAGTGGGGACACTTACTGTGACGGACGGAAAACTACGGAACCCTACACTGAGCGTCGCCCGACACGCTCTTGGCCGGTTTTTTACGTATGTTTTTCGCAAAACAGTACGCATGTCCGCTTTTCTGTCTGTCAGTCTCTTGGTAACACGAATATTTTATATATAAATAGGTATAGAAGATGTATCCGTGGTAACGCACACAGAAGCCGCACTTTGTTAGTATTAGCAGCACTTTTATTGTTATCCCTACTTTATTAGGATATTAGGAGGAGTATTTTATTATTATAATCGGCATATTCGCTATTACTTGCAATTGGCGATAATGTCAGCTAATAGCTCATAAGATAGGATTACTGTGTAAATCTTATTATGATTGGAACTATTGAATATTATAGCAACATGTATTATCTATTACGATTTGGAAGCAAACCGCTTTGAAATAAATAGTAATTATTTGTATGCATTTTTTAGAAGCGCTGGTGGCTTTGTTGTAAGACGTCAGACTTTCAATCCGGAAGTCTCGGGTTCAAACCATGGCTCGTACTACTTAGTTTTTCGGAACTTATGTAAGACATTATTTGATATTTACCAGTCGCTTTTTAGTGAAGGAAGACATTGTCGCCTAGTTTCCTCTCTGGGTTAGAAGGTCAGATGGCAGTAGCTTTCGTAAAAACTAGTGCCTACGCCAATTCCTGGGATTAGGTTACAGAGCGGAACCCGGGTTTAATAGGGCCGTGGCAAAAAGCCGGGACAAACGCTAGGAGGATGATGTATGCATTTAAGATAGCGAAATGTTGTAAACCGAAATCTAATCCCGTAAAAAGGTATATAATTTTGAGAGGAAACCTCTCTTGTTAGTTTAACATTGCTGTTCTATCACTCTTAATAGATCCGAGCCTTTGGCAGCTGTTTATCGGTGGAGGTCAGGCCATCAAACCCTTACAGTGAGAAAAATTTATAACAAAGTACGTAAAAAAGACAGATACCGCGAAACACAAGATACGTAAAGTAGTATTTTTAATTTAAGACCATACTTTGCCATACTTTGTGAACTTTGTATGGTAAAAGCTGTCAGATTCAGATAACTGTCTTGAATTAAAACAATAATTTTATGCTATCCTCATAGTTAGTATTTAATTTAAGGCTCGAACGAGACAGCGCTCTGCGTGTGTATAGCACTGTCACGCTTACACACCGTCGCCGCATCTGGTTGCGGCGTCAGTGTGATAATCGCCGTAAGAATTAGAACTAAGTACAACAGGAATTTTACTGAGCATTATATACCGAAAGCTCGATTGATTTGTGTAATATTTATTAGAGTTTGTCCGGAAAGAGAAGTGTCATGGACCTCATGGTTTATATGAGAACTCATACATTCTACGACACTTCTCTTTCCGGACCGACTCTATCCCATTTATCAGCACCTTAAAGCATTTTTGCAATACACTCGTAGACTAATGTATTGTATCCATTATTCGAGTGCAGCAACGTTTGTCGAGGGACTGCGGCACTGGTCACGGCTATCGATTGCTTAAAATATATGTAGGCTCAGAACGCACTATGTTACACGGTCCATTTAGAGAAATATACACTGTGCTCGCGAGAAAACCGCATAATTTTAACAGCGTTATCCCGACCTTATTTAGAGACTAAAATGTCAAATAAACTTTTCTGAAATTGAGTTATAACCAATAAAAAAAAATATTTTTTGATTATAACTCAGGACTGATCGCTTTCTTAACGGCAATTTTACCACTATGGAACTCATTATAGGCATCCCTGTTGACAGACATCAAAGTGACAGGAAACACTTTGCTTTAACTTTGATTTTACGAAAAAAGAAGTAGTTTTATTTGTTTTTAGGCATAGTTCTGTCATTAACATTTATTTTTAATTTAAGAATACGTTCAGAAAACAAGAAAAAAAAACAAAAAAAAAAGTTTTTTTGGCAGAATTGTCCAAAAGTCATGATATTTTTTACTTCTTTTGGCCTCAGGAGTACGCTGTTAAAATTATGCGGTTTCCTCTCGAGCACCTTGTATATCAGTCACAATGTAACTAAAGCGACGCGGCTCTTCAGTAAATGACGTCTCAAATTTCATAGTTTTTCAAATCCAGATTTAAAGGTACAGTCGCCATGGTACATATCGGAGCGGCCAAGGTGGCCATAAATATCTGAACAACGCCTCTATTATCAAGGCGAAGTGCATGTTCAGATATTTTGAGTACCCTGGCGGCTTCTATATATTTGCTGACTGGACTTTATTAATAGGTATGTAGATCCAATCTAAAATGTTAAGACTAAAACATGCTGAAATCTAAATGTGATTTAGATTATACTCGTAGATTGTTCATTAACGATTCCTACATTATATATTTACGTCTGTAGTCCATACAGCATATTTCTTCGCATAATATGCGATTAAGATAAAACTCGATCAATAATATATAACTTATTTATTATAACTTAGCTTGCCAAGTAAATGAGAAGCACATTATATGTTTCATAATAGCCTAGGATACACGTACAGATCTATCTGCCATCCGGCGGATGTGACTGGGCAGATCCATTAATGAATGCCGGGAATTGGGCTCGAGTTTGTCTGCGGATAGATCTGAATGGCGCCACACATTGACGGACTAGCTATTGTTAACAAGCGGTAAGCGCAAAATATGCTCACTTCCAACAGAAATGAAAAAAAAAAACAAATCAATACTATCACTCATCAGTTCTGTATACTAAAACCTACGCAATCCACATAAAAGGTTTATTCCCGTTTAAAACCAGGGTTCAATTCAAGTAAATTACAGGAGACTGGTTAAAACAGTCGACTTGGGCGTGCATAAAATTTACGGGTGGTATTCGGATAGACCTCGTTATTTCGGCGAAGCTCATCATTCCACTTTTATTACCCCTCCCTTATTGTCCCCAATAAAAAGTCTAGAAGATAGCCTATAAAATTTAATGTAGGCATTTTTGCTGTAAAAAAGATTACCGTAATACAACGCTGTAATCAGTTCAGAGATATTTTAATAAATATTTATGAGGATGTTAAAAACAAAGCAGATTATGCTACGTAGGTCTCACGCTTACCAGCCACACGTTTTGCCAGCTGTACCGAGGTGCGTAGCCAACGTGCCAATCGTTATTCTATCACTCTTCGATATTAGTGCGAAAGTGACACATGCGTTTCGTTTGGTACGGAGCGTAAACGATTGGCACGTTGGCTGCTTTGGCAGTACGGACAAGTATTTGCACCTCAGCAGGACCACCAGCACCGGCAGCATGTCTTTCGCATTCAGCGCCAAAAAATGTAATATCGTAATTCAGAAGGCTTGTATAACTTTCAATATAATAAATAAGGTAACTATACTTACTAGGTGCGCGACACGCTCTGTCTAATAGTTGACACCCAGCGAATCACTTGTTTAAAGATGCCATGTACTGAGACAGTGACGAGAACTCGCAAATTTTCCTTATCTGTTAAAACAAAGATCCTGATGAAAAAATTACGTTAACTTGAAGTTTAAACGAAATGCTACTTTTAACAACATTTGGACTGTAATACCGATACAATTATTGATACCGGCATAAAAGCCTAAAAGGTATAATTTACGAGTATGTATACCTAAGTATATAAAATTGTATACTATACTATATTACCTATAAATTCATCAGGTTTTATTAGGAAACGTAACGAATAGGTAGGTATATTATCTAAATGGGTATACGAGTATATAGTAAAAAGTTCACGTTTTTCGCTTCTTAATACATCCCACACCTATTACAAAAGTCACTTATTTATCGCTGAAACGCTACAACGTAGCCGAATCTGAAATGGGAAACGGAAACCTATATAATAGTATCGTAAATAAGGACAATTTAAATAAAATATACGCTTGGAGATCGGAGCAAGGTTGTAGTTGAGAATACGCACTGAGCAGCGATAAAATTTATCGTCACTCGCGCGACATCTGGTGCCACCCTCTGTAACTACGACTTAAAGGATAAGCGATCGCGGTTTCGAAATAAATACATACTTACTTAAATATGTGAACAGTAAGACCGAGATGAAAGAGACACTTAAAAGTGAAGTATATGATGCATTTTTAATAGATAAAGAAAACGGTTGACTCAGATGTCCAGCCAATAAAAATAGTTACATGAGTACAAAAGGCTACTTTCGTTGGCTAAATGACCATAGTAATTACCTGCTTTTGATCATTAACTTTTTTTAAATGTATAGGTAAGTATATAGAATACTTACATGCTTACGCTATACCTAGTTGGTTACTAAGTACTGTTACCAGGTTTCTGACTGATAAAAGATAAAATAAAGTTATAAATAAGAAATATAACTAAGCTATTAAAAAAATATAAGTATTATTTAATAGTTCAGTTATATATATAATTTTAATTATATAATATGGTATAATAATATACAAATCAGATGGGAAATTTATTGCAAGTCCTTGTAAAGCTCAACATTGCCTGACTGACTGCAAACAAGCGGTAAATTTATGAAAATGATATTACGGAAGTGCATCAAATATATGTTGCACCTTTGTTTAGAAGGTTCGATTGCTTGTTTGTATGAAATCTGTATATGCGAGCTAATTTCGTGACCCCCATTTAGTTTTCTTGGGAGTTTATGCTACAGATATTTCCATTGAAAACATTGAATATTTTTAAGTTTTCCACCAACGGGCATAGGATTTAGACTGCTATGCAACAAGCAGACTTTCAAGTTGTAGTCTAATATTTTATCGGACTGACCCACGACCGCGTACTATATATATATATATATATATATATATATCAAATTGAAGCTAACTAATATAGCTACCGAATTGTGCAAGACTGATACGTCTTAAACAAGGAGCGTAATATTGTCTTCGGTTGCCGCGATAGTTATTCATGAAATAAAACAATTAAAAACGGATACCACGAACGCTGTAAAGTGTTTGAAACGTCGGGATGTAATTTAAACTCAATACACGCGATAAAATCCGTTTTTAATTGTTTTATTTCAAGGAGCGTAATTTTGACGTTTTTTACGCCTTTTGCCGAGTGTTATAACTATGTTTCTTAATTCTTATAAACATGATTACAATATATAACACTTCCTCACTATTACAATACATAAATTATAAGTACATATATTATAATAACGTCTATCGGTAGGTTAAAGTTTCAGCTACATTTGCAGTGTATTGCGGGCATTGCATCGTTATGACCTTATGACATTGCATTCTGTCACCCGCTGCAGCTTGGATCTTGTACCGCCATTGGAAAGACGAGCGCAAGCTGTTTCTGGGTACCTACTCAATATTCAGAAGAATAAAACCTTCACAATTTCATTGTGTACATGGAAGTTTACTTATCTATGCAAAGAATTACCTACCGTTCAAGGGGACGCAGAAAGATACTTTTTTGGAAGTATCACTACTCTACACGCTCAGCGCATGCACCCAAGGGAGAGGAGAAACATTGAAATATAATTGCAAGATTTTGTATTTGCTTTGTAAATTATTAATGAGTATATAGTACCTATACGTACATATCTATAGGTGCAATACTGACGTAAACTGTTCTGTGATTGTTCTGACAGGGTTGTAACCATCTCATATTGTGCGGTAGGTTTACCACGATTTATATAATTTGCATTTGACTGTAAGGGCAGCTAACATAAACGCCACATATATACACAGCATCCACACTATCTCTGGACCTATGGTAACTGTGCCAAAGTAACTGCTCTAGGAATTACTTTGTCACAGAAAGTTAGAACTTTATTATTCCAATTTAACTCAGCTTAAGTATCGCAGTATCTGTTTAAAGAAAAACCCAGTAGATTTTATTAATTATAAAAACGAAAAGTTCTCGCTTGAAAGTCAAATTCAAATTAACAGACTCCTGCTGCGTACTGCGAAGATAAGACAACATTCGAATATACTTTTGCATATTAATTGAAAACTGTGCAAAAAAGAAAATGAAATGAAATACACGGGATTTTTATGCAAAATTTCCGCCCAAAGTGCAAAGCAATAACGTAAATGGGTAAAATATGCAGTGGTTTTGGTAAAGCAATGCATATACATAGGTACATACTTGGGTATATTAATACCTATTATCATTCTTATGGGTAGGTACCGGTTAAATTCACGTAAATCGTTAGTTTTACTTTACTTAGTTAACTTTATCTTCTGGGCTGTGTAAATCTCACTTCGTATTTCGTAGATGAACACGTCATAAACATGTCTCGTCATTATTTTGATGCCCGCTCGAGTTTCCGACTCCCTCCAACACATGAAAACAAATTAGCTAGTACATGCTGGCGCCAAGGGTTCTCCCAACAGGGCAACCCGAAATGGCTCAGCATTTTACCTAAAAAAAAGTAAAACGTCAAGCCGTTATGGTCCATCTAGATTCAAACATTTCGCCCCCGGCAGTTAAAATTAAAGCTAATTAACTTTTTAACTTTCCCCTTCGCCAGAGTGCAATTAATACGAAACAAAAGTCAACTTTACGTGGCCCTAAGGAGTTGACTATGCTCTCTTTAAAATTAAATGTAGGTTTGTTGTTAGACACAGTTTTGAAATTTGTGTCACAGCTGAACTTATCTCTTTATTATACGCACAACCAGCTGAGCCTCGTCCTACGAAAAGAGTAGGTGGGTAATTGCCACTCTAAATACATATTATGTGACATAAAAGCTACATGTTATACATGTCTAAGCAGGCAATGAAAATGAAAAATAAATAAATTGGTCACAAACATTGTGTTTACAAATTGAGAAAGGGTTGGGACCTCCTAGTAAGTATGGGAATATTTGTGTCAGGAGACCCCGCTCTTCCAGCAACAAGTTAAGGCTAAATATATAACCAATAAAGAATCTAATATATAACCAATAAATACTTACTTATTTCTACTAACTATATCTACTATTTAGCATTCGATAATATTAATAACTCTGTTTGCTCATAGTTTAGAGTATTTACCCATTCCCGGACTACTGTTTTTATTTCTACTCCATTTAAAAGAGTGCAAAGGATGTATTGACAGTGCGGCATCAATCACATTATACAAGTGGGCAGCTTGTGAAGCAAACTGACGTTTAGCAAATACCGAGTTAGAGTTAGGAATGGGAGCAGGTTTAGGTTTTCTCCTACGTCGTGTAGTCGTGTTTAACGGTTTGAGATTCAAAGATTTACAAGTACAGTATTTAATATGAACAGTTTTCGCATGGTGAGAAGAGTTGACGATTGGTACAGCTCAGTTGTAGGGAATCGATAGGGTTTCGAATACATGACCTTTATTAAACACCTTTGTCCTTTTTCTACATCTATAAATTTTGTTTTACTTGACCCTCCCCATATGGTAATGCAGTATGTCATAATAGATTCCGCCAACGCAGTATATATTTACTTGTTTTAATAAATCTTTAGAAGCTATGTACTTTAATTTCTTAAAAATCCAGGTAAGCTTTCTTATTCTACCATTCACATATTCAACATGCTTGTACCAGGAGAGACGTTGATCTAGAATAACACCAAGGTACTTAATAGATTGAACTTTTTCTATTCTAGTGCATTGACAAAGTTGGGTGTTTTCTAGGTTACATCCATGGACTTTTAGTAGTAGGGCTTTTGGTGGTTGGGTGCTGTTGTACTTAGTAAAGCACATGTATTTTGTTTTGGAAAACCTACCTACTTTTATACATTTAAAATATTAACATATTGCGTTTTAAATGAAATGTAACCTCAGCCACTAACAAGAGCACTATTAATTGTCTCTGTAAAACATAAACTATAAATCGGGATATACACGGTGCTAGTGAGGATTGCGAGAAATTTTAACAGTGTATTCCTGATCATAATTGGAGACTAAAATGTCGTATAAACTTTTTTAGAATTCGCCTAGTTTCAGAGTTACTACCAATTAAATAAAAAAATATTTTTTATTGTGACTCAGTGCAAAACGCTTTTTTGATGGCGATTTCACCCTTTATGGGGTCTAGTCTAGACATTCTTATTGACAGATATCAAAGTGCCAAAGAATACTTTACGTAAACTATTTTTTACGAAAAAAAATGTACTAATTTATTTTAATCGGCAGTTTTACCTATAACATTTATGTTTTCACGTTAAAAAGCATTTAAAAAATCGAAAAAAAAAACAAAAAAAAAATATTTTTTTGGCGAAATTGACCTAAATTCATATAACATTTATTACTCCTTATGACCTCAGGAATTCGTGGTTAAAATCTCTCGCAATGCTCACGAGCACCGTGTATAATTATAAACTTACTCAAGCATATTGAAAACTTATCACTTACTTTACTTATAACTATGTAGAAAGTTTCATACAAGATGTTTTCATTTTTCACCTATTGTCATTGCCATTGTCATTGTCATTGTGTAGTCTAATCTGCAGCTATTCCACTGTACACCCTTTTAAACACTTAAAGCAAAATCAAGCCCTTCAATTGCACGTAAAATCTCGGTAGGTAAATGATAGCATCTGCTACTGAGCCGAATTATACTCGTATTGTAATAGACTTGAAATCCGTGGTTGGCCCCCTATATCCTTTAAAATTACTTACGAACGTGACTAGAAACCCAACCGTCAGTTATAGCTTAATGGTTTTTCTTGGACTGCAATGTTTTGGAAATATTGGATTGGGACGCAATACGTTGCGACAGAGAAACTTACCCAATATTATGGCGTGATAAGGAAAACAGAAATGGGGTTTCCTTAAGAAGATTTAGCTCAAAATCGTAGATGGTACAGGATTCAAAAAATCCCTGTAGGGTATCTAAAATTTCCTACTTTTTTTTATAAAGTGTTTAATGAGTTTGGGACAAAAACATCCATTACCTACTCAGGAAACAAATATTTAAGTAAAGACAAAAATTTATGGGATTGGAGCCCAGGACTGGGATACTCCAGATTAATTAACTCATTGGCATAATATTATGATTATTAGCAATGTTCAGTATTTTCTCGTGAAAAGTAGACGTAAATATCGGCCTCTGTAATATGGATACTGATCACTGAACAGCAACAATTATATGTTCCTAATCCAAATGCACCCAAAAGAGCCGTCAATAGGCATCATCAGTCAGCGGCACTAGGGTTAACCGCGGCATTGGCACAGCTCGCCGGGTAATGGCCTATTGCGGGCCGTTACAGCGATCGACGACAATTCTCCGCAGACGCACCTTAAGTCTAGTTAAGTCAGTGATAAACTGTTGATATCCGGGTGCGTTCAACTGTTAAGACGTACAGTTACCATCAAAAATACTGCACTATACTAAGTACCCCAAGGCATAAGCAGGCGTTTTACACGTATGCTATACACCGTGGGCCCCCTTATAACTAGAAAGATTTTAACAGTGTATTTCATATTTAGATAATAAAATGTCCTATAAACTGTTCTAGAATACGCCTAGTTTCAGAGTTAATACCAATTTTTAAAAAATGTACTTTTTATTATAACTCAGCACAAAACGCCTTTCTGATGGCGTTGTTGTCACTATTGGGCATAGTTTACACATCCTTATTCAGATATCAAAGTGACAAGGAAAACTATGCAGAAACAAAATTTTTCCAAAAAAAATTTACCTATCTTGAAAAAAAAAATGTTTTGGCGAAATTGACCTATAGTCACATAATATTTTTTCATTATTTTGGTTTCAGAAATTCGTGGTTAAGATCTGTCGGGTTACACGTGCGTAGTGTATAATACGTGATGGGGCGGAAACATCTGCTGAGCATGTTCATTGACCCTTCACAATGAACTTGAGTTCAGATATATTAAATATTTTCTAACTCAAGGCGACTGTACTTTCGTGTGTCGTTGTACGTTGAACATCACGTACCCGTTCGTAGAGCTCTTTAAATTACATCACAGCAATATATAGGTTGGTACGCACGCGTCTACTTATATGCGTTTTGGTATGCTGGTCTCCTATTATCCTGGTATCCTCTTTCCTTTCCTTTACATGAAATAAGGTTCTACTTCTAGTAGAAAATACATTTTATATACGATGCTCGTAGCAAATGGCGTTGAATAAACTAACTTACAGAGAAACATTATCTATTACCATTATGTATACCTAGATATTTCTTTTACATACACAAGATGTAACAAAAATACTGGTGATCCGTTTAATCGGTATCTTATTCTAATTATGAAAAACTAAGAAAACAACATTTTTACGCAAAAATAATTGGTTTTTCACCTCAGCAGCAGGAACGAGGGTTCTTTGATACCTAAAAACAGTGAGCAAAACTCAATTTTGCTGCGAGCGTGAGACAAAATGACCTTGTTGACCTTGAAATTACAATGTCAATCCGCGCGCGAGGTCTAATACAAATTCGAAATACTCGGAAGCTATTCGTGTTGTCTTTTTCACGTCATTAGTAAATAGTAAACAGTAAACAGTCATTAGTAAACAGAAATATTTTAAACGTCATTCAATCAAATTTTATTTAATTTTAATTCGTATTCTGAACTTTCGATTCGACCCCTGAAACAGAGTCAGAACGAAACGTTCCGAAATGCGCAGCAGTACTAATTTGTAAATATAATTTAAACAAATTTTAATTTTGAAATGTTTAATACATACCATACCATACAACACCTAAAATAATTTACGTTCTTTATTTCAAGATCAAATAAGTATAAACGGAAAAATTACTAGATTATCATATGAAAAATATTATTACTTACAACAATCTTTCGTATTGTGATCAAACAGTAGTTACGGAACGCAGATAAAAAAAGTTGACAAAAGAAAAATGGCGGTATAGATATTTTAAAAATATTTAATTTATTTTGATTATTTTTTGTGTTATTAACTTATAATTGAGGTTTTTGAACTCAAATGTAAGAATATTATAGTAAATACAAGTGAAAAAAGTGACAAAGAAGTATTAAGCATCACCCAGGTTGTATTTTTCCATGTCTTCTCACAGCTGAGGTGAAAAATAGTATGTTCAACATGAGAATAAAGTTATTTACATCTTGTGCTTTTGAGTCCCTCTCTGCGCTCAAGATTCTAAATTAGCACTCGAAGTAAATATGAACTTTCTTCTCTTGTTGTACAAATATCTATTGTATGGAGGGTCGGCTGGGATGACGTGTCCCAAAAAAATATTTTTTTTGCGTCCATAAAATGTTTCTCCTACTTTTTCTTAGTTGCAATACGATACCAATTATGCCCTTAAACAGATCAACAGTGTTACATCCTGTATACGCTTTATTTAACAAGCTAGATTAGGAGTAAGTAAAGAAAATAAACATTCACAACACAATAACCAAGGACCTATCTAGTGCCAAATTTTAAATTTTTTTAAATACTTAAACAATACATTAAAAACAAAATCTATCTCCAACACAGCAAATATTGAAGTTGTATTGGAGTTGCATCGGCAATAATTTTTAAGCTAATTAATTCTGATTTTTCTGATTCAGAGGTTTAGGCGTTGTAACGTATGCGGAATGAAATCTGGACAACATTCAATTTCTTATAAAATAAATATAACATAGTTATTTTTATAATCTTTCATGGTTTTTAATAATGTATTTAAACACATCAAATGCCAGAGTAAGTTTACTCCAATGCGAGGTTTCAAACGAAAGTTGTGGTACTTTATGTCCATCGCTGTCGACAACAACAATGTACAGATGTTTTAAGATCTAAATTTATCTTCCATCGGATAACTTTTTTAGGGGACTTCGTATACTTGACATTTTTCACATTCTTGACCGTAAGATTTTGGTGTTCTCAAAATAATAGTTACCTTGCCACGAATTTCTATTTTAAACAACATAATATTAGTCCTTTAAAAAACACCTGTTTTTACATTTTTGGACCAAACGACGTGGCCGTATTTTCGGTTATTTTTTTTAATTTTTGGAGACAATGGGCGTAACTTTTCTTAATTGTTAACTGATACCTATGTCTTCAAGATATTTTAAAACAGTTTTACTGCCACATTTGAATGCCTTCCTGAGTTACCCAAGTAACACATCAAAGCAGTATAACGGCCGTCTTACAGCATATCTGTATGCTTTTAGCATTTTGAGTTCGTTTTATAGTAGCATTATCGTTTATAGTGCTGATATAGGTCTTAAATGGGCACAAATTACCCAGCTTGAGATCCTATACAGGTCATTTAATAGCATTGCAGGCGCATTATGTCTGCGCTATTAGCATTATCGTTGTCATGGAAAGTGCCAATCGCCTCAAAGAAGCATTAGTACGCTCTATTAAGTTGCCGACTGCATTAAAGAAGCCTTAATACGGCCAAAAAACTTACTAATCGCAGTAAAGAAGCATAAGTACTCTCGATTAACTTGCCAATCGCAATACAAACGCATTATACTAGCATAAGAGTGTAGTAAAATAAACCTTACGTCAATGCAAAAACGTCTCTAATACCGAAGGAACAAATGTTATAATACAATGAACGTTGTGATTTAACTACTTTGTCTCGCAATATAAAATTGACGAAGACTGTACAAAAAACTGAATGAGTGACACGTCATATTTGTTTGCATCCTAAGAAAATTTATAAAAGTTTTTGACACTTTTACGTTATTATATCCTTCAAATATTACTGCGCAATGTAGTTTACTGTAAATGTGTATATAAGTTTCATTGAAAATTTTCACGCGCCTTTGATTTATTGTGGTTTTGCTATAAAATATTATAAAAAGATATGCGTCAAATAAACAAAACAATTGTGTAATCCTCGTATAGAACGAGTTTTGCATTATTAACATAATAGTGTTGGTTGAGCAGTCTTAAATTAAGTAATTTCTTTATTATATAGGTATTTTCCTTGTATAAATAGGTCCGCATGATTTTATTTTTAGGTTATTAATTATTTACAAAATGGCGTTGGTCTATATAGACGGAGAGCTAGCCCCGTCCACGTCGGATATGACAATAATGAGAGCAACCAAACCCCTCTAGTCAGTTTGGTATATTATGCTTATTTCTAGATCTGGACATCTGGCAGCTTTAAAGTAGTGGAGGTCAAAGAATGCAAACCATTTCAAGAAAATAAATCCTAGAGATCTGGGTTTGATGCAATATTATGAGAAACTATACAAATACTATACAATATTAAGAGAAATTATACAGAAGTTTATGTTGGGAGAAAGTAGTGCCAAACGATGTATAATAAAATATAGTTCATAGTTTTCGCCTACGGTTTTTGTTTCCGTAATAATCATACATCGGAGTTTTCGGTGCGGGAACGATTTGAGAAAGAGTAGAGATAAACAGATAGGTTGAGAGTTAGTTTGAGAAAATATCATATTATGCTTAATGAATAACTACCTCTCTGTGAATAGCTTACACACTATGATACGAGCTTTTTTTCTTAGAGGCATGTTTGTATTGACTATTATATACTTAGTATTTTAAATATGCAATTGCATATCCGAAATTTATTAACTAGATCTACCTAAGACAAAGACACGGTATAATAAGTGTCAAATATTAATCTTGACGTCCGATATTTATGAACTATTTGATTAACTGAAGAGGTTGACAATGATCAGTCATTACATGAATTAATAAAAAAATACTTGAAAAAATCATAGGTTTATGTATCTACAATATATATACATAATAGACAGCTATTACATATAAATTGTATATACTTATGATTTTTTCGATCAATTATTCATTAGGTAGAAACGTGCTAGAGTACATTCTGTTTTTTAAGTTAATGCCTACTCTTTGTTGGTGAAAACCCCGATGTATGGTAATAATACACAATATCTATTGGTCTAACGTTTTTTTTTATCGATTTTTGACCAGTTTTGAGTCGATATTCCAACATATTCACTATAGATAGAATTATAAGGCAAACGACTATCGGTTTTTGAATCTTTTATCTCCATTCTGTAGAGCCGGATCTTGAAATAAATGAGCCGTTATTTTTTTATGATATTTTTAAAATATGGTCTAAAAAAAACACTTTTATCGATATTCGAATGGTGTAAAGAATCTTACATATACGTAATCTACATATTAGGGTTCCTCTTTGATGTCTCTAAAAACTGTAGAGAGATTTTAATTTTTTTTACTAATTAAAACAAAATTTATGACCATAAAACCACTTTTTTAGCCTAAACCGGTTCGACTTTGATGTCAAATATCTCGTGGACAATGAATATTGAAGTAAATATAGGATACTATATTGTTTAAGGCCGTTATTAATAATTAGAAAACTAAGGGAATCAGATCCAAGGTCGTTGGCGCCAGGGAGCCCCTTAAAATATAGGCCCTGTCCTTTATAACTGAGACAACTTAGGCAATTTTTACCTAGTTTAGTATTACTATTTTCCAATTAAAACATTTTGCTAGTCTGTCACTGTGACCTCCACCCATTAAAAGCTGCCAGATGCCAGGATCTAGCAATAAGAATAGTATAGCAATCTAACCAGACGGGTTTTGTTGCTCTCATTATTGTGTCATATCTGACGTGGCTAGCTCTTAGTCCAATAGCAGCTCAGTGACCCTTAAAAAATGCCTTATTTATGCCTACAGCATTACACGTGAATAATTATGCGATTAAACAACATTAAGCATTTATTTATGCTATTGTAGAACCTAAGGCACTAAAACCGCTAAAAGCTGTATAGGGGCTGTTCATAAATTACGTCATCAATTTTTGATAGTAAAGCTGCCAAATAAAGTGACGTCATTAAAAAAAAATGCGTTTTAAGCTTAATTGTAAAATAAAAAAACTATTTAGTAGATAATATTTTATAGCATTAAAAGTTTATAGAAACACGACTTTCATTCCTTTTTTTACACATTGATGATGTGATCTTCGGAATGACCGCCCCCGCCCCCCCCTCCTAGGTTATGCTACCATCATCCGATGTCCAGACCCCCCCCCCCCCATTTGAAATGACGTAATTTATGAACAGCCCCTTATAGTGAATTACTTGGCTTTATAATGGTTTATATTATTGCTATTATACTGCTTTAGGAACGTATTACCTACTTATAAATGCTATTGTACACCCTAAGGCATTAAAAATAGCTGAAAGCTGTATAGCGAATTTACGTGGCATTATAATGGCTAATATTCATGCTCTTAAACAGCATTAAGCATTTATTTATGCTATTGTAGAACCTAAGGCACTAAACCAAACCGAAGCATTAGTGTAGCAAACCAAAACGCAACTGTACAGCATTCAGCTTTACAGTTGCATGTTGTTCGCTGCACTAAAACTAATGGCTAAACAAAAGCATTTACATATGCCATTATACAACCGTTATACAGCGTAAAGCATCATAAAATGCTATTGTAGAACCTAAAGCACTAAAAACAGCTGAAAGCTGTATACCGGATTTACGTGGCATTATAATGGCTAATATTCATGCTCTTAAACTGTATTAAGCATTTATTTATGCTATTGTAGAACCTAAGGCACTAAACCACACCGAAGCATTAGTGTAGCAAATCAAAACGCAACTGTACAGCATTCAGCTGTACAGTTGCATTTTGGTTCGCTGTACTAAAGCTAAAGGCTTTAAAAAAGCATTTATACATGCCATTATACAACGTTTATACAGCTTAAAGCATTATATAATGCTATTATAGAACCTAAAGCACTTAAGTGCTTTTAAACAGTCGAAAGCTGTACAGTTGCGTTGTGGTTTGCTGCACTAAAGCTAAAGGCTTTACAAAAGCATTTAGATATGCCATTATATAACCGTTATACAGCTCAAAGCATCATATAATGCGACAAGTTGCTTGGTGAACGTATATAAGAGTTTATACGGTCCTTAAGTTCGAAATAAGTTAACTATTCATATGTTATAATGCTTCCTGTGTTACTTGGGTATCTATAAGATTTTGTGACTCAGCGGGCTATCGTTTTCTTTAATCGATCTCTCTCAGCAAACTGGCTAATGCTGGAATATTTCCCTGAACCAGGCTTTCTTGTGGCGATTTTAGTAAAGAAAAAGGACACAAATATATTATAAATAGCTCTTTAGCTCTATCCCATTTCCACAAAATTTTCTACGGTCTTCGCTTTCAGCCATAGGGAATTAATACTGTAGAAATTACATACTGTTTCGCGACGCTGTTCTCCTCGATTAACCATAATTTTAAGATAAAGAATCCAATGCCCATTAAAAGTACGGGATTAATTAACAGATGTATAAGCTTTCAATTGGCATTTATATAAAATTTTAGCTTATTTCTTTACTTACTTTTTACTTTTTCAAAACTTTGTCCAGATTTCATTCCGCATACGTTAGTTAATGCATTGGAGTTGTATTGAAGTTGGATCGTGTCTAAACGTATTTTAAAGTTAGAATACGGGCCCTACTGACTTACTTATTAGTCGTTAAAGGCGCAGCGCACACTGCGCATCGCTGCGTATGCTTGCTGGAATAATGGCCTGTTACATTGCGGGCCGATACTGTGATGTCATTCCGAACCTTTACGGAGCAGGAGCGGGTCGAAGTCTAACCAACCAGCCAAATAAGGTAGTTCCACTTATTTGGCTTGTGGAGGTTCTCATAGCTCAGTTTGCTATGCTCCAGATTTAAGCTAGATAACATTCACTGAACTGTACCCTACCACATAAAGCGAGATGACATTCGCGGTGCCCATACCTCTCTTTTGGACGTAGAGTTTAAAGACGTAACCGGGTAGTTCTCAGACGAGTAGTCCTACTAGTTTATGAAACCCTGTGAAATTACAAGCAGGTTTGTATGTTTGTTCCTTCTTCGTGCAAAAACTTATAAACGGATGTCGAACTGAGGCCAGTTTCTTATACGAGTTAGGAAACAATTTTAAAGTTTTATTTCCTCGCTCTTTTTTATTCATTTTTAATAAAGTGTATAAAAAAGAGTATTTATCATTATCACATTTCTTATTCGTAACTACATTGAAATATACAAGGGAATTTCGTCGATTTAAGTCCAGTTTGCGGCTGCCTGCCACTCCAAAGGTTTCCAGATCGCGTAGAACGGTTGCAGATGCACCTCGCCAAGCCAACCAGAACCCTCAGCCTACGACGTGCGATATTTCCCGGCCACAGACACGCCATCTCGCTGTAATTCGCCGTAAGAGGAATCTGGCTGCATTTTGCATGTAGCGATGCAAAATGTTGAAGCACTTCCGTCGGGCGTCGACGCATTACCAAGTGATTTACATGTAACATGTTGCTTCTGCGGCTTTTCTCGTGCGAAGGAACAACTGGAAATTAAAAAAAGTTAACACAGATTCAGAACACAGGATTTGTTTAAGAATACGTAAAAACCCTATTAGAAACGGGGTATTTACCACGTATAAATATTTGTTTTCTGGAATTCACCCGTCTCCCGGCAGATACAGATACGAGTACACCCCACGAACTTGATATTTCTTGGAGTCCACGGACACATAAAACTGTCAGGTTCTCGTATACTACCTACTTCAAATTATCATATGTAAGTATAACAAATAGCTCTGATATACAGTTACGTTAAATATTGATTATTAAATTAGTTGTCACAAGATCATCTTACTTACTAACATTCAGAACTAAACTCACTTTGAACTGTTGAGCCACCACAAAACGAGTTCGTGACATATGTACATGTGTGTACATACACACTATACAAAACTTTGTTACAAAATTAGTAAACACGCTTCACATGAATATAAATCGATGGCCGGAGGCGTGCGATTCGTTATGTCGCACCATAATGGCCAATGTCGAGCACTTTAGATAATGTGAATACACCCCTTTCGGGCATCTGCCGAATCACTCGATAATTATAGTGTGTACGGTTTAACGCATGTTTAACTTATTTACAATCATTTTCCAATGAGGATCGGTATGTTTTTTTTTCTTTTTTTTTGGAGCTACAACAGCATACATATTAAACATTATACATTGTAGTAAATACAGGAAGCCAATTCATTGCGGTTCAATATTTTTTATCCTTTACTGAGTAACTAATCATTAGCAAACCTTATTAAATTATTACATACAGTAATAAAGGACTTCTGCGTTATAACTTGTCTTTCAGTTTACAGTATTGATTTATATCGATTCACCACTAGAGCTTATGAATCTCCACAACTATTAGTTCTTCAGTAATCTTGTACTGTAAAAATAATAGTTCCTAACTGTTAATTGTATCATTTGCTATACAGTATTATTGATTTTTTCTGTAAACATCTTCAAACATTTAGATGACGATAATTATGTAAGTACAGTGATGAAATTCTAAACCTACAGATATATCGTTGGAGTAAACCGTTCACTTGACACTCACGAGATCCTCTCTTATCCCATTAAAAAAGAAATAAATCCCCGTCTCGAGTACACAAAATCGATATACGCAAATCAGTGATAACAGGCGGGTCTCAGGAAACTTTTTACCGTTTATTTCCGTTCCCCCCTCTATCCCATCCCGCCTTATCGCCTGCGATCTACAAATCCAATTTCCTAAAATAGGGATCGATCCGACAAATCATTTGGCGAACTCTATTATGGAATACAGGAGATATATGCTGATGACTTGCTTAGTGGGATCCTTAGTGGACAATTGGACATTACATTTGATATTGCACATTGGTGTATTTTAAAAGACACAATAAAGTATAATAAAAGCGAAGCCAAAGCTGAGAGGGGTTAAGTAATGTCCAGAGCAATATAATCTGATAATGATTAAGGAAGTAAGAGCCTAAGCTAGCTATCTTCAAAATCGTAGTGTATAAAACTAAAAAATATTTAATATCCGTGTTATGTTTATAGGTCAGTCAATTCAAACCAAAATAGAGGTAATGTGATGTCGTATTGTGCAGTGAAGTTGATAAATCTCAATGTAACAAAATGAGGAGCCCTTGAGTGGGTTTATATCTTTAAAGAAGGTTCGGAGGTGCCCCTTGTCAAATGGGAAAGAAAAGAGGCTACCTCGAAACTAGTGTGACCAGTATGATTAAGCATAAGAGACTTTCTCAAGTAACGTGAAATGAACCAATAAACATAAACCCACAAAACTAATTATGATCCTAAAACAGATTTGCAAAAATAGATTGAGATATATAATTTATCGAACTGCACGGTTAGGTGTTAAAAAAAGTAATTATTTAAACCTGACTTACAATAGGTAGTAAGTGGCTATATATAATTTCAGGCGTAGATCTAGTTCGAATAACATGATTAGAATAAAATTCGCAACGATACATACCTATCGAAAAAACTACGCAACATGCTACAAAGAAACGCATTAAGCGTAATATTTTATTAAACTCTGTGTATCGATATTGTAACAATATAGAAAATAGCTTTCTGTCATTCTTATGACTTTGAGTACCTACCATGGTTTCCAAAAGTGATGGCCACCCTGTAAAAGTTGTTGCCAGCAATGCCAGCCTGCGTCCTATCCGCGATCTCCTATCTCCCTCGATGTCACAAGCCGCCGAGCTCTTACGGCGCCCTAATTTGTATTCGACTTGTATGACAAGTAGCGAAAACCTGAGTAAAAGGTTCTCAATGCCCGCTACGTTACTACGGCGGCGTGGCGTATCCTAATAGATGTCTCCTCGAGTTTACATACGTACTTGCTAACTGTATTTCTTGCTGCAGATATTTGTTCTCGAAATATAAGCGTTTGTTTATTCAAGTTCAATCCATAAAGAACGTTAGAAAACAAGGTTCAGAGAGAATAAAATGTAGCTACTTAAATACATAACATATTTATTTTTATACTCAGTTGTGTGCCTCGACATCTCATATGTGTATATTTGTAGTTTTGTTATGTTGCGAGGACAATCTAAATACGCGTGGCACGAGCTGGCAGCTGTGCCGACCCCTTGCCTTATATTTTATCTACATTAACCTTTTCCTTTTTCTGTTTTATTGGCTGCGTGTGCAAGTTGGATCTGTGTTTCCATTTTCTGGCTTATTTTTGAGTTAGTGGGTACTTTTTCAAAAACCCGTTCCCTATACTCTCACTGTCCTAATATTGTTCGTAGATCTACTCGCAAATTTGAATAAAAGTCAAAATCTTTCATTTGACAGCTTAAGTTCGAAATAAGTGGAATGCATATCCATAACAATAGTGTAAAGTAGCTACCAAATTGAATTAAAATTAAATGTTTGCAGACCTTTATTTAATTTTGCGACTTAGGGTCAAGCAAACGTTCGGTTTTCGTATCTGGTTGCCGGATACGGTTACCGAATCAGGTCACCAGAAGGCGCATGTCTCATACTAAATATCATTGCGGTCAAAGCCCCGCGCACGCACGGTTCTACGTGTACAGTTTCAAAAACTAACGCCAGGTCAGAATACATCAACCGGACGTATGCGGATCTCAACCGGTCGGCGAACCGAATCAGGCAACCCGATCGAGTACCGGACGTTTGCTTAGAACCTGACTTTGAAAACACTTGGAAGTATCTAGTCCATAGACTAATAACCCAAGACGCCGCATAGCCGGGCGAACCCCGCTGCCACGCATACAGTCGCTTCACTCGACGGTGTGAGAGAGAAAGTTGTCTTTCCTTTCAGTCCTGTATGTAACATCGCTTGCTTGCGGCATTAAAACGCATTATTGTTGCATTTAATTGTGACGCAGAAACACTATAACATCTGGTCTGCAAAATTTTGGCATTTAATTTCACTGGTAAACCGTTTTTTATCTTAATTACCTATTAAAATTTGTCCGGAAAGAGAAGTGTCGTAGTTTATAAGGACGCTCATACATTCTACGACACTTGTCTTTCCGGACAGACTCTAAATATAATTGTAATTATTGGATGTGACAGTAAACAAGTGTGTTACCATGGCAGCCATTAATGTCTCTCTCTTATGCACCACGGAACAATCGCGCGTTCCCTGTCTAGCATTGCCTGCAATCGCTCGGTTCCCTTCCCGCACCCCTCGGTTTTGGCAGCTTTGGTTTGAGAGAAATAACGCGCTAAGCGGAGTATAGAGATATTTAGTATATGATCTAGTCATAGTCATTGTGTGTATCGTATGTTCTACTTAAATTTTTTTTTAATTTACACCGAGCACAAAGATAATTTTAGAGAAACTTATTCGGACATTAAAAATCACCCTATAGAGCAACCCCTGAGTATCCCAACCGATTCGAATTTATTTAAGCCACAAAGCGGTTTTGCACCCCCTCTAAATAAAACAAAAAGTAAGAAGTATCTCTAAACTAGGCTCTTAGAGCACGTAACGTCCGCTGAAAGCCCGAAGTTAGGGCAATCGCACACGTGACGCAAGTGCGATGTATCGGGTGAACGATGTGCGATAAACACATAACAAACGGCTACGCAGTAGCGGAATCTTTGTCTTCATTTTTTTTATTGAGACCAACTCGTCTGGCAGAGCGTCCATAAAACCTCAATTCCAACGAGCTTGCCTAAATTTTCAGCCAGTTAAGTACTGTTACTACTAATTAAGATAAGGAAATTCAACTCAGCTTCGACCTCCCTATAAATGTAGTCAATTGACTCACAGGCAATGAGACTTACAGCATTGATTTATTATGTATTTTATCAGATATGACACCTAGAACAAATTTTGTGCGCCATATTAGGTGGTTGACAGCTGTGACTAAATCAATAGACTTGTAGTGATTTTGACTACAACTTTTGGGACAAATAATTTCATAAGGACATCTCCTGTTACTCGATGACTTAGAGGCATTTTGTTTTGTCACATTAGATATAATTCTACATTCTATGTATACGAGTATGTCCAAGTGAAAATTATAACATGTTTATAATAAAACCTAGACTCGCTTACTGTTCTCGACGTGTACTGCAATAAGTCTCCATTCACATTACGGCGGTTATCCCGGACGAGTGCATTATGTGGTCGTGGAAATCTCCCGCCAAGCGGTTGTCTACAGTACACATATATACTCGATCTACTCGGCGTAATTATGTGCTGAGTGCGACAAATCAAGTAGTTTGGACACTGAGCCTACTGCTATAATTAAGTAAGTATACGTAGTAAGAATTTTTAAGGTTGCCGAAAGTTACTAAAGAACTCTTCCTAAAATTCGAACATTTTGAAAAATTCTAATGATATATACGTTATCAAAATCTCAAGATTAAATAAGATTTTCTAAGGCCAGATTTGGTTACCAATTATTAGATTAGTAACTTGAGAAAATTTGTTTTCCCCCAGTACCATTATGAGCTTGTTAAATAAGACAAATATATCATCCATGAGTACGGCCACTGTTAGTTTGATAAAAAACATAAAACACTAATACAATTTAAAATAATGGTGAATCACAAAATACATACTGTCTAGAACATATCATACATACATTCACAACAGTGAGTTATTTAAATCCCAATGTAAAAACTTCCTTTATATTTAAAACTTTACTCAATAATCCACAAATCTTCTATACAAACCGGGCACATATTCTTAATAACTTTTTTCATAACCACATTTTGAAGCAGTAAACGAAAAATGTAAGTGCCTTCAACTGACTAAAGTCGCCTTAAGCCTACATTAAAATGGGGGACCCAATAACTTGACCCTTCTTTCCATTTAGCGCAAATCCTTTAAAAACTGGTAGCGACGTCGGACTCTTGATTTAGATAACGACCGAGTAATGGCGCGTCTTGGCTAAAGCGATGCTGTCATAGACCTCTGTTAAACACATTTTTGACAGGCGAAACAATTCAAACTGAAATAGATGTCACTTACGAAAGAAAAAGAGATTAAGGCCTGGGGCTGGAATTGACTCACGAGAAAATACAAGTGTCGCTGTGACCCGAGTAGCCTAGAGGTGAAACAATTCAAAATCTAAGCAACCTTTGCATTTTAAAGGTTTAGCGTTGAACTTGCTCCTGCTTCTCTCGGCATTATCTTATAAATTGCAGACACGCCCTCTACCCTTTGTGCCTCGGTTGACAGCTAGCTGGCTGAGGCTATACATGTGGAGTTCAAGCGATCGAATTAGTGCATTTTTAATGAGAGAGTAAGTCATTCCCCTTACTCTCGACTCCAGCTCCCGAGCTGCAGACATGCCCTCAGCCATATGTGCCTCGCCTCGTTTAAGAATCAGATCAGTATGCTAAGCGTCAATGTGTGAAATTGAAACTAACAAGCCATTTGCACTTTAAATATTTATTTTTACGGCAGAGTGCAAGTCGCTCCGCTTACTCCCGACTCCAGCTCCCGAGCTGCAGACATGCCCTCAGCCCTCTGTGCCTCGGTTGAGAGTCAGCACGCTCGAGCCAATGTGTGGAATTGAATCTGCGATCGAACCTTTGCATTTTAAAGTACTGGCTGGAAATAAAACAAGTCCAACAGACTTCCACGTATCGGCTGGTTTAAAGGAATGTTAGATTTTAAGTTGGTACCTATTGTTATGTTTTATATATAATCAAATCACACTATCGTGGTCGGCCGATATGAAGTCAATCCTGACAGCTGTCAACAGTACAAATTGTAACCTCGAGCACTGTTTTAAGTCAATATTGACTTCATATCGGCCGCCGACTACTCACAGTACTAACAGCATTAATTTACGTAATATAAGTTTGTTGGATTGTATGAGTCAGTCCATTTTTGTCATGGGACTTCTACTTATTTTAGACAACAGTGGTTAAGTAAGAGGACAAAATTATACCCTCTAAAACATATTTAAGTAAACCTGTTTAATTCGTTTCATATTCCATAACCTAAGAAATATATTCGAACAGTGTCTGCTTTGTCGATATAGTTTTTTCACTTGTACGTTAAGCAAAATTTTCTTGAGAACGGAATAATGGCATTATTTATTAAAACACCTTTTAAAAGATAAAGCTAGCTATATACTTACTCATTTTTGTACTGATCCCACCGCAACAAAATGTTTTGTAAGTAGGTATAGTGTTATATGTTATATACATACAAAGGTAAAAACTAAACCACATTTAATGAATAAAAAACATTGTGACCTAAAAAACATGACTTCACGACTTTCCCCATGAATAAACAGATCCTACAGTTAGAAATACAGAGTTTACTTAACAATTTTCTTTTAATAATTTTGCAGATATCAGTATTGCCAAACTACAAGTTAACCCCATATTTTAATAACAATGGCTTGAGTTATCAAAGCGAGTGAGTTGTCTATCCCTTTGATGCACTGACCCTACTCAAGTGTGGGTCGGTTTTATCGGCGCGCTCGCGCGGAAACTTATGTCTTTTTATGACAGAGTCATGCTTGGAGACTGCTAGTTTAAATAGCTTATGAAAAAACATGGGAACAAACAACAAGAAAGTACAGGTATTAAAAACCACCTAAAACTTTAAGTTACATACATGTACTGGTGTGTAACTTAGTTTTAGTACGTATGTTGAGTACGCACATTACCAACACGATTTCCTTATTAGCAATTTGTGTTCCTCATGCCTTGGTTGAAAAGCAAAGGAACGCTTTTACTACTAACAGAATGTTTACCGTTTAAAACTTAAAACTAGTTCCAAAATATCTTATTAATTTCTTTTTTTAAATGAAATATAAGTAATAAAAGATCCAAAATAATAAAAGAAAGGGGGTAAACCATGGACGCAGACGCACATGGTGAAAATATTCCTAGTAACACTACTCATATAATAGGCTATATACAATCCCATAAACACAATATTTTCTAAAACAACGATGCCAGTGACCGGGGCTGCGGTGACAGGAAATGGAGCGAAATCGGTGTGAATCATTCAGTTAAGCCGCAGCCACGGGCCATTAGTGGCATTTTCAAGAGCCTTTAGTAGAAGAGAAGCATTTCATGCTGTCTTTTAAATTTGCATTAAATCCAAAAATGAGTCATATACATATAGTAAGCTGCATGTAGTAAGCAGCAAGGGTTTTATTAAGCTTTTCTCGTATATTTTGATTATTTCGTTTGTTATTCTGTCACTTCCTGGTGCCTTTTGGTTTT
Source organism: Pammene aurita (assembly GCA_947086415.1). NCBI lineage: Eukaryota > Metazoa > Arthropoda > Insecta > Lepidoptera > Tortricidae > Pammene > Pammene aurita. The sequence goes on from OX352290.1 coordinate 17,565,371, forward strand.
TTAGTGATCTTATTACATGTTCTACTTCCGTGTAAGTAAAGCAGGGGGCATTTTCTATTTCTTGATTTATAGGTAAGTTTGTGTAAATTGTGCTTTTATTATCATCTTTATATAGATCTTCGTAGAAACTCGAAGCTATTTTCAAGATCTGGGCTCGATTTTTAGATTTTTTGCCTCCATTATCATTGAATGATGGAATGCGAGATTTTCCTATGAGTCGTAAATTGCTTATAGCTTTAGTTGAACCGGTCGATATAAGTATTTGTTCGATTTTCCGGTTGTAATAGCTTTCGATGTCATTACTGATCTTTAGTTTTATTTCTTTATTGATGTTCTGTAAGTTGTCTTCGTCCTTCTGTGTTTTTGTTTCCTTACGCGTGAGGTTATCTCGTTTCTTTACTAGGGTTAACGTAGAATCACTAATTTTTTCGGACTTTCTTGAGGTATGTATTTGAATATTACTCATAGCCTTTTTGATCTCGTCTTCTATTTAATACAGTTCTATATACCAAGCTAATACCAGAACAATGGTTTCACTCAACAATTATATTATTACACAAGAAGGGACCCCAAACTGATGTCAATAACTACCGACCAATAAGCCTATCACCTGTTGTTTACAAAATGTTTATGGCACTACTAAAGAACAGGTTAAGCAATCCACTAAATGAACAACAGGCGAGAGATCAAGCAGGTTTTAGAAAGGGATTTTCTACAGTTGATCACCTACATACACTAAATATGATAATAGAAAAATTCACCGAGTACAACAAATCGCTCTTTCTGTGCTTTATTGACTTTACAAAGGCCTTCGACAGCATAAAACACGACTACATGCTAAATGCTCTCCTACATCAAGGCGTAAATGCTGACTTCATCCAGCTGATTAAAACAATATATGAAAAAAGTACTGCCAGCGTAAGGATGGAGGAAGAAGGCAAAAGGTTCAGAATACAGCGAGGTGTCAAGCAGGGGGACCCCTTATCACCGTTGTTGTTCCTGTGCGTATTAGAACAAATCTTCAGGTCAGTAGACATATCCAGTTACGGAATAAACGTTGACGGCGAAAAGTTAACTGTCCTTCGTTTTGCAGACGACTTAGTGTTTTTAGCAGAAACGAGCACCGAATTGCAATACATGCTACAAGCTTTTCAGGACCACCTTATGGAAACCGGGCTTGCAATAAACAGCGAAAAAACTAAAATAATGGCAAACAGACCCCATACACCAATAAAAATACAGAACAAAGAACTTGAAACAGTTGAAGAATATACATACCTAGGACAAATTCTTTCGTTTAATAACAAAATGGTTAAAGAAGTGGACAGAAGGGTGGCTCTTGGCTGGAAAAGATACTGGAGTCTGAAACATATATTTATAGGAGACTTCAACATAACTCTAAAACGCAAGGTTTTCAACATGGTCATAATACCCACCATCACATACGGCTCACAGACATGGACACTAACTGAAAAACTAAAAAACAAACTTAGAACCTGCGAACGCTCTATGGAACGAAGCATGCTGAATATGAAACTAAGAGACCGAAACAAATGTTCAGACATACGCAAAGAAACTGGAGTCATGGACGTACTAGAAGTCATTCGCAAAAACAAGTGGCAATGGGCTGGTCACGTTATGCGTCTGAATGACAACAGATGGACGTTAAGGACAACCGAGTGGACACCACGAGACGGGGCTCGCCGAGCGGGTCGGCCGCGCGCGCGCTGGGATGACGAGCTTCGCGTGCGCTACCCCCTCTGGAGGCGTGAGGCCCGTGACCGTGACGCATGGAAGGATCTACAGTCTGCATCTACACTACACCCAATAGATGAAATTAATTAAATAATGGTATAAAAAAAAAAAAAAAATGTATAAAACCCTGACATTAATAATTTTGAAACTATTGTAATATGTATTTTTTTGGTATTTTATTTTTTTTAGTAAAGAATAGAAATAGAATAACTTTATTTGCTCTCACGTTGGTTATTTTTTCAATGTTGACATTTTATTTTAATAATCAAATGCATTTCTCTTGTATTGTATAAATATGAGTTAAAAATTTAGGCTTTAGTATTTTAGTAATTAATTCAACTGTGCATTTTTTTATGACATTATTATTTTTATTTCGTTGAAACAAAAATATAGTTGTTTAATTGTTTAATTTAAAAAATCAATTGTGACATTTTAAAATCAGTATTTATTTAATTTTTAACGGTATGTTCATAAACGCATGTATTAAGCTTTAAGGAAACTGATGTCTATCTAACTAGTTAAATATATAAAAACACAAAATGAATTACAGTAACATATAGGTATATACATAAGTTAAAAAATAATAAAGAAGTAATTAATTCAAATTCTCCTAGAAGGGCTAGTAACCCATGGAGTCTTATTACCATCCCTCCTTCATCGAAGGAGAGGCCATTTCAAAACAATTTTATCTAGTTATTAATTGTATAAATAGTCAGTATGTTAAATTGAATTGATGTATGTATTTATAAATTTAATAAATGGCTTTCTGATTCTGATGTAGTAAGCTCTAGATACTTATTACCTATAACGCGGATACCGGCCTGCCGAGGTTTTTCCAGCAGGCTACAGTATGAGGTTCTTCAAACAAGGAGTGTATATAAGGAGTAGGCAACGCGCATGTTAATCCTCTGAGGCTACTGTAACTGCTTACCGCCAGGCGGGCCGTATGCCTGTTTGCCTCCGTCGTGGTATAAAAAAAACCCTAAGGTAAGTACATTAAAGTTTATTTTGAAACTAACGCTAGCGCTAGCGCCGACGCATCTTAGCCGGTCGATAGCCGACCCTGGTTGAAGAAACACGCACTGCCCATCATTCATTTTTATTTATAACAAAAAATTCGGAAATCCGGTCAGGCCGGTCAACTCCTCTGCCGCTCTGCACCCGTTATCTGTCAGCAGCGCACGGAAGCCTGTGAATAAATCCGTTCGACTACATTAAAACGTCACTCAAACTGTTCGGAGAAAAATGCAACGCTTCAATACGTTACCCTTCCTATTGCCCTTCACTAAACATTTACAGTGAAAAGTCAGATTTACCAAATTGTGACTTGTGACAGTTGTGACTTACATTTTTTTATTTAAGTAGGTAAATACTATCAATACCAATCTATATGGGTATTAGGTACAATTTTAACCAAGAAAGATGCCTAAAACCATATATTAAAATTGTGAACTCAAAATATGACAAGTCTATTACTTACCGCAAACAATAGGTAACCAAATGCATGTTAAAAACACAGACTAATATCGACGAAATTAGCACTATAATCGAAATTAGAGTTTGATTTAAAAAGTGACAAACAGAATGGAATCAGCATTAATGAGCTGTACGTAGATAAAGTGCAAGTTTTATAATACTATCTTATTCATAAACATTTCTAGATACTGAAACTTAACATTTCTAGAAAACTAGTGGAAAATAAAATCCAAATTTAACCAACAAAGCTGGAAAACTAATTCAAAACTACTCTATAAAATCCAGTTTAGCAACTTTAAGATGAAATTAAACCGCACGAAAAGAAGAGCAAGTTGGACACAGATTAGCATTTTATGGAAGTTTTCCTTTGAAACCTGAGCCACCTGAGTTCATCGACTAACTATTAATTCTAAGCAAGTTTGCCCGTAAAATGAGATCACTTCTAAAGGCGATTCTCCATGAATCACTCTCCCGGTGAATACGACTCGATACCTTTCTTAAACTAACTTTACTCTCTACATAGTGGCCAGCTAGCTCCTTTCTTTTGATCAAATATATGTAAATAAATTTTCATATCTGGTTAAAATGTTAGCTAGTAGAGGAACATCTGGTACAAACTACACGTTAAAGTACTATTACTCGTCATAAAGAACAAGCAATATATTTAAGCATTTATGTATGATTATTTTCGTTAAGAAAGTAACAAATGCTAAGATATGCCGTTAAATTCGTTAGGCTTTTTAAAGCCAAAATACAGTGAAAAACAAGACATATACCTATTAGATCTTAAGCAGAGATAGATATTGCATTTCTACCTTTCTGAGAATGTATGAAAAGATGCAATAAATTTTGACACCGTGTGAACATAACTTAAGCCCTTATATATTTAATGAAAGTCAGCAATCTAGGTACAGCTAAAGACAGCGCTTACCCGCGAGCATATTAAACTTTGCTACTGATGCTTGATTAAAAACTGAAATATTATCTGCGAGAGTTTCAGCGCGATGTAATGAAAAATGTTTTCAGATAACACATTTATAAAATGCTTGATAGAATTTGGAATTCTCGTAGTTAAATTAAAGATATAACCTACGGATATTTGTGTTAATTAGGTAATGGTTAGTAATGTGCCTTTTAGCAAGATTTATTTCTTGGGAATATATTGTTTGCTACACCTGGTCAGATGTACCTACCTATTTATTGATGAATTTCAACAAATATCATTTTCATCATACATATAATTAAGCGTAAGCGTCCTACTGCCGGGGACAGACCTCGCATTGGTAAGTGAAGATAAAATTGTCTTTGGCCTAATGTAGGCCCCAACGGGGCTGATGCCACGCACATTTGCACACCGTAGTCCACTTACCAACAGGCAGGCGTTGTTTGGCACGGACTTTGACTTAATAATGATGCGACCACGAAAGCTAATATATAAAAATACTTTGTGACCTTCGTGTTGCTTACATCTGGTTGTCACGAGGGCTTGCCTTTTGATCGGGTACACGGTTATATTACAATGAACAAAACATAAAGTTACGGTATGAGGTGATTCTTGCCGGTCATAATACTTCTCGGGTCAAGAGGTGTAGGGTTAGAACCGGTGGTAGTTTTTTTTTCTACCTTCATAAGTGCATTGTAATGTGCCTATCTTATCTTATCTTATCTTATTTGGCTCGGGGGCCCATATGGATACACTTCGACCCAAAGGGATCTTTTGTGTATTTGCCCCCTAGTACACTTACTCAAGAGCTTTTTCAACCATCTCCATGTGTTGGGTGATGGAGCTCAAGGGCAGTGCTTTGAGGTCCTCTGGATCTGGATAGCCAATTCCAAAGTCCCTCATTCTTAGTCTGGCAAGAGCGTGACATTCACACATTAAGTGTTTCATTGTTTCTTCCTCTTCGCCACACATTCTACAATCAGTATGTCTGACAGTCCCATTTTAGCCAGTACTCCTTTCACGGCGTAATGGCCTGTAAAAACTCCTGTTATGATTTGGAGCCTTTTTCTACTAAGTTTCCAAAGCTTTTTGCTCCAGCTCGAGTCGACTCTATGCATGAAGAGCTTTGAATGCCTTAGACCTGTCAAACTACCCCACTCTTGTTGGTGTTTATGTTTAGTGTGGTCCTTTATGGCCGTTGTTATGGTTCCCTTTGAGAGCCCTACAAATGGTTCCGGTCCTAAGAAGTTATTCATAGAGCCCCTTCTAGCAAGCTCATCAGCATTTTCGTTGCCGATAAAGCCCTCGTGCCCTGGGATCCACATCAGTTGCACTTTTTTTTGCCTTCCAAGCCTGTTGAGGACTTGGATACCATTGAATATCAGTCTGGACTCCACTTTGGGCGCTATAAGTGCTCTAAGCGCTGCCTGACTGTCGCTGAGTATATAGATATTCTTTCCCCGGGTCTGTCTATCTATATTCTCTTGTGCACAGGCAATAATGGCATACGTCTCCGCTTGGAACACTGTTGCATAATTGCCCATGCTTATACTACTACTGTAGTCATTTGCATAAATGCCAGCTCCCGTACTCGATCCTATTTTGGAACCGTCTGTGTACCATATGCTGTCTTCACCATCAGAGATTGGTGGTTCCAGACCCTCGGCCCAATCGGCCCTTGTGGGAATTTTTACTTTAAAATTCTTTTGGAAAACAAACTTGGGTTGCATCTTGTCACAGCCCATGCTTGTTAGCCTATCCATGAAATTGTCAGATTCCATTTTTGTGTGTTTGGTCTTCGGCTTGCTGTCGTCCCAGAGGCCTACAACATCCAATCTGTGTAACGATTTGCGCGCTTCAGACTGTAGCACTAAGTGTAATGGCGGTAGATCAACTAATACATCTAGCGCCGCCGTTGGCGTCGTTTTGAATGCGCCGGTGATAGCCATGCATGCCATTCTTTGTATTTTCGTTAGGGCTTCTCTGCATGTGCTCTTTAGTGTCCTTGGCCACCAGACCAGGCTCCCGTACAGTATGATAGGTCTTACCATCATGGTATCCACCTCAGTACCTTCGGGGTTAAGCCCCAGGTTTTGCCATATGCTGACCTGCACATGCCAAACACTCTCATAGCCTTAGTTATGGTGAGGTCGGCATGCTTTTTCCAATTTAGTTCTTTGTCCAGTGTCAGACTTAGATACTTTACGTCATTGGACATTCCTAGTACCCTTCCGAAGAGCCTTAGTTGCTTCATACCATTCAGGGTCTTTTTCCTGGTAAATGGTATTACCACTGTTTTGTCTGGATTGATCGAGAGTTGGTGGTTATTGCACCACTGCTCCACAAGCCTCAGTGCTCCGTTCATGATTTCTGATACCGTGCTGGGGAATCTCCCGTTAACAAGTATCACTAAATCATCTGCATGCCCTACCGTATAAGTTACCGTATAAGGGCCTTTATTCAGTTCCTCCAAGAGTGAGTTGACTACCAAACTCCAAAGAGTTGGTGAGAGAACCCCTCCCTGTGGGCAACCTTTTGTGGCCGTTGCAATAATTTCGTCACCCATAAGAGAGGACTTAATAAGTCGGCTATTTAGCATGTTTCCTATCCATTTACATATGGTCGGTTCTATGCCGTGTTTTAATGCTGCAACACTAATTGCTTGGTAGGTGGTGCGGTCAAACGCTCCTCTACATCTAGAAAAGCAGCAAAGCATAGTTCTTTGTTTTCTATTGCCTGTTCTGCTCTGGTCGTCACCAGGTGCAGTGCTGTCTCCGTTGATTTGCCGGCCTGATAAGCACATTGCATCTGGTGCAGGGGATGTCTTTTGAGCGGACCATCTCTTATGTGTCTATCCACCAGTTTTTCCAACGCCTTGAGGAAGAATGATGAAAGACTTATTGGCCGATATGATTTGGCCTCTGTGTAATCTGCCTTGCCCGGTTTAGGTAGGTACGTTACTTTTACCATCCTCCAAACACGCGGAACGTGTCCGAAGGCTATGCACGCCCTGTACAGTCTACTCAAGTGTGGTATAAGTACATTGGCGCCTTTTTGTAGTAGGGTGGGGTAGATTCCATCTGGGCCCGGGGTTTTATAGGGCTGAAATGTCGAGAGCGCCCATTTTAGCTTGTTGTGATCTACTACCTTCTTTGACGTGTCCCAATTGTGTCTAGTAGTTCTCGTTGACTGTTCTACGACACTAATTGTACTTTCGTCTGGTTCGCCCTGGTGTATTACCGAGCCTGGGAAGTGTGTCTCACACATTACTTTGAGAGTTTCTAACGCCGTTTCTGTCATCAATCCGTCACTCCTTCTGATTGAGGTGAGCGGTACTGACTTTGTCGAGGCTAGCGCTTTTGTTAACCGATTCAGTGCGGATGGCACGACAGGCGTGTCATCAATGTTTTTAACGTGTGGCGTATGACACGAGAGGAGTGTCATTTTAAAATGGAATAAAACTTCTTCAAATTAAGTTTCAGAAGGGTTCACCCCGAACAAAATTATTATTGTTTGTCACGTAGAACAAACTTGTACCCTTCCTTTCTGGAATATTCTAAATATTGATAAAAAATTTCAAAATCAGTTGTTCACAACCTTTTCAAATTGCACTATTTTTACGACTTAAACATTACTTACCGATTCGGTGCGGATGACACGACAGGCGTGTCATCTATGTTTTTACGTGTGGCGTATGACACGAGAGGAGTGTCATTTTAAAATCGATTAAAACTTCTTCAAATTACATTTCAGAAGGGTTCACCCCGAACAAAATTATTATTGTTTGTCACGTAGAACAAGCTTGTAGCCTTCGTTTCTGGAATATTCTAGATATTGTTTGAATTTTTCAAAATCAGTTGTTAACAACCTTTTCAAGATGCATTATTTTTACGGCCTAAACATTAGTTATTAAATATTGTTATTCATTGAATAACTAATCATAATAACATCTTACAACAAGATTTAAATTTAACTTCAAATTATATGATTTTCAAAAACTCTATCTATACTTATATCAAATTAGTTAAATTAATAAAAACGTAACAATCATTTTGCGTGCTTTATCCGTTAACAATTACTTCGAGACGTAAATTATAAACAAATAGACGGAAATGACAGAATAAACTCCTTATTTTATCTCGTTTCGGTAGTATTCTTAGACCAAGGCAAGGATACAAACAGCCAAAATACATAATATACGTTAATGAAATAAAATTATATTTTTTTCTCGAGTATGCTCGGAAATGTTTGCCGTACTGTAGCAAACTCCATACGTGAAGTTCCACACTATCGACAAACTTCAGAACACAAATTTTTAAAAATCGGGCAAGTACGAGTCTGACTCGCGCACCGAGGGTTCCGTACGAACGTTCCATAAACGCTTGCAAGTATTCGCGGGTATTCTTCATATACATCGTTTTTTCTCCCATTATTCCAGGAAAAATCTTAACACCGCGAAGTAGAAAACGAACGTAGGGGAGAGTGGGGTTGGAAGTGCCGGGGGTTTTTTGTGCCGACCTCAATAACTTTTTAAATAAAGATAGCGATACGGTCAAAATGCGCAATTATAGCCTCAGATAACACGCCATATTGGCAACAATTTTATTTCCACCAATCCTGACGGTTGAGTGGATGGGTGCGCAAACATTCAGAAGCTATCAAAATACACTTGTACATTTTTTCGTGCTTGACCTATTTGGCCTGTATCTGCGCACTTTGAATCGATTCAAGCGTTGTTTTCCTAAATTATAATGATATTTTTTGGGTATCTTCTTGTTTAGTTATTTTTTAAATTGATCGACACGGTACCCAGTACGCCAGCGTTAGTCCGTATCCCCAACTTGGGGCTCAATGTTCCCTTTTGAAAGGGCAAGTTTTTCCCAAAAACAGCTCACCTCGATCGACCTCACTTGTACAAAAAAAAATTTTTGGTCGATCATTAGATACGACGCGAAACTACTAAAATAGGACTAAAAGATGTAAAATATTTAAAAAAAATTTGCTAAAGGAGTAGAATCAAATGAAAACGGGTGACTAGAAAAAATATTATTTTTAACATGACGCCCGAAAAAGCATAGGTAGCACTTTGTGGTGTAGAGCATAGACATTTATGACAATCTTTTAGCATAATCTATCCGGAACAATTTGCCCCACTGGTGGCACAACTTGCCCTAAAGAGGGGCTAAAATTTCCGCTCCGAAATTGGTCGCATAAATGCTTGTATAAAAAAAAATTACTGCATTACTGCGTTGTTTCAAAGAAAAATAAATATTCTTATAAAACTCATTTTTTTTATGACAATCTTATGATATTTGAAAATCCGCACGTCGAACACCACCCTCCCGTACAGGGTGCATCATCATCTTTTGGAAAGTTGTGTCACTAGTTTTTACTACCTAACGTACGAAAGTTGGTATTTGACGGATACTTATTTATCACATCAACCGATTTTTAATAGATTGTGTGAAAAAAGACGGTTTCAGCATGATTTCATGAGAATTTTATAGGGTGGCCGAGTGCGAGTCGGATTCGCGCCTCGATTTTTTTTCTTAAGTCCGACTCACGGTGTAGAATCCTATTATTTTTCCCGTAATCTGTATCTGTAATACGTAAATAACGAATGTCAGTATTTTTTTTTCAAAATTTTCGGTCCAGCAGTTTCAGATATAAGGGGGGACGGGGTCGGTCAATTTTACAGTTTCGTTATCTCCGTCTGTCCTTCCGTCCGTATGTCACAGCCTTTATACTCTGAAACTATAAGACGTATCTTAATGAAATTTAGACATAAGGTGTCTTTTGTATGCCGCTATTTAGTTATGTAGATAAATTGCAGAAAAAAATTTGGGAGGGCGCCCAACGCTCAGTATCAACATGTTGCACATCAATCGATAGGTCTTTAAAAATTACATCGAGGTTTAACATTTTGTGATTAAGTGAATATTTTCAGAAATAATCGCTTCGAAAGTCAGAAAAATTGTGTCCTTCCCCCTGTAACTTTTGAACCGTAAATCCAAAAAATATGAAAAAAATGGAAAATAATGCGTCTTTTCACATACTTTCTACAAAAAATATTTTGAATATAATAGGTTCAGGTATTTTTGAGTTATCTTCAAAAAACTTCTTCCATAGGCATCAGATACGACCTTTTGGTATTCGTTTGGTTTTTATTCCATTGAAGGTACGGAACTCCCCATTATGCGTAGTCCGACACGCACTTGGCCGGTTTTTTTTAAATTACTTCAAAACTACATACGTTAAAATTATACAACAAATATATTTGAGATCCTCATATTAAGCCGTTTTATTTGATATGTCATACATTATAGTTTTGCAAATTTTTATTTATTTCTCATTTACCCCTACAAATCCCCCCCCCCCCCCCCCCCCATATTTAATATTTATAGACTGGCGTTGGTAACCCATACATATCTGTACAAAATTTTTGCTCAATCGGTCTAGTAGATTCTGAGAAATCTGGCTTTGTGGCAGGCAGACAGAAAGAGTTCGTTTTTTACCGATTTGGTACGGAACCCTTAAAATGATTTTCATTGTTGTACCGTTTTAACGGACGCAAAGTTGAAATCTATGCGGAAAGTGAAGTGACATAGTTCGCATGAATTCTCATATAAACCATAACACTTCTTTTTACGCACAAACTGTACTACAATCCATTAATGTATTGTTTTTTACCTTTTGAATATTCCTTTTGACTACGAAATATCAATGCAAACAGCCAATGGCAATTATTAAAGCCGCGTGTACATTGTCCGATATGGAATGGTCATTCTAAACTGTAGGGCAAACGGAGATATAAACATTGGTTGTGTGTATCATTCTATTTCTTAGCTTGCGAATACGGCCTAATGTCATAGACACCAGAACTATTTACCTATTTACCCTCTATAAATATTTTATTATAAAATAAAAATGTATGCCTAGTATACGCCTTACAGCAAGAGATTTTTTTTTTTGGATTTTTGGTTTGAAGTTGCATTTTTCGGTGCATTTAAGGCCCATAAAAAGACAAAAAAATACAAAAAAAAATCTCCCCCCCAAAATTTTTTTGAAAACCCACTCGCACTATCGTTTCATTTCGTTGCGACCCCTAGTAGTTGTTTTTTTTTTTGAAATATAAGGGTAAATTACAGAGTTCAAAGGAGTTAATAAATATTTGTTAATAAAATTTTAGATTTCCAACATGTTTTACATAAAATGATAAAAAAAACGCTTTTGATTGATCATATTTTCAATTTATCATAGTCAACACAATTTAAATTTGTCGACTTGCGTCCTGACCCGCACGATCGTGCGTTATAACTTTAGGCACAAAAAAATGACTAAAATTTCTGGTTAAACTTTTAATTATCTACATTATACGACAGAAGAACGTTTAATATAATAAAAAACGAATTTAACACATTTAAAAATCACATATTAAAAAAAAATGTGAATACCTACTTCTGACCTGGTCGTCCGTCTCGTACACGTACCATCGGGTTCAAAATTGCATGGTCAATTTATCAATGAATTCATTCATAAATTGGCCATGCAATTCTGAACCCGATAGTACCTGCTTGACGCTCACCGCGCCGACGACTGGCCCCCTAACTAAACGCACGCGGGTTTAAAATGAATAATAATCGAATGCATTATTATGATGATGATTATTTTTCAAACTAGATTTTTTTAAAGTTGAACGCACGATCGTATCAGCCGGTGCTGTAAGGGATATATCAAAAATATTAGAATGAAGATTTTACTTTTTGTGAATCAAGACAAATTATTTGTTATTATATGGCTCGAATAAATAATTCAAAGAGAAGTCATGAAAATATTGAATGCATAGTTTTAAATCGCGTCGCACTGTAAAAATTTTATATTTACCCATTCCGTTAGCCAACTATACATATATGTATAAAAATTGTACATAGTAGAAAATGTTTGTAATACCTGAATCTTTAAAGTCACTTACCATCCATTTCAAGTAAAACAGGTAGTTTAAATGCTACTAAAAATTTAAAACAACGTTTTAATCAGTTTACTTCCTTGGTTTGATTTCAAATGAACTCAATCAAGTCTAAATCAGTGAAAAAAACCAAAAAAGTAAATATTTTTTTACGCATGGCTGATGACACGATAGGCGTGCCATCATATTCTATGGCGTATGGCACGCCTGTCGTGTCATGAAATAATTGTTCGCCGCCACAGCCAAAAGTTTTCGAAAATGGAAGACGCAACGAATCGGTTAATCCCCTTCCGGTAAAGACTCTATCTGATCGCAGTGGTTCCTCCACGCTTTCATTTTTGCTTTTCTCACGGCTTTGTTAAATTCCGTGAGTTTGCGTGCATAATGCTCAAAGTTGTTAGTTCTTTTAGCATCGTTAAAGATGGCCCGTGTTTCTTTCCTGAGTTTTACGATCTCTGGATTCCACCACGGTATCTTCTTAGCCAGGTTTTTCTTTTCCGGGCAGTTGCTGGTCCATGCCGTTAACACAGCTTGGACGATTTTGTCCGCTTCGAATTCTATGTCAATAATAGAGTTTAGCTTGCCTTTTGGATCCCCTAGATCCGCCTTCAGGTCGCTCCGAAAAGCTGACCAGTCTTTGTTTCTGGGGTTCCGCCTACGTACAGTTTCTACTGGGATTATAGTCTTGTACTTAAAGCATATATATATATGGTCTGATAAAGAAATTTCTTGAGATACATGCCATGAGTTAGTATTATTACTAGCATTGTTAGAAGATAACGTTATGTCAATAACCTCACCTCGTCTAGCGTTGACGAATGTCGGTTCATTGCCTTTATTTAGTAATTGTAGAGAAGAACTCACCAGAAAATCCAGTACTTTCTCCCCTCTTCTGTTCACATCTGAGCTGCCCCAGATGACGTGGTGCGCATTAGCGTCGCAGCCAATTATCAGGTCGGTGTTCGCGCCCGGCTGCCGTATGGCAGTAGCCATAAAGAAAAAAAGTGAAGTGAAGTGAATCATCCACGGTGCCACGCAGTTACATCGCCCAAAATAAACTAGTTTCAAGTATTTATTACTGTAATGCGGTGTAACTTATTTGAATAATAAAATAAATAAATCTCTAATATTTACTGTACTTACATAAATATAAAATATTTAAGTACCTCTCTAGGTATCACATATATTTTGAATTTTTTTTCTGCCCCATATTTACATGTCAGCGAAAACTCTTCGTCAGTGGTCTTTGTTTTGATATTCAAGTCATGTGTTGTGTAGTGAAGGAATTAAGTTGACTTTAAATAATGTGTACTTAACTTAATTCGCGGCAAACGAATGTATGTAGAGCCATCTCATGTGTAACGAACAATGCCAATAAGCGCTTTTACGAGTATAATAGCTACTAAAAGTTAGGAAAATATATTTTAATGATAAAAACTGAGAACCTGCTGTAAGTTCTAAAGTAAAGTAAAAATGTAGTGAATGCAGTTTGTATGTCGCGCCGCGGTAATTAGTGGGGTAATTAGGCTCCGCGCCAGCAGCGGTGCGTTTTTCACCAATCAATATACTAATAAAGCCTTTCCTATTTTATTGTTGCCTGATCAGGGGTTGATAAAAAAAAAGATAAAAGATATTTATTCTTCAATTTAGGCACATTAGGCACCAATAGAGGACTCATGGAAGGCCTAAGGTGTGTACAAATAAATCTACAACACAATAAGGCAAGGCAGCTAAAATGCGATAAGTTTGATATTCAAGAACCATACATTTATAAAGGTGAGATAAGAGGCTTAAATGGTACTGGAGGGACAATAATATACCTTTGCCCCGAAAGTAATATGAGGACATGTATATATGTTAAAAATGGCGTTGATTTTATGATCTTACACGCTTTCTGTTCCAGGGACGGTCAAGATCCATAACAAGGGGGGGGGGGGGGGGGGGGTACGGCACTCATCATCTCATCAGCCTACCTTCCCTATGAGGCAACAGATCCAATTACACCACAACTGCGAGATCTTGTTGCGTACGGCAGCCGGGCGCGAACACCGACCTGATAATTGGCTGCGACGCTAATGCGCACCACGTCATCTGGGGCAGCTCAGATGTGAACAGAAGAGGGGAGAAAGTACTGGATTTTCTGGTGAGTTCTTCTCTACAATTACTAAATAAAGGCAATGGACCGACATTCGTCAACGCTAGACGAGGTGAGGTTATTGACATAACGTTAGCTTCTAACAATGCTAGTAATAATACTAACTCATGGCACGTATCTCAAGAAATTTCTTTATCAGACCATATATATATATATGCTTTAAGTACAAGACTATAATCCCAGTAGAAACTGTACGTAGGCGGAACCCCAGAAACAAAGACTGGTCAGCTTTTAGGAGCGACCTGAAGGCGGATCTAGGGGATCCAAAAGGCAAGCTAAACTCTATTATTGACATAGAATTCGAAGCGGACAAAATCGTCCAAGCTGTGTTAACGGCATGGACCAGCAACTGCCCGGAAAAGAAAAACCTGGCTAAGAAGATACCGTGGTGGAATCCAGAGATCGTAAAACTCAGGAAAGAAACACGGGCCATCTTTAACGATGCTAAAAGAACTAACAACTTTGAGCATTATGCACGCAAACTCACGGAATTTAACAAAGCCGTGAGAAAAGCAAAAATGAAAGCGTGGAGGAACCACTGCGATCAGATAGAGTCTTTACCGGAAGGCATGAGATTAACAAAAGCGCTAGCCTCGACAAAGTCAGTACCGCTCACCTCAATCAGAAGGAGTGACGGATTGATGACAGAAACGGCGTTAGAAACTCTCAAAGTAATGTGTGAGACACACTTCCCAGGCTCGGTAATACACCAGGGCGAACCAGACGAAAGTACAATTAGTGTTGTAGAACAGTCAACGAGAACTACTAGACACAATTGGGACACGTCAAAGAAGGTAGTAGATCACAACAAGCTAAAATGGGCGCTCTCGACATTTCAGCCCTATAAAACCCCGGGCCCAGATGGAATCTACCCCACCCTACTACAAAAAGGCGCCAATGTACTTATACCACACTTGAGTAGACTGTACAGGGCGTGCATAGCCTTCGGACACGTTCCGCGTGTTTGGAGGATGGTAAAAGTAACGTACCTACCTAAACCGGGCAAGGCAGATTACACAGAGGCCAAATCATATCGGCCAATAAGTCTTTCATCATTCTTCCTCAAGGCGTTGGAAAAACTGGTGGATAGACACATAAGAGATGGTCCGCTCAAAAGACATCCCCTGCACCAGATGCAATGTGCTTATCAGGCCGGCAAATCAACGGAGACAGCACTGCACCTGGTGACGACCAGAGCAGAACAGGCAATAGAAAACAAAGAACTATGCCTTGCTGCTTTTCTAGATGTAGAGGAGCGTTTGACCGCACCACCTACCAAGCAATTAGTGTTGCAGCATTAAAACACGGCATAGAACCGACCATATGTAAATGGATAGGAAACATGCTAAATAGCCAACTTATTAAGTCCTCTCTTATGGGTGACGAAATTATTGCAACGGCCACAAAAGGTTGCCCACAGGGAGGGGTTCTCTCACCAACTCTTTGGAGTTTGGTAGTCAACTCACTCTTGGAGGAACTGAATAAAGGCCCAACTTATACGGTAGGGCATGCAGATGATTTAGTGATACTTGTTAACGGGAGATTCCCCAGCACGGTATCAGAAATCATGAACGGAGCACTGAGGCTTGTGGAGCAGTGGTGCAATAACCACCAACTCTCGATCAATCCAGGCAAAACAGTGGTAATACCATTTACCAGGAAAAAGACCCTGAATGGTATGAAGCAACTAAGGCTCCCGGTGTTGTGGACCCGGGGTATGTCCTTAAACTACGTCCGGACCTGGGTATGTCCTTAAACTACGCCAAAAAGAGAGGTATGGGCACTGCGAATGGCATCTCGCTAAGTGTGGTAGGGCACGTTCAGCGAATGTCATCGCTCAAATCTGGAGCAGAGCCCGACTGGGGAAGTACCTCCACCTTACAGAAAACCACAGCCAAATAGCACTAGACCCTACTCATAGTGTTGTGTTCCTGCTGGTGAGTAAGGTTGCCAAAGAG
Source organism: Pammene aurita (assembly GCA_947086415.1). Classification (NCBI taxonomy): domain Eukaryota; kingdom Metazoa; phylum Arthropoda; class Insecta; order Lepidoptera; family Tortricidae; genus Pammene; species Pammene aurita. The sequence continues at coordinate 17,581,624 of OX352290.1, forward strand.
CTCAAAGAGGACCCAGTGTGTTGACGATGAGGGACCTTCTTGTTCCTTTAGTCGTCAACACAGTGAATCCTCCTTTTTGTAAAGGGTCGGCAACGCGCATGTGACGCCTTTGGAGTTGCAGGCGTCCATAGGTTACGGTAGCTGCTTACCATCAGGCTTGTTTGCCACCGTCGTGGTATAAAAAAAAAAAAAAAAAGAAAAAAAAGGCTCTTCGGAAGGGCACTAGGAATGTCCAATGACGTAAAGTATCTAAGTCTGACACTGGACAAAGAACTAAATTGGAATAAGCATGCCGACCTCACCATAACTAAGGCTATGAGAGTGTTTGGCATGTGCAGGTCAGCATATGGCAAAACCTGGGGCTTAACCCCGAAGGTACTGAGGTGGATCTATACCATGATGGTAAGACCTATCATACTGTACGGGAGCCTGGTCTGGTGGCCAAGGACACTAAAGAGCACATGCAGAGAAGCCCTAACGAAAATACAAAGAATGGCATGCATGGCTATCACCGGCGCATTCAAAACGACGCCAACGGCGGCGCTAGATGTATTACTTGATCTACCGCCTAATAAATTACTTTAACAAACAATGTTGTTTACCGACTTCAACTTACACAATTTTCACTCCTCATCCTCCTAGTGGCTTTGTGCCACGGCTCAATTAAACCTGTAAACCTTATTGGAAATAGATATGGTTTCCTCACGATGTTTTCCTTCATCAAAAAGTGACTAGTAAATATGAAATGTGAGTGATATCTATACATATAATAAAGCTGAAGGGGGTCGAAAGTCTGTACATGGAAGATAATCGAAAAAAAGTTGGCTGGGGATACTTAGAATCGATAACAGAACACGTTCCAACAATTTTTAGAATTTTTGTCTGTTTATCTGTTTGTCTGTTTATCTGTTTTTCTGTTTTTCTGTTTGTCTGTTTATTTGACCGCGCATCACGTGAAAACGGCTAAACGGATTTTGATGAAATTTTGTATAGAGATAGTTTGAGTCCCGGGAAAGGATAATATATAGTTTTAATCCCGAAAATCAACCCTGGTAGGGGTGAAAATGGGGTTGAAAATTTCTATGGAGAATTTTTAACCGCTGAAACGATTTAGATAGAAATGAGTATGGAGATAATGTGAGTCTCGAGAAACGTCATAGGATAGTTTTCAAACCCTAGTGGGGGTGAAAAGGGGGTTGGAAGTTGGTATGAGGATTTTTTTACCGCTGAACTGATTTAGATGAAAATTGGTATAGAGATAGTATGGGTCTCGAGAAAGGACAAAGGATAGTTTCATGTTAAAAAAAAGCCCCCCCTCCCCTCCATCTTACTTTAGAACCGTAGGTCCAAAAAAATAGAAAAAAATAATGGAAGTGAAGCCTGAAAGGTACTTTCAATAAAAACTATCTATCTATACATATAATAAGGCTGAAGAGGGGGTTGAAAGTTTGTATGGAGAATTTTGAATAGAAATTAGTATGGAGATAATTTGAGTCCCGAGAAACGACAGAATAGTTTTTATCCCGAAAATAAACCCTTGTGGGGGGTGAAAAGGGGGTTGGAAGTTGGTATGAGGATTTTTTTACCGCTGAACTGATAGAGATTAAATTTGCAATAGTAGGGGTCTCAAGAAAGGACAAAGGATAGTTTTCAGTTGGAAATTTGTATAAGGAATTAAGTATTAACCGCAGAATCGATTTAGATAAAATTTGGTACGCAGATAATTTGAGCTCTGGAAAAGGAAATAAAATAGTTTTATCTCGGAAATTCCCTTAAGCGGATGCAAAAGGGGTGGAAGTTTACATGGGGAAGAAACAACCAATAGTATTGAAATAATTTGTAGTTTTTTGGTCAAGGTATTCATATTTATAATATGTTACCCGACGATGCTTTTACCTTTACCCGCTCTTAAGAAATATTTGAAAATGTCATGAATGTCAAAGGGTTATTGCAGGTTCGAGGACTATATATGACGGACAAAGATGCATGGCCCAAACCAAAAAACTACTACAAAATCATCTAACATGTATAGGACACCGTTTAGGTAGGAAAACATATCAAACGTTTTGTGAAGCAGTCAGATTAGGATTTATTTTTCTTTATAATTAAACAATAGGTACATTATCTGTCCCTCAAGCTGTTTTGATATGTCTTCTTGAAGAACTACGCATTATTTTGTATCTTTAAGATCTAATAATGTATTACTGTTTTGAAAAAAATAAGTCCCGTCGAGTTTCTTTTCGGTCATAATTATAATACTTCTTGGGCCAGAGGTAGGGTTAGAACCGGTGGTAGTTTTGGAACGAAGTCCCTTATCGGACGGCTAGGCGAAAATAGTCACGTAACCGTCACAAAAAGTGTCACGACACGAAAACGCGACACCCATACGATTGAGAAACATGTAAAATGGAATGAAATAAAAAATATATAAAATAGAATAAAGTGAAGTGAAGTGTAGTGAAAAGTGAAAGTGAGAAGTGATAAAAGTGAAAAAAGTCGAGAACCTAAAAGTAAAAAATGTCGAAAATGTCAAAAATAGCAGAATTTCTAAATTTCTAATACACCAAAAACCAAAAATTTCAAAAAAATACAAAAAAAGTGAAAGCCACAAAATTTACGAAAAAGTAAAAAATTAAATTAAATAACATAACTTCGTTCCAACCGAGTGTTCCACGACACTCACATATTTTAATTTTCTCTGACGTTCATTAGTGCATTGTAATGTGCTTACATTAAAGAATAAATATCTTGATCTACACCAATATCATAAATCCTGTATTCCGCGTTCGGAACCGTATGTAATTACCACCATTATTGCAAACAGTAACGTAACATCAGGGTAAAAACGTAAACGTAATGAAAATCCGACCCCGGCCGCCGGTGCAATAAGTTTGGTCATGGCGGTGTAATGGCGGTCATTCTAATGGTTTCAATGGATTTTTAATATGTATGTGCATAATTAGGCCTTAATACGTAAGTTACATAAACTACTATTTATCTCTTTTTAGGGTTCCGTAGTCAACTAGGAACCCTTATAGTTTCGCCATATCTGTCCGTCTGCCCGCGGTCTAGCTCAGTTACCGTTCGCACTAGAAAGCTGAAATTTAGTGAGACCTGATAAGCACTTTCAATAAAAACTATATTGATAAAATTGTTTCAGCCGTTTTTGAATTATCAGTCGAAAACGCATAGTGAAAGGAAGTGCCGGATAGTAAAATGACGTAAGCGCCGCCAAATATCCCTTAAGAAATGACCTTTTGGACGGATGTTTTGTAACAGGGCGGCATCTACGAAACTCTACACTGAGCATCGCCCGACGTGCTCTTGGCCGGTTTTTTTTGCATTGTTATCCCGGAAATCACCCCTTAAGGATTACTAATTCCAATTCAAGAAAATCCCCAGCCAGTTTATACGTAGCCACGCGTACGTACGTAGCGTTAGGTGTAGGGTATAAAAATTCAACGTCTAAAAGGGGGGGGGGGGGGTAGCTCCAAGCATACAAAAGTGGTCCCGTATCGTCCGATATACACCTACTACTCTATGTCGTTTAAATCATGCCAAAAAAAGTATTCATTTTTGAGTGTAGTTTCATTTAGCGGTAATTGTAAAATATTTTATTAGGACTACTGTCCTCTAGCGTATCCATCTGTCAACTTTACTTCAAGTTCCGCCTCCAGGGTAGCGGGAGAGATATTAGGGGTGAATTAGCCGCTTACTGACACAGACCGAATTCCACGCGGGCGGAGCCGCGGGCACAGCTAGTAATTTTTATAACTGGTATGAGCCGGGATTTGAACCTGAGACCTCCGGATTTAAAGTCGGCCAGGCTACCAGCGCTTTTAACTCATTATTTACATTTAAACGGGACTTATGAATCATACCCACCTAGGACAAAGAACATAATAGACAGAGAGCTAGCCACGTCAGATATGGCACAATTATGAGAGCGACGAGACCCCTCTTGTTAGTTTGCTATACTATGCTTATTTCTAGATCCGGACATCTGGCAGCTGTAAAGTGGTGGAGGTCAAAGAATGCAAACCACTTTAAGAATACAAATCTTAGAGTTCTGGTTTCGATGCGATATGATGATTATATAAATAATTAGATTATTTCATTGTCAAAACTTTCCGATGGGAGAAAATAGTGTTTCTGTTTCCGAAATAATACGCAATGTTTTTTGTTCTAATGTTAAAATATAGGCCCCTTCCTCTATAAATAAGACAACTTCGCAGTTTTTATCTTTCTTGGTATTATTTTTTTCCAACTGAAAAATGTTCCGTCTGTCACTCTGACCTCCACCCATTAAAAGCTGCCAGATGCCCAGATCTACAAAAAGGATAGTATTGCAATCTTAATCGCCGGGTTTCGTTGCTCTCATTATAATGTCATATCTGACGTGGCCATGCAGTTCTTAGTCCATAATGTTAAATGTAGCGTTCAAAAAGTCACGCCAAATAATTAAATGAAGTGAGTGTATTATTTCATCAATATTCTGTGAATTTACATACTTGTCTTAACGAAGCATGTAAATAATCATAATTTTAAAACAATATGTACTACCCAAATGTGGTATCTAGTAGAGTCTGACTATAATGGGTAATATACAAATATTACCCATATATTTGGCGGGAAATTCAAAAAATCATGGGCTGGTCACACCTTGTGTAGCAGGAATAATAGTTTTGATACTAGAAAATACTTTTGACTTCTGTGCACACGTAAGGTAGGTAGGTAGGTAGGTTTAGGTAAACAGACAGAAGTCAACGAAGTAAACAAGCTTCACAGGGTGTTAGAAAGATCTTTAACCGACTGCAACAAGAGAAATACATTCAGAAATTAAAATCCCCAATACATGCTCAGAAGCAAGTAAAAATAATCTAAGAACTATGTACTTGAGTTCCCTATTCACTTGTTTTAAGGGATGGGTTTAGTTGGTTTACGTACTGTATAGACATGTTTCGCGAAAATATTTTTATTTATATTTTTACATAAAATTACTACTGACCAGTCAGTCCACAGATTTCTCCTAAATTTTGGTTTTCATTAAGTAACTTCTTACGTTCCAATGTTTTGATTGTATTGATATTTTCCAGAACTTCTAGTATAGTATAGTAGTTTATCCGTTTCTTTACACACTTGTCCTGTTTATGAGATTCAGGTATTAATAAATTCACGTACTTAATCAAAGTTATATGCAAATGTTAGAACTAGTACTTAAAGTATCAAAATATTAATAGAGCTCCAACCTACAAAATTGTTGACGACTTGTAAACATTGCAGTTTTTCGTTAAATACAACACGCTTCACGTCAACTTCGCACATCGTCGTAATTATTTACGAGCCTAAATAATAGTTTGCGGACCACTCGGTACAGTTATTTTTAATATTATTTAAAATAAACCCCTTATAAACCGTGAACAATTTGAAATAATGACATAAATTGACAACAGACGTTAAGCTTTTTTTTTAATCATAGACAATTGGTGATACAACAAGGAAATATCTGTCAACAATATTTGGCTAGTCAGACTCTATCTACAAGTATTGGAGCCACGGGTGTTAAACTTATCTAATTTCCTATCGATCGGCTTCCATATTTTTAGTGTTTTAGGAAGCGTTCTTTTCATGAACACATTTTTTCATAAAGGTCTTGAAGACTAATCCGCAGAAACCATCCTTGAGGTACATAATAATACCTACATAGCTAATTTAAGTCCACTTTAGTAGCCGGTTTGGATTTAGGACTAATATCATATTTTGAATTCAAGACAGTAATCTGACAGCTGCTGCCCCACATTGTAAATTACTTTGTAGGGCAGACAACTGTCAGATAACTGTCTTGAATTAAAAATACGATATTAGTAAAAAAAAATCCTTGATGATTACAGTACTATTTAAAATATACAACCGAACAATATAAACCTTTTAAAAAAAAAATACCCTTTCTGAGGCTGGTTTAGATTATAAGACCATGGATTTTTGTGTGTTTATCACAGATATTTCCTGAATTCTGGATGTTTTTTATTTATTTAAGTACTAGCTTTTGCCCGCGGCTTCGCTCGCGTTAAATTCGGGGCTCCATACAAACTTCCACCCCCCATTTTAGGGAAGTGGGAGGTTATAAAGAGACAAAAAGTAGCCTATGTCACTCTCCATTCCTTCAACTATCTCCACTTAAAAAATCACGTCAATTCGTTGCCCCGTTTTGCCGTGAAAGACGGACAAACAAACACACACATACACTTTCCCATTTATAATATTAGTATGGATTTATCTACATTGTATATATCGTCGTCTAGAGCTTACCGCGAGATTAGGTCGATTTGTGTAAGATTGTCCCATAATATTTATATAATTATTTTAGACCATTTTTAAGAAACGGTTTGATTATTCTGAAAATAACAATTAATAATTCCTTAAAAAAATAGATTTTAACGGCAAAACATATTTAGATATTCATATTTAAAGTCTTACATTCTATGTCCTAAAGATTTGTATTAAGTCGTTCAATTGATAAAATGGTCGTAAAATTATTGCGATGGTGGGAGTCCTGAAGCATATTTTATTTTATTTTAAGCTTTATTGCATACTACTTCCTACGGGTAAAACAAATATGCGTCTAAGGTGGTTTAAGTGCTTTATGTAACTTAAAATTTACAACATATCTATTCTTTAATCGTTAAAATTTCTCAGTAATTTGAGTGATTGAAGAACTCAAAAGTTTTCCTTACAGATTTTATCTCCTAGCGCATATCTCATGTCAAGGAAATGATGTAATATTTTTCATCTTATGACTCTAAGGTATGTACCATTAATACCATTATAAAAATCTTAATTACTGCGGATGTTAAGAGACAGAAATGTATGGAGCTGTCGGCACATTTGTCTCAGATGACGCCGCTTAGCACGATTAGCCGTTAGGTCAAACTCCTAGCTGCCAGATTAAACAGTGGCAACCTCCCATAAAGCGTATGGAATATCGGCTTCTGAGGTTCAATCTGCCTACAATTCGCTGCTAGGTTTGATAAATAAAATTTTATGGAATCTACTCGTTTTCACTTCCCAGATTCAATTGTGCGGAAATCGCTTTTGCTACTCTATACTTGTTTGAAAACAAATATGAAGATGAACATTGAAGTAGATTATGGCTACGCTATCTCGGCCCTGATAAAAGCGGCAAATTAAAAAATCTGTATAAGGCGAAAAACAATAATGATACTTGAACAATTAATATTTTTTTTACGACATAGTTACACATGTACATATCAGGTATGCGAAAATAACTCTTACCTGCTACAATATTTTTATTGTTTTTAAACATACACCAATTTTGGGCTTTCGAAGTGTGATAAATGATATAATTTTATGATTTCTGCAATAATTAAATATGTCATGGTAACTAAATATGTATGCAAGTGTTTTTGAGCCATTTAAATACATTTTTGTGAGAAATTTAGTTATTTGCTTTTTTTTTTGATAAAAATTAATTTCTCAAAAATGGTCTTAAAATCCTAAGCGCCTACCGGATTTTTAATTTAGTATGTAGCTTATTTGAAGTGCACGGTACACGGTATGGCCGTGTGGCGAATATTTGGAGCGGTAGGCTTAAAGATAAATTACATAATGTAATTTTTGTGTATTTTCAAATTGACTCAATATAAGGGTGAATCAACTTTAAGAAAAGTATTTTTTTTTCAAAAGATTGTTTACAATTCGGCTACATGTTTATTAAGTCAGACAATCAAGCCTAAGTTCAATGTACAAGTTTACCAAAATATATATTTTTATTTTTTGTGTCGTAACGTAGCAAAGCATGTTGTCCGCAGGTTTTGTATTGGAAGTCCTATTATAACGCTTCATAATTAGTGTTATCCTAAAGTCGTCTGCTAAGTTTTTCTTTCGTAAAAGATAATAAGTGTCCTAAAAGTTTATTCACGCACATACCTACTAGCGACCATTTAGGAACTTTAAGATTTATGTTTTCTTAATCTCCAAGATATCCTCTACAAAGTTAAATGGAAGCCAACGGGTAGGAATTTTAATAAATTTATAGTATGGCCGGCTCCAGTACTAAAACGAAATTTACAAGATATTATGCGAAACATTATTTAGTAAATAACATGAATTTATTAACATTTCGATTCATTTGCATGGGTAATTGACATAGATAGGTATGTCTATACCTATACATATATATACCTACCTAATTTACAATCCATCGAGACAACTCTTAAAAAGTTATTTAGACATATTTTCGTTCACTTCTAAGTAGAAGTGATATATAAGTATATAAGCGACTTCTAGTCTACAACAGGCCAACCGCAAAGTTCGAAACCGACATTTCGTTATCTCCGTTACTATCGCTCTTGCATATTCGAAAGAGAGTGATGCAAATAGTCGATTCGACGAACGAAGTGGTTCGCGGTTTGTTCGGCTAGCTAACTTACCAAAACGCGTATCTCAATAACTCATTTCTAAAGTCATTTAATCTTTTATAATATAATTAAACATAATACATCATGTGACATAAACAGGATAGACAAGGAAATTAAGATAAAATATGTTATTTCTCTGTTTTCTTACAAAGGAAAACATTACAGTTTAAATTTCTTCAAGGAGATGTGATTAGTATGAAACTAATAATGGCAACCTGTAAAAAAATATAAGCGGTCAATGACCTGTCCCCCGAAAGTGTGGTAATGTGCGTGAAGTCTAGTTGTGTGTGAATCAGGGTATTTTGACAGAATCTGAAAATTCTCCCACATATACCCGACCCTTGAGAGACTTGCGCCACGCTGAATTGTTATTTAAAATAAACTCAGATTTTTTAACGCGAACAAATGTATCTTATACTACGAGTACTACGAAATACTGAGTATTTACTCGGTATTTACTCGTGACTTTTTACTCACTACCCATCTCTAGTCATATCTGACGTAGCTCCAGCTCTTAGTCCATGAACCGCATTTTTAGGACATGTGTACTTATAATATAGATATATCGCCATTAGTAAGCTCAAACTGTGTCACTTTGAATATCATACCGAACCGAATGTCTAATTCGAGTCGAGTCATTAAATTTAAACTTTCGTGAGACATACTAAAAGGGCCGGTTGCACCAAAACGAACGTTAACGTGAACGTCATTGTTAAAAAAAATATTGTATGTAAAGTTTGTCAGTTTTCTATGGGACGACAGCTCCGTCGCTATAGGTATATTTAACGTTGATCAGTTCGTTAGTTGTGCGTGGTGCGACCCACCCTAATACTATAAAATATAACGGTTATACCACGTCTCTGTAGTCACTTTCTCGCGATCTGTTTCGGAGGGTCTAGGTCCCTATTTTCAAGCACTAACAGTGCTATTCGAACCGGTCCGAAGACGGACGGACGGAAAGGACGTGAGTGTAATCGTTATATGTTATACTGTCAAGTGGATTCGATGTATTGCAAACCTGCATTGTGAAACCTTATATGTAAGAAGATTTGTAATGTACGAACATTTTAAAATTTTCATTCTCTTTATCTTATTTACAAAGCCCTGGAAAAAATCCAGTTGCAATCTAACCCTGATAAATTTTGTTAATGATATGAGGCAATAGATATGAATTTGACCCAATACCTCTCTAAGATGCCTGAGTAGGTTACCTAGTATCTATCTGTTTTATACTAGGTACAAGTAATTAGTATCAAATTAATTAGTAAAAATATTTATTATATACACGTAATTCGAGTAAATAGTAATAGTAATTTTTTGCCATCTTTCGACGTTCGCAGCAGTGTCGTCAATAGATGGGATATCTCCTGCACCTACGTAGGCACATAATTTAATCGATACTGATAAGAGTTATAAGCATGCACAAGACCGATAACAATAGAATGCATTTGACAGGAAACTGACGTGACACCGCCATTACGAACTAGTTCGAACCGGATATTGGCCTGCATTTGCAATTCTGTTGATGGCATTAACCTATTAATACACATATACTAGGCCCGTAAAATTAAACAATCAAAATTGCTAAAATAACAAAGCGTGATATAGTTCTGGGTTTTTGATATTTTGTTGGGACTAGTTAAGGCTATTTACATCTATAGGTATATTTGCTACAACTAGTTACTTGTGCTGGCTGAGCAATACATTAAAAACTACAGATATTTTTATATTTTCCTTTTTATTTTATAAATAATAAGTTTTATTAATAAGGTTGCTTTAGCAATTTTGAGGCCCTTTCATTTGCAACAATTTGAGTCTAAATTCGATTGTCTACCTTAAGACGATTGTCGCCGGAGTGTCCTTGAGCGTTTGGGCGCTCTGTATCCGCGCCATCCGCTTACCCCTCTCATTGCGATCGTGCGTAAATCCGCCGCGATGCACCGGGACGATGTTCAAAGAATATGACTTTACCCAGAGGCGTGCGGGCAGCTTTATAATAATTATAATCCTTTTGCGGATGTTTTGTGATTTGAATACTGTGATTAAGTACTGTGGTGACATTTTTAGGAATGCTACTTACCTATTAAATAAGATAAGTAATATCGACCTCGATTAGTAGATTTTTATGTAAAAAAATAAAAACCCAGATTTTGAATATGAAGTACAGTGAGCGGCAAAATATTTATGAATTTACAAAATATGGTTAAAAATATTCTACATATCAGAAAAAAATAAAAAAATACTGACTAGCACAGCAAAAAAACTGAATGCACATCAAAGCGGTGTTTTCATGTGAATTTGGATTTTCTTTTATTTATATCAACAAAACTAAGCCTGTTACGAGTTGCGAATACTAAAAATGCACATGTAAGGACCGGCATTTGTCCATGAAATCGTCATACAATTGTCATGAGAGCTGTAAGCCCATGAAATTTAGATCTTTAAAATATAACACAGCGCAAACACTTCTTAGGGTTCCAAATGGCAAAAACGAATCCCTTAAAAGTTTCTTGAAACATGTCCGTCTGTCCGTATGTCATAGCCATTTTTATTATAAAAAATATATTAATGAAATTTTATCCAGAGGCGTCTTTCATGTGCCGCTACTTAGTTTTATACCTAAATTGCCAAAAAAACTTTTAGGGGAGGCATTTCATACATACATATGCCAAACTAAATGTCAAAAAATTTTTTTTTGTAAATATGAACATGTTGTACATGGATACGGCTTTAAAAATATCTTATATATATGGAAGATCTTCTTTTATTAAGTCAATATTTTCAGAAATTATTCTCTTCGAATATCTAAATATAATAGTCCCCTCCCCCATCTAACTTTTAATCCGTATTTCAAAAAAATATGAAAAAGAGAAGATACGGCTTACTACTAAATTTCTACGAAAATTATCGGTTCAGCCGTTTTCGAGTCGATCTCCAAGAAACTACTTTCTACCGAACCCTACATTATGCGTGGTCACACACTTGGCCGGTCTTTTAAAGATATTTGGTAGGTAGTATTAACCCTAAGTAGTAATTTATTTATTTACTTGTATTGATAATTAATATAAAATTTGTATTTATTTGCATTTCACCGACATAGTAAAGTTTTTTTAGGGTAAGCAACACGCATGTGAATCCTCTGGGGTTGCAGGCGTCCATAGGAATTATAACTGCTTCCATAACTGCTTTCCATCAGGCGGATCGTATGCTTGTTTGCCAGCGTCGTGGTATAAAAAAAAGCTTTTTTTCCTTTATTCTTACATATTACATTGTAAGTACATTGAACTCTTAAATATCAGCAATTTTTAATTAGAATCTATCAGGCTCTGCTCAGTGATAGTTAGTACACTGAAATTTGGTACGAGTATGTGTTTTAATTACACCTACAAAGTGGTAACACAATAAGTATTTGAAACACATGAAGTAGGTACACATTGTTGGATAGGTATTTCAAAAAGAATAAGCCTTAAACAACTTTTGAATACAACGTATACTTTCGTAAATAACAGCTCCGAAAGTTTAAAATGCCCTTTGATTTTTGAACCGTGGCTCCAAAAAAAATTGAAAATTCCTGGAAGTGAGGCCATTGAAATACTTATCAAGTATTTTCAATGAAAACTATATGGAATAAAATCGGTTGGGCCGTTTTTGAGTTATGTTTCAAAAACGCATAGTTAAAAGACGTAAGTGCTGCATAGTAAAATAACGTAAGTGCCACAAAATATCCCTTTATAAACGACCTTTTGAATGGATGTATTGTAACAGGCCGGGAACTACGGAACCCTACACTGAGCATAACCCGACATGCTCTTGGCCGGTTTATATGCAATCCTTTGCAGTTTTCTTCGCAATTTCTTGATTTGATTAATTAGTTAAAGTATAACATTAAATATTGTGTTTAATCTTAAAATAAAACGCATAATAAATTCGTTTAGAAGACGGTATAAATACTTAAATGAATATATTTAAATAAATTCGGTCCTAAATAAATAAATTATTAGTCTATTGTATTGTAGTAACTACTAGCAGATTTCCGCAACTAACACCTATTTTGCGTGATGCATTAGTCTACTAAAACATAATACTTACATGACCAAATTTGTTTTAAGAGCATTATGAGATGCATGATTTTGGTTTTTTTTCTCCATTTTGATTTCATTTATTTGTAATACTTGTTATAATCTAAATAAAATGCACTTTTTATAAGAATGTACATGAACACGCATACGAGTACATTATCTGAAAAGATAAAACGTCTGTGCTTTATTGATTCCGAGAAGACGCGTTATGTCCGCACCGCATGAACGCTCTGCAGTTATTTAGTCTTTAGGCACAGTAAGTCCGATATTATTGCTCACGGGCCAAGCACAAGTATATGAAGTACAAGGGAAGCACGGAGCGACGAGCGACACAGCCTCCTCGTCTCAAAGCTAGCTCACGACTGCCGACAACGCCGTTTTCGAGCTACCAACGCACGAAATGTGGAATTATGATCAAGTTGTTTAAGAAAATCAAATCAATTTAAATATCCTACGTTGAGTTTGTAGTGTTTTGTAGTACAAATTTTTTAGTTCAACATTTTTTTAAATCGAATGAGCCGTTCAGTAGATATAATATAAGCAAAATTAACCGTAAAACGACATTTAGTTACATTGAAATAACGGAAAAACTATACGTTACACGAGTTATTCAAACGTTGACAATGTTGTGCATGAAATGGTAATTAACATATTTTTTTTTCAAATTTTTTTGATCACCCGTTATTGAGATATATCCCTTAGAAAGTAACTGTTTTCGGCCACAATCAGCGCCTAGCGCCTTAAATATTTTACAAGATGCGGCTACTTATATCTTTGAAAAACTAAAAAATATTACAATCAACTTGCGCGCTATAACTCCCAAAAAGCTACAGGTACTATCTAACCAAATGAATCGTGACCCACTGTGGAACCTTTTCATAGAAAATGTCATAGTGACATCGCATTGCATTGACAAGGAAAGTTCTTATAACACGTACTATGACAAAGTTCTAATGTGGGTCAGGAATCAAGTGGTTCGCACGGATCATAAGACAATCCGGATAGTACTTTTACTATATTTCCCTAACCACAGTTGAACCTTATTACCGAGCAAAACATTCGTTCATAGGTCACTAGTAAAAACGGTCCGATAGAGAGCATAATGTAGGGGGCGGTGTCTCACTCGCACAATGCTGCCAACTTATGAAACTTACCAATGTGATTTTATTTATATACATTTATTTTAGTAACACACTAGAAGTTACTTCCCACTTATAATAATTTATTGCAAGATTTGAATGAATACTTTGATCCCTTTTAGCTGCTTTGAATTTTTTTACGACGTAAATATTATTTATTCATTAAATTAAAGAATTGCATTTAATATTGCAGACAGTAGTAAGTTTTGTTATATTTAAAATACGGTCTGGTATCCCCATCCCATCAGTCCCATCACTGACATAATATGTCACTGATATTATTTCAAATGACGCCGCTCAGCTCAACAACATTTCGTAACAACATTTTTAAGTAAAAATGGTCAAGATATGTTGCGTAAAAAGGTGCAGGGGTGAGACTTAACAATAAAGTAGACTTTCCTTTCACCGGTAATCCACAATCATTCAATTTTACGATTTAACAACAAGTTAAGATTGTCAAACAATAGGGTGACTATGATGTCGGCAAGCTACGGGTCGGTTTTGTTGTTTTTACAGAAATGTACATAAGTACATGGTCTGTTCCTAAGTATTACTTACACAGGACAGGAGTGGCCCGCGGGTCTTTTAGGCCCTTTCGAAAGGGTCGTAAAATGGCACAAGGCCATACAAAAAATTGTAGTAGTGGCAGTATAATAAATAAATAAATAAATATTATGGGACAATCTTACACAAATCAACCTAGTCCCACGGTAAGCTCAATAAGGCTTGTGTTGTGGGTACTAGACGACGATATATGTAATAGATATATACATATAAATACTTAAATACATAGAAAACATCCATAACTCAGGAACAAATATCCGTGATAAAGACACAAATAAATACCCTGACCAGGATTCGAACCCGGGACCTGCTTCATAGGCAGGATCACTACCGACTAGGCTAGGAGACCGTTAAAATATACTTTATTGTACAACATTTGTACAACAAAGAAAAATACAACAGGAAGAATATACAATATTTGTACATGGAAGAGATCTCTTCCAGTCAACCATTGAGCAGTTCGATGTTATTGATGTTTTCTTTATCTACCTTTAAGTATATTAAAGTCGGAGAACTGTCCACATCAGACATGACGCAATAGTGAGAGCCACGAACCCCCTGTACTTACTTAGTTTTAGTTTGCTACACTAACTATCCCCTATTTTAAGACGCGGACATCTGGCAATTGTTCAACGGTGTTATGCAAACGAGTTGTAAGAAATAAATATCTTACAGTAAAGTTCTAGGTTTGATGCAGTGCAGTATCATGTAATTAATAAGATTATATCATTTTCAGGAGTTTCTGTTGGGGGAAAATAGTGCAAAATGACGTTACGTTAATGTATTGTTTGTCGCCTACCGACTGTTTTTTTCCGTAGCGATACGCAATGTTTTTACTTTTTTGTTATTATATTAGCGATAGGCTTCGACAGTTTTTACCTATTAACTGAAATATTTTGCTGGTCTGTCACTCTGACGTCCTCCGATAAATAGCTGCCAGATGCCTGGATCTAGCAATAAGTTTAAAATAGTAAACTAATTAGAGGGGTTCTCTGATCCCACTACCGCGCCAACGTATCTGAAGTGGCCAGCTCCTTAAGTCAGTAGAACGTATAAGTTCCCATTAGAACTATGAGACTTCTCTTTCTGGACAATACTTACTAGACGACAAGCATATTTTATTTTATATTTATCTTCATACTATCCCAATCCCACATACATCATAGTACATATGGTCACTCTACTTAGAATGAGATGCAGCCCCCTACATTACCCTCTCTTTCGGTCTCACTTTGTGGTCGAAGTATGACCTCCAGATTGTATTTAACTTCATGGTGGTTCGATAGTACATTGACGGGCGACCACAGAAAAAATATTTTTTTCAGAGACTCAAATGGCCCTATTTTATTAAATAGTATTCCACCTTTTCACAGACAAAGGTGACTCAAGAAATACAATGCGATTCCGAATCTCGAAGTGAATGTCAGCATATAAGTTGTGCTTCACGCAACGCACGCAGTCGTAAGGCATTGTATAGGCATTGTCCATTTTGTATAGCGATTTTGTATAGGCATTGTCCATCCATGTCTTAATCATCCTTGGTAAGTATTATACTTATTGAAATAAACACGTTAACATGAGAATATTTCTCCAAAATATGACTTGTCTGCCTGAAGTCAATGTATATAGGCAATACATAAGTACATTTCATGATAAATTTTTGCACATAACGGAAAACGCATTCCCACAATAGCTTGACTGATTTTTCTTTTTACCGCGTTTGAAACAAAGCGCTCAAATAACTCAGACATTTCCATACGTGGTGCTCCCCACTAACAAATCTAATTTGGACGTCCATCGTTACGTCCAACTTTTTGATAGAGGGTATTTGAAGCCCCATTCGTGCTTGCATGAGGAGTATTTTTGCGTCACAAAACACGTACGGTTTGGATAAAATGACCGAAGACTTGAGAAAGATTTCGGTTGCACGTGATTTTAATAGATCCGCCGATGTTCGGCAACTAGAGGAACATTTTATGAAGATATTTACTAGAAAACGTGACTACATTTTCAGATAGGTTTAGCTGCAAAAGTATGTGACACGCCTCATACGCCCTGCAAATAAGAGCGTGTAACATATTTTTGCGGCCTTCGTGTAGGAAGATACTATTACTGGTAACTGTACCTAATACCTAATACCTATTCAGTTCAGGCACAGGCATGTAGATGAAGCTTCTGTACGATGTTGATGTCACTGCTTATTTGTTTTTAGTATTGACACTTAAGTTTTATTTATTAGGCATAAACTAAAAATATCGAGATATATTCCTATGAAAGTATGTCTTCCATTCATTCAAACTAAGGTCTGACACACTGAGCAATGATCTTCCTCATTCAGATCGCTATACTAATTGTGAAGGAATATAATATAATATCCATTCAATTGTCTAACAGTCAGTTCCGATCAGTTAACCCATATTCCAGGCATATTCGGCGCTCATTTATAATGCACTCTCTAAATCCATTCCCTGCTCCATTCGTAACTGTTCCGTTACTCAGTGGAATTATTGAGCGAGTTCGCGACAATGCAGGGTAAGTCCACAAACCGTATCAAACATTAATGATAATGTACTAGCAATTGATGCCAACTAAAGGAGTTTTTCTTAGTTGACATGCTATTTAATATTTAGACTCTTACATAAATGCTCTACAACGCCAGGGAATTAAAGGTAATTACCTGATGAAAATCTGTGATATAATTTTTTCTTGGTTTCATAGGATTTTAAAGATTTTCTATTATTTTCGATCTTTCATATAATCGAAAATTATAGAAAATCTTTAAAACGTAAACTGGTTTCGAAAAGATGTTCAAATTCAAAGCCACTATATGAAAACAATGTTAGGATTTTATGACACAGATTAATTTATTTATTTGTGCCATCAACGGACACATACACATATTTAACATGGCGATAGCACAACAGAAGCTGGAGCCAATACACAAATACAGTTATCATATAATATGTCTGGATTCAAAAATATATTTAAACAAAAAGTTTTAATGTAAACTACCATAATAGTAGTTTTCGATACAAGTGCGAGAAGTATGTCATATTGCAAGTATGTTAGATTGTTTGACAAGGGTCTAAAGTAGGCCATATTACCACCAGGTGGTTAGGTCATTTATAAGCGGGTCTCGCATAATACTCATTTATTTAAAATTCTGATCTGCAAATCGTGCGTAAAATTAAACCTTACGCACGATTTGCAGATCAGATTACTTTTTAGCACTAGTGCATAAAATCAAACTTTACGCACGATTTGCAGCTACATAAAGTTAACTTTTTGAGCAATTGTATTAAAAAATACTTATTTAAACTACATGGCATACACTCGTATCCGAATCAAGCAACCATGAGTGGTATATGTTTCCTTTACTGAAACATGTTTCAAGCTTCGTCAGACATAAAAAAAATATTTATGAGACTTGTTCAGAATTTACGAAGGATGTTTATTAGACGTCATTACGTAAAATGTAGATAGCACATTCTGTTCACTGACAATATAACTCTATTTTTGAAAAACGTTGAAATCACGAAATTTGCAAGGATGGTAGTTCCGCTGACTGATAAAAATAGATTGCAGCCAGAATAGTCGGATCGATGTAGCGCAGTGCTGCCACGCACGTGCTGCAGCCTGCTCAACTGATTCATTTTAATTTTATAACCTTCTTTACTACGACAAAGGTTTAAAAGGAGGTACTTAGGTACTCACTAATGTAATTAAGACGCTAGATTGGATATCCCTGTCCTAGTAGGAGCGCGATTTTCAGAAACCGCCAATGGGCTTATTAGATTCGACTGCGAACGTGGCTGCCACATGGTTACCTAATTAAAAGCTTAGTTAGGTCGGTTAGTTATAATAACAAAAAAATCGGCCAAGAGCGTGTCGGGCCACGCTCAGTGTAGGGTTCCGTAGTTTTCCGTCCGTCACAGTAAGTGTCCCCACTTAAAGAGTTTAAAACGTGGGCCAATGGTTGGGTTATTTGAAAGCACGTCATTTCATTGTGATTTTGTAGAAATTACAGGTACAATAAACACCTGCTTATACGGTTAAATTACAAACTTGGTTCAGAAATTATGTTGTAATTTTTTCAAAACTTTATTTGAAAGCACGTCATTTCATTGTGATTTTGTAGAAATTACAGGTACAATAAATACCTGCTTATACGGTTAAATTACAAACTTAGTTTTTTTTTAATTTTTCAAAAACTATTCAACCTGTCAAGTTCAAAATAATTTTCCTAGAAAGTTTTTATAAAGTTCTACTTTTGAGATTTTTTTCATATTTTTAAAACTTATGGTTCAAAAGTTAGAGGGGGGGGGACACATTATTTTTTTACTTCTGGAGCGATTATTTCCGAAAATATTAACATTATCAAAAATTATTTTACTAAACCCCTATTCATTTTTAGGGTTCCGTACCTCGAAAGGAAAAAACGGAACCCTTATAGCATCACTTTGTAGTCCGTCTGTCTGTCTGTCTGTCTGTCTGTCAAGACCATTTTTCTCAGGAACGCGTGGAGGTATCTAGCTGAAACTTATATCAAATACTCAGGTCTATTGTCCCTTGGTGCTGTAAAAAAATCAAACATAAAAGCCAACGCAATCAAAAGATACAGTCGTTTATGTTGCAAATTTTAGTTTTTCGGCACTCGCAAAACCTACGGGGTACTTCCCGTAAACTCAGAAACTTGAAACTTGGCACGAAGAAACTTCATATAGCACAGACAAAGGAAAAATTACGAAAAGTAGACATTTTTAGTAAAATCATACAAAAAATATTTTTTTAAACTCACTACCTTTTTACTCGTAAACGCGTAAAGGTATTCAATTGAAATTCATATCAAATACTCAAGTCTATAATACCTTTCAGCTGTAACAAAATCAAACTTCTATTTCAACGCAATGGGTGAAATTTTACTTATATACCTACATGTTTGTACGGAACCCTAGGTGCGCGAGTCCGACTCGCACTTGGCCGGTTTTTTTAAATACCTATCCAACAATATATCACACGTTAGGGTTGAAATGAAAAAAAAAATCACTCCCCACTTTACGTATAGGGGAGGTACCCTAATAAAAAAAATTTTTCACTTTATTTTACCAGTTTGTCGGCGTGATCGATATACATCGTAGTACCAAATTTCAGCTTTCTAGTGCTAACGGTCACTGAGATTATCCGCGGACGGACGGACAGACATGGCGAAACTATAAGGGTTCCTAGTTGACTACGGAACCCTAAAAACTATTATTAAAAGGAAAATTATATGAGAGTGACGTCACGTCTCATTTTGTAATGCTATGTTTCCTAGGTTGAACCATTTATTGATTTTCTAAATGCCCACGTTTGTGTTCCTAATACCCGTGTTATGTCAATATTTGCTAACTCGTACACACAAAAAAAATTGCCTAACTATTAGGGAAATGCTCAAAATATAATTAAACTTATATTTTAACTACTACATTTTTTTCTTTAAAACCCATTTTTAAATCATCTATCAATGATGTTTATATTTGTTATACTATGGTTTTAATTTTACTCGCAAACGCTCGCTGACACAGAAACGGCCAGCCTCAGCCGTCTCAAATCCCAAGATTATTATTTGCTATAACACTACCAATATAACTTGACACTTGAACCCACGAAATGGCGTACAAGGGTAGATTTAATGCGTAGTATCGTCGAGGTTACGTAGATCTAGCTAATGTGGGCCTATATTTCGAATCCAGGTACGGTGACATTTGGCTGAGGTTCAACCCGAGCAAGGGTGGGTTTGCAGTATGTACGCTATGCAAATGTGCTTGTGCGGCGCAAGTGACGACCGCAAGAAGGGGTCGCTATTTTACAACTGAGCATAAAAATAATTGGGTTTACAGGAGTTTAATTTGACACGAGTAACAGAAGGTAATACGGGTACTATACGAAAGTCACTTCGCTAATTGGCTACGATATAATTACTATGGCGATATGTGGCGATCTTGCATCGTCATGTCACGGCCGAAATGTCAAGTTTTCAAAGACGACAAGAAGAGGTAACGTATAACCAGATAGAACTTTTAGTGGCAGGAATGAAAATGTCATAGGGACTTCCCAACGATATTAATTTATCGAGGGTGGAAATGGGTCCGTTGGATAACTGCACTAGAGTGGGTTAAATTAGAGCCCTTCCAGTGTGACCGCACTTTATCGAGGAAATGTAAAGAAAAAGTGGTAATGTAGACAAGCCGTTGGCAGTTGTAGATGCTCCCATTCTGATTTTGTATGGCGAGATTGGCGAGTACCAGGAATTTCCAATTTTGTATAGAAATCTAGTACCGGGAGCACACCATAGTTGGCAGTCTGTGCCTTGTCCCAATCAACTCGGTACAGAGATTCCCAAAGCCGGTCTCCAGTTTACGCACTTTACGACCGTCGACGGAACTACGATAGCGATCCGTCATAAATGTAACTCGACTCGATTCATAATTAGTAGCTATTGATGCCAAGGGATTATAACCAGATAGAACTTTTAGTGGCAGGAATGAAAATGTCATAGGGACTTCCCAACGATATTAATTTATCGAGGGTGGAAATGGGTCCGTTGGATAACTGCACTAGAGTGGGTTAGATTAAAGCCCTTCCAGTGTAACCGCACTTTATCGAGGAAATGTAATGAAAAAGTGGTAATGTAGACAAGCTGTTGGCAGTTGTAGATGCTCCCATTCTGATTTTGTATGGCGAGATTGGCGAGTACCAGGAATTTCCAATTTTGTATAGAAATCGAGTACCGGGAGCACACCATAGTTGGCAGTCTGTGCCTTGTCCCAATCAACTCGGTACAGAGATTCCCAAAGCCGGTCTCCAGTTTACGCACTTTACGACCGTCGACGGAACTACGATAGCGATCCGTCATAAATGTAACTCGACTCGATTCATAATTAGTAGCTATTGATGCCAAGGGATTTCGCGCAAGTCACGAAGTAGTCTGATGCGTGTATGTGGGGAAAATGATGAATGTGTAAGAAGCTGGGCTCTAGAGGGTAAACACAATAATTTGTAGTAATCGATGATAAGTTAGTTATGAAATTATTCGGGTGTCCCCAAATCTTATCGGCTTTACTTAGTATGTGCAACATGCGTCGCTTTTTGCCACTTTTGTCTGCGAACGATGTTACCTAAATTTATTTTTCCAAACAAACTCGTAACGAATGCTTGCGTAAGGTGGAGTATTTAGCTTATATCTGAATTGTTATTATGTGCCATTATGTACTCATCATGTACTTTTTACCACTGGATATTGTGCACAACATATGTATGTACAGGTAGACACGTACATAAATACGTATCTACATTTACATACTTTGTGCTGCTGATCTGACTTGTGGTTGTGTATATAGCTACTGATCTGACTTAATAATAATAACTTGCACGGAGCGCATGAGAATGTTGAGAAAGCAATAGTAATTTTTCCAAAACATTAATTTAACTAAGTACATAACCTACCAAGTTTGATTTTTAGCATTAAATTTTAAGACAAATGAAATGAAATATATTAGTTATTAATAACAAACTATTAATAACAAAGTTACACGTCACGACAGAATAAATAAATGAATTTTGTAAAATAATACTATTGTGCCCACAAGATCTGCTACGTTACGTGATACAAAGATAAGCCCCATGGCACATGTTCATAAAAGTGATGATGAGTTCCGAAAAAATGTAAAAAAAAAATAGAATTGGCTGAAAGCACAAAAAAGTACCACTTCCGGTGTAATCAATGGATGGTATTTACCTACGTCATTTCACTTCATGAATCACTTCACTTTTATGAACATGTGCCATGGGGGTTATCTTTGTAACTATCACGTAACGTAGCAGATCTTACGGTCTCCGCCCGTACTATAAGAACTCTAAATTATTCTTTAAATCTTGGTTTACATATATTTGGTAAACCGAACGGAAAAGAAACCCACACAAACAAGCTAAAAAATTAATAATAAAGCATTTCATATAAGACGTAGAAAGTCGAGGGTCGTATTATTTCAAACATTAAGACGAGAATATTGCCGCGGGCAATTTATGAAAGCAATGCGGAGCCTTATCTTCTGTATTAAAGATTTCATTAAATCATGCTGGGCAATAAAACAGTTTGATACCGCAGTTAGGTCCCGGGTCACCAAGTTAATGACGTGTTCTTGAGTACTGGTGTAAGGGAGTGATGGTGGGCGAGACCCTTTACTTATAATAAGGGGTAATGTTTAGGAAGCTGTCCGAAAATATTATCAGTTCCTATACGTATAATTTTAGATACATAGAATATAAATGTCACTTTTGATTGATGTTGCTGATGAGGGACCCTCATGTTCCTTTAGCCGTCAACACAGCTAGTCCTCATTTTTGTAAAGGGTCGGCAACGCGCATGTGACACCTCTGGAGTTGCAGGCGTCCATCGGCTACGGTAGCTGCTTACCATCAGCGGGCCGTATGCTTGTTTGCCACGGTCGTGGTATAAAAAAAATCGATGTGTAGGTAATTAGGGCACTCTTATGAACGTTAGGTCTAGCCACTAAGTAATTATGTGCTGTCAAAATTGGGTCAAAATGCTAATTACAAAAGAAATGTAAGTACCTATAGGTACATAAAACAGTTCAGCGTACGATAGCTTGCAGTAATTTTACATTAATTAATTAGGTAAAGATGACCCCCGCCCCGTTGTTGTTTAACTCTACTGATGTTAAAAAAACACACAGTAGGGGAGACCGAGGTCAGTTGTGACAGAGGTGAGTTGTGACAACGTCGGTTTTTCGGAAGTTAAATCGGCTCGCGAGCTCACAACAGCGCGCGTTTGAGAGTTCATGTCTCGAATTAAAAAAACGCGCGCTGTCGTGAGCTCGCTCGCAGTTATAAGTTCCAACAAATCGACTATGTCACAACTCTCCTCTGTCTCAACTCACCTCGGTCTCCCTTATCTATTACGGTTATTTGAATACTTCCAGTACCGTTTGTAAAAGTCAGGTACTTTATAGGCCTATATTAAAGCTTGAGTCATAAAATTTTTGACTGTTTTATGTTAGACTTTAATACATAGCGAAATAATCATTTCATACCTAACGCATTGATTCTATTCTCGTTATACCTAATGGTTTAAAAAACTCATCTCAATATCACAAAGAAACTGCGAGTTTCCAAGAGATAAAATTCGGGTCAACGTAGTTAAGCGATCCTGAAAAATGGGTAATGAAATTTCACCTTTTATGAATACGAAAAGCCTCGACGGCTTCGGAAAGAGCGTTTTCATTTCGCTGGAAAATCGATCTGACCAATGTTAAAGGAAATATTAATTTCTTGCTCACTTACTTTGTTACCAAATTTCTGTTGGGGACAAAGGAATTGAATTAATATTTGAACTTGAATATTGTAGCTGATTGGAGCTAAATTTAATTAAATTAGGTGATATAAATTTAACATAGAATTAAGTACTGAAAACATGGTTTCTAACTACGGAACAAAATTATTTTGAAAACGGCAATCTAAACCAGGAGTACGAGTGGAAGGTGCAAGTTTAATATTCGACTAAGTTTGAATCACAATGTGTATTTAAGAATCCGGATACTTGAAGAGGTGTACCTACGCGTTATTATGCTTGGCAATGATCGATATAATAAATTAGCACATGACCCTTGAAAACACAGATCAAAATATACCTAAGGAAAACTGTTCAACCATGGACATAATCTATACTACATATAATAAACGCGTAAGGAGAAAAAAAAATTACATTGAAGATATTTTAGAAAAACTAATTCGGGGGGTCTTAGAAACGTTGACTGAATACATTTCAGTGATTTTTGGAATTATTGTCTGTCTGTCTGTGAATTTGTCCGCGCACTCCGTAAAAACTACTGCACAGAATTTTAAGAAATTTTGTAAAGTAACAGTTTATACCCCGGAGCAACATATAGGGTAGTTTTTATTCTGCTTATTAAAAACATAATTTTCATAAAAAGTAGTTCTCAAAAGTGGTCACAGATGGCGCCCTAGGTACCCTGTATACTGTATACAAACATTCTTTAAGGACTTCTTTAGATTAAATTAAGCGATTCCGTCTGTTGCGTTCCGCCGAGGTTTAAACCATGGATTTTTTAGATGCTTTCCTAATTTAAGGATTGCGTGTTAAATAATTTTATAACGTGTTAAGTACTTCGTTTTGGAAGTTGTAAGTATCCGGATATATATTGTGATCCATTAATACCTGGAGGTACTTTATTCTCAACGTGAAAATAATCTATTTATCAATACATGAAACCTACTTACAATATTACATAAAAACCAAATAAAATAGGTAGTTAAGATTTATCCATTTCGATTTACCCGACAGCAAAAATTGTACCGTTTGTGAGAGCTTGTGTTGAGTGTTTTATCTCGCTTTAACAGCTGATTGCAAAGAAAAGGGTAGTCATGAATCTAGCAATTAGTAGCTGCTAGTTCTCACGCTGCTGCTGAAGAAATTCTCGCAGCGACGCTCCGGGGCTGGGCCTACGCGGTACTCGGCCTATGGCTTTCGCAGACATTGCCGCTCACCATCGGGCCTCCGGCCCTCAGATTTGCTAAAACACTTCGCCATTGAGTTTTGTCCGGATTCTGTCATACTGGTACTCGGCCTATGGCTTTCGCAGACATTGCCGCTAACCCTCGTGCCTTATGACACTTCGCCATTGAGTTATGTCCGGTCCCTGACATGCTGCTTCTGCTGGAGCAATTCTCGCTGCGATCCTCCGGGCCTGGGCCCGGCAGGAGCGCGGTACTCGCACTATGGCTTTCGCGATATTGCGGCTCACCGCGTCACGGATTCGGCGTTCGGGTTCACCAAAAAACTTGACCTTGCTGCCTTATTAGATTTTGGCCTGCTGCTGCAAGAGCAGTTTTCGCTGGGACGTTGCGCTCACACGCTACCTCGCGCTCATACCTTCAGCGTTTGACCCTCTGTTCGAAGCATGTTCTCCTGCAGGAACTCGGCTATTAGCATTCGCAGGTCTCGACGCACACCTTTTAGTGAGTTATCTTTATCACGGATGAACTAATAAATTTAGATAGATGTAGAACGCGTAAATTCTACACTAATGGCCTGGATAGTACCAAAATGAAAATGACATAACCTCCCACACACGCGGGCGAAGCCGCGGGTACAGCTAATTTTACCTATATAGGTCATTCGACTTGTTCTCAAAACCCCCTGCTTCTTTTAAAATGTATTGTTTAGGTATGCGACGTTTACCCTTTTTTGTGAACGATTCAATCAATTTAGTAACATTTTTTTCATACGAGAGAAAGTTACTTAAAAAACGGAAAAAGGGAATTTGGCCCCTAAATGTAAATATTTTCGATTTTGGTTTTAGCTTATTGTGCTGTCACCCAACAATACTCAAGCAATTTATGACATGTAGGCCATTTTTCTCTAAATCAACTACCGAATGGTAATTAAAGCTAATCCTTTTGTCAAATTTAAGTTCAGTTACGAAGCTTGGACAGTAATAATACGGCTACGTTGTAACTTGGACACCTAGCATTTGTCTTGGACGTAGTTTAAACATTTTCACGTGGGTGGAATTGTTTTTTAATGTATGGTGTTGCGTTCATTCTACCACATTGGGTACATCACAGCATGTAAGGTTAGCGATTTCGTGCTACATGATAAGTAATCATAATTTTAAACTCCAAAAAGTATTATTAAGTACTAGCTGTACCCGCGGCTTCAGCCGCGTGTGTGGAAGGTTTTGTCATTTTAATCTACTATCCAGACCATTAGTGTAGAATTTACGCGTTTGTCAGATTTAGTTAATAAAAGACAAAATATAATCTATTTAATTTATTCAACATTGAATAGATTAAAGGTGAGAGTCCATTTTATAAATATAAAATGTTAAGAACGACCATGGTAAATGCAATGATGTTTATTAAAGAATATTACATGTTGCAATACTGCCATCACCACTAGTTAGTGATAGTTGCATTATTTGCATTCTGGCAGTCACGGTCACATAACAATACATTAAGGGTAGTTGCGGTATTTGAAAACTTACGTCTACCTTACAATTTCAACTTCTTAGATTTCAACTTATGGATTACTTTAGATGTAGATTCGATACTGGAAGTGATGAAACTGTACGTTTTGGCCATTATTTATCTCACCGTCTGTATATCTCACACGTTCTTCATACAAATATCTATCTAAATTTATTAGTTCATCCTTAAAAAAGATAACTGACCAAAAGGCGTGCGTCGAGACCTGCGAATGCTAATGGCCGAGTTCCTGCAGGAGAATATGCTTCGAACAGAGGGTCAAACGCTAAAGGTACTGACGCGAGGTAGCGTGTGAGCGCAACGTCCCAGCGAAAACTGCTTTTGCAGCAGCATGAGAGTGTATCCACAAAACTCAATGGTGAAGTTTTTTGGTGAACCCGAACGCCGAAGACGTGACACAGTGAGCGGCAATATCGCGAAAGCTATAGGCCGAGTACCGCGCAGGACCCAGGCCCGGAGGATCGCAGCGAGAATTGCTTCAGCAGAAGCAGCATGTCAGGGACCGGACATACTTCAATGAGCGGTGAGCGTTTCCGTTTGTATGTGAAAGTCAAAGGCCGTACCGTACCTTGTTACAGCCGTCATTTTCTATACTTATTCCAAATTTTAGCTTTCTACGTTAAACTGTTTCCGAGAAAGCCGCGTTTTACAAATTTCGGTGACCGAAGTGATTCCATAAGTGTTTCGTAAACCAAGTATTGGTACGAAACACTAAATAAATGTGCCCTCTTAAGGTATATGATAAGTATAACGCAGGACCCAGGCCCGGAGGATCGCAGCGAGAATTGCTTCAGCAGAAGCAGCATGACAGGGACCGAACATACTTCAATGGCGAAGATGAATCACTCATAGAAAAAGCAAATACCTACGGTTTACGTACCTACGCAATAATACAATGGAGCGGCCTTCAACGCGCGGCACCCCGCACCTCCCGCGCACCCGCACAATCGCTAGGGTTGCATATGCTTGGATATGTTTTATAGTTAAGGAAATAGGTATTTTGCATTGATTCAGTGTTTAAGTGGTTCGCATGGGGCATAACAATTATAGTTACATGAGTAACATTGATTGATATTTTGTTGCCGCGATGAGAGTATGATTAATCTTGACAGATTTGCCACAAACTGTCAAAACTAATATGGATTGACAGCTATCTCAATCTTATTCTAATTGCCTTTTAGCAATATCATCATAGTTATTTGAGAGATTTGTATTTCGTTAATAGTCTAAGATACGATAAGCTTATTTTAAGCTTAGCTTATTTTTATTAGCTTTGCATTTTTTTTACATTTTTACATCCATCCACATCGCAATAAATAAAAATTTTTCGTGATGACATTGTTCTGAGTTCCGAGTAGCGTCGCGCGCGGTACGACGTGCGTTCAGTGAGCGCGTTGGTAACCCACTGACTTTAGCTCCCCCGGCGGAGGCGCAAAACG
The DNA here is from genome assembly GCA_947086415.1 of Pammene aurita. Lineage (NCBI taxonomy): Eukaryota > Metazoa > Arthropoda > Insecta > Lepidoptera > Tortricidae > Pammene > Pammene aurita. The sequence goes on from OX352290.1 coordinate 17,609,349, forward strand.
TAGGTATATAACTCCCTCGCGCGGGCATGATTCATAGGCCTGGTCAAAGGCTGAGTACCGCGTAATGTTCAGGCTCGGAACATCGCAGCGAGAACTTCTTCAACATCATCATGACAGGGACCGTACATAACTTAAAGGCGAAGTGTCTTAGCGAATCCGAGGGCCGTCGCTCGAAGGTGAGCGGCAACGTCTGAGAAAGCCAAAGGCTGAGTACCGTGTAGGGCCCGGGTCAGCAGCAGTACCATGACAGGGACCGGACATATCTCAATGGTGAAGAGTCTTAAGGTCCGAGGATGAGTGGCAATATCTGTGAAAGCCATAGGCCGAGTACCGCGTAGGCCCAAGCCCGGAGCGTCGTAGCGAAAATTTCTCCAGCAGCAGCAACATAATATAATCCGGACAAAACTCAATAGCGAAAAATCTTAGCTAATCTGAGGGCCGGAGGCCCGAAGGTGAGCGGCAATGTCTGCTAAAGCCATAGGCCGAGTACCACTTAGGCCCAGGCCCGGAAAGTCGCAGCGAGAATTGCTTCATCAGCAGCAGCAGCAGCTTGACAGGGACCGGACATATCTCAATGGTGAAGTGTCATACATAAGGCCCGAGGGTGAGCGGCAATGTCTGCGAAAGCCATAGGCCGAGTACCGAGTAGGCCCAAGCCCGGAGCGTCGTAGCGAGAATTTATTCAGCAGCAGCAGGCAGCATGACAGAATCCGGACAAAACTCAATGGTGAAGAGTCTTAGCAAATCTAAGGGCCGGAGGCCCGATGGTGAGCGGCAATATCTGCGAAAGTCATAGACCGAGTACCGCGTAGGCCCAGGCCCGGAGCGTCGCAGCGAGAATTTCTTCAGCAGCAGCGTGACAGCTAAGTAGCAGCTAGTAATTGTTTGATTCATGACTATCCTTTTTAGGGTTTCGTAGCCAACGGAAAAAAAGGAACCCTTATAGTTTTGGTCATGTCCGTCTGTCCGTCCGTCCGTATGTCACAGCCATTTTACTCGGAAACTATAAGATGTATAATTATTTTACATATTTTTTTAAAGTGGGGCATTCCACTCATACAATAGTATGTTATTCAATCAAATACAAACACTGAAAACATTGAAAAAATAATCAAGTAAGCGTAAGGCGTATCGATGCGAGGTTCAAATCCTGCTGGGTTGATTATTTTTGATATTTTGATGTATCTTAATAAAATTTAGACATAAGGTGTAGTTTGTATGCCGCTATTTAGTTATGTACTGAAATTGCAGAAAAAATAGGGGGCGCTCCACACATGTTGCACATCAATCGATAGCTCTTTAAAAATAACATTGAGGTTTATTAGAACATTATGTGATTTAGTGATTAGTTTAAGAAATAATCGCTTCGAAAGTTGGAAAAATAGGCCCCCCCCCCCCCCCCCCCCTCTGTAACTTTTGAACCGTAAGTCCAAAAACATGAAATAATTTGAGAAGATGCGCGTTATCATATAGTTTCTACAAAAATTATTTTGAACTTTATCGGTTTAGCCATTTTTGAGTTATTTCCAAAAAACTTCTTCCATAGGTATCAGATACGACCTATTGGCATTAGTCTGGTTCTTATTCCATTGAAGCTACGGAACCCTTCATTATGCGTGGTCCGACACGCACTTGAACGTTTTTTATTGCAATCAGCTGTAAAAGCGAGATAAAACATATTGATCTCACAAACGGTACAATTTTTGCTGTCGGGTAAATCGAAATGGATAAATCTTAACTACCTGTTTTATTTGTTTTGACGTATATTGTAAGTAGGTTTCAGTACCTTCTGTAGCTTCAGTATTTTTAAAGTACCTCCAGGTACTACTGGATCACAATATATGTCCAGATACTTACAATTTTTAAACGAAGTAACACGTTTTAAAAATATTTAACCCGCAATCCTTAAATTGGGAAAGCATTTAAAAATCCATGGTTTAAACCTACCGAATCGCTTAATTTAATCTAAAAACGTCCTTAAATAATGTTTGTATACAGTATACAGGGTACCTATACAACGCCATCTGTGACCACTTTTGCGAACTATTGTTTTATGAAAATTATGTTTTTAATAAGCAGAATAAAAACTACCCTATATGATGCTCCGGGGTATAAACTGTTACCATACAAAATTTCGTATAATTCTGTGCAGTCGTTTTTACGTAGTGCGAGGACAAATTCACAGACAGACAAACTAGAATTCCAAAAATCACTGAAATGTATTCAGTCAACGTTTCTAAGACCCCCCGAATAAGTTTTTCTAGAATATCTTCAATGTACATTTTTTTTCTCCTTACGCGTTTATTATATGTATATATATATATAGTAACAGCGAACATAATTATATGTTTTTATTCTCTAAACAGCCATCCCAAAGGAATGTTAAGGTTAATGTCCAAGGTACATCAGTGGTGATGTTCTATGAACACATTTCTTTTTTTTTCTAACAGGGTAGGCCCTGTCAAAACCAGTAATGGTATCGTTACTTTTACTGTGGAATAATGTAGGTTAGTAGTCAATTAATAAAAAGACACATTTGCCGAGCAGACAAGCTTTTTTTTTCTAAAAATCGAATACAAAAAAATGTCCAAGGTAGATGAAGAGAAAAATGTCCTGTTTCCCCTACACATAAATAATAGGCCTCGTATTAAATAGCGCAACAAAAAATATCCCTAATCTACTTAATCGTGACTATAATACTGATTGCACATCAATAAATGCATATTTCGTAGCCAACCATGCGGTGGGGCCGTATTCTAACTTTAAAACACGTTTAGACACCATCGAACTGCAATACAATTCCAATGCAATCACTACGCTATACAGCTAGCGATAGCGGCAAAACTAGATTCAGATGAATCAGAAATATCAGAATTTGTTTGAAAATGATTTCGATGCAATTACAATAAAAAGTCAATATTGCTTGATTATTTGTGTGTGTTATAGAGTTATGTTTGAGATAGATTGTGTTTTTAATGTATTGTTTATGTATTTTAAAATTAGTATACCATACCAACTAACTTCGGCTTAGGAGTATGATTGTAATTTTTTATGCGAAATCACTGTAATTTTTTTGCTAAGCGACATTTCTCATAGAATATTATATGTACTTAGTATATACTCCATTATACACAGCAAACTAAAAATAATCAGACTAAAAATGAATTATAAAGATTAAAACTAGTTACGTAACACCTGGGGGAATTAATATTTGCCGTCACGTTTAATTATGGGTACGTATCATTAGGAAGGTACACGAAATATCCGCAGTACAAAAATAGCTAAGTAACGAAATAAAATAAATGTAAGTCACGTCAAAGAAACTCGTAGCACTAATTAATACGGGGCAAAATCCTCGGTCCCCAAGGAGCCCTCAGCCAAGACGCGCCGTGTAATAATTATCAATGGACCCTAAGGGCATAACCGTAAGCCCACCTTGGCACTTACCCAAACCTTTCTATTTGCATCCGCGAACTTTGCCGGACCCTTATGAGCTTTGTAGCGATTTTAATTTGCTGTGGATCGGGGTTGTGTGGTACCGAATGCGGGTCGCTTTAGGATTGAGGGCTCATTTCACGAAAATTCATTTTGCATTTATGGATGTGTTGTTCTGTATCTTCATCTCTCCTGTCTTATTAAATAATTAAATAATGTTCCTTTTATTTGAAAATAAATCCAAAATGCAATAGTAAATTGAACTGTAATATAAATAGCTAAATGATTTACTCGTAACATTAACTCTTTACAAAAGACGAAGGAGAATGTCTGCCTGCAAAAAAAATCGTTGAATTTTAGCTAATTAAATAAACTCATATACTTAATACAATTTGCCTACTGAAACCATTGATAATACTAATATAACCATACGGAAGGGTTATACTGAGGCCCCTGACTGAAATATATTATGATTTATGATTAATTAGGTATGACGTTTTACGCTAGTTATTCTTACAAAATTTATACAACGTAGTTTGTTACGTCAGTATCGTTTTGACTTTTCAAAACCGGCCAAGAGCGTGTCGGGCCACGCTCAGTGTAAGGTTCCGTAGTTTTCCGTCCGTCACAGTAAGTGTCCCCACTTAAGAGTTAAAATAACACCGCCATGTAGGATATGATATGAGCGTTCCACGTACAGCGACATCTATCGGCAAATTAAGTAAACTATTGCGCGCGAGCTTAAAGTATGGAAGATGATTTTTTGGGGATAATTCTTTATTGCGTGAACCGATTTTCACCGTTTTTACTTTATTTGAAAGCACGTCATTTCATTGTGATTTTATACAAATTACAGGTACACCTGCGTATACGGTTAAATTACAAACTTAGTTCAGAAATTATTTTGTAATTTTTTTTTCAAAACTATTCAACCAAGTTTTTATAAACTTCTACTTTTGAGATTTTTTTCGTATTTTTTTTAAACTTATGGTTCAAAAGTTAGAGGGAAGCACACATTTTTTTTACTTCTGGAGCGAATATTTCCGAAAATATTTACATTATCCAAAAATTATTTTAGTAAACCCCTATTCATTTTTAAATACCTATCCAACAATATATCACACGTTAGGGTTGAAATGAAAAAAAAATCACTCCCCACTTTATGCATAGGGGAGGTACCCTAATAAAACATTTTTTTCCACTTTTTATTTTACCACTTTGTCGGCGTGATTGATATACATATTAGTACCAAATTTCAGCTTTCTAGTGCTAACGGTCACTGAGATTATCCGCGGACGGACGGACGGACGGGCAGACATGGCGAAACTATAAGGGTTCCTAGTTGACTACGGAACCCTAAAAAACTATCTAATTACCTAATTTTATCTAATCTGTCCGTCAGAACCAGTCCGTTCCATTCCATTACTAATAATTATCAGTGCCTAAACTGAATGCCAGAGCAATGTTCATTAGCTCAGTGTGTGATACTGACGAGTGGTAGGAATATTTAAATATAATTACGGTTTACAATAAATTAATAACTTCCGAGGAATAATACAACGCTTTTATAATAAAATTGTAGGCTAGTTGTAATGAATGATTAATAACATACCAATTTTAAAATATCCAGCAGGTTGGTCTAGATTATTTAACTGATTTGAAACTACCGAGTAAGTAGCTTTTTTTAATTTAACATTATAGCATGAAGATACATCAAGAAGGGTGTAATGCAATAGAAATCAATAATCTCGTCTGTAAATAACGCCTAGCTGTGAGAAAAGTACCGACCCGTTGACCGCGGTGGTTAGCATTCTGCGTGCTTCGCCCTGCCCAAGGGATCTGGAGGGACGAACTTGCTAAATAATTCAGACCAAAGGCCTCACAATTGATAGTTAGCAATAAAAGGGTCTATTGAGATGTTTTGTTTCAATATATTTCAAGGAGTTTAGGGATAAAGCGGGATCTGCTGGATAGAAAGCGAAATATAGGATTAGCCTAAAGTACAAATTATTGTTGCAAATTAAAGATCGGCCCAGTTACAATATAAATCAATGTGAGATAAATTAATCATTAGTTGGCATATTATTAGATTGTTTACTTTACTACAAAGACAAATCCATAGCATAATTGCCAGAGTTTTCTACCTAATTATGAGGCGTGAGGTAAGTGAGGTACCTAACTATGTTAAAAAAGCCGATTGATTTAGAGGAGGGCAAATCATTCAGTCTATTCCGAATTTTCAGAATACTGCTTGGGTTTGAATAGACAATATAAATTCCAATTACCGCAGAAAATGGCGCCATTTGAAAACGAAACCTCGGCGCCACTCAATGCAAAGGTATTTTCCAATTACTCCACAATCCTTTCATTTTCCCCCAGCAAGAGATTTTATTAACTCCGTCTCTTTTTGTCAAGTTCTCAATAGAGTACGTTAGACAAGGAGAGGCGATCAGTTAGGTTTTGCGTCATCTCATGAGGCTTGCTTAATTTCTATCCGCCTGAAGCGAGTGCCGCTTACGCCATTCATTGGGAAATTGGAAAGGTGAGTATTTTGGACCGAAAAGCTGTTTTTTTTTCACTTATATTTCATCGTTATACTACAATTTTTTTTAATTGAAATTATTGAGCTTAATATATATTCAGCTAATGAACAAGCGAGCGCGAAGAGCATCAAGTGAAGCATATATGTCCCCTGTGCGGGTCTTTTTTCTCAGTAGATTCTCGTTAAATCTTGTAAGCAGGCTCGAGAATTATATTAAATTAATTTCAGTTTTTGTTTTTTTTTTATAAATGGCGGTAATTAGCACAAAGAAGAACCTGGGCCATTTTATTTAAAGTTGTCTACAGATTTTTCGACTCAGAATCACAATTCACAAGTTCTTTCGATTCTGATACGAGAAAAAGTGTCTCATGTTTTATTTTTCCATTCTGTTATCATTTTCATAGTCTGCATGGTGGTAACGGAATCGAAGTAACAAAAAATGTATGGAAATTTTGGGACTTTTTTTTCTTCTATCAAGATCGAAAGACTCACGGTTTTGAGTAGAAAGCACTTACAAATTATCAAATAAAAAAGGAGTCATGTAAACAAATTGACAAAACACCATTGGCGTAAATGGCTCTTAGGACCATTGTGATATGAGTTCGCTGTGATTATGAAACAACACATTGCATTTTTTATATAATACGAGTTCTCTGCAACCTGCTTCGTAAAACTTTTAGCTTCTGAACAATCTGGTTTTTGAAATTCATTTGATCGGCAGTGCAAAAACATGCACCCTCAAAGAGTTACATTGCATGAAGCGACCCTGAGTTTACTTTGACATCAAAATACCCGCAACTGGAGGACACTCGAGCCTCTTACCTTCTACGACGCTTCGCCAATTGATCTGTCTGTTGTGAATAGCGACGTTATATGCTCAGCTATAAAACAAAAATAAATATAACTAATCAGATAATAGGAAAATAGTTTTGAGATTTAGGCCAAAAAATGCAGCGCTAAGCTTGAGATTTTGTTTTCAACTTTTCATCGAGCCAAATTACTTACTTACCTTATATTAAAATTAAAAATCGTTGATATTTGCAAGCATTCTATTTTATCTTATTCGGAACTCACTTCATCTAACTACAACATAAATGCATGTTAGGTAAATTCAAATGAAACCAAACAAAAGTGAAGAGCGACCCAGGAGAACAATATCATAGCACAAAATAAAGATGACTATGGTAACAAGTGAAAGTGACAAGAAATTGACTCATCTATATCTAACCAAACATAACATAATATAGGTAAGTATGTTAAGTATATCACTTTAATTTAGCCCCTTGTAGGTAACATTAAAAGGCGCATCTTTCAAACAGCACTAATAAAAAGAGATGTTAAAATCATTCAAGAAAACCGTAATAAATTGGATTCCGCTTGACTTTGATTACTAACGGTTTACGAGAGTAAGGGGGTTTTTTACACAAGTGCATAATACACTTTGAGGACCATCAATCTTATCATAAAGTTACCCGAGAGGTATCATGTACGCTTAGTTTTATGAATCCCATTCAGATTTACCGGGTTTTTACCCTTCACGTTCTCGTGCTTGAGGGCTCCGTAAAAAATTAAAAAAACAACGCTACGTGTACGCAAAGTACAACACATCATAATTAATGAACTAGACGCCTGTTTACTAGGATATTGCAGGCAATAAGTTTTTATAAACCCTAACTTATCTAAAAGAAAAAGTATTTTATATATGATACTTCAAAATTATGGCCAACCTATTATGTTCCCTTGAATACACCACAAATCTGTGATAGATGATAGCGAAGTGGTATAAATAGTTAGATAACTATTTAGGCATGCAAGAATATAACACATGATTATATACGCTTTATTATTAATCGTATGGCATGCACATACGCTTATATACCAACACACTTACTTACTAGATACATATAAGTTATAAATAAACGTAGAAAATATTTCGTCTCTGTCATATTACTTACTAAAGCTAATGAAGTTGCCATTCATACCTCCGAATGACCTTCCAACTAACATCCGACTAAACATCTTCACCATACATCCAACCACGCAACCACCAACCGAACGTGTACCTCAAACTGTACCCGTACAAGCCCTTCGGTGATTTAAAATAATTAATAGTGAAAATAAACTTGGCAATAACGAGGTCATTGGCATTATCATTAGGCCGTCTCAGCCCCCGTCAGAGTAAGGCATGACCTGACCGCCATGAAACTTAATGCTACCTTGGTGAGTTTTCAATTAGGTTACATCTTGCCTTGGGTTGCATTAGGACGCATCAATGGACTGTGCTTCTACACCGAACGGTGATGTGGGTGCGTTACGACGCCTTTATCTTACTTAATTGTTTTATACAGTATGAGTGAGGCCTCGTGGAGCAAGAGAACAAGCCATGATACAGAATGTAAACCTAATGATGGTAGTCATTATATTTTTTATCGCCAATATAATTGTTTTTCAGATATTGAGTGTAAAAATACATTTTTGCATACAATTTGGTCACCCTACTCAATGTGATGTCTTGTCGTTTTCCTAACAGCGTATGTCAAGTCATAGGTTGACCCTGATTCACTTAATTTAAAATAATATTAACTTGAAAAATAAGAAAAAAACAATTAATTTGGATTATCAAATTATTAGTCAGAGTCAGAAAAAGTGATTCCGAATCACAACCCAGGAATCATCCTGTATATATTTTACTGTGTACTTTGTACACATTCTAATTGAACTAAAACGGGATTTAACCGTGTATTAGGTACCCCGCGTAGGTAGTGGACCCTGCACCTTCTTAACCTTTCTGTTTAGCCCATTGGTTGACTAGTAGAAAAAGCCTTATGGCATTAAGTCCGCCATTTATACCATCTTGTATTCTGCAATAAAAAAAAAATTAATTAATTAACTTTAAAATTACCTCCCGACGTTTAGAGTTTGACGCTGCAATATCAACAAACGCAACTGTCAGGGCTTCCCAAATCAAATATTTTCTTCTTCTTGTTTTAAAAAGTTCTAAATTGCCTGACCTAAATAAAATGTTGTTTCACATAATTATGTTTACTTGCAAAGCCTTGGAGAGACAAACGGATTGGGCATTAAACCGGCTCTAATGAACTGAACGAATAAAACTCCAGAGAACTCATCTGTTTTTCATGATACAGTCAGCCGCATTTGGTCTTTTAAATTGTTATTTAGAGTGCTCCAGAGAGAAGGAGGTGAGGTGTGGCATTGCGAAGTTGGACTTAGATAACAAAAAAAATATGTTACGTTCCAAAAAAGTAAAACTATACATTTTAAAGTGTCAGTAAAATAATTTATAAATACGGAGATATTCTGACTTACATCGAAGTATTTTTCTACAAATAATATGTTTTGCCATTTTTTGTTTAATAATATTTTATTATTGAAATACTAAGGAATCTTATATTTTTAATAACATAAAAGATAAGCTTAACTATTCGTAAAATTTATTTTGTACCTCCACGCCTGTACTGCCAGTGCCTACCCTAAAGAGCGCGCTGATAAAATTGATGAAGTTCCGTCCTAAACAAACGGTACAAGCCTTTGAGAGGAAAAACTGGAAACAACAGACCCACATTACATTACTTGTTTATATATAGGACACAGACAAAGTTTACCTGACCCACAATACCATGTTCGAATGTTTGATGTACCTAAGTATTTTCATTCAATGTTTCTGTTGTGACTATAAAGTCAAGTGACATAAGTCAATTATATTTTACTTTGTCGTCACATTTGTTTATGGAATTAGGTACTTAAGTAGTTAGTTCTAATGGATAGGATATTCTAAAAAAATTATTTTCACTACATAGTGTACGACTAATTAACACATTTTGTTTACGTACAATAAGGCATTAGACACAATTTTTTTCTAATAAACTATAGCACACAGTGTGTTATGTCCAGCATACTATACTCAAAATATTGTAGTCCATTATCCTAATCGATCATGTTGAAAGATATAATATTGAAATATATAGGCTGCACCTAGGTATTAAACGAAAACGAGAGACAGAAATTTAATGAACTTCTTTATCAAAATATTTTTGTGTTAAGTTAATTGTGTAAAAGGTCCATAGTTTCTCAAATATTAATTTAAAAAAGGTTCAAGTTCTATTGAATCAATGAAGACAAAGCGACGCCGTCTCATTATTCCCAAAAAAATCCAACGGAAAAATCTTCAATCTCCGAATCTCAGCGAAAAGGATTTATTTTCACCGCGGCATTAGTGATCCGTGTTTAAATGAAAAGGATTTATTTTCACCGCGGCATTAGTGATCCGTGTTTAAATGTTGTTATTATTGTGTTTTTACTCGTTATTTAATGACGTGATTAAAAATAAAATTAGGGAACAGATATTGATTGATACTTAAATGGCGATCGACGTCAAGATGATCTATGAAATTTAGAGTGGACATGTACTATCGGGTTCAGAATTGCATGGCCAATTTATGAATGAATTCATTGATAAATTGACCATGCAATTTTGAACCTGATGGTACATTTAGTTACATAAAAATAATCATAGTTGAAAAAAAAAAGGTATAGCCATCACTACGTCCCACTGTCCCAGACACCTCTTTGATTATCAAACTTAAAATTTTGGGGAAATTAACTACTTACTTACCACCTTGCGGAGTGCAGGTTCAGGTTCACCAGAGTTACAGTGTATGCAGAATCCACTAAGCCACATCTATTAATTTACTTAAAATGACCCCGAAAATTTTAAGTTTGAGCGTCAAAGTGGTGTCTGTGACCTAGTGATGGCTATAACTTGTTTTCTTGTACCATGAGAATAATGCATTTTTTCAGCACTATAGAGTACCTATTTTAATAATAAGTCAATTCAAATACTCTTTATGAAATCGCTGGCCCAATATTACAGGGTTCTATGTTACAGTTTTATCGAATTGAAATTTGGACATTGTCATAATTACACAAAGCTAAATTTAACTACCATGAAAATGTAACACAGAATCCTGTAATATTGAGCCAACGAAATGTCAATACTTACCATGTTTACTAACGGAGTTAATAGAAAGGATGTCCTGTAACAGATTGTGATGATTCCATCTTTTTATATTTTAAGCTGATTTAAAATCGTTGAAAGTGAAAAATGTTGTTGAACCTTGTTCTTCCATGTATTTTCTTGAAACGGATTTCTTTACTGCTGTAAGACTATTTGACAATAACTTTATATAACCAATGATATTTACTATGGATGGGTTATACTCTAACAAAATGAGCAGAAAAAATACTTCCAGAGTAATTTCATAACCTAGCAACGATTCTGTTATGTTTACTTATCTATTTTGACAATCATTACATCTTTGTCACTCTCATTGTTAGAAAATTACAGTTTGTCTCTTTGTCACGCGGGTGACGGGAGCTCATTCGCACGTCCGCATCTCACGCTGGCTGGTGCGCGACTAGCGACAGTTGTGTGATTTCACTCATAATAAGTACTTCACTTTTGGAACGTGCATAACCCATCTGTCATTATTATATATCATAGTCTATAACAGTATTAGTTTCCAAAGCAAAATCATGTCAGAAGACTGTCAGCATAACTGAGTATTTTCGTTTAGTCAACGAGAAATGGAATAAAATAATAACTTAGTTATTCATTTCTTAACTAACTCTGTGTGGAAAAGTGATAATTTCTGTAGCTTGCTTAGATACAAACTTGAATAAAAAATTGTTTAAACTAAAAAGCTGCGGAACTCTCAGTAAAACAACTCACGCTTGACCGTTTTTTGAAACATTTTGTTGTAATGAATTGAATCGCGGGTAGTTTTTCGGCGGCACGCAGCGTCTCCGGGCTCTTCCGGTCTGGCCTGCGAATGATTTGCCGCTTCCTGTTTTCCACGGACCAACGTTTAACGATACGCTTTGTGACGTACCTTTGTACAAAAACCCTTATTTATTGCGTCTGGAGAAAACGATAAATGCTTACGAACTTTTAAAAGTGACTGGTTTGTTTTTGTCAAATATGAACATGATGACTATTCATAAATTTAGGATTTAAACAATTTGATCATTTGTTCCTAGGTGCTAGGTTTCTATAAATTTTTCTATAGTTTTATAATTTCACAAAATCATGTCCGTACTCTAGATACACAGTTGCCGGCCAAGTTTATAATAAGCGTTTAAGTTTTCAACCCGACAGCATAACTTACGTTAATCCTCTTGTACCTGACTGAAAGCTGACAGAAATTAGTTATATACCTATTCATGTATTCAATTCAAGATCAGTGTTAAAACATTTAAAAGCCGAAAATCTTATCGCTAGACTTTAGCGGAGTAATCTCCCTCTATACCAATGTATAATATTAATATCACCCCCTTAAGATGTGAAGGTAGCAAAAGTTAATACAGAAATGTACTAAGGGCAGGGCGAAGTCGCTGATAGAGACTAGTAGACTACATAAATGTCAAACACATGCGTTACTACAAAAGGCAAAGTAAATAAGTATTTGGAGCAACAATGAACGGTTCCCCGACGAACACAGATAATCTAGTTTGTGTCGTACGTGACCTCGCCTCGCCTCGCACCTAATTAATATAAACCCGCAAAATTCTCGTACTGCTCCAGTATTCCTGTCTGTGAACCGAGTCAGACGACCAGACAAACCGGTTTACCTGATGTTTCACTTTATGTTTAGTTTTATTTCTTTCCTTATATGTATATCAAACGAATGTGACGCAGAGATGTAACGTAATAAAATAACACGAAATTTTCCCGGCCTGTGATTAAAACCGTCAAGACGTCTGTCTACAGTATTTAGTAAGTCTATCGTATACCTATTTGAATTCTAATCATGGTACAATTATTAGAAAAAAATCACTCGTCTTTTGCTGCCACCTTCTACCTAGCAAGTGAGTCGTAGTCGTAGAACTCAATTTCCACTAGCTTGCCTAATTCGAGACAATATACCACCATATATCTGTAGGTCTCAAAGAAAAAGCAAGCTAAAATTGTGTGATGCACGGAACCCTTGAGCGCAAGTCCGACTAGCACTTGATTTTTTATTTATTTGTAGGTACCTGATTCACATGATTAGTTTCAATAGTTTCATATATTTAACTGCTTTCCAGTGTTTATATTAATTTAGAACTTTTTGGTACCGCAGTAGTCAGGTTGCCTGAGTTCGCCTTCGCCTACTCTGGGGAAAGTCTGAATGACGCCCCTGTTCGTATCAGTATAAATATGTTACTAGATACCCCTGTCACGTAGACGCTCCGCCGTATTTATTAATCAGAAATTGATATGTTTTAATAAAGGTTCTGGGCCGGGTCCGCGTAATATGCGTAAAAACTTATTTTGTTCTTTTGAAATGTTGAATGGAATTAAAGTAATTTTTTGGTAACTTATTTCAGATAGCTTTTTTCGTCGATCGGCATAGATCGTCACACATAGGTCGGAAAGCTATAGTATCAAGTAAGTCTGAAAGGGTGAGCTACTTTGCCTGATCACCTGACCACGGAAGACCTGACTAAATATTTCTGTTGACCTGTTGCCGTTACAATAAACGTACGCACATCGGCATTATTTCCAGAAACGTCCGTTAACGAAACGTACAGTACAGTCACAAGGTTTGAATTAAAAGAAAAATAAAAATTTCCCTGCCTCGGGCAAACCCTATCTCGGGGCTCCGGGGTTCCAGCCCACTGCTCTCTCAACTAAACTACCGGGACTTGCCCATCGGCAAAATGTTCAATGGCATCCTCGCCATAAATGTAACTTTCAATTTTAAAAACATTGTTTTACAGAATAAACACAAAAAAGGAGTAGAATACGTACCTATAGTCAACTTGACTGCTGGGACGCATCTAGCAAGTGTACTTGTAACTTATAATATAACGTAAAGATAAACCCGTAAACAAACTGTCAATAAAAATGACTCCCTGAGAGCATGTCAACCTATTCTACTGGCGCAGTGTCCCTACTGAAAACAGGAAGTCAATTGGTTAATTTGTTATGTATGTTATAAGGATTAAAGTTATATTATATGGAACCGAACATATTTAAGCAATAGCCAGAATTAATAACTAAAGTCAGCCATTTACACATGCCTCAGGACTCTAGCAAATTTTTAGTGATTCTCCAAAATGTTTCATGCTATTAAAATGGTCCGTAAAGTCACCAACATCGTTAACCGTATGGATATTAATTTGTTCCTGTATCGTTCGTACCGTTCTGTCTCGACTCGGATAGAATTGCGTCAATAAAACAGAACCAAACTTGCAGCATATCATTCATTCTATCCCATAAACGAAGGTTAACCGATGGACAAAAATTAGACGTTTTATTATTAATTATTTAAGCTTTTTTTCCATATTTCATCTCTTGTTACAGATATTTTAGTTAGGCATATTTTATATGGATCCCGTTCGGGTAAAAGCCTCCCCCATCCCATGCCATTTGGCTCGGTCATTGGCCAGCTCCATCCAGCTTCGCCCTGCAACTTCGGTAATATCGTCTGCCCAACAACTTCGTGGCTTGCCTTTCTTTTGCCCTGGGTTCTAGGCCCTGACCATGTAGTTGTTTTAAGTGTCCATCTTTTATACAATTAATTCCTAGTAAATAAGTAGTATAAGTACGTTCAAACTATGCGCTACGAATGACTTGTTATCAACTAAATACATTTCCTGACACTTTGGGCTGGCACATTAGATAACTCATAATCATAAAACACAAATCGCATCAGCAGAGAGTTGGGCAACTAAAGTTGACGCTAACCTAACCGTTCAACTGCAGTAAATCGAATGACAAAATTCTGACCGTTTTTTTCGGAGTACGTCCAATCAAACTGTGTGCTACGAAGGACTCGTAATCAACCAACTACATTCCCTGACACTTGGGCCGCCACATTATGTAACTCATAAAACACAAATCGCATTAGCAAAGGGTTGGGCAACTAAAGTTGACGCGCGCAGTGGCATTGTCACAGATCTGGTCCAAAACACGGTGAGAAAGCGGAAGTTTGATTGTGACTAGTGATGGACAGCTTCTAAGTTATAACAATGAAAATGACTCTCAAGTTACATGTAAGTTACTAAGTTTCTAATAAAGACTAAATTTTGGGTAAGAGGTACCAATTAGCAATTTTTAAAGTTCACTTTGATATAAAAAGCTACAGGTTTTAATCGGAAAATTCGCCAACGTCTACAACAACGCATTCATTCGTAGACATTCGTAGCTGCGAGATATCTGTATGTAGCCAGTCCATAATTGGACCGTTAGTTCAAGACCCAGCTCAGCTTGCTTTTCCTTTGTTCGAAAATCATCATTTTTGAGCCTATTGTTGGGAAATAAAACTTCATTTTCAATCATTGGCTTTCCATTATTTTATGTCATTTAGTTTTTATTAACATATTTCGATATAAATATGTATGTCTTCTGTAATGCGTGATTTTAAATACTGGGTATTTTTTCAATAACTAGCCAATGTACGGTGATTTGGTAGGCCATACTAAACAGCTTTTTCTATGAGAAAAAAAACAAAAAAAAATTAGGCTCCCCAAAGAAAACGCTGACGTCTGATTGGCTGAAATGTACTAAACAGACAAAAAAATATGTAATTTCAGATATGGTCCCTTAGTAAAAGTTGTTTACTAAATCACCTCGCATAAAGTGGGCCTACTAAATCACCTCGCACAATATGGCTAGTTATTGAAAAAACATCCTGTATATGGATATCTACGGTGTATACATTAGATCTATGGTAAACGTGTATACATACAGCGTATAAATATACGTAGCTTTTCAGAACACCCCCAGACCCGCGACCTCTCATCCCCCAGGCCTCGTCGTAAGTGGTCGCGCGCTCGTAAACGTTTTACGACTCGCCTCCAGCGGCCGAGATTAAAATCATGCATTTATTTTATTCGTCATTATTCTAAAATTGCCTCGGGCTTCGTTAGTGCTACCCTGCTAGCAGAAAATGCTCTATGTGCAGCAGAAACTTCAATACACCTAAGTCATTCTGAATCAGCTCGGAAAACTGCTGCGAGATAGCAGTTATATGTTTTACAGTAGAAAGTATTTTTTCAGAGAGCGACGTTGTCTCCAAAGGTGTAAAGTGTAACAGGAAAATACTAAAAATAGCGTCTGTTTACATGTAGATCCAGGAAAAACATTGCCGATTTACTTTTTTGTGATTTGGAAAGCAGGACAGTATATCATCCGGATCTGTGCAACGACGGTATTAAGTAATAATAGTTGTCAAAAAATGACAAAACGTAACGTATAGTAAACCTACAAGTCCTACAACGTACCTAAGTATACCTACATAATATGAATGTCATAATGTGATAGTTCTTTTATACCTAGGAAATATTAAGAATCGGAGTATTTTTTTACAAGCCAAAAACTAGGAACATATGTATTTATCAATGGGTGGATCAATGTTACTCTGCGTCCGTAGGAAACACCTTAGACAACCCTACACGTGATCCCCGGGTTGTGCTAAAAGAGTAACAAACTTGGCAGCTGCACTGTCCCATGTGGACCTCACAGCACTCACTGGATTTTCCTTATCATCTGCTTTCCCACTACTAAATACTACCCAGGGAAGAAATGCCTATCTATATCCAGTGACATTTAGCCATACGATAAATAAATAAACATTTATCTATGTTACTAAAAACGAACATGCAAAAGTACCTAAATAAACTCATATTTTGAAATATTGCATGATAATGTGAAACTAACACTGAACTGAATACAACGCAGCATCGCCGAACATAATGTGCCTGTTATTGTGTTGCTTAGCGAATTCCAGTTCTAACATTAGACTGCGCTTAGAACTGAAGCAAAACTAATTAGGTAGCTATTTGA
This sequence comes from Pammene aurita, assembly GCA_947086415.1. Classification (NCBI taxonomy): domain Eukaryota; kingdom Metazoa; phylum Arthropoda; class Insecta; order Lepidoptera; family Tortricidae; genus Pammene; species Pammene aurita. The sequence continues at coordinate 17,626,175 of OX352290.1, forward strand.
AACTCGTAATGCTAGTTTAAAATGCATTGAGCTTCTCTCCGGACTTTTAAAGTTTCCTGAAAAGACTTGAGCGTCTAAAAGCCAGGCCTGCTAAGTCAATATTTGGTATTCGTTTCTCGTCGCCAATGAATAATATTATTGCATGACATATTAACTTTCTTATTTAAGAAATGAACGTGTAGGTAACATTACGGGTCATAATTTATTTACATACATTATGAGCTAGTTTAGGTAGGTATTTGATTTGGCCCGTAAAAACCGTCATTATTTAATTACTTCTTCTTACCAAAGTTCATGGTTACAGACCTCTTTTACGATTCATTTAGTTGATACTGAAAGAAAATAATTGCTTGGAAACAATAATATGTTGAAATCAATTACATTTGTAATCGATTTAAATACTTAGAACTACATTTAGCGTCTTGGCAATAATTACAGAGTTGAGGGGAACGAATTTATTTTATATACGTAAATTTCCATAATTTATCAGGTAGGTATAGGTAACAAATAAGGTCAAATTTACAAATACGTTAAAACAATTCTCGTGCGCAAATATGGATTAATAGTTTTCATTGCAGTAAGTTTTGTTATTTTCCCGTTGGTTTCTATTTCCTGATTTTTTACTTGGTGTAGGACTTCTATAATTACGTTAACTCACAGATAAGGTAACCTCTCTGTGGGTTAACTGAAAGAAATCCCTTAAAGGGATATGTTCGACTTTGTACAAATGTTAGGTATATATTTTTTCCTGTTGTAAGTATTTTTCACTTGTTGTACCTACAATATTGTTACTAATACTTGTGTAGGTATATTTAACATGATGTAGTTACTTAGAAGAATTTATTTATATTGTAGAGTTTCGGGACATGTACTTTCACAGCAATTGTAAATAAGCGGTCACAAGTTTGATACCTTTTTAGCGCTAATAAACGTGAGTTTGTTAACAGTGTGGTTCCCAGCCCTTACAAATACGCACATATAGTTTAGACAAACGAAAAAACCAGAAATTGAAACAAGTCACCAATTGATTGTTTCAATGATTATTTTTATTTGTACTTTTTTTCGGGTGGCTTTTAAGCCATATTTAAGCTAAGGGCCCGAACTAAGTTGAAATATACATACATCAGTGACACTTTATGTGTGAAATCTAAGAATAAAGTAAAATATGTAATTAATCAGTAAATAGGTCATATTTTTTTAAGTAATTAAAATAAGGAGAGATAGCCAACTCTCCTTGCCGGAGGCTTTTCCGGAAGAGCGCTCGCCGAAAGCCATAGATCCTGTCCGGACGTTGCTTGCGTCATGGTGGCATTAAATTCCTTCACAACCACTACTTCTGGTAGTTCTGGTCTGCTAATATGATGCCACTGATACTGAATGAACCTCTATAAGCACAGGTAACATTTTACGTGAGCAAGAACTTCTATATAATCTGTGGTATAAGTACCTAGTACTTAGTCTACGCTCGGTAAGCGATGTATACCTGCCCTAAGATCCATTTTAGTAAATCTTGTAATGTCACGTCAAAAACCGATTTTTTATTAACAGGAATATAACTGTCGGCTTGTGTATAACTCAAACATTACAAGATTTATGAAACGGGTCAGATATTCTTATTGCTGGTGTAAAACCAAATTAATAAGACAGCGATCTTTACTAAATATGCGTTTTCGGAGAAGGATTTTACTTGATTACAGCAAGCAACACGGTGAGCATTAAAATAATGCTCCTAAAAGCAAGAAGTCAGTGTTCGGGTGCATTCCTGTCCCGCTAATATTAGAGCGATGCGCTTAATAAGAATGAGAATAGATGAAATCTCACCGTGTAAGGGTGTCGTGTGTCCATTAGTCTTGTTGACGTGGTGATGAAAATATTTATAAATAGTCGTTCTCGTTATATATTTATCTCATTTGAAAGATTTGGGCATTACCTATTAGTTTTAGTGCACGCTCTTAAAGCTACAGTATAATATGAGTGTATATGTACAATTAAAACCAGAAATAGTTGGTACGTAGAGGTATTTTCTTAGGTATATCTAACACCTACAGAACATTTTTGTCGACATCCCATGTAACAAAATATTATGAGCGTATTAGCGTTCCAAATCGCGTATAATATTCTCATCACTAGAAATTAAATGCAAACTTTGAACCGCAACCTTTAACAAATACCGTAACCAATGTACCCTCTTTCGAATATTTTTTTTTATTCATGCACAGAAGTGAGATGCCTTTGTTATCATAATTCAACAATAACACAAACCACAAAAATCTACAAAGGTTTACTAATTGATTTACTAGTAGTAGAGTCATCCGCTGCTCCTCTTCTTATGGGGCAGGGGTTGGAGCGGCCGCATTGCTGCTATGGCAACTGTGTCGAGTTTAACATTTTTAATGAGCGAAAATCGGAAAATTCTTACGACATATGATAGACAGAAACACGTTGGTAGGGGTATTGTGCGGAGGCTGCACATTTTTCATCATTACTCAGCAATAAGCGGGTTAGTTTTTTCAACGTCTGCGTCGCGAACGATATATTTCTCTTAATAGTTTATTAGTGCTATCAGTGGTAAGTAAAATATGGACCAACGAGCCTAAAAATGAAAGTGCAATAACTTAAACAAATGAAAACTATACAAAGGCCAGAAAAATCGCAAAAATAGCTCCTATATGTCAATGACGGCTCGCGACATTGCGGCCATATAGCCATAATATATATACTTATATATATAGCCAATCACCTTACCTTGTGAAAACTTACGATGTCATTAGCAATTAACTAATTGCGAAACGAGGCAGAAGTAATCTTTCAATTGTTTTTAGATAAATAATTATGACTTTAATTGTAATAAAGCGGCCATATCACAAGTTTTGGGATGATCGCTTGTTAAAAAAATAATTTTGCACCTCCTAGAACACAATATGCAAGGACTTTGGGATATTTACTTTAACCCCGTTTTATGGTCAAAATAATCTTAAAGCATACTATGTACTTACTATACTTGCACATAAGAACCACTATTACGTACGTACTAGGAAATCCTGTGTATCGAATAGGTGACCTAATTCACCTTTCACTACAACTCTCCCAAAAGTTTACTATAACAAAGTTGCCAAATTGTTAGCATAAGTGGTATTTTCGCTGCTATAAGAACTGCTGCGACATTATAATAAAGAGTTAGATTGAATGTTGTTATCTTCACTTCAGGCAAGCTGCCAAGCAGAACACAATATGAGAATGAGAATCAGTATATTGAAATCATGCAAATACTAGGTAAACTAGCCGCCAATCACTTGAACAGTAGTACGTGACTGTTGCTACTTTCTTCCACCGATTTTTATATAATAATAATAAATAAATAATAATAAATTCTTTATTTTCTATAACAACTAACAGTTACATTATAAATAGGTTAGTACATCATTCTGATTAATTATATTAACTAATTTAGTTGCAAGTGAGAAGAATGAGTCCTTTACTCCCCGTACTAGTTGAAACTGTATCACGGTGAAGTAAGATTCGTCACCCGTATGCATATTGTATAAAATTATGTAATCAGTTTTATCACTATCAGTTAGTTACAGCTGTCTAAAATACAGTAATATTGGAATCGTAACGTAAACAATCATGAGACAATTAAGTGATATCAACTGAGGGTAGATTGAATGATATTTAGCATGCCGGCACCTAAATAGTTACAAGTAAACTTTAACGTAAACAAGTAGTATATGCAAACAATACAGAAGCATTTCTTAATCGCAAGTGAATATTTCCTTAAAAACTATACCTATCTAGTTAAACATATTTGAGGCATGAGATAAAGGTGTGTATGTGTATGTGTTTGAGTGTGTGTCTGTGTGTGAGCATGTATGTATTTATGATTGTTGTTTTGCCATTTATTTTATACGTTCTCGGTGTCTTATAGCTAAGGGTATTCAGAAACACGTCTAATTGTTTTTTACATTTGTATAAACTGAGGTCACGCAATTTAATGTATTTACTTATACTATTGTACAGTTTGGGACCAAGATTTTTTTGAAACTTCCGTGAAAACGCTGTCTTAGATTCAGGGATAGTGTATACAATATCAAGTCTGCGGCGTGAAGTAGGATGGTCAGGGAGGTTTTTATGTTGAGCTAGGACTAAGCTTTTTATAAATAGCTGTCTAACAGTTAAAACTGACGTATTTTTATAAATGGACTGAGTCGGATATCTAAAAGGTTTAAATTAAACGTCATAACTTTGAGAACAGCGCGCTATATATGTTATCTGTTTACCTTAAAATGCGTAAAGGTGCAATTTAAACTTTAACCGTGCACTTCTAATGCAGTTTTAGGCGTGGGTATGCACAATCTCACCATTTATTCTATAGCGGAAGAGGTATAATAAAATAATATTGTAGGGATTGTATTTGAAACGGTATAATTTACGCCAACAAACGCATGGTTAGTTATTTATGTTGCACGGCTGCGTGAGCCGCGTCGCTGACCTAACGTTTGAAATTTTTAGGAATGAGATGCACATGAATATTTGGGGTAATATTAGGGTGATTTATATTTTATCGGAAAACTATTATATATCATACTGAGGCTGAAAAGTCCAGACTCAAGTTTTGCCAGAGACCAATGGAACGCAGCATTCTGGGTGTACGTAGAACGGACCGCATTCGAAACACCGAACTACGTTCCAAAACCGGTATCGTGGATGTGGGCATGAAGGCCGCCAAGCTGAAATGGGACTGGGGTGGGCACGTCTACTGAATGTATCCGGATAACTGGGCCAAACTTTCCACGTACTGGATCCCGCAGGACGGACGTCGGGGCAGAGGTAGACCAAGACGGAGATGGCAGCACGACCTAGACACACATCTTGAAGAATGGTGGAAGTGTGGATTAGACAGGCCCAAATGGAGGGAACAAGGGGAGGTCTTTGTCCAGCAGTGGGATACCACACCGGGCTAATATAGAAAATATACAAAAATAAATCTGAAACAATTTACAAATTTTGAACTGTCTATATTCGATGAAATAGCCAAGATACTGATCATGTTAGTTTCACTGTGATGGCGTTTTCATGCATTTCGCTGGCAAACGGGTCAACAATCTGCAATTATATCCGAAATAGTTGCAGAGCACTTCGTGGAAATTGTATTTTTATAAGATAGGGGCGAATGACCGGTAAAAACAATCATTTTCCATTGCTTTAAAAATTTAGCTTTAAAGCGACCCAACAGTAAATTGAAAAAGTTCACATACGAGTCACTTAACTAACAGAAGGTTGCCGCTTTTGGCAGACCTAGTCTTGTTGCAATAAAGCTTAAAATGGTCAATTAACTACCTATGATTGAATCTAAGCGATAACCGTAGAAGCAGTAGCATATTCATTTGTTTCGTAAATACACAAAAAATTGTGTCGAGTTAAAACATTTTTAAATTTAAAGACTACAAATGTCCAGTGATTATTTTCACAAAATTAAAATTATTACCTACTCAAAACACAGTTACATAATTCTCGAATGACAATGAAACCATTTTTAATTAGCCTTTTTTTTATTTGCAAAAATAGAGTTATAATTTTCTAGGCTTTGTATACAGAATGTTTTCTCAATAACTAGACATATTGTGCGAGGTAAATTGGTAGGCCATACTTGACAACTTTTACTATAGGACCAACTCAGAAATCACAAAAAATTGGCTGTTTCATACATTTCAGCCGATCAGACGCTGATGTTTTCTATGGGGAGGCCAATATATTTTTTAAGATTTCGAGGTTGGTCCATAGAAAAACTTGTTCAGTATGACTTAGTTTATCACCTCTTACTATATTGCTAGTTATTGAAAAAACACTGTATAATTAGGAAATAGCATTATAGGTTGTTTTGATATCTGCCATGTATTGTAGCATCGATTCAGCGGTCTATGAATAAATAGGTAACAGACAGATAACAGACAGAATTACTTTCGAATTTATAATATTAGTAAAGATTTGTAGAGATACGCCGCCTGATGCTGTGACTTTAAATTAGGGTTTGCTCCCGGTACTCGTTTTCTATACAAATCCAGTACCGGAACTGGGAATTCCCGGTTCTCGCCATACAAAATCAGAACCGGGAGCATTCCCTACTTTAAATACGTTTTAATAATATGCACTGTGGGACCCACGACACACCATTGATGACACGCGCCGAGGTGCAGGCAGACCAAGAAGGAGATGGCGGGACGACTTGGACGCTTTTTACACAGAATGGTGGCAAAATTCAAACGACCGGGTCGAGTGGAAAAAAAAGGAGGGGACACTAACACAGGCTAATAAAAAAAAATGCAAACATAGGTACATACAGATAACAAAAGGTGTAAATTACAACAGTTAACCTAAGAATAGTCGCTTTCTAATGATCAGCCGGCAATGATAAGGAATGAATGGACAGACAAGAGCCACCGTTGTCGTTAATGGGGACAAACAAATAATCTTCCTTGCCCATATAAAAAGGTATTAATAAAGTATTAAACCTCAGTCGTTTAGGACCTTACGTACGGATTGGAGAGAGAATGATAACATCTCTCGCGTAAATGTTCCAGCTAACCTATTAGATGTATTTATGTTTTAAGCTGCTAATAATGTTCGTCGATTACAACAATATAATTGTGATCCTGATAAATGTTTTGATGGTTCCGTCCTTAATTTTTTGTTTAAGATTCTAAATATATTACAATTTGTAAATATTATCGAAACTGTGCGAATTGATTTATTACAAATATATTTATTTCGATATAATTAAGTATTATATCGAGATAAATATATACATACGTCCTCGATAGTACACTATAAGAAATCTATGGAGAAAGCAGAATCTACAAAACTTACTAAATTTAAAGATTAAATAGATACTTACTCACAACTGAAAATGATAAAAGGCAAAAAACATGATACTTTTCGTATCGTAAATTGTACAAAAACAAAACACTGATAATAAACCATTCCGAATAAGTCCATAAATTATAACACAGCTAAATATTTAGAGAAAACAAAGCGATTCAAGATAAGTAGTTTAAGACGTTAAACCCATACGACAGTCGGAGTTTACATTCCAGGGCGTTGCAGCAACTCCTGCGCATACGCTTTCCACATTCATCTGTTTATTTTAGTTGGCTTTATTGCCGCGATGTCCTATGAAAGCTTGCTGAAGTAGAGGAGCGGGAGCGGTTTTAGAAGAAATGCTAGAATATAACATAGTTTTTGAAAAATCGTAGTAATTTTATAAATAGTAATATGGTTTACAAAATGATGGATAATAATCTTAAGGAATCCTCTTAGAGACCAGAGCGTTTCAATGTGAGTTAAACACTTTCGCTCGATAGAAAAAAATCTAAATGAACCGTCTAAATCGTACTATTTAAAATTCATAATCATAATTTTTGTACACCAGCTATCAACATGAGTGTTATACCTATATCTATAAGTAATTTTATTATGCGCGATTTTGATTTTTGCGGGAACTGAGCGATCACTTTTTTACTACTAAGATAATTTAAAAATATGTATATGTGTAATGGGCACCTTTGCGCCAGGAACCACTCGCGGTGGCCTCTTTGAGTAGTTTAGCAGGTTAGCCTAAGCTAAGAAATTTTAATGTACTTTATTTATAAGGACGTATGTATTGACAATTATTGTAAACACAAATATATTATCCCATACAGTTATTTAAAAATAATAATTAAATAACAAGGAATTTCGCAGCGCCATACAAATTACTTCGCTGAACTCACGGCACCATAAATCTCCAGGAGTGCGATTTTTGAATCTCACCAAGTGACTAATTCTCACCGATGTGAGTGATTTCCGAAAATAAATCATCGGTGAGAATTAGTCACTTGGTGAGATTCAAAAATCGCACTCCAGGCTCCGTTAATGCCCTGCCCCTCCTGTAAAGTTAAACCCGTGTATACGAGTATAATCGTGTTTACGTGAGAAAAACTATAAAATTCACAATATCGTTTGGTTTGTCCTTAGAATTGTAGGTTACAATTAAATACAATGTAATTATTTAGACTTGAAAATAGTCTGACTGCTTGAAAATAGTCCGATATCTGCTGTTGCGATTTTACCCATACGAAAACTGCACAGAACACAATTCTACATGCCGCACAACTTCGCTGACTGTACTTATTTACACGTGAAATATATTAGAGGGTTTGGTTTTACCGTTTATCGACCAGAAACTTATAACTAGGTACCCTATCAACGATGGCACAACGCTAACCGTTGACAGCGTAAAAACTGAAAATTTCATTCGCGTTAAGTTTACTTATTTTACGTTTGCAACTTTTTAGCGCGGCGTTTAAATTGAAGATACGAGGAACTCCGAAAATCGCGTACTGTGCACGATTTCAAAAATCGCTTTGCGCTCCACACTATGTTCGGAACTTTAATGGGTCATTCCCTATTAGTGTAGCATACAGCGCAGCGAGATGCGGACGTGCGTGTTGGGAGTGGTGCTGCTGGCCGCGTGCGCGCGCGCCATCACGCGGGACCAGCTCTACCCCTACGGGTCAGGGCTGGACCGCCAGCTGCAGAAGGGCGCGGCGGTCGAGAGCCCGGAAGTGCGTCTGAGAGTACCCGTTGTGTTTTACGGGGAGACGTACGACTCAATTTTCGTAAGTTGATTATTTTTAATATTTGCCCCTTAGTCAGCACAAAAAATTGTGATTACAAATTGTATTATTTCCAATTAGTAAATTAATCGCGACTTATGTCTATGTATGGGGACAACAGTTTTCCAACGGCAAAGTCAAAGTCCGTATCCAATTTTTCTTTTCGTTACATGTTCGGTGATTGTTCAAATTGTGTGATGTACAGTCGACTATACATCTCTTTGTAGTCGACTGTACGGAACCCTCAGGGCGTGAGTCCAACTCGCACTTGTTTTCTTATTGCATTGAAGCCTGAAGATACGAATCCTCCGTTAGACGGCGATTTGATCGCGTTTTTTTTTGTTAATTTTTAATTTTGTTGCACTAAATAGAAACATTTTTTTAACCGATTTCAAAGGTGGAGGTTTTCAATTCGTCGGTATCTTTATTACTTCTTTGCAATTTTTTTTTATCTTCACCGATTATCCGAAGACGGCTGGACTGATCTGAAATTTTTTAAGGGTATACTTGACATTTGGTCCCATTGTGATCTGGTCAGAATCTGATGATGGGGAAATCGAGAGAAATCTTTAAGTTAAAATATTATTGGCGAAGGTAAAAATAGGTTGGGTGATTTCTACCCAAAATTAGCCGCATTTTTTAAGTTTACACGTGAAGATCAGACTAAGTGGAATGTTTTGAAAATTAAATGTCGTTGGTGGTCGTTGCTTACAAAACATGCTTAATACCTTTCAAATTTGCCGTGTCTAAACTAAATAATTATTACGCTTCAACGGTCTCATTTGACGCCAATTTAAAATGTCGGAAAAAAATATACGTATACATCCTATAAATACTATTTATTTATAGCGTTTGCCTCTTGTGATAATTCCCGCAATAAGTCCTTTCGCCTTTGTCAAAATCCAGTTTTGATAAGTAAATCTTGTATGAATGATTTTTGCACATGTAGATACCTACTTTATTCAGACATTATTAACCCTGTTACCGCAATTGGAACTTAGAAAATAAAATGTTATAGCACCTTTCGAACTATTTAAGAACATAGTACCTACTTAAGAGTCAAAATTTGACACAATTATTGATTTATTTTATTTTATTTTTTTGGAGATCCATCAGCTGTGACATACACATTATACATTGTAGTAAATACAGGAAGCCAATTATAGGCACTCCTAGGTAGTGACAAGATACTTAAGTAATAAATAAGTACTAAGGTTACGCACTATCGCAACAACATATGCGAACAAAACGAATACAAAAGATACTTCAATTGATAATTTTTACTGAAACTGAAGTTGTTATACACTAGAGTACAAATTAATTACTTACACAACACATTAAAGTATGTACTTACTTAATAAGAATAATTTGGTAGTAACAATTGAAGACACTAACATAATGATTATCTTTCATAATAAGTCAAAAAAATTTAAAATATATCAAATAGCCTGTTTTTATTGTTTGGCTGTTAAAATTGTGGCTGGAATAGAATGCCTTTTGTGAAGTGTGCAAGTTACTACCTACAACTGGGCCACTCTACATAGATCACCCTGAGCTATCTTTTGTCAACAGTCATGCCCTCTTTTGTTGGCTAATGAATTTTCTTGTGCAACAATGCAACGCTACATATTATTCTCGTTAACGTATATTACGATATTGCAATCTAATAAAACAAGCATTTGTATTTAGTAATACCTCTGTATCTTAGTACCTATACGTCAGATGAAAGAAGACCTTAAACTGACAACCGCTTTCTCTCACCAACAACTAAATCAATTTAAATAGGTATTTCACACGGACATACATGACACCATTCACGTAGATACCTACGTATACCTAAACTTTTATTATTTCTATCGCTATTTAAATCACTAGGGGTCATCGTAAATTAATTTCAAACGAATTAGAATACCATGCCAAATGGACAAACAATGTAGTATTTTCTATAATGACTGTATAGTAAATATTCATAAACATCGAATACAATAGAAAAATCCAATTAAATATTTGCTTACCAATGAACTGCATAATTACTTCCGCGTGAATAAATAAAAGTATTAGTTGATTACCTATCAGTTTAGGCGAATTTAACTTGTTAATTAATTGGTTTTAGAACTGTATTAAGGAAAAACAATAAGTTAGGTAAGTACCTACCTAATAAACATTCATAAATATTTTATTGGTGCAAATTTAGGTAGGTATACTTCCTTCAATGAAAAACAGCGTCAGTGAAATAGCACAAACAAGAAAGTCACTAAATGCGAATTATTTTCGTCCTACAAGCTTTTTTTATTGCTTATCCGTTATCTATGAAGCGAATAGAACATGATATTATTGGATATGCGATTAGCGTATGATTCGATTCAGACAATTTTCTCCCAATCAGACACCAATTCTTAAACACCGATTCTTTTTTTACAATTGTTCGAAACAAGTTCATAATCTGAATCATAGATAGTGTAAACCCCAACTCCGGCTTGCACTAAGTATTTTTTGCAACATGATAAGAGACATTCGGGGGCAAACGGGCAGCGGACGGAAATGCGCGGCTATCGGGCCGCCGGTCACTGCTCTTCTTTAATCTTCAAAACCTAAACTCATTTTTAGTCATTAGCATTAAGTAAAAAATAATATTATTTTCTCCTAGGGTACAACAAAAGCTACACATGCTGGAAGGTATTGCTACCTCTAAGTACTAAATATACATAGTATAGACCAAATGAAGACATACTAACTTGAAAGTACTTTGGCCAGAAACACTATTTACAAACCATAATCTAGTTGTGCTTTGGAAAATAGTCAGGGTACCTATAGGAGGTTGATGATGATATTGATAATTATTTTTTTTAATTATTTTCTCAGGTCAACAACCACGGAATAGTTTCCTTTAGGGCAGACATATCTTCGTTTATGAATGCAGAGTTCCCACTCCCATATCCATCAATAGCAGCGTTTTATTCTAACGTAGACACCTCGATATCAGGGGCCGTCTATTACAGAGAAACTAACGAAAACCGTGTTCTGGCAAAAGCTGCGGAGAGTGTCCAGAACAACTTTCACGAATACTATGACTTTAATCCCTCTTCTGTATTCATTGTCACATGGGCAGACGTATCGTATACTGGTGCACAAGGCAACCAAAAGAATACTTACCAAGCTGCCATTATTAGTAACGGTAACGAGAGCTTCGTAGAGTTATTGTACCCCGATGGTAACATCCAGTGGATTCAAAGAGAGACTTCCCCGGACAGCTTGCCAGACGCAAAGGCGCAGGCTGGCTTCGTCTCTGAAGACGGGCAAATGCTGCTTCTTAGAGGTTCTGGCAGTCATCAGATAAGGAATATAAATTCGTAAGTACAATTTATAATTTATTTCTTATTTTAGCGTTTTCCAGCTTTAGGCGCTCCACATATTTTTGGAAATTTGTCTATGATAGCTGACGTTTTGAATGGAGGCCATAGACAAATTTCCGCAAATATAGAGTCTATGATTTGATGAATTCAGAACTGGATTCAAAGTATGTGAAGCGCCTTAAACAGATGCTACCTCCACTCGGATACTTAAGTTAAAAACGACTGATACTCGTACCTAACCCTCAAACCTGTAGACTAGGCCTTGATGGAATTAAGCTTTACTACAGTCATTTTACGGGCGGCTAGTATGGGGAATTGGAAATAATTAATAATAGCTAATATTTTTAGTGTAACGGATATATCATGATACAAGTATTATTTACGCAATGAAATCCTACAAAATATCGTTATTCGCTAAGCGCCACAAATATGTACACACATATTACAAGCGTTTTTCTTGTAGGATTTTAATGAATATATCGTTTCTAAGTCATTTAAAATGTGTAAGAACAAACTACCAATTATTACTATTTTTTTCTAACAAATTAGGATATATATCGCCCGCGCCGTACATTTTGTTATTTATGTGGTTTTACATGGACACGGTTTCTTGTTTTTCGCTTTAAACAGAAAGAAGACTTAAATATTGTAATATAAATAAAAATAATTGATATTATTGTAAATAAAAATATACAAATTTTTTATATTTTTTTTTTACCTGTTTAACTACTTCCGGGTGAAAAGTTGGTAGGATTTTTGCTTATATTATCTATAAATATTCCAGAAGAATGAATAATAAAAAAATCAGGCTATTATAAATTAATGTTTGACGCAACCGTATCTTTCCTGTACTACTTAGAAGTAAATTAACTGTTAGAAATTCTCAAGGTAGCACATAAAGTTTGCTGTTCAAATATTTTAAACGACTTAACGTACCTACCTTACAGAGCATCGAGGTACCCGATTAATAGCAAGCTAGGGATCATTACGGGTAGTACCTATTACTAAAAAACCGGCCAAGAACGTGTCGGGCCACGCTCAGTGTAGGGTTTCGTAGTTTTCCGTTCGTCACAATAAGTGTCCCCACTTAAGAGTTAAAATAACACCGCCATGTAGGATATGATATGAGCGTTCCACGTACAGCGACATCTATCGGCAAATTAAGTAAACTATTGCGCGCGAGCTTAAAGTATGGAAGATGATTTTTATGGGATAATTCTTTATTCCGTGAACCGATTTTCATCGTTTTTACTTTATTTGAAAGCACGTCATTGCATTGTGATTTTGTAGAAGTTACAGGTATGTACAATAAACACCTGCTTATACGGTTAAATTACAAACTTAGTTCAGAAATTATTTTGTATTTTCTTTTCAAAAACTATTCAACCTATCAAGTTCAAAATAATTTTCCCAGAAAGTTTTTATAAAGTTCTACTTTTGAGATTGTTTTCATATTTTTAAAACTGGTTCAAAAGTTAGAGGGGGGGGACACATTTTTTTTTACTTCTGGAGCGAGAATTTCCGAAAATATTTACATTATCAAAAAATTATTTTAATAAACCCCTATTCATTTTTAAATACCTATCCAACAATATATCCACGGAGTATATGGAGACGGTATCAGCCGTAGTTTGTTCCAAAACCAGCGTAGCCGGCATTTACACGCACACATTCTCATTAAAGTACGCACGAGGTGATACACACAAAGAAATGTCAGTCCTCTCGTCTATGTGTCAGTCTCTCACTCGCTGTGTTGATGTGTGCGTACACTCGAAAATACGTAACCACTACCATTGCCTCGTGTCAGCCATGTTGCCCAGCAACGTGGCTGCCGATCGTGTGACGAGACTGACGAGCGACGTTCGTATTTCCAAATACATTGCGCGTCACTCGCGTAATCCTGCGACCGCCAGCAATAGCTAGCGAGCAATTAATGTGAATACTGTTGTACCATCAGATAATGGGTGCATGTCGTAATAAAAGCCTACAATTTTTGGAAAAAATGTGAAATACTTGGTTTTTATACTTACCGGTGGAAAGCAACTACTCCAGGGGCCTCTTTTAATTCGTTGCTTCGTATGCGACACGACAAAATTGTACAACACGGCATTTTTACATGTTTTTTGGCACTAAATTCGTCACACGTGGTCGAACGACGACTGAACCGCGCGGCATGAGGTTTCGACAAGTTTATGCGCATCTGATCATAAACGATGTAACGCGCGCCCGGCTCATTACCGCGTCCATTAGTATTTATCTAGTCCGTGAATATATCACACGTTAGGGTTGAAATGAAAAAAAAAAATCACTCCCCACTTCACGTATAGGGGAGGTACCCTAATAAAACATTTTTTTCCACTTTTTTATTTTACCACTTTGTCGGCGTGATTGATATACATATTAGTACCAAATTTCAGCTTTCTAGTGCTAACGGTCACTGAGATTATCCGCGGACGGACGGACGGACGGACAGACATGGCGAAACTATAAGGGTTCCTAGTTGACTACGGAACCCTAAAAACCAGACAAGTGCGAATTCGACTCGCGTGGAGAGGGTTCCGTACGTTAATTATACCATAGCGGTCACGTTGTAACAATTATGTAAGTGCGAAAGTGACGCATGACATAATACGTGATATGCGATAAAATGGCAACTATGATATACGTTCCGATGTATTCGACAGCAATTTTCGGAAGACATTTTGGTGATTTATATACTTACGGTTAATAATGTTTACCAAATACTTTGAACGTCAGGCATTCACAATGCCCACCACCAATAGTAGTAGGGTCATAAATTAAATTTAAAATAAATAAAATTGGGGTAATTTATATTGAAATTAACGTATAGTACCTATATTGAACTTGTATAAGTATATTGCTTAATTGTGTTACTTGATGATAAAGTTTAATTTCAGGAAAAAGGGATAATTGCTTTAAAATGGGTTCAGGAGGAGGGAAAAAAATGAAATATGATGCGAGTGATGACTTAATCATAACCATTATTGGCAAGGAGTCCCCAGTTATAAACGGAATAGATAGTGCTGAATCTTCTGGTTCAAGTGCTCCACAATCCACAACCAACTGAATTATTTTCCATAGAAACTGACAGTATTTTATCACAAGATGTTGCTCAAAGCCCAAAGGTTTTACCAACACCTATAAAAAGAAGGTTAGCAACTACAAGATCATCGGAAGGGAATAAAATATCGAATGAGATATTACAGTTGAAGAAACGGAAAGTTGATTTAGAAATTGGAAAATTGGAAAGAGAAATCCGTTATATCCGTTCTCTATATGTCCTAGGACGTCTTACAATTAATTCTTCTTCCCTATCACTGCTACTTGAACTAAACATTTTGTGGTGCAAAGGGTTGGCATCGCTAAATTTGATAAAATATGCTGCAATTACTAGTTTTCGTATAGTAGCAAAAGGGTGTGACACACGGTTAGGGAATTGTTAACTTGTAGGTACAATTCTACATGTATGTATAGTAATAATTTACTACAATTTAATGTAGCACAAAACAATTGTCAGCAAAAATTTGTACGTTTTCCGGAAAAGTATGTAAAGTTTTGTGATACAATAAATTGTAGACTTGTCGATACAATTTACATATTTGTAAGAATGTTCCTACAAATTTGTTACTTGTATATATTGTGGTACGCACACTTGTATAATTACAAACTTGTAACTTGACACTTGTAAAATTGTAATTGTAAGTTTTGTGGGATAGGCCACAGGACTACCTATCTAACACAAAAACTTTGGTTTAGCTATTATATAGAGCATTGACGAATTGATTATTTTATTAGTCGTACTAGAGTCTATCCGGAAAGAGAAGTGTCGTGTTTATATGGGAACTCATACATTCTACGACACTTCTCTTTTCGAATAGACTCTATACCTACCCTACCGTCGTGTGACAAACAAAACTCCGGAATAGCGAAAAAAATATTAAACTAAAATCAGCCTTTGATTTGTTACCAATACGGTTCATTACGACTTTAAACGTGTGGTGTGAAACCGGACAGTACTTTTACTCTATTTCCCTAACCACAGTTGAACCTTATTACGGAGCAACAGTCGTTCATAGGCGACTAGTTTTGACTAGTTTTTAGTAGTATCTCGCACTCGTTACAAAATTAACACACATTTACATTTTGATTGTCTGATGACGTCATTACGTCCTTAGTCAAAACTAGACACAGTCCCCTATTTACCCTTTTGGCCGCCGGACCTAGTCCGCAAAGACGCTCACACGCCAAAGCAAATTTTAAGTAAACAAGTTAAGCAACTAATAGGGATTGCAAGTAGTCATAGTAGTAATATCAATATTTGCAATTTACGGTAAAATAAATCTGAATTTGGCTATGTTCTTAACCAACTATATGTTCTTTCGAAAATGCCAAAAATAAACACATATTTTACACTCGACAATGTTCAAAATAAAGGTCTTTATCAAATAAAAGAACCACTAAATAATATCGATTCATGACGTAATATCACAGCACTAGGCTGTACGAGAAGTCTTCTATACGTACACGACAACGGCGCACATGACTTGAAATTTTCGCCTATTTTCTTAAATAACTTCAAAACTTTTTATTCTAAAATTATTTTAAAAATTAAGATGCTCATTTTTTCAAAGATTCGTGGCAAAGGCCATAAGCCCTTTAAAATTAAAACGTTAATTTACAAACCTCCAGTAACATTAGTTCTTTTATTTCAGTTGGTCGAACACACAAGAGCCTGGGAAGTACGTGTATCGTGTAGGAAACGTACTGCAAGACGGAAACGTCGTAGTGCCAGATTTGTATAATCAGAGTGAAGAAGAATCCGAAGAAGAATTAAGCACGTGTGCCCAAAGTGGGCCGAGTGTATGCCACGTCAATGCAAGATGCGTTGACTACCAACCTGGCATTTGCTGCCAATGCAATGAAGGCTACTATGGGAACGGGAAATATTGTATCAAAGACGATGTTCCTCTACGAGTACACGGCAAGCTGAATGGCGTTCTAAACGAAGTATCATTAAATGACGTAGATATTCAAGCGTACGTGGTGGTAGCGGATGGTAGGTCCTATACTGCTCTTTCACAAACCCCGGCCGCTCTCGGAAACAACCTTCAACTGGTACAAGTCCTCGGAGGAGTCATAGGATGGCTATTTGCAAAGCCTTTGGGAGACGCCAGAAACGGCTATCAACTTACGGGTGCCGTATTCAATCACACAGTAGACATATTCTTTCCGGCTACAAACAATCGCGTAACAATCACTCAAGAATTTATAGGTCACGACGTTTTTGACCAAATCACACTAGAATGTGACATTAGAGGATCTCTGCCGAACATTGACGTCGGAGCTAAGCTTCAAGTTACCGAATACGAGGAACAGTATACGGTGATAGAAGCCGGACTTATACGATCGGAATCCACTCGCACTATTATTGACAAATCATCAGGAGTTAGATATGAACAAAAAATACAACAGACAATAAAGTATAACACCTGCCATAATGCGCCAGCAGAAGGCACGGTATCATCGACTTTGAAGGTTTCTAAGAATTATCTTGGTTACGAACCAGTAAATAACATTGTAAGATACGGAATGAGCAATAGAATCGTTCCATTAGGCCAAGAAGATCCTTGCATTTTTGGCCGAAGCACCTGTGGTCCTCACAGCTCTTGTGTAGTACAAGGTAGCTCATTTGCGTGTGTATGCCAATCTGGCTTCTCAAACGTAATACAGGACGATGCATTGGTATGCATAGATGTAGACGAATGTGCTGCAAGCACACACAACTGTGATACGAACGCTGATTGTTATAATAACGATGGCGGGTTCCAGTGTCGCTGCCGCGATGGCTTCGAAGGAAACGGAGTGAGTTGCAGCCGCATATTGCAATGCAGGGAGCAATCTTGTAACCAATTTGCCTCTTGTATACAAGGTTATGGAGGAGAACCGACGTGCATGTGTAATGCAGGATATACCGGCGACGGGCAAAGATGTTGGTTAATCAGTGCTTACACTTGTGACGTTCTACACAACTGCTCTCCGTACGCAACTTGCATTTTCTCACAAGTGAGCAACAGCCATATTTGTCAGTGTAACTACGGTTACGTCGGCGATGGTTATTATTGCTCCGAAGATTCTCAAACGCGTCCTGGAACCCTGCCGTTGATCACTACAACTCCTCAACCAAGTCAACCAAGTACCAACTATCCTGATAACGAATATCTCACCCACGGATATAACAATAACCAAAAAACGGGCATTAACGAATATAACAACAACGACAATGAAGACACGGGTAACAACGAATATAACAATAACAACAATCACGATACGGGCAACAACGAATATAACAATAACAACAACCACGATACGGGCAACAACGAATATAACAATAACAACAACCAAGACACGGGCAACAACGAATCTGAAAACGTGCAGCAATTCCTTTTACCCAACTGCGGCTTTTTTGGCTGCACGTGTCCTGAAGGGTATTCCATCTTTTTCGATGAAAAAAATAACGAGCTTTGTCGTTTAGATGGATATAACGACCCACATCTATTGCAGAAAAATAACGATACTGCAAGTAAGTTATGTATAAAAATTGATTAATAAAATTATACCTATATTTATATTCATTAAACACTTTTCAGCCGCGAATATTGAGATCACCGGTTGGAATCTGGTCTAAAATAAAATTGTCCCGTTTAAGACATTTTTCTTATGTTATTTAGGATTTCTGCTATGTTTATAAATTATTATTTTCCTTTTTCAGTTACATGCACAACTGATGCAAACTGTCCACCTAATGCAGAATGTAAGGTAACATTGGATTCGGATGGCCAATATGTATCACGTTGCGTTTGTCCCGAAGGCTATGTAGGGAACTCTTACGAGTGTGTCGAACAACGGAGCGACGCTTGCGCTTGTGGGCCCAACGCTCACTGCTTCCAGACAGCAGACGGGCCTACTTGCGTCTGCGACGTCAGATACCACGGCGACGGGTACATCTGCCGACCAAAACTAGTCTGCACCAACAGCTCAGAGTGTGAATCCCACGCCGAATGCCGGCCTGAGACTGCTAGCAACGAGTATTTCTGCCAGTGCATAGAAGGATACGTCAAAGATGAAAACGAAGCCTGCATTCCTGACCGTCAACTTTGTAACGGAGGCGTGTGCGCCGAACACGCTACTTGTCTCTACGATAAGGCCCTCGAGATCGGTTATTGCGCATGTGATTCAGGATATGAAGGCGATGGAATCTACGAGTGTGTACCTAGGATCAACGTCCAAGAGCACCCATATGAAAACACAATTACAACGTGCGATGTCATGCACGACTGTCATGAATACGCGCAATGCACACAGACTGTAGAATCATCATATCACTGCGTATGCAGAGAAGGATACATAGGAGATGGTTACGACTGCAGGCCGGAGCCGAACTGTCGGAATGATCCATACATGTGTGATGTGCATGCTTCATGTCTCAATCGCAACCAAGAATACGTTTGCGAGTGCAATTCAGGTTATTCAGAAGTAACATATGGCAATGAAAGTCATTGCGAATTGAACCCCAGACTAGCCGGCAATTTCCTAGTGGCTAGTGATGGCGTTTTTGTATACCGGGTGCCCTTCAAGACTACCGCTTGGGAATTTGCGACCCCGATCAACAGCGCGATTGAGCAAATCGCTGTCGGCATAGACACAGACTGCCAGGCAAGCAAAGTTTACTGGGGTGATGTGTCCAGCAACTCTATAAAGCGTGCCAGCTACGATGGGTCTGCGTTTGAACTATTTCTGACAAGTGGTAAGTTTTTATAATTCATAAAAAGGCTGACCATTTATGCCCTCTCTTAATCCTTATGGTTTCATAATTATAAAATATATGTATCTAATCTACCAAGTTTTAGATTTTCTACCAAATGGCTGTAGACGGAGAGCTGGCCACGTAAGATGTGACACAATAATGAGAGCAACGAAACCCCTCTAATTAGTTTGCTATACTATGCTTATTTCTAGATCCGGACATGTGGCAGCTGTAAAGTGGTGGATGTCAAGAATGCATATAACTTGAAGAAAACAAATCCTAGAGTTCTGGGTTTGATGCAATATTATGGGAAATGATGTAATTAATTGGATTATATCATAGCCAGAAGTTTCTGTTGGCAAAAAGTAGTGCCAAACGATGTATAAAGCAATTTATAGTTAGTCGCCTATTGTTTTTGTTTCTGCAATAATACACAATGTATTTGTTCTGATATTAAAATATAGGCCCTGTCCTCTATAAATGACACAATTTCGGCAGTTTTTACCTATTTTTGTATTACTTTTTCCAACTGAAAAAAATTGTTGGTCTGTCACTCTGACCTCCACCCATTAAAAGCTGCCAGATGCCCGGATCTATCAATGAGGATGGGAAAGCAATCTAACTAGACAGGTTTCATTGCTCTCATTATTGTGTCATATCTGACGTGGCCAGCTCTTAGTCCATTGAGGATTGAACATATAATTTTATATGGAATTAAATGGTTTATCTCTAGTAAATAATCCAATTCATTATTTTACAGGAATCAAATCTCCGGAAGGAGTGGCAATTGACTGGGCATCTCGAAATATTTTCTGGACTGACTCAAAGAAGTTGACCATCGAGGTAGCTAATGTTGATACTAAAGTGAGAAAGGTTTTGTTTTCGGCAGCCATCAGAAATCCCAGAGGCATTGCCGTGCATCCACGAAGAGGGTAAGCCTAAATTAATGAATATCTACCTACAACATTTGGCTTTTTTTTTTTAAAAAAACGCGAAATCAATACGAAATTTTACGCAGGAAGATCACACTTAGAGTTGGTTAAAAGTATGAATCGTAATTTTCTCACGTTTGCAAAATGTTTAGAAGTAATAGTAAAGTATTAACTTTACTATAATTTTCCTTGTTATACGTGTTAAATCTAAACTACCCATGATATTACAGCAAAGTCTTCTGGACGGATTGGAACCGAGTTAATCCTAAAATCGAGTGGGCTAACATGGACGGATCTCAGCGAGGAGTTTTTGTAGACAACTCAGACGTGAAACTTCCAAACTCTCTCGCCATTGACTGGCTGAGGGACCGTCTGTGCTACACCGACGCAGGATTCTTTCTAATAAAATGTGTCAGCCTGGACACCATGGAGACTGACACTATTGTTACTAATTGCTTGCATCCTTTCGGACTAGCAATAAATCAAGAAACTTTCTATTGGACGGATTGGAAAACGTGAGTCTTCTGCTTACCGAATGTCTGCATCTCACATGGTTGTGTTTGAGCAGATTATGTTTCTGATTTTTTTACAAGTAGGTACAGTTTAGTGTATTGCGGACTATTTATATTTACTTGCCGAACTTCCGAGTGCCAAGTAAAGTCGATTTGTTTTTACGTTCCTCATTTGACAACTTCCCAACTTTAAATCAATTTGGAACCGTAGAATGTGAATGTGTACTAGGGAATGCAACCCGGTTTTAACCGGTTATTTTGTCAAAATTAAATAACTGGTTATTAAATATTCGAGTAACCGGGTTCGGTTATTTTCGGTTATTTATTTAATGCTATTTTTACTTAAAATTATATCATAAAAGGATGTAAAATATCATATATTTCGTCTGGAACTATGATTTCTATACTCTATATTATAATAATGTCAGGTTTCTCTCTTTTCTCTATTTTGCCGAGCAATTTGCAACAAGTGTGAGTAGTGCAGGTACCTATGTAATTCGTACGGCTGACCTTGAACTACACATTTCCAACACAACATTTTTTTATGGTTATCTTATCAAATTTTAACAATAATAACCGAAATCGGTTATAACCGATGATCGGTTATTTTTCGGTCATTAACCGATAGCATAACCGGATATGAAATTTTATCGGTTATTGCATTCCCCAATGTGTACGATCTAGAAATACGATCCCCTCCAAGTAGATCTACATACTTTTTCAATTTCGAGAGTTGACGAACGAAGGAAAAGTGGACGAAGTTTTAAAACACGCGCTCAGGTCAGTTAGTGAGTGATTAAGTGTAGGTATAATTACAGACCAACTTGAACCGGGTGACCCCTTGTTAGGTAGGTATGCCTTTGAAAGTTATGAGCTGGTGGGTGGTTCTAAAAAGACAAAAACGTAACGCGACAATCCACTAAATTCCTATGTAAGGTACCAAAATAGTCTTCTTTACAAATATATAACAATTGTTTCCAGGCTGAAAATTGAAAACATCGACACACTAACACAGAAGAAGGGGCAACTGTCAATCTCGACCGCGGCCAACAAATTGTATGGCGTAGCAGTGGCTCCCAGCGAGTGCCCAGGCGCCACCAACGTGTGCGCGCTCCGCAACGGGAATTGCGAAGCGGACCAGCTGTGCCTGCCCGACGGCCGCGGCGGCAGGACTTGTGTGGCGGGAGAACAGATTTACGGATATTAGATTATAAGCTAATTTAGTAGTCTTTGTGAATGCTCTTCAGACATTAAGGAAGTCTAGCCCCATTGGTGACACGACTCTGCAGGGGATTTCCCGGAAGCGGCACAGATGTTGTCGTCATTTTCATAGCCTATTACTGTTATTTACAGCCATCGCTTAATCAGGCGGCTTAGTATAACATGCGTTGTCGCGCGCGACTTCATACTTAGAGTCGCGCCTGAAGTATGGAGAGTGGCGCGAAAATGTAAGTCATGCTAGCAGGGCTGAGAAGCATATCCAGTAAATAATACAAACTCGACCATCGTAAGTCACCCAGGAAAAACAGAAATCATCCACTTAGCAATGCGATGGGCATATGTTTCCGTATCATTAGTCCGCATTTCATGTTTTTAGTGACATAATTTTACGATTAGGTACTTTTTTTCTTCATTACCTATTCGTCGCCAAAAAATCCTCTGCCTATAATGGGCGCTGGTTCTAAACAAAAGAAACAGAATAATTGTTTTCCATAATACGCGTACTTTATGGCTGCATAAATCATATCATTTTGTTAAGTAATTGGTCTACAGGTCTTTAAATATGCCTGTCTATACAAAATGGTAGATTCCTCATTAAAAAAATTCCTTATTGCATAGAAGAGTATACAGTACGTAACCTACTCCCGAGCATTTATTTTCCAGAAGGTCCGATACTATTGTATAATGTACCTACTACTTTTTGTATTGTAATGTACTATTGTATTACTTAGCATTATTTATTGTAGGTTACAAACAATACTCAATGTAAATTTTGTTAATATTTATAGGTTACCTAATCGATGTCTGGCTTTACTTTTTTACCAATTCAGGGTCACTTAAAAACAATTGATTTTCTTGACCTCTGAATTGGTAACCCTCTACTACATATAAAATAATATAAGTGGGTCATTTTGTATGTGAACCGTTTTCAGCAAATACTTACTGTACTGTAGAGGTTTGAGTGGGCCGCTGTGAATCTCAAATTTTTGATACGATCTAATTATCGAATGAACTTCATGTAGATATTGAGTCGTGAAACCACAATGTAACTGTATAAGTTCCGATATTAATAGATTAAAATCGTCTACTAATCACTAAGATTTTAATCTAAACTAGCCGGTTTCTTTTCGTATGAAAAATAAAACAATTTAATTTATTTAAAGGTTGAACACGCCAAAACTTAGGCACGCAAAATTTGTTTTTAAACCAGTTTGAAAATAAATAACTACATTATGAATACCACATTAAATGTCAAATTTAATGAACTCTAAAATCACATTTTTAATTCTAATTAATGTTTACACAGTAAGCCGTAGATCGAATTTTCTACGCACACGGCTCATAAGACTTTGCACCCTCTCTTTAGGAAAGATTTTTGTAGCTGAGGGACCGATTTTACTTCTCCGCCTTTCTTTTTTAGAATTCCTTTCATACTACTCCAGTACTCTTCAACAGGCCGCAGTTCTGGACTATTTGGCGGATTGCATATTTTGGGTCAGGGACCCGCCCACCCCTTCCCAGAAAAAAGCCTTTGAACGGCTAGTCGTTCGTTTAACAGCCCAAATCACTTGCTGTCCGATATCGATTGAATACCCATTCATTTTACTTAGCCGTATGAAGGGGTTTCCCTTACGAGACTACCTCTACTGATAGAAAAACCCTTTCGAAAGGCTATTTTTAAGCGCTTGGAAAAGGTATATGATATTCGTTAAGGGAACCGCTTACCCGTATTTAAAGCGCTTTAAGGTGATACATGACCGAGGATGTGCTCAGCAGATTTAAATTTTTTCGAAACATATTTGAAATATAGTTTGATACTTTCAAGAATGATTTACGACTATATGACCGAGGGATTTGTGGAAAGAAAACACGATTGGCTACAATTTCCTCGAGAGTTTTATTTTTCAAAGTCAGATCTTATTTGAACCTAAAACTGATTTTATTGCTCAATTATAAAGACAATAAGGATAAAATTGTATTAACTAGTTCTTTAGGATTGTAGGACGAAAATTTAATTCGTTGCTTACTTTCACCTTGAGATGGCATAAAGTGATATGATATGACGCTTACATTTCATAAACGCGCTTCCAGACTAGCCCCCGCTCCTTCCAGGCGCCACGAATTACCTTGGCGCTATCCTTTGCTACATTTGATCAGTCTGTAAGCCGCCACGGCCAACGATGGGTTATTGTTTGTCGGCGTCAGCGCTTATTTTTACAAAAGTAAAGTGCTTTTAATTATTTATTACACTCTATTTGTAGATCTGTTTACAAGAACGTTTTTGACGTGATAACGTCTTATAATTCGATGGAGCCGGCTGCACGCACGAAAAAACATGACTCATGCGGCGTTACCTCGCTCTGAGGCGTTCCATTTAAGGCTTGAAGTGCAAGCGAGAGCGCGGAACGAGCGACAAAGAGGCACAATCGGCCTTCGCGTTCGGCAGCGTTCGACATCTGTCTCTCTCCTACTTGAGTGAGCGATGCGTCCGCGTGGACAGCTGCTATACAATAATACATTTACTCGTACATGTTTTCGTCAAGTATGAAGTGCAGTGAAATTAAAATTTTCTTTTGAAAAATGCAACCATTCCATCAGTATTTTCTTATGACGTTGTGACGTTCAACTATCGTCAGTAAACCGACTTTACAGACAATCGATTTTTTGCGTTGATCAAACCTGTATCTCCATACAAAAATAATACTCGTATAATATGTAGTTTACTTTTAGAGTAGTCGTTTGAACTACAGAATAAACAACAGTAAGTTCACTCCAACTACACTTGCGCGCTGGGCGAGACACGCCGGTTTTGTACCTACTTATAACATAGAACATGGAAATCATGCGATAATAGTAGTTTATGTAACTATTACGTAATAAGGGTCCTTAAAACATAATAAGATCACACGAGTGTTTTAAGGCCTATTTACGTACAGTTGCATACACTGCTTTATCTACCCTCATATTATTTATCCAAAATGCCGTATTCGGAAACCATAGAATGGCCGCCATTGCACCGCCATGACCAACTCGATTGTGTCGGGGAGGCGCGTGTCGGGCTGTCGGCGGATGCGCGGGAGGGTGCAGGTGTACATTATGTTATCAAAACTCATAGCACATCAATATTTGAGCATGAAAAGTCAAAATTACGTTACTGCCACAGATAAAAAGCTTATCATAGTAAAATCGGTCGTGCTACTGCTAGCCATTGCCTACCGTTTTCGAACACGTTTTAGAGAACTTACAATATGAGTGTAGATAAACTATTAAAAGATACTTAAGTCAATAATATTATTATTATTGCAAGATAATTAATTGCGTAAACAATAGCGATTTTTTAACGCGAGTCAGTTTTCTATAGGTAGGTCTACCTTATGGAGTTTATCCAAATAAAGAAGTGTCGTGGTTTATATTGGAGCTCATACATTCTACGACACTTCTCTTTCCGGACAGATTCTACCTCAGTGTAAACAGCTTCTATACAGTACAGTGGTCGTATTTCGGCCTTTTCTGGGGCAACCTCAGGGGCAGCCACGTCAGATATGACACAATAATGAGAGCAACGAAACTCCTCTAGTCAGTTTGCTATATACTATGCTTATTTATAGATCTGGACACCTGGCAGCTGTAAAGTGGTGGAGTTCAAAGAAAGCAAACCACTTCAAGAAAACCAATCCTAGAGTTCTGGGTTTCATTCAATATTATGAGAAATTATATAAATAATTAGATTATATCATTGCCAATAGTGGCTGTTGTGGGAAGTAGTTCCAAACGACGTATAATGTAATTCAAAGTTTGTTGCCTACTGTTTTTGTTTCCTTGATAATACGCAATGTTTTTTATTCTGTTAAAATATAGGCCCTGTCCTTTATAACTGAGACAAATTCGGCAGTTTTTACCTTGTTTGTTTGTTGTTTATTATTATTATTAAAAACAGTACAGACATTAGATTTAAGGCAGTTTCTTGCAAAACTGTTTACACAGTTTGACTGCAAGTATGAGTATCTATGTAATTCCTAATTTAAATAATATATGTTTTACTAATCTACTAACTTAAGTTTCGTTAAACACTGAAGTGACATTTACATTAGCGCATATGTCACTTAAGTGTTTGTAGTAGGTACAGTTTAAGTGCTTTTTTAAATTTATTTTTATTATATTCATGCCGGATATTTTCTGGTAAACTATTTAAAAAGTATGGAATTATTTTACTTAACTTTCTGTCTCCGAAATAGTTAGTGACGCGGGGTATTTCATATTTGCGCGCGGTTACTGTCCTTGTTGTGTGCTTATGATGTATCAATATTGGGCTATGTTCTCCATTGCAATGGTTGTTGACTGCTAACAGATATTTATGTTTTAAACTAACTGGAAGTATTTTACAGATTTTAAATAATTTTGAATAATCGCCGTTGCAACTACTTTTTGTTTTCTTGTTTACGAGCAATTTTAAGAATCTAATTTGTAGAGCTTCTAATTTATCTATGTATGATTTAAAAGTAAGACCATAGCAATCGAGGGCATAACTCAATATCGATTCAACTATTGCATAGTATAGACATTTTAGAACATTAGTTGGTACTTTAAAGCTTAGGTGGTAAAATTTTCCTAGTAGAATTCTAAGTTTGCTACAGATGTGGTTTATGTGATGTTCCCAAGAAAATTTATTATCAACTTTAACTCCCAGATATGTAACACAATCTACTTTTTCTATTGGTTGGCATTTACAATTTTGAAAATTATTATGGAAACATCTAAAACTGTGAGTGTACATAGGCAAAGGTGTTTCTGTAGTGCACATGTAGGGCGACTGGATCATGAGAAATTTAGTTTTGTCAGAATTTAATATTATGCCATTATCGTGAGACCACTTTACAACTGAATCTATGTCCTGTTGAACCAATTGACAAGTTTCAATTATATTGGTTCCTGCACGTAGGGTGCAAAGGTCATCAGCAAACATGTGTGCAGTACAGTTTTGTAAAACTCCACATAAGCTGTTTACATGCATAAGGTAACACACAGGCCCACATACGGAGCCCTGTGGTACTCCACATTGTACCTGTATTTCATCACTTACGTCATCGCGAATCTTAACACGATAGGAACGTGATGTGAGATAGTCACGGAACCAGCAATTCAGTGGCTGTCCCACACCACATTCGTCCATGCCATTTAAAAGGGTGTTTATTTCTAAAGTGTCGAATGCTTTTTTAAAGTCATAAAATATGGCTATAACAAACTTTTTATCCGCTAGGTAAGAATTGATTTCATCTGTGAATTTAGACAAGAGAGTGGCAGTGCTTTTGTTTTTTTGAAAACCATGTTGACAGTCATTTACTATACTATTTTTTTGTAAGAAAGAACTGGTTTGTTTAATTATACATTTTTCGACAATTTTATCTATACTAGAGAGAATGGATATTGGTCTATAGTTAGCATATACTTTATGGTCACCCTTTTTATGGATTGGACGCACTAAGGACTCTTTTAGCTTGTTGGGATATTTGTGTTGAGTAACTGATAAATTGATAAGTTTCGCTATGACTGGACTTACTTTATCTACGACTAACTTTAAGTCAGACATACGTACGAGATCGCTTCCCGGTGCTTTGTTTTTATCCATTTGGCTAATCACACTTTTAACATTTCTGCTGTGTACGGGTTGCCATCTCATACATACGTTCGCCTTATTTACATATATATTTCTATATAACCATATATCACTACAAGTATGTTTTATTTGCTCTATTTCAGTACAAAAGGTTATTGCAAACTTATCACAGATGTCTTTAATACTACCTTGATTTACCATATGACTAAGGACGGAACTATCTAATGAAGGTTTATTATTCCCTAACAGACTATTAATTTTTTCCCATATTTTCTTAATATTATTATTGCATTTTAATATACTTTGCTTATCGTATTCATTTCTACGTCTTTGAATAGCTTTGTTGCACTTATTTCTATATTTAGTATAACTAAGTCTTTTTATCATATTCTTTGGTTCACTGCTCCAAACAACAAACAATCTATCGCGTTCTGAGATATTTTTTTTCAGATTATCACTTATCCAGTTCTTATTATTCCTAATGTTACATTCAGTTCTAATTGGTTGTAATTTATAACATGCATCATATATATTTTTAAATATAAGAGTGAACTCTTCATATAATTTAATTGGGCATTGTATATTTAATAACTCATCAAAATTAGTTTCTAAAAGTTTGTCTCTTACTAAGCTATTATCAAGTACGCGCCTAGTAGCAGGCCGCTGGCACGCGCGCGCCGTCGGCCCACCGGCGCCGGCCGGGTTCGGAAAATCCGAGGCGCGCGCGCTACCGCCTACCTATTTTGGTATTACTATTTTCTCTGACCTCCACCAATTAAAAGCACCCAGATACCCGGATCCAGCAATAAGGATAGTATAGCAATCTAACCAGACGGGTTTTGTTGCTCTCATTATTGTGTCATATCTGATGTGACCAGCTCTTAGTCCAAAAGGGAGCGGAGGAGAAAACATGTTCAATTTTCATACAAATTGCGCAGCATATTTTGAGGGGTGTCAAACAGGGACTGAAAGGCTACCTTTATAAACGGTTTTTACAGAGTGTTTTTAAGGCGGTTTTACTATTTTTTCTCAAAAATCATCATGGTAGAGTCCTTTTCAGCTAATTACGGGGTGTATATTTCGAAAATTTTGTCTGTTTTTAAATCCAAGATGGCGGATATACTCTTTTTTCTCAAAAATCGTCATGGTGTCGTTTTCGGCTTATTAGGGGATACAGATTTCGAAAATTATGTGTGTCTAAAATTCAAGATCGCTGTTGTACACTTCTTTATGAAAAATCGTCATGGTAATAATTTCCGGCTAATTAGGGCGTGAAGATTTCTTAACTTATGTCTGTTTTAAAATCTAAGATATAATACTATACGCGGTAATGTTATAATATCGAACCCATTTCGTCAACTTAATGACCTGGTTTAGACATTTGATCTAATCGCTAAACCAGTTAAGTGAAATGACAAATCTAGTTTTACTCATTCATTTTACTCAGATTTAGTTAGATTACTAGAGAAATGATGGAATGGGTAAGCCATTTTGTCATCCTGCGTGATTTTATCATATCTCTTAGCCATTTTAATTTAAATTGCAGTTTGAATTCCGAATATAATCCGTTTTAAGTTGTTCGGGTTGGTTGAGGGTCACAGTTCTAACCTAACCTAGCCCACTTTTTGAGCAGCCGTTCGGGTTGATTGAGGGTCAGAGCTCTAACCTTACTTAACTCACTTTTTAACAACTGCATACAAGTGAGAGAAGATGAATGGTCCTTGACAATGTACTGAAACTATATACAGTCAGAAGGCTTTTCTTAGGGGAAATCTTCCCTGTCGCTTTATCTACAGCATTTTAATTTTAGAGTATTTTGTAAACTTTAGAATTTCACTTAGGGTCCAATTCGAGATGAAACAGTTAGTAATTTCCGCTAAAATGAATAAAAACTACTTCCCACCATACAAATTTGGTTTTCTAAAGACCATTGTTGGAAATTTCATTTTGACAGTTCCCCATTATATATGATATGACGTCGTTTGGCACTTCTTTTTTGGCAACAAAAACTTTAGGCAATGATATAATCTAATTATTTGTATAATTTATTATCATATAGAATTAAAAAAATTATATTAAACTTAGAGCGCTAGGATGTGTCTTTTTGAAGTGGTTTACATTCTTTGACCTCTACCAATGAACAGCTGCCAGATGTCCGGAGCTAGAAAAAAAGCATAGGATAGCAAACTAACTAGGTTTCGTTGCTCTCATTATTGTGTCATATCTGACATAGCCAGCTCTCCGTCTTTATTGATAACTATCATTAATGTTTATTCAAAAACGTAAATATATACGATCATATAATATATAAAATTGTGCATACACGTTTTTAAATATAAATCATATGATGTACATGTTCGAGTGAATCTGGCTCCTCGTCGTTTTGTCTTTTGTTCCAAGTGAACTATCTTTGAGCCTTTAGTCTGAGCCATAGACATATAAAATAAGAAGACGTAGCGCCGTGAAGACAAAACTGTGACTCCACAATAAGCCGAGTTCAGACGTGTTTACGCGCGACACGCACACATATACAACTCGTGGACGAGCGGTGATTGGTTCAAACGTCAAAAGTGAGTGTGTGTGCACGAGATCGCGGCTCATTATGGAATCACAGTTTTGTCTTCGTGGGATTCCGTCTTCTTATTTTATATGTCTATGGTCTGAGCGAACTACCACATGACCGCGTTCGCATATCGCAAGGAGGCGGGACTACGCGATGATTAATCCACCCACAATCGAGGTACATGTATTTTCTGGTACTCGTCTAAAAAGCCAAATAAACGGCTTTGGAAAGCAAAGCCTTACGAAAACCCTTCAATTCAATGTTGACACCGTGGTGTTCGCGAAAGAAATGGCACAAATAATGAATACTCACACCGATACATAAACAAAAACAAATACAGTTCCAAACTTCCCAAAACGATGCGTCGCACGCGCTCCAAATTCTTCTGACCCTTCGCCACACAAAAAGTAACCGTATTACAATGCAATAAGGTACTTCTTAACCGCAAGCAGCGGCAACTTGGCGGCTTTGTCAAAGGCGCCGCCGCTTTGACTCCGCGCTAGACATACCGTCGTCTAACGTAAATTTACAATTTTGCTCTTATTGTCATTAGGAAAAGGATAAAAATTGCATGAGCGTAGAAAGGGAAACCCCTTCAAGAGCTACCAACGCTACCCTTTCGAAAGGCTTTTTTAAGCGCTTGAGAAGGTATCTGATATTCGTTAGGGAAACTGCTTACCCGTATTTAAAGCGCTTTAATAGCTAAACGAATGGGTATTGAGAAGCAACGGCTTTGGCGAGCAAAGCCTTACGAAAAACCCTTTCAAAAACCCTCGAAGGGGATACCGTATTTATAGCGCTTTAATAGCCAAATGAAAGGGTTTTGAGGAGCATCGGCTTTGGTAAGCAAAGCCTTACGAAAAACCCTTTCAAAAACCCTCGAAGGGGATACCGGGCGGGTCCCTGTTTTGGGTACCACCATGATCCTGTTAGCGTTGTACCATTCCATAACTGATTTTGCGTACTAGCAACTGGCTAGATCTGGCCAAAACAGCGGTGGAGAGGCATGCTGTCTTATAAAAGGCAGCGAACACTTCTGTAAACAATATTTCCGATAAATATCGCCGTTTATTGTCCCGGTGGTGATAAACGTGCGACTTATTTTACCACAGCTGCATATTGCCTGCCAAATAAGGTATTTTTTTGGAAATTTCCCTCGTTTTTTTAATTCACAATCTTCAGGAGCATCTGTTCGTGATTTGCTAGTATAAAACTCTTGACCAGGTATTTGTTTAAAATCCGCTTTTATATACGTCTCGTCGTCCATCACCGCGCATTCAAATTTTGTAAGAAAATATTCATAGAGTTTTCGCGACTGTTTCTTTGCGGATAAGTTCTATTTTGAGTCTAGATCTGGTGCGGCCTGGGCTTTATAACTCCTCAGTCCTGCCCTCTGTTTCACTTTTTGGACAAAAGACTGAGAAATGTTCACTTTTTATTTAGCAACATCACGAGATGAAATCGTATGATTTGAGGCAAAAATCTTTAAAATACTCTGTTCCTTTTTCTTATTCTTGACTTCTTGCAACCCACCACTTCCTGGCTTTCTATCCATTGTCAAGCGTTCACGGAAAGTTTTTAATACGTGACCAACCGTAGATTGTGGATATTTCAGCCTTTTCGCGACATCTTTGTAGCTTAACATGGGATTTTTTACATGTTCGTGCAGAATGCGTTTACGTTTTTGATGTTGTACGCTCGACATTTTGCCAATGAATAAATAAAAGAAAATAAAACTATCATCATTTTATAGCCCAGTTCCTTGTGAGAAAATTGTTGTTTAAAAAGTTTGAATATCTCCATTTTTCGAATAACTATAGCTATTTTTACATTCCCAAATTTTGGCGTGTTCAACCTTTATACCTAGTTATGTATACGTACAATAATATAACTTTGTCATTGATTACGGTCGCTTTATCCAATATATACTATATTTTACTGCATAACAAAGGTAATAATTCAACACTAACTTTCCAAAAAGCAATTAAATGTAAGATACATCTGTAAAAATCATGTTCATAAAGAAATAGTTGGTAAGAAAATAAATAGAGTGGAAATTTTCTACAGCATTTATCTTTCCACCCGAATTAAATATGAATTAAAATTTATATGACAATGCCATAAGCTGAATTAGGCCAATCTAATAGCGCATTTTTCCCAAGTAGATATTCATGTAATTTATATTTCTTAATCATAAAAAATATAAATGTAGAGCCGTTATTCGCCAATACCTGTATGAATCCCACAGTCAAACCGTGAAAACTGTTTTGTGGGACCCTTTATTTGTGTAAGCTGTATCTTTTTCATGTTAATAAATAAATAATAAAAAAATAAAAAATAAAAGAATACTCGTACTGATAAATGAAACTCGAATTATTTCAGTTACTGTGATACTTTTATTAATGAAATAATAAAATAGATTCACTCACATGTGAGTTCTTATATCTAAGCATATTCAACAAAAAATAATCAAATTTCAACAAAACCCGACACAGTCTTAATTTAACAGCCACAAGTCCGCTATATATCCATCGGCTGTAGGTTATGCATGCATGTTAGCATAGTAAGGATATGTCTATCAGGATCAAAATTATAATAACCGTTTTATTATCTGTCCTCAAAAAATGTGACGGAGTAGTTTTTTGCATGGGACGAAACCTCGACGAAACTGTAGAATCATTGACAAAATAAAAATGTGTTACAACATGTGTTACCACAGTAACAAACCGTCCTATTCGATAGCTAAATGGAAGTCAAATTATGACTAAGACAGGGCACAGAAACAAAACAGCTAAAATAATGTTGACCTTTGGTATCTATTCACAGAATTCTCGAATTGAGTGCGAGTCCGTCGTTATACATGTTGGACTTTCCAAATGGGTCAGTGAGGGCAGATACCAGATCTCATCATGCTACGCGAAAACGACGATTGACATTTAGTTTTTTTTTAACCAGTTAGCAAGAAAATAGAAAATTTCCTAAACAAAACAAAGTCTTTTTTTATACTACGACGGAGGCAAACAAGCATACGGCCCGCCTGGTGGTAAGCGCAGCTATCGCAGCCTATGGACGCCTGCAACTCCAGAGGTGTCACATGCGCGTTGCCGACCATTTATAATTCTGTACACTCTTTTTTTAGGGTTCCGTAGTCAACTAGGAACCCTTATAGTTTCGCTTTGTCTGCCCGTCCGTCCGTCCGTCCGTCCGTCCGCGGATAATCTCAGTGACCGTTAGCACTAGAAAGCTGAAATTTGGTACTAATATGTATATCAATCACGCCGACAAAGTGGTAAAATAAAAAGTGGAAATTTTTTTTTTATTAGGGTACCTCCCCTATACGTAAAGTGGGGAGTGATTTTTTTTTTCATTTCAAGCCTAACGTGTGATATATTGTTGGATAGGTATTTAAAAATGAATAGGGGTTTCCTAAAATCATTTTTCGATAATGTAAATATTTTCGGAAATATTCGCTCCAGAAGTAAAAAAATATGCGTGCCCCCCCCCTCTAACTTTTGAACCGTAAGTTTTAAAAATATGAAAAAAATCTCAAAAGTAGAACTTTATAAAAACTTTCTAGGAAAATTATTTTGAACTTGATAGGATGAATAGTTTTTGAAAAAAAATTACAAAATAATTTCTGAACTAAGTTTGTAATTTAACCGCATAAGCAGGTGTTTATTGTACCTGTAATGTCTACAAAATTACAATGAAATGACGTGCTTTCAAATAAAGTAAAAACGGTGAAAATCGGTTCACGCAATAAAGAATTATTCCATAAAAATCATCTTCCATACTTTAAGCTCGCGCGCAATAGTTTACTTAATTTGCCGATAGATGTCGCTGTACGTGGAACTCTCATATCATATCCTACATGGCGGTGTTATTAACTCTTAAGTGGGGACACTTACTGTGACGGACGGAAAACTACGGAACCCTACACTGAGCGTGGCCCGAAACGCTCTTGGCCGGTTTTTTAAGAACCCCATACTGTCGTCCTTTGGAAAAAACCTTTGGGTCTTTCGTACCGACCTAGGTTAAGGCACTAGTAAAGCCATAAATCAAAAATTACGTTTTCCGTTGGTAGCTGCCCTCACAGATTGACATTGGACATCCTGTTGTCAGTGGATTCGTGAGTATTATTACACAAGGATTGTTAAAAAGATATACTAGTCCGTTCGTGAGCGGCAGCCTTAATGAACAGACTCTGGACGTCGACGTATATGACGCAGTTGACATGTAGGATCAAGCGTGGCTGGCGGTATAGGTCCAGTCGACGTGACAGATATTTTACAATTTTACACCTAATTACAAAGCAATAAGGTGCAAAACATCCGTCTTATTTTACAAACGGGGCATTCCACGAGCTGCCACGTACAAACGCGTTACCTGTCTATTATTAGGGTTATCTATGCATTTTTTATTGGATGATTGTAATTTTGACCATACTTTGACTCTTTTGTCGAAGAAAAAAACGCCAAAATCTGCCAATTTTTTCAAATATTGGCGTTTCTACGGCACAACGGTGGACTCTTCCGTGAAATGCTCAAAATTCGATCAGTTCAGTTTTGAAAAATAAATTACTTATGTCCATTGTGACAATTTTGCTCGTGTAAAGGTAGCGACACAAGAGTACGGTTAAGCGTAAAAAGTTTGCTCGTTGTTCGGTAGAGTCCTTGCTTTTTGTAGGGTGACAGGCTGCTCCCTCCAAAAAAAAAAGTGGCAGCCGTGACCAGGACAACCAGTTGTTTAACCCAAACAGTAGTTACACGCGTTTTGAGACTAAACCTTCATTAGCTGCACACTTGTTCATTAGATCACCGCACAATAAGCTATCAATATTACACACTGAACTAGGAATCGGTACAAAAAACAAAAGATATCTTCGCTATGTTGACTTTCAAATGGAAGTCGCCATTCGATCATGTTAACGTGAAATCAGAGTCCTCATATCGGTTTAAATAAAAACGATAAAAGATTTCCAGTAGACAATTGTATTTTAATTCTATGAACACTGAAAAATTAAGTATGTTAGTTAGTTTGGAATAATAACGTAAGAGAATATTTTTCTACATATAAATTTCAATATTACTACACATATTACCTAAATAAGTAATTACTTACAAAAGCTATTCAGACATATTTAAATTGAATAATTACAAATGAAGCTATTATCTCGAAACTTATATACTCACTTGGGTTTATATGTATTTGAAGATTTTAACATCCATTGGTAACATAATTCAATCAAGAAAAAACAATTATATCAGAATTTATGAATTTGTTTTTTTTTCATGTTTGTTAATATATGAATGATAACTAGTTTGCATAAAAATATTTACATTATTTGTGACCGTTTTCTGTTATTGTAGTAACCAATGCAAGAGATTACACTAAGATCTGTGAAACGGCCGCACATATCAAATAAATTATAATAGATTTTTAATGGCGGCCGTATTTTAAGTAGTTAGTAGATTTATGTGCCTTTAATTGATCAATTATTAGATTACACCAATTTTAAGCCGTCATTAATTAAGTTAAATTGAACCGTCGAATGAGGTGACTTGGGAAATACGTGGGATGTATTGACAAACTACAAACAACGGCTTATATAGATACCAAAAACACGTGCTTAATTACCTAAATCCATTCGTTTCTTCATAAACCAATGCCACAAGGTACAAACGTGTTGGCTAATTACCCCCAGCCTGGTTGAAATCGCTCACAGTTGTCTATGACACATGTGTCACATGCGCGTAAACATATATAAACCTGTGCTGCAAAACAGGTATTTAAAAATTTAAGTTACAATCAATTTCTAGATTTTAATTTCATCCGTCACCCCAACTTCACGGTATCCATTTTCTAAAGGCACACACACTTATTTGCGGATTTAATGAGACATCAAGAGTTTACTTGGAAGGTCTAGCCCCACAGGTCCTCGGAGCGGCCGAACTTGAAGACCAGCGAGCCGGCGAAGATGAACGCGTTCTGCAGGAACAGGCTCACGCCAGCCCAGGTGTTCTTGCTCGCATCTGTATGACAGACAGGCAAATGTTATCAAATTATAGAAACCGTATAGAACCGACAGATATAACACAGGTATCAAATATTACACAAAAGTAGTTGAGTAGTTGAGATAGGCAGTGACTGGAAATGCAAACGTCTTTATACCTACAGCTAGCTAACTCCAGGAATAAGCTAAGCAAGTATAGAGTCGGCTTCTTAAAATGTAACATTTTCACTACATAAGCTAGGCTCAATTATAACTGAAACAAAGCATATGTTGCTAACTTGCTACATATGATTGATGTGATGTGTACTTCAAGCAACAATGTAAAGGAGAGTCCCACGTCATATATGACACAATAATGAGAGCGACGAAACCCCTCTAGTCAGTTTGCTATACTATGCTTATTTCTAGATCTGGACATCTGGCAGCTGTAAAGTGGTGGAGGTCAAAGAATGCAAACCACTTCACGAAAACAAATCCTAGAGTTCTGGGTTTGATGCAATATTATGATGAGAAATTATATTATATCATTGCCAAAAGTTTCTGTTGGGGGAAAGTAGTGCCAAAGGATGAATAATGTTATTCATATTTTGGTCACCTACTGTTTCTGTTTTCATAATAATCCGCAATGTTTTTTGTTCTAATGGCCCTGTCCTTTATAACTGAGACAACTTCGGCAGTTTTTACCTATTTTGGTATTACTATTTTCCAATTCAAAAATTTTGCTAGTCTGTCACTCTAACCTCCACCCACTAAAAGCTGCCAGATGCCCAGATCTAGCAATAAGGATAGTATAGCAATCTAACCAGACGGGTTTTGTTGCTCTCATTATTGTGTTATATATGACGTGGCCAGCTCTTAGTCCAAAACAAGATTTACTGAAAATATGGCTCATGAAAATTTGTAACCGGCCAGTTTTATACCATAATAAGACTGTCAGAGAAAGTGCTGCACAAGTCGTTCTTGCGGCACTATTGTGGAGCGATTTTTTTGGGCTAATTGTGTATCCCTAGTATTATTTGATTGGTGGAT
This sequence comes from Pammene aurita, assembly GCA_947086415.1. NCBI lineage: Eukaryota > Metazoa > Arthropoda > Insecta > Lepidoptera > Tortricidae > Pammene > Pammene aurita. Next base: position 17,663,888 of record OX352290.1, read on the forward strand.
GTGTATAACGAAAACTAAATATAAAATGATTCTTCCAACTGATTGTGCATTAAACCATGTATTTAAAATCACTATTCCCATGGGTGCACATGATGTGACGGAAGTTGGGACTGAGGCTCAGTCTATTTTATAGACTGAAACAAAAGCCAGGAATATGCGGTACGAAAGTTACTGGTTAAAATAGTATTTGCATGCATTGTTATGTGTTTAAATGCAAATATTTCATTGACTATGACTATAATACCACAAATATTTGCTTTGTGTGCATGCAATTAACAAACAGTGCAAATTTAAACACCTGGGCTTGGTTTACCAGTATTCACATAATTGGCAAACAGAATCCAGCAGGCAGCGATGAGTGAGGCGAAGCCCACAACGAAGCCGAGGAAGAGCCAGAGCCTGGCGCCGCGGGGGCCCATGCAGCCGCCAGTATAGGTCTCACCTCGGACCTGAAATTTTTACAAATGATTCAAATACATTTAAAAAAGAGTCAAGTACACTAACTTACTTATCACTAATATCACTACACATTATTGTTCACATACTTTCTTAAGACCATGATAAAACTACCATCTACAACAGTATAACAAAACTAACTTAGTCATTTCCAATAAAAAAAGGATGTAGTCTCATAAATGTGTAGCAGTGATATACATAAAAATTAACAAACAAATAAATATTATAGGACAACTTTACAAAAACCAAACTAGTCCCACAGTCAGTCCAGCAAGAATTGTGTTTTAGGAACAAGACAATGATACCTATTACAATAGAAAGATATTGATAAATACCTAAATATTACATAGGAAACATCCATAGAGATATAAAATAAGATGATTCGGTGCCGTGAAGACCATAGTGAAGACAAAATTGCAATTCATAATAAGCAGATTTTCTCATGTTTATACACGACACACACACATATACAACTCCCAAGAGAGGAGCGATGATTCATTCAAATGACAAAAGTGAGTGTGTGTGCATGAGACCGCGGCTTATTGGAATCACAGTTCTATCTTCGTGGGACCACGTCTTCCTATTTTATATGTCTATGGAAACATCCATAACTCACTTTAGGCAGGGTGAAGCTCAATAGAGTAGGCCTAATAATAAGGTTACAGAAATAAATAAATAATAACAGTAAAATTTACCTGTGCATTTGATACAGAGTTGATCATAATCAGGGATAAGGTGGCCATCACTCCACAGACATGAGCTGCATTTGGTAGGTCACTGGGGTACTTAGACGCTGAGTCAATTATAAACCACCATCCTGTAAAGAACTATAAAATAACATTAGAATAAATCCTTTCACACAACATACCGAAGGCTTGTTGTAACAAGGTCTGGTCTAGTTTAAATGCAAAATTTAACTAAACATTAACTGTATTTTTAACTTTTTGAACATGAGATAAAGATAGCAAGTCAGTCAACTGACAAAACAAACATATTCATATAAGAATAATTAGATACTCATCGTTTTTTTACAATTTTGCAGTTTTAGATAACAATCTAAGTTATGAATTAAATTAATATAATTATGTATAATATGCAGATCTAGAAAATAAACTAAAGAAATTGGAACAATGATTCATCATGAAAAGGGCAAAACACTTACTAGGAAACCTGCAGCCATGGACGCAAAAATGTTGCGCCTTTCTCCGCCTTCGAACCACACGCAATTTGGCACGGTCACATTTTCGAAGCAGTTCATGATTATTTCTTGATTTTGTGGTAATAATTTGAAAATATAAATGTTATTGTTGAAATGAAACAGTAAATAAATATGACAAATCTAAACTTCACCTCGCAGAACTTGATTATCAAAGTGACGTTTGCAATAAAGAGTTTTTTTTTTTTTTTTTTTTTAATGGCATCGCGCTCCTGGCGCATTCAGCCAAACGAGTAAAACGGGGAAACGGAATTAAGGAATGAAAATACGGAATAAACGGAATTTTAGAAAAGGAATGGATCAGGAAAGGTTAAATTAAAGTTTAATATTATTATGTGAAATAAATGAATATAATGCTTTATATATAGATGAGGAAATAGATATATCGTTAATATGAAGGAGTGTAGAAATACAGGTGGGAAACGGAACTTTGAGGATTGACAGATGACTAAATAATTCAGAGCGATCATATGTGTGACAATTAGAAGCAAAAAATATATGATTAAAATCCGCAGGATCAGCTCCGCAACTACATGCGGAACTGGGCACACGTTGCAGTCGTGCCAAGTGTTCTGGTGTACATGCGTGACCCAACCTCATTCGAATTAGCATACTAGTTGCAGGTTTAGACAGGGTAATTTTAGAAAACCATGGTTTAACAGGAATTGATGGTTCTATGCGCCGATAATGAAACGCCCCTGCACCCAATGCCCACAGTTTCTTCCATGCCCTTCGTAGGGCAAGCCTAGGTAGTGCCAGCAAGTCTTCAGCTATATTTTTATATGGAAACATGTCCCCAGAAATAATAGCATCTCGAGCTATCTCATCTACATTTTCATTCCCTCTAATCCCCCTATGACCAGGGATCCAGGCGATAGAAACAGAATACCCTTTAAGGCGACATTTTAACAGTAGGCTGCGAATTTGATAGATAATTGGGTTATTCGATTTAGATTTAAATGGGAATCTAGATATTGCCTGAAGTGAGCTTAGAGAATCTGAAAATATAATTGTTTTTTTGAGGTGCATAATAATGATGAACTCTATTGCTTTCAGGATACCAAAGCACTCTCCACTATAAACAGAAGATTCTGGAGGCAACTTAATTTTTTGATAAATATTAGATTGAGTATGAAGTACTCCAACGCCAACACAGCCATTGACTGACAACTTAGAAGCATCTGTATACATATGATGTGCACCTTGGCCACTTGTTCCAATGAAACCGAGAAATTGTTGATTTTGTTCCACATCATTCTTTGAAATTCCTATATCCAGTAGAACTGATGGGACAAATGTTAAAGATTCATACTCATACTGAAAAATTGGAAGTGTTGAAGAGCTAACAGTAGGAGCTTGAATAGATTTAAGCCTTTCAAAACTTTTAATTAAACAAGGAAGACGTTTGTGTTTCCAATAGTTTGAAGTATCTATATGGAGTGAAAGATTAGATAAGATATTCCAGAGAGGATGTTTTGAAAATTGGGAACAACGCAAAACATATCTGTCCGAAAGGTACTGACGTCGTAAATGAAGTGGTGGTTCAACACACTCAACTTGCATTGCATTGATTGGACTGGATTTCATGGCACCACAAATGATTCTAAGAGCTTTAGACTGTATACTATTTAATTTTTGGAATCCTGCAACACTTCCTGGTTCTAACAAGAAAGTCCCATAATCTAAAATACTCCTTATTAAAGCATTGTACATGAGTTTTAAGCAAAATGGATGTGCACCCCACCAAACACCTGATACACACCTGAGGATATTAATATTTTTTTCACATTTGGATACTACATAATCACAATGCGGAAGGCCTGATAATTTAGAGTCTAGAATAACTCCTAGGAACCTGGCTTCTTTTTTAACAGGAATGAGACAGTTACCAAATTGAACAATAATTGGAGGGGGAATCAATTTTCTTGTGAATAAAACGACTGCACTTTTATTAACAGAAAGTTCCAAACCATTGGTATCTAACCATGCACTCAATGACCTTAAAGAAGTAGTAATATTTCTGCTGGCCTGTTCAATAGATAGGTTTGGAGAATATAATAGCAAATCATCAGCATATTGTAAGACTTTTACTAAACCATTTAGAGATGCCTCTAAATCAAATGTATAGATATTATATAATAACGGGCTTAATACCGAACCTTGAGGAAGTCCTCTCCATACAAAATGAGAAATTTTATTTTTATCATCAATACAAAGACTTATAGACCTTTGAGACAATAGATTTACAATGAAATTGGTCAACATAGCTGGTATTCCTAACCTATGGAGTTTTGTTTGTAAAACAGAAACTAAAACATTATCATATGCAGCGCTAATATCAAGAAAAGTTGCTACTATAGATTCATTTCTGGAAAATGCCAAACGAATCTCGGAAACAAATATTGCTAAACTATCATATGTAGATCTACCTTTACGGAAACCAAATTGACTGTGAGAGAGCAACTGATTTTTTTCAACAAAAAATTCTAATCTATTTTTAACTAAGTGTTCAGCTACTTTAGCAAATACAGAAGAAAGGGCAATTGGACGATAAGAGGAAACATCAGATACTGGTTTATTGGGCTTTAAAATAGGAATGACTATTTGGGATTTCCATGAATCTGGGACTATACCTGATTTTATGACAGAATTAATTATATGAAGATAATAGGAAAGTATGCCATCACCTGCTTTTGCCAGAAATGAATAAGGGATTCCATCTTCACCAGGTGCAGTATCTTTTAAATTTCTTAATACACCCTTCAATTCTTCCATTTTAAAAGGGCCATTAAAAGAGGGATCGTTAAAAGGGTTATACGAAAAAGAAAGAGGATGAAAGACATATTCCTCAGGGACTGAAGCAGGTGCTAATCTATTCATGAATTGTTGGGCAAGGTTAGGGGGCAGTGTGTGTCTAGAGGGTTCATTGAAGGCATGTTTAAACCTTTTAATATTATTCCATACTATGGACGGTTTTACATTAGGGTTAAGAGACAAACAAAATCGTCTCCATCCCTCATATTTTTTCTTACGTAACAACTTTTTTGTATTACGTGCTATTTGTAAATATGATTCAAAATTTTCATTTGTCATTGAATGGCAATATCGTCTTTCAGCCTCCTTACGATCCCTAATTGCATGGGAACAATCATTATCCCACCAAGGGGGAGAAGGAATCTTACCTGTTGAACTATTTTTTACAGGAAATATTTCATCAGCTGCTTCTGTAAATGCCCGAGCCAGAGCAACTGAACAACTAACTATATCACTATCATCTAAACTAGGCAAATCTAACAATTTCTCCTCTATCCGGCTCTTGAAATTTTTCCAATCTGGATTACATAAATTATATTTAAGCCTAGGGCTAGGCCTAGGAGGCGGAGGGACAGATGAAGGAAATGAAACTATTATAGGAAGATGATCACTGCCAAATGTTGACTCTAGGGTATTCCAGGTGAAAGAAGTTGAAAGTTCAGTTGAACAAATGGATAAATCAACAGCACTAGCTGATTCTGTAGGCGCTGTTCGGCGTGTTGGAGAACCATCATTTAAGACGCATAAATTGTTATTGTCTAAAATGTTCAACATACAATATCCATTGTAATTGGAAATACCACTGCCCCAGGACTGATGATGTGAGTTGAAATCACCTAGAATCAACATTGGTGAAGGAAGAGAAGAAATTATTAGTTCAAGCTCATGAAAAATGGATGATGATGGATGGGGAATATATACAGAGATGATGCAGATGTTATTTACAATGGCAGCAACAATTGAAAAATCATCACTGTGCGATGGAAGGTGAAAAGGTGAAAAAGATGTGTAATTCCTGACGAGTAAAGCTACTCCACCACCCAACCCGTCAGGACGGTCCTCTCTCAGACATGTATAGCCAGAAACTCTAAGAAGAGCTCCAGGCCTAAGCCATGTCTCAGACAGGGCAAAAACAATTGGTTCATATTTATTCAACAAAAAAATTAAATCTGATTTCTTATTTATTATGCTCCTGCAGTTCCACTGCAGAATTCTGTCCATTATTTTTAATTGCATGAGCAAGTGTATCAAGTTTTGGGGCAACGTGGGACGGTAAGCTAACAGGTCTAGACAAAGCATTTATTAGCAGTTCAATAGCCTCAGCCACGGACTCTTCACTCTCTTCTTTGTGAGAATCCTGCGGCAATGCACAGCCATTTAGAGAAGTTGGAATGGAAAATTCATTAACAAGAGCATTATGTGCTGCTACGTCATAACCTTTAGTAGTTTTCTTAACAGTACGTGGTTTCAAAAAAATAGTTTTTTTATAACTATGGGACTGCATTGATGTACCTGGTGATGGATTACGAATACTACTAGGAAGGCTTGACAATTGAGGCCGTGGCTGCGGTTGAGTCATAAGCACATCAGCAAAAGATTTAGAAACTGAAGGGTGTAATTTAACTGCCTCTCCATAAGTGATACATTTAGTGGCCATGGATACTTTAATCTCCTTCTGTCTCATATGTTCCTGACATGACCTGTTCGTGGCAAAATGAAAACCATTGCATAAACAGCAAATGGCCTCATCCTCTTCCAATGAACAAGTATGGCCAGAGTGCATTTGTCCACACTTGTAGCATTTAGGTTTTGACCTACAGTGTGTTTTCGTGTGCCCAAATTTACAGCAATTAAAGCATTGAATTGTTGGGAAAATATATAATTCAACAGCAAGAGAGTTGTAGCAGGAAAATACTCGCTTTGGTAAAATTTGTCCGTCAAAGGTAAGAACTACTGTTTCAGATGGTTGCCAAGAAACGGATCCGTTAACTGAAACTCTGTGATTTAAACGCCTTACTTTGAGTAACTTACCACATCCATCAGGCACAGAAATGTTTTCAAGAGTTTCCTCCTCTGACCACTCTGTTGGGATACCCCGAACTAGACCCATGCGGGTCACAGAAAGGGATGGTATGTATGCCAATAAATTATCTAAAGGGAGACGCGCATCTGTTACAAATAAATTGGCATCAATATGATTTGAGAAAGACATTGTAATTCTAGATCTGCCAATACGCTTCAAGCTTCCATTAATAATGTTCCTATAGCAATGCTTTACCAAAAAACGACCAAAGGACACTGGATGCAGGGAGGAGTTCGCATCTGTTTGTTTTAATTGTACGTGTACAATATACGGAGCAACATCAGTGGGTGAAAATAAATTCCTGCCAACCTTAGTATTATTATTATTTGATTTAATACTTTCAGAAGAATCAATTTTATTCGCAGAGTCGACGTTAGACTGAACTGAATGAGGTTGGGTTGATTCATTCTCTTTCTCTAGCTGTTGTGTTTGACAATCGCATGTATAGTAATATTCCCCGACATTATTCCTCTTGCTCTTTTTATTGCACTTTTTGCACCTTCTTGATACCTTTGTTCTTTTACGTTCACTTCTGCTACTCACAGAAGTGTCCGTGTCCAAGTTACTGGAATCTATTTCAACGTACATGGCGACATCCTGGAGGCGTCCGCCTCCAGGATCGTGGGGCTCATCCCCCATCAAAATATTTACAAAAAAACTTACCTAAATATGTAGTAATTACACAATATATAAAAGAAAAATAATATTTACAAAAAGGAAGAACGAAATTATATACAAACTACCACTTTCCTGATCTAAATACTATAATAAATGAAATTAAAATAATGAAAAGAAAAATCACAACCGCCGCGTCTCACGTTTCCCGCGCTTTTTTTTTCCAATAAAGAGTTGCCAGGTGTAAACACAAGACGTCGGACTCGTCGGTCTTTATAAAATGGCCCCCAAATCCAAGAAATTGCGTAATTTTCAGCGGAACAAACTGTGAAATTTCCTTGTTCCGGCAAAATTTTGTCCGGCTAATATAAGTGGGTGTTGCGCCGTATTCTCTTCAGAGTCTTTTAGACTATGAGCTAGCGCCGGAAAATGTTACACAACGAAAGCAACGAAACCCCACTAGTTATTCTACTATAGGTCCTCTATTTTAAATCTATTTTTTACGTACTTATGTGCATGCAAAATTGCAAAGTTTCATTATTTCTTCCGGGTGGGTGGGATTTTAATTTTGTGGATCCTAACTACCAAGGGTCCGGATATAAAGTTTATCACGTTGTGGCGTTTGCCCAGTCATCGCCACGGTTCAATGGAGCCTGGCGTCCCACCGTAGCTTGAAGTGGTGGCGAGGTGGTGGAAGCGACTACCAGCCATCTACTGACCTTCCCACTCAGAGAGAAAACTATGTCACGTTTGGATTAGCCCCGGGTTCCTGTTCCTCATGATGATTTTATACACAACTATCAAATGATACATAAATAAATTCCATGACATACATAGTCATTGATGTATTATGTATGTACAGTCACCGGCAAGAGTATCTTCCTACACGAAGGCCGCAAAAATATGTGACACGCTCCTATTTGTAGGGCCATAAGAGCGTGTAACATATTTTCGCGGCCTTCATGTAGGAAGTTACTATTGCCGGTGACTGTACATAGATACGTATAAGTTCCTAGAAACTCAGTAAATAAATATATAAGGTAGTAGAGACGCGACCTTCTGTTTAAAAGTCACTCGCCTGACCACAAGGCTATCAACGCTCAGTTCTTCAATGTTGTACATATGGCCATAACTATTTTTGCATGTTTTTTTGCTGGGTTTATTATTTTTTCAATGTTTGTATTTGATTTAATAACAATCTATTGTACATATAGTGTCAGATAGAAAGGTAAACTTGCCTATACTACCTATATTTCCAAGCAGCTAGGCGTATGAAATGCACATCGCCAATTTTGTATTGTTTTATTTTATAAATAAATAATAAAATAAAATAAAAAAGCATTTACTGTCGCAAATAAAATAAAATACAAAAAGAAATACAGACACGTAGACATACACCGAAGTAAACAAAAAAACATAAAACGATACACAAGAATTTTAGTACAAAACAAAACCTAAAATAAAACCACGCTTCCTTAATTTACTTGGAACAGATGGATAAATAATGCTACCTAAATTTTTATGTATTTATTAATAAAAATGCACATTGCCCATTTTGTATTGTTTTATTTAAATTTTAGCATTTCAGTACAAAACAAAACCACAGATACAAAAATAACACTTTTTTAATTTACTTGGAAGTAGAGCCTAGTCGAGCAGGAAACTTCTGAATGGGTTTGACGGGGGTCTTTAGGGACATCTTGTCAGAGCTCACAGAGATGCCGCTCGGCGCGATGTCGGTCAAGCTGTTGACCACGAACGTGCTGCAGCCCTGGCTGAGCGACTGCAGGGTGATGGGCTTGGCTTGGGAGAAAACTTGCTGGAACAATGTTATTGCTTATTGTTTAAGACGATTGAACTGGCATAAGACCGATACAAAGTGTAATTTATATATGACATACAAAAGTACGTAACGTAGATACGTACTTAAGAAGACAAGTTTTTTCCGAAAATTTCATTTTCGTTACGAATGCAACGAGCTCAAGCACGATGGGATAATGTTGAATAGTTGAGACTCCTCAACTACTACTAAAATTGGAATTAGAGCTGATCTGATGATGAAACTGGAAGGTGGCCATAGGAGAGTTCCTATGGCCACCTTCCTGCTTCAAAAATCGTAACTCCAGAACCGTGGCTCCAAGGACCAAGGTTCCAAGGACGGAAAGGAAGGAAATGACACCCCAAAAACTTTTTACGGGTCATGTGCCAAACACCCTGTATATGTGCCCCGTGTATCAATGTACCCTGTTTCCCCCTACCTATCAGAGACTATTATATGTATAGTCTCTGCCCTTACCACCAGCAGGCTGTTAAATGTTGTGAATGAATTGTCTACTTGCACCTTGTTTGGATATTTCATATGGATATTTATACCTGTAATAACCACCTCCTTAATCAACTAAACAAAAGTATCAAAATATATGCTCATTCGCCCAGAAAAATGCTACACACACAAGAAAATGCATAGGAGCATGCTTTAAACTAAAAATATTGCTCGATAGTAAGAAACGCATAGGTATTTAGATATGAAATTGCTTAATCGATATTTAATTACGTACTCACCTGCACTAAAAGCAAATGAACGCAAAGGAGAATAATTCCCTTGGCGTGCATGATGACTCGATGACAGGAAATAAAAAATGCTTATAAGTTGCGTAGAACTAACCCATTTCAAATATAATAGGTCCTTTTATTATAAATTATTGCTCAACAATGCGTTGCGTAGTTATTGACGCATGTTATGTATTAAGATACGTAATCGTACTGGGAAACGTTTCATACCTGAGATTCAGGTGCAATAACATAATGTTGTACGTGACATATTGGACATTTGGAACTTGATAAGTTGATAACACACACAATACAGAAGGCTTTGTATTGTAATTGCCCCTGCTAATGAGCCCATAGCAATGCGTAAATAATAGTACTCCCTTATGTTGTTAATAATAGTACTCTTCCTAATGGACTAAGAGCTGGCCACGTCAAATATGACACAATCATTATTATTACTTCTCGTTATTTATTTTCCTTCTTAGGATTAGGTTTTTTAGAATATTTTTATAAAAGTAAAATAAAAAATACATCTAAAACATAGAAAAACAATAAAAACATTATAAAAAAACCTATCCTAGGGTACCGCCGGGAACGGAGCAAGGCCCAGGCTGCCGGTGGTCAGGGCCGCAGAGAAAGGAACCTTCGGACTATGCGCGCCGTGTCCAGGATAGCCGCCTTCTGAATCTGACCCTTGATCCAACCACAACCCCGTAGCAAAAGTCTCTCTAGGTGTTGGTCGAGACTCTTCGCTATGAGACCGTTCGCAGAAACAACTATCGGCACAATGATCGCCGAATCAACCTCCCACATGGCGGTTACCTCGTGAGCCAAGTCAAGGTACTTGCTGGACTTGTCCTTCTCGGCCTTAACGAGGTTCTCGTCACATGGGACGGTGATGTCGACGAGCATGGCCCGGCGTTGCGGTCGATCTATTACCACGATATCAGGCTTATTGGCTACAATAGTCCTGTCCGTGATAATAGATCGATCCCAATAGAGCGTGGCACGACCATTTTAGAGAACTGGCGCAGGTGTGTACTTGTAGTACGGCACTTAGTGGTCCACAAGATCGTATAGGAGAGCAAGCTGCTGGTGTATAATCCTGGCTACGAGGTTATGTCTGTGCTCGCCGTTAGCAAGATGAGAACAACCGGAGATGATATGCCTGAGTGACTCTCTGGGACGGCGGCATGCCTGACAAATGTCGACCGTAACGTCCTTCAGGATATATCTCCGGTAGTTATTCGTCATGATAACTTTGTCCGCAATTGCACAGGCAAAACCTTCGGTTTCTCCGAAGAGGTCCCCGAATCGTAACCAGTTCACCGGCGCGAGCAGGTCTACGTCGGGTCCCGTGAGGGCCCTGTAGCACCGCCCGTGTAGCTCCTAATAATTGACTAATAATAATAATTATTATTATTATTAGTCAATTATTTCACGACCAACTGGGATCAATTTTTGTTAGTATCTATATAATAATGAGAGCAACGAAACTCGTGTAGTAAGATTTCAATACTATCCTTATTGCTAGATCCGGGCACCTGACAGCTTTATGGGTTGGAAATGTAGTTGGAAAAAAGTAGTGCCAAAATAGGTAAAAACTGCCGAAGTTGTCTTATTTATAGAGGACGGGACCTATATTTGTGACCGTCCACGGCAAAAAGTACCTTATGGCGGTTTTTAGTTTCAGAGATATTAAATGTTTCGTAAAAATGGGTAAAAATGCTGTTTATATTTTTAATAGCTTATCAAGAAATATAACATGCAAGAATTCTTTACCTGTTTTTATTTTCCGTATAAATGAGTTTAAAGTCACTTAATTATGGTTTTCAAGTTTAGTAGAAAAGGTACTTTATGGCGATTATAAGTTTATTTCTGTGATGGTCGGGAACGAGTCTGGTGATACTATACATGTAAAAACCTATGACTGGGTAATTTTTTTTAAATCAAGGAGTCCATCTACTGTGCCAAAATTATTGTCATACAGTCATTTTAAAACGGACCAAATGTCAATTGGACAAGTTTTATGTAAAAAGTCTTCCGCTACTGAAACTTGTGCTCTGTCGCGACTTTACGCGAATCCTGGCAACACAACTTCTGGCCCGCTGACACCTTTCCGTTTTGTCTATGGTAAGACGAACTTTAATCCTACTTGTCATGACTTGAATAAGAAAACATCGTTTGATCAAAAGTATTTCTTTATTGTGCAAAGTGCTAAGTAAATAAATGTGAACTGAATGTGCCACGCTGCCCTCATGCTCTCCAATTGAAAGCTAAGTATATATATATAAGAGAACAGAGGGTTCCAAAGCAATAACATAAAACTATAAGGAAAACAATTATACAAAATCATTCCTTATACCATCTGAATATATCATATCAATCTGGATATATTTTATACTGATAATGTGATTTAATGATACGAAGGCTTGAGTGTATCATGTATCGAATGCTATGTTTGTAATAATGATATCCCTGGGAAAGTACGGAGACAGTCATCCACCAAAACGTCTCAGTGGGTCAGCCCCGGGGATAATGAAGGATCCGGTGAAAGATCCTTACTGTTAGGTACAGCGCTGCACCTCACGATCGACGGGTCGTGAACAGTGAGTCCTGGTTGGTGTGGCACCAGGACTGTGGCACGTATTATGGCGTGGCCACTATGAAGGTAATCTACTATAAGCGGTACATTCCCATGTAGATTACAGTGGATAGAGATTCACCAGGGTGTCGAGTAGTGACAGATCCATAAGATGGTATATTCCAGTGATCAAAGGCCCTTACGGGTAGTGTCCGTAAAAAGGTAAATTCCAGTGACACTACCAACTCCTAATAGAGGAACTAGTGGGATCTCTATTCATTGTTGAATTTGATATGATAATGATAAAGCATTCATGTGTCTATGGAATATGTTTAGTGACTAGAAGGTCATAAAATACTTTTCCTCACAGGTGGAATATGTGACAGGCTGTGGATTCATTGGGGGCACGCCCAGATGAGATCCTCACAGCTACCGCAACAGAAACAGGAGCAGGTATGAATTGGATTCTCACTATAGAGCTGACGCATATGAGTGTAACAAACAAAGTTAATAGATTCCTTATCGGGACATTGAGATCTTTACAGCTAGTCTAATGAACCACAGGCAGATACTATATAACATATAATATAAACCTCTTGTGGCTGTCGTCACATCCCCAACGATGGCCACAAAATGGTGTAAGGATGCTGGGATCTCATAGGTACCTTGGGGAGGGTATTGTTGGGATCACTAGCTGTAGAGTAAAATTAAATTGACTTTGAACATTACCTTAAATGTACCTGCTTGAGTATCACAAGTAATATGAAACTACATTTCAGAATAAGTGTGTCAGTTCTTGTGAGAGATCCAATTTATATGGCTGTTCATATGAAAAATTATAAGCACAATTAATATTGTATGCACACACAAATTTGAGAATTGCAAAATTATTATGTGAATTTAAGGACTGGAGGTGACATCTGTTGGAGAGCGGCGTGATTGAAGGCGTCTTAGTTAATAAGATTATGCTAATAAATGTGTTGTAACTATATTCAGATGGTAGTAAAAATCATTACTTAATTATTCGTAATGATTTGATTTATCAATAACGATTTAAGTGTCACTTCAAATTAATTAAACGATAAAAAGGGTAAAGGATGTCAATGGCGGCCAGAGGCTTGATAAAGTTGCGTCAGGACAGGTCTATGAAAATTTTATGTCTTCAGAAAATGGTCGTATAATACGGAACGCGATCTAAGGAACATAGAGTAGACATCTAAATTGACAGTATCATATCTGAGCGAGACGGTAATAGACAACTGCCAACAAGTAAGAAAGAGAAACATATCATAAAGACTCTAGAGCTATGCTCGAGTTGAGAATGATATCTATGACGGAACGAATCCATTCGTTCAATCAGTCAAATATGTCATCTGTGCAAGAGGATGCGGAAGTTACTTTGAGGTCTCTTTTGCAAAGTCGGGTTATCATTATTTCTTCTCGTGGCGGACGCTCGTATGGACACGCTCACATTTATTGTTGATCAACAAGTGGCATTTGTTTTGGAAGCGGTAAACTGTACCTCTACCACGAGTCATGCAAATAAGCCCAATTCGAGATTCGTTCACGAATTCGTAAATTATTTGTATGGAGAATTTGTGCAGAGCCTCTAGCGGTCACTTATAGAACTAAAAATTACTGCCATACCATAAGTTAAATTATCGTTTATGCAATTCGCTCACGACAGTTCGATTGCTTGTTTCGTGTCGTAGATTTCAATACTGTAGAAAGTGACGTGACGTGACAAACGTCACATCCTTCACACCAACCGAAACAGATTGTAGGTAAGCCAAAAAGGTTTTACTTCCTAAGTACATTTTATCTGAAGGTTTAGAAATAGTTTAGAACTGTAGACAATTATATCAGCAGTGAACAATAATAAGCATAGACACCGTACTAGCTCTGAAAAATTACCATACTTTTTGTGGGTGTTTAATATGCTTGCTAGGCCGTAAACCAGGAATAATTTCCGTTGGTCATCGTGTCCCAAGCGGTAAATTTTAAGTGGTTAAGGGCGGTAAATAATCAAGCTTCGTGATGGTCAGCTGCCGTTCCTTGAGTGGGTTGAGGAACAGCAGCCATTTTCTCATATAAAATATATATAAAATAAAATGACCATCACGTCCCAGTTGAAACAGGAAATTTACTCGTATATGCTATTACAAATAAAATAAAAATCATCAGACGGCTGTATAGCACTGAAAAAACCGTAAACTAGTTACATGAATATATGGTATTTAGGGTATCAGCAGACGGTTTTTCTACCTCAAATCAGCCGGCTGACGATTTTCCTGATAATAAGAGCATCAAAACAGCTGACCTACGCGAGTCATCATTATACTTTGTCCTTAACCACTTTGTTTCTGGCTTACGGTTCATGCCAGCGGAGCCGGGAAATACAAGCTATGACAGTAAGCCTTTTTTTACCTGATTTAAGAGGCCTTATTCCCAAAACACGCGAATTTCTTAAAATGCTTCATTTTCTTCGAAGGCTATGGCTAAAGTACTTAGTTTTTTTAAATCAACTATTGATGCATATAATAGTTCATTTCTTTATCTAGACGGCAATCGGAGCAAATATTACATTTTAACGAGTAAAACATGAAAAAAATTGGTCGTCTTGGAAGGCCTTTCCGGATTTTCCAGTTAGATGTACCGTTCATTTCCAAATAACGCAAAAAAGGGTAACAATTTTTATTCAACTTGAATAAAATTCAATTGAGTATATCATGTCTGAGACGGCCATGGAAATAAATATCGAAGATTCATCTTGGATAATAGACAAAATACCTCCTAATTAAATGCCAGTTTTTTGTGGAAACACGTTTACATTTAATTTTTTCCACGAAAAGTCTATAAATATTTTGCCCTAAAAAGATTACCAGAGGAAAGTTAAACTATATTTCTATCACGATAAAAAATATCATTACTATAGTGGTACGTTTAAATTAAGTATGAATTTTTAAAAATGACCTATAAATCACACTTCACAGGACACTTTCTGTAAAAATCGTATTTTTGGGTTCTTAATAATAATAAGTATGGTTCAAAAGTATTTTTCAACCGACTTCAAGATTTCGAAGGAGGAGGTTATCAATTCGTCGGGATCTTTGTTTTTGCATTTTTTTTTATGTATGTTCACCGATTATTCGAAGATGGCTGGACCGATTTGGAAAATTCTTTTTTTGTTTGAAAGCGTATACTTCTCAGTTGGTCCCATTGTAACCATGTCAGGATCTCATGATTGGATCCTGGAGAAATCGAGGGAACTCTTCAACTATTATAGGCACACCTATGGTGATTTGAGTATTTTTTACAGCAGATCGAGCATTTGGTGTTGGAAAGGTGGATGCTTAGTGAAGTCGGTTCTTTTTTGTTTAAAATTATTTGTATTACTAATACTTCAAACTATCTTATAGATAGCATTTTATGCGGCTTTTTTCATTAATATAGTTTTTCGACCTTTTAGGGAATAAGGAGCCTTAAACGCGCGTGACCTTTAACGCATAAAATGTTATCAACCGACTTCAAGATTTCGAAGGAGGAGGTTCTCAATTCGTCAGGATCTTTATTTTTACTATTTTTTCATAATCATCACCGATTGCAACTTTTTTTTAAACGGAAATTACGTTTTTCGTCATACATATTCAAAGCTAGGAAAAGGGGTGAAAACTGTCAGTACTTCATCCATCCATCCATATATTTATTTCGTCGTAGGATATAGGATTACATAAGAAAACCAAATTGATGAAATGTCAAATGTACAAATAACACTACTAGTTTAAAACGTCCTAGAACTACGACCATATGTAGTGTTAGGCGATTCTTAATTTATTTGGTTATTTTGTCAACATGACAGTTCGACTTTTAGAGATCATAGTGGATCATAGGTTTATTTCTTATTATTTAGGTCTATTGTATAATCACAAAAGGATAAGTACCCTTTCAGGATATTGTTGATTCTCTAAAACACATCCCACCTCCGTCGACGCCGACACGTTGGCGAAGTCCTTTATTTACCAGCAAACAAGCCGGAGCGGCGCCCGACATCCGAAATCACTACAAGACTATTAAATATAGTTGTCGTTCGTCTAACTATTGTTGGTGTCGAGGCAATCGATCCCTGAAGCAAGGGGCACATGGGCAGCCTCACGACCTAACAAACGCACAAGGGAAGCTAACGATGCTGCAGCAAGCCGCCGGTTTTCATACACAACACAACGCAGGATTGCGGCTTTGCCGCTTCTTGCATAATTATGGTTTTATTTATACGTTACATGTACGAGTAATTGTTAGTAGTACTTATGAGTTTCTAGTATGTGACAATGTTACTTTAAAAGGATATTTCGCAATAAATAAATCTTTAATATAATTATGTACATTATTATTTCAAAGTGCCCTGTATAAATCTGGATGTTTTTTAAGTTAGCACTATTTTATAGAACTTGGATGCAAAGATTCGTAGACTCCGGCTTGTAACGCAGTTGTTACTTCTGAATATAAAATAATACACCTTCCTGGGATAAATAGTTTGCCTTGCCAGTGATAAGTTATCGGCTACAGCCATGTGTAGCAAACAATCATAAATGAATGATGCACAAAAACCTGTAAAAGATGTTTCAATATTAATTGTTATTTTTCACAGTTTCATTGTAATTATTATGATTGAAAATTAAAGTGGTTATAACACTTACAACTATCATATCAGATTTCAACTACTTACCATTCATTTTAGGTTAGAGTTGGTATTTTTGTGTCGAATTAAAAACAGATTAATTGAATATACATAAATCTCACAAACATTCAGCAGTTCTTGGGCCTAGATTTCTTTTTTAAAATTATTCTTATTGAAGTGTTGATGTGGATCTTTCCATTTCTCATATCGGCTTGAAATTTACCATTTCGTTTTCCAGTTCCAGTCATCATACTATGCAGTCTTATTAACAAATTATGCTTAATATAAGGCTTTGTCGATATTATTTCGTCAACTAATAATATATAAATATAACACAATAAATACGAATGGTTTTCACTTTCACCATGTTTTGACATCTCACCTTATAATTTGATAGTGAAAGAGTTTTCTACAGTCGATACGGTATTTTTCGGTGACGTATGTCAAGTTAGTGTCTTATGGTAGCGTTTTAATAAAACCTATCGATAACAATCTGTACTGACTACATCCGTCTCGTTCTACCTATGAGACGGATGTATGTCAGCATAGAGATTTCGAATTTCTTGCTGTCGATACCGAAGGAAAACGATTCGAAGCCCGATTATTCGTTAACGCCTATAGAAAAATATTCAGAATTTTCTACATGACTCGTGGTAGAGGTACTGTACCTCTACCACGAGTCATTACAGAAAATTCTGAAACCTTTCTGCAGTCGTTAACGAATCAACGGGCTTCGAATAGTTTTCCTTCGGTATCGACAGCAAGAAATTCGAAATCTCTATGCTGACATACATCCGTCTCATAGGTAGAACGAGACGGATGTAGTCAGTGCAGTTTGTTATCGATAGGTTTTATTAAAACGCTACCATAAGACACTAATTTGACATACGTCACCGAAAAATACCGTATCGACTGTAGAAAACTCTTTCACTATCAAATTGTAGGGTGAGATGTCAAAACATGGTGAAAGTGAAAACCATTCGTATTTATTGTGTTATATTTATATATTATTAATTGATGAAATAATATCGACAAAGCCTTATATTAAGCATAATTTGTTAAGAAGACTGCATAGTATGATAACTGGAACTGGAAAACGAAACGGTAAATTTCAAGCCGATATGAGAAATAGAAATATCCACATCAACACTTCAATAAGAATAATTTTAAAAAAGAAATCTAGACCCAAGAACTGCTGAATATTTGTGAGATTTATGTATTAATAGTCAATTAATCTGATTTTAAATCGACACAAAAATACCAACTCTAACCTAAAATGAATGGTAAGTAGTTGAAATTTGATATGATAGTTATAAACACTTTCATTTTCAATCATAATAATTACAACGAAACTGTGAAAAATAACAAATAATATTGAAACATCTTTTACAGGTTCTTGTGCATCATTCATTTCTGATTGATTGCTGTAGCAGCTAACTTATCACCGGCAAGGCAAACTATTTGTCCCAGGAAGGTGTATTATTTTATATTCAAGAAGTAACAACTGCGTTTCAGGCCGGCATCTTCGAATTATTGCATCCAAGTACTATAAAATAGTGCTTACTTAAAAGACATCCAGATTTATACAGGGCACTTTGAAATGATAATGTACATAATTATATTAAAGATTTATTTATTGCGAAATAGCCTTTTAAAGTAACATTGTCACAAACTAGAAACTTATAAGTACTACTAACAATTACTCGTACGTGTAACTTATAAATAGAAATAAAACCATCATTATGTAAGAAGAATCCTGCGTTGTGTTATGTATGAAAACCGGCGGCTTGCTGGAGCATCTTTAGCTTCCCTTGTGCGTTTGTTAGGTCGTGAGGCTCCGTGCCCCTTGCTCCACGGATCGATTGCCTCGACACCAACAATAGTTAGACGAACGACAACTATATGTAATAGTCTTGTAGTGATTTCGGATGTCGGGCGCCGCTCCGGCTTGTTCGCTGGTAAATAAATTAAAGGACTTGGCCAACGTGTCGGCGTCGACGCAGGTGGGATGTGTAACAATAGCGAACTGCCTATACTTTAGAGAATCAACAACATCCTGAAAGGGTACTTATCCTTTTGTGATTATACAATAGACCTAAATAATCTATACATATAATAAAGCTGAAGAGGGTCGAAAGTCTGTACATGGAAGATAATCGAAAAAAAGTTGGCTGGGGATACTTAGAATCGATAACAGAACACGTTCCAACAATTTTTAGAATTTTTGTCTGTTTGTCTGTTTATCTGTTTGTCTGTTTATTTGACCGCGCATCACGTGAAAACGGCTGAACGGATTTTGATGAAATTTTGTATAGAGATAGTTTGAGTCCCGGGAAAGGATAATATATAGTTTTAATCCCGAAAATCAACCCTGGTGGGGGTGAAAATGGGGTTAAAAGTTTGTATGGAGAATTTTTACCCGCTGAAACGATTTAGGTAGAAATAAGTATGGAGATAATTTGAGTCTCGAGAAACGTCATAGGATAGTTTTCAAACCCTTGTGGGGGTGAAAAGGGGGTTGGAAGTTGGTATGAGGATTGTTTTACCGCTGAACTGATTTAGATGAAAATTGGTATAGAGATAGAATGGGTCTCGAGAAAGGACAAAGGATAGTTTCATCTTCAAAAAAGCCCCCCCCCCCCCCCCCATCTTACTTTAGAACCGTAGGTCCAAAAAATTTGAAAAAAATACTGGAAGTGAAGCCTGACAGGTAATTTCAATAAAAACTATCTATACATATAATAAAGCTGAAGAGGGTCGAAAGTCTGTTCTAGAATATATTCGAAAAAAAGTTGGCTGGGGATACTTAGTATCGATAAGAGAACACGTTCCAACAATTTTTAGAATTTTTGTCTGTTTATCTCGGAAATTATCCCTTAAGCGGATGCAAAAGGGGTGGAAGTTTACATGGGGAAGAAACAATCAATAACCGCTGTACGTATTTAGATGAAATTTGGTATTGAAATCATTTGTAATTTTTTGGTCAAGGTGTTCATATTTATAACATGTTACCCGTCGATGCTTTAAATTTACCTTTACCCGCTCTTAAGAAATATTTGAAAATGTCATGAATGTCAAAGGGGTTTTTGCAGGTTCGAGGACTATATATGACGGACAAAGATGCATGGCCCAAACCAAAAAACTACTACAAAATCATCTAACATTTATAGGACACCGTTTAGGTAGGAAAACATATCAAACGTTTTGTGAAGCAGTCAGATTAGGGTTTATTTTTCTTCATAATTAAACAATAGGTACATTCTCTGTCTCTCAAGCTGTTCTGATATGTCTTCTTGAAGAACTACGCATTATTTTGTATCTTTAAGATCTAATAATGTATTACTGTTTTGATAAGTCCCGTCGAGTTTCTTTTCGTTCATAATACTTCTTGGGCCAGAGGTGTAGGGTTAGAACCGGTGGTAGTTTTGGAACGAAGTTCCTTCTCGGACGGTTCGCGGATGGGGGGCTAGGCGAAAAAATGTCACGTGACCGTCACGAAAATGCGTCACGTCACGAAAACGCGACACCCATACGATTAATAAACATGTAAAATGGAATGAAATAAAAAATATATAAAATAGAATAAAGTGAAGTGTAGTGAAAAGTGTAAGTGAGAAGTGACAAAGTGAAAAAAGTCGAGAACCTAAAAGTAAAAAAAGTCAAAAATGGCTAAATTTCAAAATTTCCAACATTTCACGACCACGAAAAAGTCAAAAATGAAATAAAATTAAAAAACATAACTTCGTTCCAATCGAGTGTTCCACGACACTTTTTCTCTGACGTTCATTAGTGCATTGTAATGTGCTTACATTGAAGAATAAATATCTTGATCTACACCAATATCATAAATCCTCTATTCCGCGTTCGGAACCGTATGTAATTACCACCATTACTACAACCAGTAACGTAACATCAGTGTATTATCGGTGACAGTGTGGTAAAAAGCAGACCGCCGGCGCAATGGTCATGGCGGTGTAATGGCGGTCATTCTAATGATTTCAATGAATTTTTAATATGTGTGTAGGTAAAGCAGTGTATGCTTCTGTACATAATTAGACCTTATTACGTAACAGTTACATAAACTACTATTTATCTCTTTTCAACTAGGACGTGCGTTTATGACTCAAGCTATGGAAAAGGCTAATGTAGTGTCTTATCAGGGGCTGAAAACAATTGCGGAGAGGCGAGATGAATGGCGGTTACTCCACCGACGAGAGCCAGGCTCTTAAATCGATGAGTCAACTAGGAACCCTTATAGTTTCGCCATGTCCGTCCGTCTGTCCGCGGTCTAGCTCAGTTACCTCGCACTAGAAAGCTGAAATTTGGTGAGGCCTGATAAGAACTTTCAATAAAAACTATATTTAATAAAATCGGGTCAGCCGTTTTTGAATTATCAGTCAAAAACGCATAGTGAAAGGAAGTGCCGAATAGTAAAATGACGTAAGCGCCGCCAAATATCCCTTAATAAACGACCTTTCGAACGGATGTTTTGTAATAGGGCGGCATCTAGGAAACTCTACACTGAGCATCGCCCGACATGTTCTTGGCCGGTTTTTTTTGCATTGTTATCCCGGAAATCACCCCTTAAGGATTACTAATTCCAATTCAAGAAAATCCCCAGCCAGGTTATACGTAGTATATAAAAATTCAACGTCTAAAATTTTGCCATTACACTCATGGTCATGGACCCCCCCCCCCCCCTCCAAGTGCACCTCAAATAGAAATAAAATCATTTCTGCATTTGTGACCCCCCCCCCCCCCCCCCAACCCAATTTCAACCGCGCCTGTTCTTACCTTTCATGCGTAGACTGATTTGACGCGAGGATCGATTTGGATGATATTTGCCGTAGACATGAACGTATAAATACAAAAGTGGTCCTGTATTGTCCGATATACACCTACTATACCTACTCTCTATGTCGTTTAAATCATGCAAAAAAAAATATGATTAAAAAAGTATTCAATTTTGAGTGTACTTTCATTTAGTGGTAATTGTAAAATATTTTATTAGGACTACTGTCCTCTAGCGTATCCATCTGTCAACTTTACTTGAAGTTCCGCCTCCAGGATAGCGGGAGAGAGATTAGGGGTGAATTAGCCGCTTACTGACACAGACCGAATTCCACGCGGGCGGAGCCGCGGGCACAGCTAGTAAGAAATAAACCTATGATCCACTATGATCTTGATCACTAAAAGTCGAACTGTCATGTTGACAAAATAACCAAATAAATTAAGAATCACCTAACACTACATATGGTCGTAGTTCTATTCTAGGACGTTTTAAACTAGTAGCTAAACCTATATCCTACGACGAAATAAATATATGGATGGATGGATGAAGTACTGACAGTTTTCACCCCTTTTCCTAGCTTTGAATATGTATGACGAAATACGTAATTTCCCTGTTTAAAAAAAAGTTGCAATCGGTGAACGTTATGAAAAAATAGTAAAAATAAAGATCCTGACGAATTGAGAACCTCCTCCTTCGAAATCTTGAAGTCGGTTGATAACATTTTATGCGTTAAAAGTCACGCGCGTTTAAATCAGGTAAAAAAAAGGCTTACTGTCATAGCTTGTATTTCAGTAAGCCAGAAACAAATTTCATGACCAATCGCAAGGCGTTCCAGGCGGTGATAATTTTTGAAGTGATTAAGGACGAAGTATAATGATGACTCGCGTAGGTCAGCTGTCGCTCCGTTGGTGGGTTGCGGATCGTCAGTATATGAGGCTCTTATTATCAGGAAAATCGTCAGCCGGCTGTATTGAGGTAGAAATAACGTCTGCTGATACCCTAAATACCATATATTCATGTGACTAGTTTACGGTCTTTTCAGTGCTATACAGCCGGCTGATGATGTTTATTTTATTTGTAATAGCATATAAACTATCACCTATTTCAACTGGGACGCGATGGGCATTTTATTTTATATATATTTTATGTGAGAAAATGGCTGCCGTTCCTCAACCCACTCAAGGAACGGCAGCTGACCATCACGAAGCTTGATTATTTACCGCCCTGAAACACTTAAAATTTACCGCTTGGGACACGATGACCAACGGAAATTATTCCTGGTTTACGGCCTAGCAAGCATATTAAACACCCACAAAAAGTAGGGTAATTTTTTAGAGCTAAGTACGGTTTCTATGTTTATTATTGTTCACTGCTCATATAATTGTCTACAGTTCTAATCTAAACCTTCAGATAAAATGTACTTAGGAAGTAAAACCTTTTTGGCTTACCTACAATCTGTTTCGGTTGGTGTGAAGGATGTGACGTTTGTCACGTCACGTCACTTTGTAAAGTATTGAAATCTACACAAACGAAAAAGCAATCGAACTTTCGTGAGCGAATTGCATAAACGATAATTCAACTTATGGTATGGCAGTAATTTTTAGTTCTATAAGTGACCGCTAGAGGCTCTGCACAAATTCTCCATACATATAATTGACGAATTCGTGAACGAATCTCGAATTGGGCTTATTTGCATGACTCGTGGTAGAGGTACTGATAGTACAGTGAGTAATCAATTAAAGAAAGGTGAACAAGATCGGTAAGTGTTCACAAATACTAACAAAACTGTGTATGTGGAAAAAATAAGACTGTATGAAGCAGAAATGAACATTTGCAATGGCGGCTACACATGGGTATGAAATAAATGAAAACATAGAATTAAGCAACTAATCTGTGATGTGGATGGGTTGTATTACACCCACCTACATCCATAAATTACATACTTCATCCTGAGATAAGGAATTTATTTTCTTCCAATTGGAAAACTAACATTTAAGGGAAACAAATAAAACCTACAAACACAAACGAGTTACACTTATATGCGTCATGCGTTTACTTACACTGTTGAAATTGTGTTGTTATTCTGTATGTGAAGTTACATTACGGAATCTCTTTGTTGTATCTTAGGTATCATCACAATTTGGTTACCTGAAGAATCTCAATCATACAGATAGCCATTGTGCAAACCATAATTGAAGTCTGATAGGAATTTCATCAGTATTTAGAATTCAGGTATGTGGAAACTTTGACATAGCAACAAAAATAATTACATATTAATAAAGACAAATAAAATGACAAATACGTCAACATGTATGTACAATTGACATGAAGAAAAGTTCTGAATTTATTCAACTATTAATTAAATGTTTCTTTATGTAATGACCATAAGTTTCAATTATACAGATATACATAGTGTCTCTCATAGTGACTTTAAAATTCACATCAATTATCCATTTCACACGAATATTATTATATATTTCTTTACACATTTCAATGTTTGAAACAAAACTTGGTATTTAAACAATGGTTCTTAAACTTTTAATAGAGAAATTAAATCTATTTAATTATTGATTGGTGGACATAATTAGATATGAGATTATGATAGTTCCATGTCGGAAAACTTAATAATAATGGTCAATAAGTATCGATGAGTACTCGGTCAAGTATTTATTTCTTATATTGCCTATATTTCAAAGTTACATGACTAATATTTCAGAATAAATTAAAATGGAAGAAATATTGCTAGTGAGGCTGTCACAATTTGCTGATAATATAGAAACATTAGTCTTGGGTGCTCAAACTTTATGCAAACAACAACCGTGGACTAACGTTCAATTAGAACAGAGTGCTATCAATGCATCTAAATTACAATCAATGCTTTCAAGGTTCAATGCTGATCTTTATCAATATTTTAATAAATCTCAAAACCCAAATGCTGACGAGATCTCTGATTTGACTACTGTTCAACTGAAAGGTGAAGAGACATTAGCTGAAATAAATGCCCGGATTCAACAATTTAACAAAGAGCCCAAAGTTAACGAAAATAATTCCTGTATAAAACGAAGTAAATTGCCCGAACTACAATTACAGAAATTTAAAGGCGACGTACTAAGCTGGTATCCTTTCTGGGATCAATTTCAATCAAGCATAGGACAACGTGACTTGTGTCATGTGGACAAGTTACTATATATCTATTTGTAATAACGGGACTTAACCGCGTATATATTTCTAAAAATTACCTTCGACGTTTCGAGGACGACATTGTCCCCGTGGTCCCGAAGAAAGACTGGCTCCAGTTGACATCAACATCTTCTAGCCGCGCGAGTTTTTCGAACTACCCGCACTTGGTCTTGATTATCAACTTGAACGTTTTGCACACTAGGGATGTCACTCGGTCGACATACAACACTCACAATGTCCGGCTTTCGAACCGGCGGTATTCGTTGACGCTTACATTTACTAATGACAGGATTCCATGTAGATGAGATCCTAAAACCATCGTCCCGATTGAAATTGCAGTGTTTTTTGATTTCAATGGCTTCACGAACTTTTCTACTGTAAAACCGACGATCCGTAGAAAGGATTTTAGGATTATGAAGCTCAATCCAATGGTCCGGTCCTGACTCCAGTAAATGCTCAGCAACGGCAGACTTGTTCACCTGACGATTTTTGACAGCTGCTATATGTTCCTTGACTCTTTCCGCTATTGTTCTCTTCGTTTGTCCGATGTAGGAACTACCACAACTGCAATCGATCTTATAAACCAACAAAAAAAAAGCCGACGCACACAGACAGGTATTTAAACGCTCTTTCTCACCACCATCCCCGTCATCTACAATCGGTTGTCAGCTCATTAGTGAACAGAGCACATGATCTGTGTGACCCTGAATATTTGGATAGCGAGATGTCGCATATTCAGGAGGTACTTAGGTGGAATGGGTATAAGGTGAAAAAGTGGCAACCCAGACGAAAGGCAAGAGTGAAGCGTCCGGATGTGTCAAGACAACCAGCATTTTTGCCTTATGTAAAAGGGATAACGGATAAGATTGGAACAGTACTTGAGAAGTACTCTATAAGGACCGTGTACACACCGTTGTCGAAAATCGGGGAAAATCTAAGGTCACCGAAGGACGTTATCCCTTTTCAGTCACCTGGCGTTTATAAGATCGATTGCAGTTGTGGTAGTTCCTACATCGGACAAACGAAGAGAACAATAGCGGAAAGAGTCAAGGAACATATAGCAGCTGTCAAAAATCGTCAGGTGAACAAGTCTGCCGTTGCTGAGCATTTACTGGAGTCAGGACCGGACCATTGGATTGAGCTTCATAATCCTAAAATCCTTTCTACGGATCGTCGGTTTTACAGTAGAAAAGTACGTGAAGCCATTGAAATCAAAAAACACTGCAATTTCAATCGGGACGATGGTTTTAGGATCTCATCTACATGGAATCCTGTCATTAGTAAATGTAAGCGTCAACGAATACCGCCGGTTCGAAAGCCGGACATTGTGAGTGTTGTATGTCGACCGAGTGACATCCCTAGTGTGCAAAACGTTCAAGTTGATAATCAAGACCAAGTGCGGGTAGTTCGAAAAACTCGCGCGGCTAGAAGATGTTGATGTCAACTGGAGCCAGTCTTTCTTCGGGACCACGGGGACAATGTCGTCCTCGAAACGTCGAAGGTAATTTTTAGAAATATATACGCGGTTAAGTCCCGTTATTACAAATAGATATGTGTAAAAACCGTGAAAGTTTAAATCAAGTTACTATATCTAAAGGCATCTCTAGAAGGTGAACCTAAAACTATGATTGATGGTTTGGAAACTACTAACGATAGTTATCAGATTGCTGTTGACATACTCAAAGAGAGATATGGTAGAAAGGACCAGGTGGTGGATGTTCACTATGCAACGCTTTATAAAGTTAAACAAGCTGTTAAAATTGAAGAATGTCGTAAGACACTCGATGAAATCGAGAGACATCTGCGAGTTTTACAATCATTAGGTGAGGACACTAACCACAATCACTTAAGATTCCTGATAATGGAGAAATTTCCCGAAGACATTGTATACGAAGTCAAGCTCAAAGGTGCTTCTGACTCAATCCTTCAATTAAGAAGACAACTTAACATAGTCATCTCTGCGAGAGAAGAGGCTAAAGGTTACAAGGAAAAGGAGAAGGTTGTAGAAAACCAATATACCACAGAAGTCTTACATACAAGGGATGTGAAGAAAAGAAGAATTTTCAACAAATCTAGATTTCAACCTGTTATAGATAACACAAGATTTGGAAAAAACAAATATAGTACTTCGACGTTCACTCGAACATTTACTCCAAGGAAGAGACCTTATGAAACAAAGTATGAAGAATTTAATACTCGGCCTGAACAAAAGAAAAGGAAAATACATTGTATCTTTTGTGGCAGTGGTCACTACAACGATCAATGTATGGTAGTAAAAACACTAGAAGAAAGAAGAAAGAAATTAAGAAATCATTGTTATCTATGTCTAGCAGAAGGACATCCAATAAGGAATTGTCAAAGGAAGATAATCTGTATTTATTGCCAGACAGAGAATAAACATAACAGAGCCTTGTGCCCTATGAAATTGTCCACGCCCACTAATATCAAATCTGCGAACACACTACATGCACTCGGAGATGGTTCGACTGTTTTACAAACAGCTGTGATTGATGTCATTGGAAGAAACAGAGTCGCAAAGAAGTGTCGTCTTCTGTTGGACTGTGGTTCTCAAAGAAGCTATGTTACTTCAAAGGTTGCCAAAGATTTAAAACTTGAAGTGGAAGAAGAAGATCATCTTTTTGTTTTCACATTCGGAACAGACAAACCTAAAGAAATAAAGAGTAGTTGAGTCAGAATATGTCTAAAAACAAAGGAAGACAAGTTGAAATGGCTATTTGCCAATGTTGTACCTATGATTACACAAGGTGTTTCTTATCCTAGAGAAGAACTACTAGGATATATTAAAGAATATGACCAAAATATCGTTTTAGCTGATGACAACTCTTTGTCAGATCGTGTTGACATTTTGATTGGGAACGACTACTATCACTCATTGATGTGTACTGAGAAAGTAGAACTTAAAGAAAACTTATATCTCGTAGATTCGGAATTTGGATGGATATTGTCAGGCAAACCGAGTGATCAAAGGAACGATGACCTTACTGTTCTCACATATTTCCAAACATCCTATGGAAATAAATTAACTGAACCTGATCTACCTTTGGATATGGGAAATGTTAAGAATCTGTGGGAATTAGAGTCTATTGGAATTACAGACTCACCTAATTCAAACCGAGATGAAGATGCGATAAGAAATTTCAATGAGACTACAACCGTAGAAGACAACCGGTGTGTCGTGAGCTGGCCATGGAACGAATATCCTCCTGATTTACCATCAAACTTTGGACTAGCTTATGGTCGTTTAGTAAGTCTGCTGAAGAGGATAGACGAAGAAACTTTACTGATTTATGAACAAACTTTAAATGATCAATTAGATAAAGGTATCATAGAGATTGTCGACGACAATAATGAGGTGGATCACCCGATACACTTTTTACCACATCATGGAATTTCTTCTTCAGAAAAGGCTCTTCGGATCGTATACGATGCTTCAGCTAAGGTAAAAGACCATAAAAGCCTGAATGAATGTTTGTATCGAGGACCGATGATGTTAGAGGATCTTACAGGACTCTTGGTTAAATTTAGATGTCATAAAATAGGAATGACTGCGGACGTAGAAAAAGCTTTCTTGCAAGTCGGATTGCACGTAAAGGATCGAGATGTTACTAGATTTTTGTGGCTTAAAGATATCTTTAAACCAGCTACTATGGAAAATATAATAGTCTACAGATTTACCAGAGTACCTTTCGGAATAATTTCCTCTCCTTACTTGTTAAACGCGACAATAAAACATCACCTGATGAATTCAGAGTCTGAACATGTGAAAAATCTAGCAAATGATATATACGTTGACAACTTATTGACGGGAACGAATAGCATCCAAGAAGCTACTCAAATGTATAAAGAATGCAAGGCAGCATTTAAACACATTTCAATGAACATAAGAGAATGGAGTACCAACTGCAGAGACCTTACAAAAGTTATTCCAGACATTAACAAAGATGGTACAGTAAAAACATTAGGACTGGATTGGAATCTTGAGAAGGATACACTTCAAATGAGAGTAAAGTCGATGGATAATACATTCACCAAGAGAGGAGTGTTGAAGACCATAGCGTCAATTTATGATCCTTGTGGATTTGCAGCACCAATAATTTTACCTGCCAAATTGTTCCTACAAACACTGTGGAAGGAAAATAAGAAATGGGATACACCTTTGTCAAATGAAGAAATAGAAAAGTGGAAGAATATTTTAAAAGGTTTAGATTCAGTTAAAGACATTTGTCTGCCAAGGAATATCGCAAATAACAAAGATTGTGAACTTCACTGCTTTACCGATTCTTCAATACTAGCATACGCGGCTGTAGTTTACTTGCTACAAGGAAACAACCTGAAGTTCATAATAGGCAAGTCAAGACTGACTCCTATTAAAGATCAAGACAATTTAAAAATACCACGCTTAGAACTTTTTTTTTTTTTTTTATACCACGACGGTGGCAAACAAGCATACGGCCCGCCTGATGGTAAGCAGCTACCGCAACCTATGGACGCCTGCAACTCCAAAGAAGTCACATGCGCGTTGCCGACCCCTTACAAATAGGAGGACTCACTGCGTTGACGACTAAAGGAACAAGAAGGTCCCTCATCGTCAACACACTGGGTCCTCTTTGGGAGAACTGTTGGGAGTATTAATAGGAAACAGACTACTTCAATACGTGGCTAAATATCTTCCAGTGAATATAACAAAACAGATACTGTGGTGCGATAGCCAAATAGTAATAAGTTGGTATCAGTCAAACAAACTGTTGGTGCCATTTGTAGCCAGACGAATAGAAGAGATTAGACGTAATAAAAACCTAGACATCAAGTATGTTCCATCTACGTCAAATCCTGCTGACGTAGCAACAAGACCACTCAAAGTAAGCGAAGAACTGGACTTATGGTTGAATGGTCCGACATTCTTGTTGCAAGATCAGATTACCTGGCCTAACGTACCAGAGTTTCAAAGTGTTCTTTTGACGCGGGAGGGTCTCTCGAAAGAAGATAGAACTATCAAAGTTTCAAGTGAAAGTTACATGCAAGACAAATCAGATACATCTACAACTTCGAACAATAAAATAACATCAGAAGTACAAGAAATAATAAAACTACAAAGACAATACTTCCCAGAAGAGACTGAAGGTAAAAGAACACACCTTACCAGAAACCTAGGATTATTCAAGGATATAGATGGTATACTTAGATCTGAAGGACGTCTAACACATTCGGATTTGTTATATGAAGCGAAACATCCTATTCTACTACCTAAAGATTGTGATTTCACAAACAATGTCATCAAAAGAATACATGAAGAAAATTACCACGTCGGAGTACCACATACGCTAAGTAAAGTAAGACAACGGTTTTGGATTCCGCAAGGAAGAACACAAGTTCAAAAGATCTTAAACAGATGCCCACAATGTGTGAAACACGGTGGTGGAGCATATACCTTGCCGGATACACCTGCTTTACCCACAGAGAGAGTAAGATACGAGAGACCATTTACTTACGTCGGAATGGATTACTTCGGACCCATGTTCGTGAAATCCGATACAAAAAGGAAAAGAGATGGATATGTTTATTTACATGCTTAGTGATAAGAGCTATACATCTAGAAATAGTAAAAGATATGACCACGGATGAATGTGCACTAGCATTCAGAAGATTCGTTGCTGAAAGAGGCATTCCTTCATTAATGATATCAGATAACGCGCTACAGTTTAAATTATTGTCAGAAACAGTAACAAAACTAAACTTATCAGTAGAAGAAATAAAATGGAAATTCATACCTCAACTAGCCCCTTGGCACGGCGGAGTGTATGAACGAATGGTAGGAGTAGTGAAACATTGCCTTAAACGAACTTTAGAGAAACATCTAATAGGAGACAATCAACTACTTACCATTATTAAAGAAGTACAATCTGTGGTTAATACCAGACCTTTGACTTATGTGGGAAATGATCAGGGTCATGTGTTAAAACCAGCAGATTTCTTAACACCCGGAAAATGTATCAACATCGAAAATATCGAAGAAAGAATTTCATCTTCAACTACTTCTACGAAACAACAATTAATAGAAGGATGGAAGAGAGGTGAAATGATTATGAATGAATATAAGGATATGTTCATAAATCAATACTTACTTAGTTTGAGAGAGCGTTACAATCATTCACAAAACCAAGCTAGAATTAAAGCTCGAACTGCACCATGTATTGGTGATGTAGTACAGATTAAGGGTGAAAGCAAAAATAGAACAAATTGGAAAGTAGGACATATTACGGAACTGTTAAAAGGAAGCGATGGACAGTGTAGAGTAGCAAAGGTTAAAGTGGGAAATGCAATATTCACAAGGTCTATTGCACATTTATATCCTTTAGAAGCAGAAGAATTACAATTATCGGAGGAATCCGAAAGAGATCAATCATTCATCGAACAATCATTAAACAATGAAGAGATAAATTCAAGAGTGAATATAGATTTATCAGCATCAATGGGTAGAGATCAAAATTTATCACAATTTGAGATAGAGAAGGAGAAACTGAACCATAAAGATACAATTGAAAGAACAGAGATGGACAACGACATAAATATGCTAAACGAAGACAATGTATTTGAAGAATTAGAAGAAAATGAACAGAATGAGAAGTCTGAAGAACACATAAAGGGCTCAATAGAGAGTAATGGAAAATTGGATGAGACCAACCCTAGAATAGACCGAGAGGAAACGACAGCTGATATTGCTGGCAATGAGAGGCAGAAGAGAGCAGCGGCGGTTCAAGCTATGGAAAGAATTAAGAATTGGACCCGCCACCTTATGCTCACCTTAACATCAAATTAAATCTTCCTCGTCGGGTGTGTCGCGACTTTACGCGAATCCTGGCAACACAACTTCTGGCCCGCTGACACCTTTCCGTTTTGTCTATGGTAAGACGAACTTTAATCCTACTTGTCATGACTTGAATAAGAAAACATCGTTTGATCAAAAGTATTTCTTTATTGTGCAAAGTGCTAAGTAAATAAATGTGAACTGAATGTGCCACGCTGCCCTCATGCTCTCCAATTGAAAGCTAAGTATATATATATAAGAGAACAGAGGGTTCCAAAGCAATAACATAAAACTATAAGGAAAACAATTATACAAAATCATTCCTTATACCATCTGAATATATCATATCAATCTGGATATATTTTATACTGATAATGTGATTTAATGATACGAAGACTTGAGTGTATCATGTATCGAATGCTATGTTTGTAATAATGATATCCCTGGGAAAGTACGGAGACAGTCATCCACCAAAACGTCTCAGTGGGTCAGCCCCGGGGATAATGAAGGATCCGGTGAAAGATCCTTACTGTTAGGTACAGCGCTGCACCTCACGATCGACGGGTCGTGAACAGTGAGTCCTGGTTGGTGTGGCACCAGGACTGTGGCACGTATTATGGCGTGGCCACTATGAAGGTAATCTACTATAAGCGGTACATTCCCATGTAGATTACAGTGGATAGAGATTCACCAGGGTGTCGAGTAGTGACAGATCCATAAGATGGTATATTCCAGTGATCAAAGGCCCTTACGGGTAGTGTCCGTAAAAAGGTAAATTCCAGTGACACTACCAACTCCTAATAGAGGAACTAGTGGGATCTCTATTCATTGTTGAATTTGATATGATAATGATAAAGCATTCATGTGTCTATGGAATATGTTTAGTGACTAGAAGGTCATAAAATACTTTTCCTCACAGGTGGAATATGTGACAGGCTGTGGATTCATTGGGGGCACGCCCAGATGAGATCCTCACAGCTACCGCAACAGAAACAGGAGCAGGTATGAATTGGATTCTCACTATAGAGCTGACGCATATGAGTGTAACAAACAAAGTTAATAGATTCCTTATCGGGACATTGAGATCTTTACAGCTAGTCTAATGAACCACAGGCAGATACTATATAACATATAATATAAACCTCTTGTGGCTGTCGTCACATCCCCAACGATGGCCACATGCTCAGCACGTTGTCTTTAACGATACATTTGTGAATGATGAAATGCCTGAAGTTATTCAACCACAAGGCCTCTCCTACGAGAGACAAAAGTATCTATTTCAAAAAATTAGGCAATTCGTACCATCTGAATCCCAAGACATACTTTGCCCAACTCCCCAGCTAGCAGTATCTAAAGATAATGATCCCTTAGAAAGCCTTCTCGAATTACTACCTAGTCAGCCTCAGCCTAGTACCAGTGGTATTCAGCAGTTGCCAATCATAAAACGCAAAAAGCCTACATGCTCATATTGTGGTGAAGAGGGTCACAGAAACCAAGTTCGCGGGGGTGTATTTTTCTGTAAAAAAAGGCGTTTAGAGCAAGCCGATCACTAAAATTACTAAACTTAGCCATAAGGCACCTTTTCTTTACATAAGACCAAATTTTAGTTTTAAGTAGATTACGAAAAAGAACTGATCTTAATTATTTGTGATAATTTAGTATAAGAAAATAATAAAAGTAAACATGAATGAAAAGGGTTTCTAGGATGTAAATTATCGTAATTTATCTAATATATGTATTGATGTGTTTCCATAAGGTACCTTTTCATAAATGTATGGAACGAAGACTATTATTGTGATGTAACTTTAAGTGACTTAAAAAGATAGGATTAATGATTGATAACGAAGTTAATAGTTATATTTGATGTTAATGAACAGATTTTGTTGATTTATGCAAAAAAAAATGTTTCATTGTTACATTAGAACTCAATTATGTTATGTTTGTGATTTTGCATGAAAATCAAAAATAAAAGAATTTTGACTACTAATTTTCGTTTTTCTTGTTTATATTTTGTTAATAACTTGTCTTATAATAGATACATATAAAATATTGACTATCTACACCTAACATTGAGAAAATATAACACAACATCATATCCTTGAAATAAATCATCAGTCATATTTAATTGTCCGATTGTACAAGATTCAATTTGCAATTCTAAGACTTGCGGTATATATTTTGATGGACAGAAGCCCAATTAACCAGATTTCCTAGTCCACTATGTAACTTACATCAGTAACATAGTTTTTTAGAGACCTAAACTTAAACAGTCAGTTTCCAAAACTTTGCATATTTACAGTACATTTTTCAAAAAATCATATCTCCGTAACTATCATTCTTAGGGCAATAATCTATTTTGATATCGATAGCTTAACAATTGCAGATTATTAAATTGCCCGTAACTCCATACCGACCATAAAGTACTTTTTACCGTGGACTGTCACATTTTAACATTATAACATTTATAACAAAACACAATGCGTATTAACTAGTAATTAAAAGTAACTATGAATTACATTATACGTTGTTTTGGACTACTTTCCCCCATCAGAAAGTTGTGGCGATGATATAATCTAATTATTTATATAATTTGTCATCAATGTCATCATACTGCATTTTAAAACCAGAACTATAGGATTTGTATCTTAAAGTGATTTCCATTATTTGACCTCCACCACTTTACAGCTGCCAGATGTCTGGATCTAGAAATAAGCATTGTATAGCTAACTAACGAAAGGGGTTTCGTCGCTCTCATCATTGTGTCATATCTGACGTGGCTAGCTCTCCGTCTATAACACATGACAATAATAGGCACGATGCGATGCAATATTTTCATTTTTGTTTTAATTTGAAAGAATTGCACGTAGAATAGACCACGAGTGTATTAAAAAATAAAATACTATATAATCAAATACAAACATTGAAACATTGAAAAAAGAATCAACCCAGTTTGACTTGAACAAACATCGATACGCCTTACCGGGGCTCGATACCGCTTTACCAATTAAGCTATGGGTTCAGTTACTGAGCTGACGAAATTCTCAATGCCTTCAATCATCTTTTTGCATTTATTTTTACATCGACTTTATAGCAGCCGTAAGCGACATCTAGGTGCCAACTACTACAGTTAGCTACCCTTCCCGCCGACACTCTTACAAGTGTCACAACGGAAATAACAGATGGCGCCTGCTATCCACTCATAATTATTTTACTTGTTTTTTAAAGTGGGTATTCCACTCATACATTAGTATGTTATTTAATCAAATACAAACATTGAAACATTGAAAAAAAAAAAAATCAATGTTTCAATGTTTGTATTTGATTAAATAACATACTAATGTATGAGTGGAATACCCACTTTAAAAAACAAGTAAAATAATTATAAAATACTATAATTGATAAAAAAATGCTGTTACAAACTAACAATTTAAATTTTCGCGCCTAAACGGATCTACAGTTCCTGTGACGTCACTCATGTGTGTCAGTGTAACTCATCCATCATAGTCGTGATATTTGTTCATCCTTGGTTCTATGGATGGTAGAAGGTAAGGATGACAATCTCTATGTTGTAAAAGTGTCCGTCAAAACTATACCATCCATAGTTGTCAAAACAGGAGTGACGTCACCAGACGATGATTGGTGGATTAAAATACGTTCCGTTAGCGTTTTATTTTATGTAAAACGCCGTCATTTTAGGGTACTTGATTTTGCTTTTGTACTGGTTCATATTTTGGATAAAATCGTTCATAATTAGGTCCCAAGGTTTTTTTTTTCTTGGTAAAAAAATCTTGTTAAAAATTGGTTATAACATACCTACATATAGGGTTGCCAGGTGTCCGGCTTTAGCCGGACATGTTTGGCTTTTTACGGGTGTGTCCGGCCAAATAATTCCTCGTCCGGCCTGTCCGGCTTTTGTTAGGCTTTTGTCTGACTTAGGCACTGGTCCCACCAAGAGCGAGTAAGCGAGATATATATTTATAGTTCATCGCAGTGTGAGCAGCCAGCGATGAACTATAAATATATATCTCTCCCTTTTATTTACACGGGAGCGATTATCTTTTGTTCGTTTCTTGGGCGAGAAAATCGCCGATAGCTCATCGCTTACTCGCCGGCGGTGGGACCAGAGCCTTACGCTACGCGTCAGTCACGCCAGTGGTACGATTCGAAAGACAGCATGTCCGGCTTTTGAGATTAAATGTCCGGCTATATTAAGCGCGGAGTCCGGCTTTTTCATTTTTGGGCCTGGTAACCCTATATACCTACTTAAAAAATACTAAAGTCGGGGTAATCGCTTAATGGTTCATTTATTTATTGGTGACTTCATCCTATTTGTTAAAATTTTGGCATGGAAATGTCACGGATCAGAAGACTTCATGGGAAATGTTAGACGCAATTTTGACAATCATTGGGGTAAAGGATGACTCACACTGTAGCGTTCCGCGTCCTACACGATACTTTTTATAGAACACATCACACACCTCACCACCTGACCTCCGAGAATCGCGTAACGCTTTCTGTACAAAATTAAGTGTCGGAAGTGTCGTGTAGGACGGAAAACGCTACAGCGTGAACCACCCGTACTACTCGTATTTTGCTCCTGTTTGGTCTTCAAATATTAAGGCTACTTTCCTATGAAGTCAAAACAGTTACTCTTTAGAAAACGTCAAAACGATTTGTTACTATTAATGGACGTTATATGGGAGACTAATATTGTGACGTCACAATACTATATGATAAATACATCTTTGATAAAAGATTAAACCATTATAAAATCACTTAAAGCGCAAATACTGTTACACCTGGATTTTCCCGTGTATTTTTGAAATTTTGATTTTATGAATGCAACGGAACAATTAAGTTTTTCTATGCAAAGTAGTTACCCAATTAATTTAGACATTATGCCGAAACTAACACATACTGAAATCGTTCTGGACGATTAGGACCTCTGGAGTCGTAATTGTCAGGCGTCCCCCTCTGCCAAAAGTACAAGACCACTGGTCGTAGCGGTTATATAAAACTAGTTGTCGCGCGTCAAACGCCATTCAATGAATGTCAGTCAGTGCGGAACGATCTGACGTTGTCGCCTGTCACTGCATACTTGGAGTCGCGCTTGAAGTATGAACTGTCGCGTCAAACGTCAAGTTATGCTAGGCGTGCTGAGGTAAAAATGCCGAATTGCTGCGTGTTTTCATGTAAGAAAAGATCTGAATTGTCTAGTTTACAGAAGGATAACGTTTCTTTTAATCTGTAAGTATAATTACGTCTAAATATCATCAAATAGTGCACGAAATTAGCAAAAAACTAAAAAATATTGCCAATCAAAAAGTGTTGCCACTTAATGGTACTACATCTGCTTTAGGGTAATTTTTAAACTTGACTCTTCATAGTACATTATACCATCGGGTTCATAATTGCATACCCAATTTATCAATGAATTCTGTCATAAATTGGGTATGCAATTTGAACACGATTACATCGAGGGAGGTAAGTGAAATATTGCAAACAAGAGTAACCGACACCAGTGCGGCAGAAATACGTCCGCCATTATGTCATTAATTGTCATTGTTATGACAGGTTAGGCAATACACTTAAAAAGTACTCCGTGGGTTAGGCAGACACCCATTCGGCATACAGCCATAATTGTAAAGCATTACTCTGTTAAAAAAGCAGTGTGTCTGTGTGTGTAACACACACACTTATTATTTTGTTTCTAAACATATTTTAATCGACTTTAAAATTATTCAAATTACATATTATTTTTTAATCATTAACAAAAACGAAAAGATTAACGTCAGTACTTCAAAGATAAAACTCATTCACACGCATAGCTTTTAAAATTATATATGTCGTCGAGGACCGCCAAGGGCAGGGCAGTAAGGTGGTTTGAAATTAAAAAAACTGTCACTATCAGGATAACCTAGCTAATAGCATATTACGCACGAGCGCACGGTAATGAAATAAAACATAAACACTGGTTTAACAACTGTATTGAATTCAAATCTTTTTCTAAACTGTAATATGAGAAGGGCAATAAACTACTACTGGTTCGGAAAGGAGCCCCAACTGAATAGAACCAGCGTAAGAAACTCAGCGTATGTGTGCTTGTAGTACGGCACAATAGCTGAAATTTATCTATTGTCTCAAAAAAACATGCAGCTACCATAAACAAATTTCCGTTTTCATAGACAAATTTCAGCTAGTGTGATAAATTCCGCACTGAATTCCGCTCTAATGTATAGCGCCCCTTAAGTGAAATATACTTGTAGATTCTTGAAATAACGATATTCCTGTTCAGAAATTAATTCGTTCCTTTATTTTCACCATACATTTTATGTAGCATTTTAATTTTGTACGGATTATACTTTATTTATTATAAGGTACGTTGTACACACTTATCCCCTTAAATAGGCACTTTTAATTTCTAACTCTGGTATCACTGTACCTAACAGGTAAGTTTTAGTGATGGGACAGCACAAAAATAAATGTCGATATTAACATTAGCAGTATGTTATACTTTTTATTTACAATAGAAAATTAAGAAGAGATAATAGAAATAGAAACACAAATTGGAAACAGATGCCCATTACAATCAAAATATCAACTGCGAAGGACTCTGGAACATCACGATGCCGCTAGTGACTGATTCATCATTGTTCATTACAGTGAAAAATTCACTGAGGTGGATAGAGGAACGTCTAGTGTAATTGGAAGCACATTGGAACGGTAATCTAAACACGTGGGTTCGAATGCCGTGATGTTCCAGAGTTCTTTGCAGATCATTGTTTCATTGTAATAGTTATTTGTTTCCAATTTGTAGTATTTTCCACTAAATATAAAAGCAAATACACATCAAAATATTAAATTGATACTATAAAAGTTATCCTAAATCAGCTTGCAAGATTTTTCCTGAACAAATAGACAAACTGACTTACGTAGAATACTAACATTGTAAGTAATATGCTGGCAGAAAAACTTGATATTTAATCACAACTTAACATTATAATTTTATCAATAGCTAAACCTTATACTTGGTAAAGAAACAAAAATATATAACTAACCTACGATCAATGTTTCTCTGCGTCCGTAGGAAACACCTTAGACAACCCTACACGTGATCCCTGGGTGGTGCTAAAAGAGTTACAAACTTGGCAGCTCTACTGTCCTACCTGGACCTCGCAGCACTCACTGGATTTTCTTCATCATCTGCTTTCCCACTACCCTAGGGAAATGCCTCTCTATAGCCAGTGACATGTCGGCATACGATAAATAAATGTACGATAAAATGTGACATTTTCAAGTCAAAGGTACATCATTATCGGTTGTCAATAAGGCGTTACCATAAAAAAATCATTTAGAAATTAACTCTATTAACAACCGACAATGATGTACCTTTGACTTGAAAACGTCACAAATATCGATACTTAAGTATATTATTATCGACGCGTTCCTCGCACTGTGTACGTTTACTTAAAGATGACATTATCTCGTTCACGGACAGGTTGTCTGTGTCTGTGTTTGTACTTGTGTGAGTATATTTTATGCTAGTGTTTGATAATTTTATCGTGTGCGTGTGTAGCGACGTCAATGGAAAATGCATTAGTGTTAACAGTATTTGTGTGCGTTTCCTCGTCCCCCGCGCCGAAATTGGCAGACTTTTTCTGATAGAAATTAGTGCTCGTCTCGCATCCGGTTGGTTTAATTATCAAAGATTAGGACGGATGTCATAATAGCTAATGAGGCTAATTAATGTAATTATTCTGATAAGAAATTAAGACAGAAATGGAACACACACCGGACAGACAGAATGGACAGAATATTACCTGGTCGGCAGCTCAATCTCAAGAAAATACTACAAAACAACAAAGATTTATTTCAGGTACTTAGATTTCATTATCGAACTTTTTATAAGGTGAAATAAAACACACGTTTTATATATTTAACTTATTTTTTTTATTGAAATAATTTCAATAATTACAAAAACAATATGTAAAATAATATAATAAGCGTACGACTGTACGTAATAGATTTGTTTTTGTTGTTGAATTATTTTAATAGATGAAAGAGTTCTTTAATTGAAACCAACGACGTGGTTACATAGCACTTACATAGCAAAAATTTGACGCAGGCGCGGATCCAGGATGTCATTCAGGGCGAGGCAATAGAGAACATGCATGAAAAATATTTAATTGAATTTGTTCCATAAACACGTTCAACAACCCCAAATTAATATAAATAAGTGGAAATCCGTAATAATTTTTAACAGTTTTTTAAAGATATTGCGGTTTAAAAACTTAAAATTTTAGGCATTTTTTTTTATACCTCAAATGTATTTTCGAAACTTCAGCTCGATTACTTATGTTAGTTATGTTCTAACAAGAAAAAAAATGTAAGACAACTATGTAGCTAAACGCATTTTTTCGTGCTTAAAATTACAAAAATCTTCCAAAAACTTGTTCCTTCCAAACAGTTTTCTGCAACTTTGTGGTCGGTGACGTCACAATCCTCACACTGGCCTCACACTTTTGTATGGGGCGTTTTAACGCGCGGCGCAGACGCCTTATTTTCACATTTTTGACGTTTCAGGGCTATCATAGATAGTAGGTTTATTAGAGACATTTGAATCTACAGGAAAACAGAATCGAATGACGTCTTCCAAAAAAATCATGCATGTTCCTAATTCCCTTCACATAAAATGTGGCGGTTCGCACCTATGGCCGTCGTAGCACACGAGGCTAACGTGTCAGGTGCGTGGCTAGAGTTGCCATACGTTAGGATTTGTCCGGATATGTCCGGATTTTAGATCGTTTGTCCGGATTACAGCTGGACATGGCAGGTGTCCGAGTTTTTAAAATTACCTCACTAAATAATAAATGTTTTTTCAGATTTCGTGAATGAAATGATAAATAATGTAAGTAAGTGTATTTATTAAAAACTCGACAAAAAAAGTTTAAGTTACGCCAAATCTATGATGCAAGCAATGTCAGGACTTTTATCAGGACATTTCATTTTTCCATATGGCAACCATAGGCGTGGCTAACTGTATCCGCGACTGGTATCTTGCGCCTATAGACGAAGTATCTTGCGCCTACGCTGCTACTACTACTACTACGCCTACTTTAAACTTACTAATCCAGCAGTAATGTCGAATGAAGGGTAGCTGGAAAGTAATCCGGATTGAATGGGACTTTAACGGATAGTTAGGGGGTACTATATTACGAAGACTCTTATAAGTTTTCGACCTCGGGGACCCTGTGGAAACTTGGTGTGGAGGGGAAAACCACAAAATTATCTGACTTTTGTCAGTTTTTTGCTTATATGTATCTCTTGAACTAAGCACATTTTGTGTATACGTTGTATGACAAAGTTAAAGAGCAATAAAGGAGATTGTCAATTTCTGTTAGGTGATCTGGCCCAGATTATTTAGGACCGTTTAGGAATGGTTCTTACCTTTAAAGAATCGTCATAATTTCTAGATCAGGATGGTGGTAAAAATATTGCGAAATCTAATGGGAAAACTGAAAAATCATGCATTTAAAACTTGAATCTGACAAGGACAATATTTGAAAGCGTGCTTGCCTATGATTTATACATTAATGTAAAAAATGTACCGATTTTTTAAAGATAATGTACAAAAGCGGAAT
The DNA here is from genome assembly GCA_947086415.1 of Pammene aurita. NCBI lineage: Eukaryota > Metazoa > Arthropoda > Insecta > Lepidoptera > Tortricidae > Pammene > Pammene aurita. The sequence goes on from OX352290.1 coordinate 17,705,320, forward strand.
TGAAAACAAAACGGGAATCATGATGAAATAATAAAAAGTCATATTTTGATCGTATTTATAGTTCCTGTATTTCGGTAAACAAAGACGGCAGTCAAACCATCGTTGATACTATTAACTGAACATTCCTAACACCTATTGCGAAGGGATAAGGTTTACCACCGTTCAGTGCGATAGCACTAGTATCTGACATTACAAAATTGAAAAAAAGATTCGTTTCGTTATCGAAGGAGCATGATATTATGCCATTATGAAACCCACTTTTAATATTCAAACTCCGCTCAAAAATTCAAAATACGCGTTTTCAATCTTTAGGCGTTTTAATACAGTCGATTTCTAATTTAAACTTCCGTATTCGTAGGCTTAGATACTATTTTAATATTACAATGTTCTAACTAACCGAACAGTATCAAAACGCAGATTATGTAACGGTATACATTGACAGTGTCAAACCAAAAAACAATCCCGTTTCAGGCCAGGGTGAAGTTAAACTTTATGTCAATGTCATAAGGACGTTAATGACTTATCTTGCTGTATTTTAATCTCGGAAAAATCAACATAATGTTTATTTATTTAGTATTTTTAATTCCCGTTTCATTTTTTTGCAATATTTTGTCTACTTTAGTAATAAAATGAGTATTTATTTTACATTGCAGTACAAACTGTATACGGTTTATATCAGGTGGCCCAGAATTGACGATCTCCTTTCCTCAAAGTAATCTGTCAAACCAGATTTTAAGGCCAAATATCAACGAAGATTGAACGCAACAACGTTAGACGAACTTTATTAAAATGTAGAATAAAGTATATTTCTATGTAATTTTCATCAATCAGCAATATTTAGAAAAGGACTTTCGTAAAAACTAGTGCCTACGCCAATTCGTGGGATTAGATTTCTAAGCGGATCCCAGGAAGAATCAGCAATTTCGACCTCTTAGAAAACCCAAGAACATATATAACATATGACCTCTGTGGATATTAAATAAATGTAAAGTAAAATCCTCTTTACTCTCTTCTTTCTCGTTCCCTCACTGCTGAGGATCGCGACCACATGTAGCTTGCTTCCACAATGTGCGGTCATAGGCCATGTGGACTGCACGGTTCAGGCTGCCGCCAGCCGACCTTTTTGCGGCGTTCGACCATCTCATCCGTGCCCCACCGCGAGCACGTTTGCCATTCATACGGCCCAGAACAATGTGTTTCTCAACCTCATGTGTACTAGACCGCATAATATGGCCAAAGAACCTAAGGGCACGCTCCTGGCATATTTTTTTAAGTGGGAATATTGAGCTCTCTTAAGATGGAGATGTTAGTTCTTCTAGCTGTCCAGGGTATACGCAGCAGTCTTCGCCAACACCACATCTCAAAAGCGTCAGTCCTCTTTACTGCACACCTCAGAAAATGAATACAGCACACCAAACCTTTTTACATATGAGAGGAAAAAACAGGCGGTCTTATCGCTAATAACCGATCTCTTCCAGACAACCTTTGGATGTGTTATTCCGTTAAGCTGTCACGTGTCATGATACTTGAATACTAATGACTATTCAGAATTGCCACATTCTTTCCGCCTCCATATTGGAATGTCAACAATAAAATGGCTGTATCTTCGTAAATATAAGGTCTGAAAGTCTGATATGACAGCTAACTTTCAGAAAATTTATTGCTCTTTAACTTTGCCATACAACGTGCACACAAAAAGTGCTTAGTTTATGAGATATAAGCAGAAAACTGAAAAAAGTCAGACAATTTTGAGGTTTTTTTCCCCCTCCAAGTTTCCACAGGGTCCTCGAGGTCGAAACCTTAGAAGAGTCTTCGTAGTATGCCCCCAAATTATCCGTTAAAGTTCCATTGAGTTCAGATTACTTTCCAGGTGAAATGTACATAACTGCTGGGCGTCCAACAGTGAAACTTTTGTGAGCTATAACTATAATTCTTATATGTAAAATTATGCCAAGGCAATAGAATCACTAACAGTTTGCACAGGGTGCACGCGTATTCTAAACCCAGACACATCTGTGAATTTACCCTCTTATTTGACTATCTTGATTCAATATGTGCCACTTTAATCGTAACTGTGTACATTTATTTTAAGGTGAAACACAACAACACTATAACAGGATGATTCATGAGACGTGAGCAGGAACAACCCTACACACTTAGTTAACGAGAATTAATCGGCCGCCATCATGTTTAAGTGAAACAATAACGCCTTTCAATTTTTTAAACCTATTTTGTTTGGTAGAAATATTATTTTCTGTAATCATGGTCATCCTACATAAACAAATCAATAAAGATATAACCTCTTTAACAATCATGACAGCACTTTGATTATGAAAAAAATAATTGTCAAATTAAGTGAGATACGATGTTTCCAAAGTAACCAGACATCAATTTGACACATATCACAGAAAAACAAGAGAATATCAGTACTCGACGGAGTATTCTAACTGTAGAGTGACCATGCGTGTCGTAAATAATTTTGAACTTTTTATTTTTACTTTAAATTATTTTTTTTGGGCTTATCACACTAATACTGATATCAAACAATAGCTTGTTATTAACTGAATCCGTAGTGTTAAGCCTGCTCACGTCTCATGAATCACCCTGTATATAGGTACTTATATAAAAGCAGGTATGGATCCTATGGATGGATACAAGCTTTCATTCAGATCTATGAAAGTATAGGAAAACAGAGCTCTGAAATCTTTTTTACTAAGTTGTTACAATTAAACGGATTAATCACGGGCGCTGTAAAGAGCTCGTAACGTTAGGAGATTTTAAAAATTTGTGCTAACTATAATGAATTATCATCGAGGTCAGTGAAGACAATATTATTTACTTATAAGCATTAACTCATAATCTTAGATAGATACCTAATCATTGTGACATTATAATGTATACCACGGAGCTATACATATCCAGAATCCGGATAGCCGTTACACTTTTTACTAAACCAGAGTCGAACCTTATTATAGTTTATAGTTTGGCCAGGTACTGTTTTGCTTCACGCATGGACAGAGAGAATCATACTGTCTCTTTCTTACGCTATACATCGCTAATAAAAAAGAGATGAGTATAGCTTATTACTTCCGCTGTTACTGCACGTTTTGGCCAGCCAGACTATATACTACCGAGGAAAAGCATAGAGCATAATGTAGGGGGAAGTGTCTCACTCGCACTCGTTACAATATCGACATATTGAAGGTTGGAGTTATGTCAAGGTACAAGCCTACTTGACTTCTCTTTCGGTCTTACTTTTCAGTCGAAGAGGGACAAGAGGCTAAGGTATCCGGATATGTAAAGGCCTGTGGTCCGTGAACATTTACATGTTATTTTTGATTAGCATTTTCACGTTTAGTACAGAAATATATTGCCATGCGAGCACTACAAATTTGTTGATTGGTTAGCTGACAGATGATAGAGGTAATGTCGATTAAATTCACAGATTATCTAGGATCCCACACACTTAAAGACATACATGATTGAATCATTTTCGAATCATATATTAGTAATTATACATTAATCAAGCGTAATATTTCGTAAGGTTTGAAATACTGCGGTTACTTATAGTTTGGACGGTTCTTGCTTATCTGTAGCAATAGCCTTCGTTCTGGTAGCACCATTCTGGCTGGATGGACTCTGCTTGGATTCCCATGCGGACAAGACGTTCTCTGTATAAATAAAAAGATTTTATAAATACCTAAGACACATCCTAAGAAAATTAAAAGCATTAAATATATATTCACTCTTTAACAATTTTAAACAAATAAGAACCGACCGCACTTAGACTCCACATTTCCAAAAGCAAAATGCCCGAGCTACGGTAAAAAATATTTAAATCACTATATAGGTGTGCCTATAATATTTGAAGGGTGCCCTCGATTTCTTCAGGATCCCATCATCAGATCCTGACCTAGTTACAATGGGACCAACTGTGAAGTAAATCTAAAAAATAATTTTCCAAATCGGTCCAATCGTCTTAGAATAATCGGTGAACATACATAAAAAAAGGCAATAGTCGCTGGTCTAGTGTGGCCGTGTCCGACTGTTCCTATACAGCTGTTGTTATATAATAGTATCCTGTAACCTTGTGTGCAGCATGCGGTGCTCGGCGTCGAGCCACGTGGTGGCGGGCTCCGTCCACAGCCGCTCGGCGAGGGCGGCGGCGCGCGGCCATAGTCGCTGGTCCAGTGTGGCCGTGTCCAACTGTTCCTATACAGCTGTTGTTATATAATAGTATCCTGTAACCTTGTGTGCAGCATGCGGTGCTCGGCGTCGAGCCACGTGGTGGCGGGCTCCGTCCACAGCCGCTCGGCGAGGGCGGCGGCGCGCGGCCATAGTCGCTGGTCCAGTGTGGCCGTGTCCAACTGTTCCTATACAGCTGTTGTTATATAATAGTATCCTGTAACCTTGTGTGTAGCATGCGGTGCTCGGCGTCGAGCCACGTGGTGGCGGGCTCCGTCCACAGCCGCTCGGCGAGGGCGGCGGCGCGCGGCCATAGTCGCTGGTCTAGTGTGGCCGTGTCCAACTGTTCCTATACAGCTGTTGTTATATAATAGTATCCTGTAACCTTGTGTGCAGCATGCGGTGCTCGGCGTCGAGCCACGTGGTGGCGGGCTCCGTCCACGGCCGCTCGGCGAGGGCGGCGGCGCGCGGCCATAGTCGCTGGTCTAGTGTGGCCGTGTCCAACTGTTCCTATACAGCTGTTGTTATATAATAGTATCCTGTAACCTTGTGTGCAGCATGCGGTGCTCGGCGTCGAGCCACGTGGTGGCGGGCTCCGTCCACGGCCGCTCGGCGAGGGCGGCGGCGCGCGGCCATAGTCGCTGGTCTAGTGTGGCCGTGTCCAACTGTTCCTATACAGCTGTTGTTATATAATAGTATCCTGTAACCTTGTGTGCAGCATGCGGTGCTCGGCGTCGAGCCACGTGGTGGCGGGCTCCGTCCACAGCCGCTCGGCGAGGGCGGCGGCGCGCGGCCATAGTCGCTGGTCTAGTGTGGCCGTGTCCAACTGTTCCTATACAGCTGTTGTTATATAATAGTATCCTGTAACCTTGTGTGCAGCATGCGGTGCTCGGCGTCGAGCCACGTGGTGGCGGGCTCCGTCCACAGCCGCTCGGCGAGGGTGGCGGCGCGCGGCCATAGTCGCTGGTCTAGTGTGGCCGTGTCCAACTGTTCCTATACAGCTGTTGTTATATAATAGTATCCTGTAACCTTGTGTGCAGCATGCGGTGCTCGGCGTCGAGCCACGTGGTGGCGGGCTCCGTCCACGGCCGCTCGGCGAGGGCGGCGGCGCGCGGCCATAGTCGCTGGTCCAGTGTGGCCGTGTCCAACTGTTCCTATACAGCTGTTGTTATATAATAGTATCCTGTAACCTTGTGTGCAGCATGCGGTGCTCGGCGTCGAGCCACGTGGTGGCGGGCTCCGTCCACAGCCGCTCGGCGAGGGCGGCGGCGCGCGGCCATAGTCGCTGGTCTAGTGTGGCCGTGTCCAACTGTTCCTATACAGCTGTTGTTGTATAATAGTATCCTGTAACCTTGTGTGCAGCATGCGGTGCTCGGCGTCGAGCCACGTGGTGGCGGGCTCCGTCCACGGCCGCTCGGCGAGGGCGGCGGCGCGCGGCCATAGTCGCTGGTCTAGTGTGGCCGTGTCCAACTGTTCCTATACAGCTGTTGTTATATAATAGTATCCTGTAACCTTGTGTGCAGCATGCGGTGCTCGGCGTCGAGCCACGTGGTGGCGGGCTCCGTCCACAGCCGCTCGGCGAGGGCGGCGGCGCGCGGCCATAGTCGCTGGTCTAGTGTGGCCGTGTCCAACTGTTCCTATACAGCTGTTGTTATATAATAGTATCCTGTAACCTTGTGTGCAGCATGCGGTGCTCGGCGTCGAGCCACGTGGTGGCGGGCTCCGTCCACGGCCGCTCGGCGAGGGCGGCGGCGCGCGGCCATAGTCGCTGGTCTAGTGTGGCCGTGTCCAACTGTTCCTATACAGCTGTTGTTATATAATAGTATCCTGTAACCTTGTGTGCAGCATGCGGTGCTCGGCGTCGAGCCACGTGGTGGCGGGTTCCGTCCACAGCCGCTCGGCGAGGGCGGCGGCGCGCGGCCATAGTCGCTGGTCCAGTGTGGCCGTGTCCAACTGTTCCTATACAGCTGTTGTTATATAATAGTATCCTGTAACCTTGTGTGCAGCATGCGGTGCTCGGCGTCGAGCCACGTGGTGGCGGGCTCCGTCCACAGCCGCTCGGCGAGGGCGGCGGCGCGCGGCCATAGTCGCTGGTCCAGTGTGGCCGTGTCCAACTGTTCCTATACAGCTGTTGTTATATAATAGTATCCTGTAACCTTGTGTGCAGCATGCGGTGCTCGGCGTCGAGCCACGTGGTGGCGGGCTCCGTCCACAGCCGCTCGGCGAGGGCGGCGGCGCGCGGCCATAGTCGCTGGTCCAGTGTGGCCGTGTCCAACTGTTCCTATACAGCTGTTGTTATATAATAGTATCCTGTAACCTTGTGTGCAGCATGCGGTGCTCGGCGTCGAGCCACGTGGTGGCGGGCTCCGTCCACAGCCGCTCGGCGAGGGCGGCGGCGCGCGGCCATAGTCGCTGGTCTAGTGTGACCGTGTCCGACTGTTCGGACCACAGGGTCGCTTCACCACCTGTGGTGCAATAATAGCAATAGGAATAGGAACACATTTTCGTCATTTTCAAGTTTATAACAAAATATTATGTAGGTAAAGGTGACACATTTTTTGGAAAAGATACCATCCGGCGGAAGGCGCTTACGTTGTACAGATTCAATATTGTACCTACCCATTCAAGAAATAAAAGCGTAAGCGTCGGCCACCAAATGATCTAGACTATCACAAATTTCATAAATAAGCAATTATTATAAGAAAATGGAAATATAAACAAAATAAATGATAGGTATACCTACCTAAAATCAAAGTTTAGCTGCATACTTATAACGCTATCTCGCTAGTCCCGCGACGATCTGCTGCCATCTTAGGCCTGCTTTATTTTGTGCCTTATTGCAAAGGTATGGCGCATTAAATAGCATTACAAATAAGGCAGTAGATCGATTACACACGATTTTCGAAAATCAACTTCTCGAAATTCTAAGATAGTCATTAAGTCTCTAATTGTAAAGTAGTCAAGATTATCCTTACCTAGAAATAGGTCCTTGTTTTCGGGGGACAGCATTGCTATACTGTTATCGTAAACCTTCTGCCAGCCAATGTAGGGGGAACACCAGTTGTTACCTGCAAGTATACAGTATGTCTTAGGAGTCAGATAGGTCTACTACAGGTATTATTTACGCCTTTCCATCTACATATGTGAAATTTGCTGTTTATCTCGACACCGGCCGAAATACCTACGGTGGGGTAAATATGGTTGGAAAATTTACCCTAGGTCAGTATTGCCGGTAATTGAAGCGCGGGGAATTCATCAAAGTCTGCATACTACCCACTAGGTACAGTCAACCAATTTGATTCCTAGGCCACTCTCGAACCGTGTCACAATAGCTAGTTTGGTAGCAAATAGGTTACGTTTATACGTATCCAAGGGCAACTGTCATTACGACAAGGTTCTACAGTGGCCTAGGAATCAAATTGGTTGACTGTACCTATCCTCATTTGTAGAGTGCCTATGTTTCACCTTCTAATTTGAGTAAGTGCGAATCTGGATCTTTCAATATCGTTTAGTAATTTCAACCCTCATGTGCCTTACCAATATTTCGGAATTTTTCGCATAGAAATATTTCGGATATTTCTCTGAATTTGTATGGGGATGGAAACTGTCCGTTCCTTAAAAATTTCAGAAAATCTTAAAAGCTTTTCCAACTTTTATTGAACTTTCCTAAACTTGCAAATCTCTAATTTCAACTGGGTAATGTTTTTACTATGCCTATACTTATAAATTTTAAATGCCTACCTGCGCCAACCCAAGCCCCAAACCCGCAGTCCAGGTACAACGCGTCATAGTTGGACATAATTAGGCGGTATCCCTTAGATAGGAGCCCTTGGACTTGAGGGTCCACGCCCGTTGTCCACACCTAAAATAAAAATAAAACTTAAAATATTTTTCTCATACATGCAATGAAATATTGATGTTATGTTCCTTATAATAGGCTGCGAAGTAACACGTTTCAGGTGCGGCTACACCAGAGGTCGATAATGGAATTTCATACAAATTTGGAGGCCTAGGCCGGCAAGTGCCTTTTTTTTAATTTCCATTGCACATATATTAGTGGCACAGGATCATGGCATTCAGCCATTTAAGGCTATAAGCGATATTTACGTTTTGGTTCGTTTGACATTCTGCCACTACTTACGCCTATTAAAAAAAAAAATAAACAATATGATATATTTTGCAATTTCGTTTATATATAAAATCGACATGAAAATAACAAATACCATTTATTAACAAATTTTAAATTGTAAAGATGGAGGCAGATTAAAAACGGGTATTAGACGTTGCAATTTGTAGGGCCCAATCTGTTGTGTACCCTGCCTCTCCCTAACCATACAAATTGTTATGTCTAATACCGGTTATAGGAACAGCTGATTTTGTTTTCTTTTTTCGTGAAAGGTTGGTTATCGAGCTAAAATATTAGCAACAAGGGCTATTTATAACACACGAGCTGAAATTAAGAATTAGAATCTATAGTTACGAAATAAATTCGGAGGGTTCTGATTCTTATGAATATTTTCTATAATAATGCATAAACAGAGACCATAGACAATATTTGTAACGTTCTGAATTTATGCAGTCACCGTGTACATTTTTCTTCTTAATTTTAACTCGTGTAGAATGGCCTTAAGTGCAATCTCTCGAACAGCACAGATACTGTAAAAAAAAAGTATTTTAGTGGGAAATTTTTAAAAACATTTTCAATATTTTATTAGGTTGCGTATATTATTGTGAATTATAATGTCGATTTGTTTTATTCTATAACAATTTGGCTATGGTACAATAAAAGTGAATTAGGTCTAGATGTTGTTCAAATGTAAGTGAAAATTATACTTAAATAGCCGACGTACGTAATAGTTATACATTTTTAAAAGCCGTTCAGTGACAATGAAATGCAGTCAGAATTTAGCAATCCAGACTTAATAACGTAATGTTTTTACGCATATTTTTGATTACGTGGTAAGTCTAATTAATGTTTTTGTTGTAGTTTGTTGATAGGATAATTCATTAATAACAAGATGAATATATACTTAGTCGTAATAGTGGGAACGTTGGTTGTTTTTTAGAAATTAATGCAAATTTAGGTTGTACGTTTGTGGCTTATTGAAATTATTGTCTCATTTTAGATAAAAACCTAAGTACGAAGGTGTTTGAAGTACATACAACATACATTATATTATTAATACAAGTTTACGAGTACAGTATTGCCTCATCTATATCCGAAAAAAAATTGATGTTTCTTATTTATTTCATTGCATGTTTGAGAAAAGCACTATACATACCTCGGCGTGAAAAGGGGTTGCCAGCCTCGTGACTAGCTCTCGTGACTCGTGTCTATATGTACCTACTCGGCCGGCAACCCCCTACTTCCCGGCCTCTGTAGTAATGTACTATTTAACTTCCCATGCTCGTAAAGTTCGACTTTAATCGCTTTTTAACCTCTATTGCATAAAGTACAATTTTCTTCTAAGACTAAGAATGGGGCTCAAGTGGCTCAACAGCCAAACAGAGTCAAAATATATTGCACAATTTAATTGAGCAGTAAAAATTTGTAAATTACAGAAACTTATTATTTTATTATATTCTTGCTATAATTATTTGAATTCCGTGTTTTCTATAAATAAATTAATGAACTCAGATAAAATAGGAGTTGATAATAGTTTAAAAATGTCCCTTAATGTTTTTATGACTTGACAGAAAACAAGTATCTACGCCTAAATTCACATGTTGAAAATTAAAAAGAAAAAGATTAAAAAATTAAATGGCGGGAAGCATATTTATTTTCATTGTAATATTTTTGTTACAACTTGAAATAGTTTCACGATTTACGATAAGTAATTTCCTCACAATTGAAGTGAAAATGAGAGTGTAAAACTCGTCCATAAAACCCATTTTACACTCGACTTTATATCAATCCTCGCTCGCAAGCTCGCTCGAATGGATAAACGCCTCGCGTAAAATCGTGCGTTTTATGCACCTGTTGTAGGTACAATCTACTACTACTGCAGAGAAAATGCGCAGGAGCGAACAAGAGTGCTCTTGTGTCGGAAGCCAGGACTCATTTTGGGTCATGCCCCCAATAAAAGTAAGCATTAGCCTTCGGAAAGTTTGATTTCTCGCACTAGTGCTTTTTGTTTATCCAGCGTTTAATAGTACATTATGATACGAGTGTGCTAAGTTGATCATTACATACGAAGCGATATTGTGCGCACGAACGCATGTGAGTGCGCTAAGGAAGCTGAGCTATGGAATGATCAAGCACACGCGTTTCATACGACGTTTTTCAACACACTTGCGAGGAAATAACAGAATAGTATAATTAATAACTTTTTATAAATACATTAACTGTCAGAATGTTTACAGGATAGAGGTACTTACGAACTTAAGATAATTAAATTTAACTAACCTTTTTTGTCATGTTATTGAGTATCTGGAACTCTTTTTCAAATCATTTCATAAAATTAAAGACATTACATTTATTGTGCATTAAATTATAGTATATTTTTCTTACGTATTGTTCACTAGATTTTTATGATGACATTTTACTAGTATGTATCACAATTTTGAAATATATCCAAAGGTTAAATTAATGCTAAAGTTGTCTTCTTATTAATTGAAAATATAATTTGTTTAAATTAATAAAACACAACGAGAAAAATCTAACAAATAAACAATGATTTGAGGTTAACTTATAAATGGCGCGAAATTTTCTTTTTTGGATGTGCGTGCATCTTGAGGCAAAGGCGCGGACGTATAATGCCAAACAGCCAATATTAAAACAGACAATTCGTGTTTAAAACGTAATTTATTGTGTATTATGAGTAATATAATAAGTTGAAATGATTCTTATTCACAATCAGGATTGTATAGTTTGTATTCTATCGTAAATGTGTATATAATATAAATCTAATGTGTATATTTTTAATATATTTACTTTTTTTGAATGTAAACTCATAAGGAGTTAAAAGAAAGTAAAGGTAATACCCGACTAAATTACAACGATTCGTCTGCGTACGTACAACTTGGTACTAGAGTACAAACGTCACTTGATCGGATTATTAAATTATTCCACTAGTTGGATAATTATTTTGAAATGCACGTGTGTTTAATAGTTATCTAGGATTATGAGCATAAAAGCGGTGGAATAAGAACCTCGTTACGAGCAGGTGTGTTGAAAATTGCAATTATGTGAGTGTTATTTCTAAAAAGTATGCTGTTATTATTTAATATTGTTAGATATTATTAATGGAATATTCGTAAAGTAGGTGACCAATATTTGTCGTGCATTGTAATTTTTTCGGAACCGTAATAAATGTCGTTCAATGCTCGCGCGATAATGTCATTCTTCACTCGTCCCAAGTGATGTAATGACACACTTTTCGCAATACATCGAAATATATCAATACAAATTACATTACATATGCTCAGAAATAGGGAGTGAAAACCGGTTATTTGTAATATGAAAAAAAAAACAGGTTTTCGGTCTAGATTTTCATACTAAAAATAACAGGAGTGCGATTTTTGAATCTCACCAAGTGACTAATTCTCACCGATGTGAGCGATTTACTATCGGAAATCACTCACATCGGTGAGAATTAGTCACTTGGTGAGATTCAAAAATCGCACTCCTGGTTAGCATTCCCTACTCAGAAAGTCCTTACTTATGTGTCCACATAGGCATAGAAAATCCCTCTTTCCTGCAAACGTGTACTATTATTAATTTAGAATAGTGTGGATTGCCTAAGAATGGCATGTTTACTATATTTAGCATTGCGCCATCGTGTTCAAACGTTCAATGATCTAACAAATTATTCAATTATGATGCGATAATTGTTACATCACCCTACTTTCGGTCACGGGTACAATATAATGTTTTTATAGCTGTTTGTTTGTCCTCGTTAAGTCTAATTTAAATATACGTGACTCACTTGTATAATGTAGTCGTCCTTGTTTAAATATTTGTCCACGTAGCTGTAATCTGTCAGCGTGCTCGTCCATAGGATCATAGGCAGTTTTTTTCCAAATGCCTAGAAAAATAAATGGAAAACTAAACAGTAACCCCGTTATTCATTAAACGTCTCTCAGGCCTCAATTAGTTAATTTATGTCTTGTCTGTTTCTAACAAACACAATTGTCAAAGTGACAGATAAGGACAAAACATAAATTAATTAATTGAAGCTTGAGAGACGTTTATGAATAAGGGGGTAACACTATATTTAATTATCTTAATATCCTAGCTAAGTGACTACCATTTATGCACATAACAAACAATCAAATGTTTTTTTAGATAATTAAAATACTTACATGACAGAAGTGCTAAAGTTATTTCCAATATAAATTAGGAGATCCCCATGAAAATCAAACTTAAACTGTTACCATATACGTCTTCTGCAATGCTTTTCTCTGGAAGTAGTCCCAAAACTGGCTCCAGCGGTGCTGAACCATGATGTGCTGGATCTCGGCAGACCCGTTCCAGCAGCGCTGGCTGCCCTCGTCCCCGTCCATTTGGAAGATACTAAACTTGAATATAAGTCGAGTCTGTTACCGTATACGCCTTCTGCTGCGCTTTACTCTGGAAGTAGTCCCACAGCTGAAGGAAGCCGGGCTTATCCAGGCTCCATAGGTGCTGGACCATGAACTGCTGGATCTCAGTGGACGAGTTCCAGCAGCGCTCGCTGACCTCGTCCCCGCCCATGTGAAATATGTCGGGCCTGAATATGTCTGGTGACCAAACGGATTTTTATCAGTTGAATAAAATTAGAACAAATCCAGGAGGTTTTGAGACACTTGAACATTGAATTTTGTCCGGTCCCTGTCATGCTGCTGCTGAAGCAATCCTCACTGCAACACTACGGGGCTGAGACCTACGTGGTACTCGGCCTTTGGCCTTCGTCGCCCTTGCCGCTCACTTGAACACAACTGAAATCCTTCTCTCTAAAGAATGTCTAGCTAGGATTGGAATCGGCACTACTTTTCGCAGGCGGGATTGTATAGAATTTTGTATTTTACTCCGGCCCTATCGACAGGCTCTTAGGTGTTAGTTTAGACACTCCTGAATAGGCATGACGATTTTTTTCATGTAGGTATGGCATCAATCGATTCGTTTTGTTGTGAGTACCAAATATCTTTATAGGGCCAATTGCGTTAATGCAACACCAAAGTCAGAAATGACGGTCAAAGTCTGATCTGGCATTCGCACTTGTTTCTCAAAACGCTCCTAACAAAAATGATTTGCAACCGTCACGGTTGCAGTACAATGCACAGTCGCCTTCTGCAACCATATAGCTACATAAACGCAATATTTCATTTTCAAAATTGCAATACATCATTTTTTCCATACTTTAAATGATGTATTGCAATAAGTATGGAAAAAATGATGTAAGTACTTACCTATTGCAATTTTGACAGTGAAATATTGCATTTATGTCGCTATATGGTTGCTTTACAATGTATTTTTAAGTAAAAAGTGAAAAACAGAATGGTATCATGGTGTTTTTTTTAATCGTACTTTTAAAAAATCGTAAAATTTTGAACTTTTGATTTTCACCTTATTAAAATATATTGCTCATTTGCCTATAACACAATTTCATTACATAAATCAACATGTGTCATCACATCATCCCTATTATAATTAACACAGCTCGGACATTTCATAGCAAAACGTCGCAAAACGAATATAACACCGAAATAAAACAAGATATAGGTATTAAATTCGTATTATGTACAGTATTTTAATAATATATTTCTTTTCTATATTACATTCATAAGTTTCATAACCACAACCCAAAAAGTGTCCAAAAGTGTGCATCTTGTTCTATACAATATTTATTTTTGCTATGAAATGTCCGAGCTATGATAATTAACAACCAATTGCCGATACCTAGGTCTCTTTTAACTTTAATATTCATTCACTTCGCTATGATTACGATTCTGTTTAAAACTATGTAAATTTTACTTACCTACCTAGAAGATTAATTCATATGATTAACAATTAATGAAATTATATGGGAATGATTTGTGAACCAAGACTAAATTGGGTCTCTAATGTTTATGAGCGGACGCTAACATAATAATGTTCATTATGAAGATTATTTCATTTTAATTTATTATTAAGTATCTACTTTTTTTAAACAGCTTTTACTCCTCGCCAGTTTTAGCGAGGTGAGTTTTGTCAATGTCAAGGTGTAGGTACTTTTGATTTTATTGAATTTTAATAAAATTTAAGCAACGTTGTTCGTTTGAAGCCTTGCCGATTGTAAGGTGATAGCCTCCTTACAAACACGTGGGTGGCCGAGACCCCGAATAACCGTGTGTTCAACTAAACGGTGGTTACGCGCGTTTTTAGGTAGTACTATTAGTTATTCTGTGTTTTTAGACAAATTTTTCATTAGCTGCACACTTGTTCGTTAGGTCACCGCACAATAAGCTATCAATATTAAACACTGAACTACGTAAATGAGCAATAAACAAAAAACTACTCTAAAGCCATTTCGAGCCCCGACGAATATCAAGTCTAGTATCTACTTACTCAGTAGTAATCTGCAACGACATTAGTGACATTACAATATAAGACTAATAAAAGTAATGAGAAATAATGGAACATTAAATTTGAACCTATATCTTGTTGACAAAAACTTATTTATAGATGTTAGTGGAAATAGTATAAAAGTATTTTACCTGCCATATCCGCGTAAATGTCTCCCAGCACCTCATACAACTCATCCCTCGTGGGGTTGAGCTGACCACAGGGAGGCTCCACGCAGTACGCGGCCCAGGGTTCCGCCTGCCAACAATATTACACCAGCATTATTAGATAGGTAGGTAGGGTAGGTAGGATAGGTATTAGATCCCCGAACAGAACTCCATGAGGTAATCAGCGGTATTTGCGATTCAAGAGTTTAAATTCAGACAAAAAACTCAGTAAACGACTTACGCAGAAAACCTTACGTTTATCTCTCAATAACTAGGTACTTATATGACAAAATTAAAATTGTCTTGCTAAAATTACCAAAAATTAACTCATCAAAACGAATCGTCAAAGGAGGTAGATATACTGAAAAAGTTACGGTCACGGTTACTAGGGCAGCACGCGCCCGTACTCCACCACCTAGCGCGGCGTCACTGCGGTCAGTCACGGTTACCTTGAAGCAGACGGTGAGGTTGGTATCCTGCCAGCCCTCGCCAACGTGCGCGGGCGCGTCGTACTCGGGCAGAACGCGCTCGTACTCCACCACCTAACGCGGCGTCACTGCGGTCAGTCACGGTTACCTTGAAGCAGACGGTGAGGTTGGTATCCTGCCAGCCCTCGCCAACGTGCGCGGGCGCGTCGTACTCGGGCAGAACGCGCCCGTACTCCACCACCTAGCGCGGCGTCACTGCGGTCAGTCACGGTTACCTTGAAGCAGACGGTGAGGTTGGTATCCTGCCAGCCCTCGCCAACGTGCGCGGGCGCGTCGTACTCGGGCAGAACGCGCTCGTACTCCACCACCTAGCGCGGCGTCACTGCGGTCAGTCACGGTTACCTTGAAGCAGACGGTGAGGTTGGTATCCTGCCAGCCCTCGCCCACGTGCGCGGGCGCGTCGTACTCGGGCAGAACGCGCCCGTACTCCACCACCTAGCGCGGCGTCACTGCGGTCAGTCACGGTTACCTTGAAGCAGACGGTGAGGTTGGTATCCTGCCAGCCCTCGCCAACGTGCGCGGGCGCGTCGTACTCGGGCAGAACGCGCTCGTACTCCACCACCTAGCGCGGCGTCACTGCGGTCAGTCACGGTTACCTTGAAGCAGACGGTGAGGTTGGTATCCTGCCAGCCCTCGCCAACGTGCGCGGGCGCGTCGTACTCGGGCAGAACGCGCTCGTACTCCACCACCTAGCGCGGCGTCACTGCGGTCAGTCACGGTTACCTTGAAGCAGACGGTGAGGTTGGTATCCTGCCAGCCCTCGCCCACGTGCGCGGGCGCGTCGTACTCGGGCAGAACGCGCCCGTACTCCACCACCTAGCGCGGCGTCACTGCGGTCAGTCACGGTTACCTTGAAGCAGACGGTGAGGTTGGTATCCTGCCAGCCCTCGCCAACGTGCGCGGGCGCGTCGTACTCGGGCAGAACGCGCTCGTACTCCACCACCTAGCGCGGCGTCACTGCGGTCAGTCACGGTTACCTTGAAGCAGACGGTGAGGTTGGTATCCTGCCAGCCCTCGCCAACGTGCGCGGGCGCGTCGTACTCGGGCAGAACGCGCTCGTACTCCACCACCTAGCGCGGCGTCACTGCGGTCAGTCACGGTTACCTTGAAGCAGACGGTGAGGTTGGTATCCTGCCAGCCCTCGCCAACGTGCGCGGGCGCGTCGTACTCGGGCAGAACGCGCCCGTACTCCACCACCTAGCGCGGCGTCACTGCGGTCAGTCACGGTTACCTTGAAGCAGACGGTGAGGTTGGTATCCTGCCAGCCCTCGCCAACGTGCGCGGGCGCGTCGTACTCGGGCAGAACGCGCCCGTACTCCACCACCTAGCGCGGCGTCACTGCGGTCAGTCACGGTTACCTTGAAGCAGACGGTGAGGTTGGTATCCTGCCAGCCCTCGCCCACGTGCGCGGGCGCGTCGTACTCGGGCAGAACGCGCTCGTACTCCACCACCTAGCGCGGCATCACTGCGGTCAGTCACGGTTACCTTGAAGCAGACGGTGAGGTTGGTATCCTGCCAGCCCTCGCCCACGTGCGCGGGCGCGTCGTACTCGGGCAGAACGCGCTCGTACTCCACCACCTAGCGCGGCATCACTGCGGTCAGTCACGGTTACCTTGAAGCAGACGGTGAGGTTGGTATCCTGCCAGCCCTCGCCCACGTGCGCGGGCGCGTCGAACTCGGGCAGAACGCGCACGCCGCGCACGCGCCCGTACTCCACCACCTCGCGCATCGCCGCTGCAGTGTACACCTAGAATACACGGCACACTATGAGGTGGATCGACGAAAAGGCGGACATTCTTTCTTTTTTGTGAAAAATGTATTTAATAAAACACTGTTCGATAGGAAATGTTACGTGAAACAATAAATTTAGTATACATTTTTTCAAAATAAGGTATATTTAAAGCAGAAAAAAATTAAAGGTGTTTTTTTGTATGGGACCCAAAACCTTACATCAACGAAACTAAAAGCTTCTAACCTTCAGGACATCATTGTTCGTACCTTGGAAGGAGAATAAGCTCCGTATTTGGAAAGGTTCGGCCTCCTCTCAGACACGAAGGGGAAGCTCTGGCTGTCCGTGATGTGCCAGTGGAACGTATTCAGCTTCACGGCCGCCATGGCATCTATCAGTAAAATAAACAAATCATTTAACCAAATATTTTAATTGTCTAACTGTTAGTTTCGCAATACGGTATTACCTCGGCCACGAACAAAACGCTCCAAACGATATCGCTCGACGTTCCCACCGACCACCATACATATTAGTATATTATATAGTATGTGATTGGGTAAAACAAATATATGGCGGCTGTCGGTGGGAGCGTCATCGTTCGTCGCCCTTAGGTAAGGTAAGGCGTGCATTTGTGCAATGGATTTTATAAGTTAAGAGAACATAAAGAGAGGCATGCATCGTCGCCTAAATTCTGCCACCATATTTTTTTTTTATTCGAGACAGATATCTGACAGTAACCTGCCCTACATAGTAAATAACTTTGTATGGAGAGAACTGTCAGATTACTGTCTTGAATTAAAAATACGATCTTAGTTAGGCTATAGTTTCCTACACGAAGGCCGCAAAAATATGTGACACGCTGTTATTTGTAGGGTCATAAGAATGTGTCACATAGTTTTGCGGCCTTCGTGTAGAAAGATACTATTGCCGGTGCCTGTACCTGCGCGCATGCATCGATATAATAGGAGTTCAAAATCTCAAGTCTGTTATTAGAAAACCAGGACTCGTAATTTTAAACAACGCTTAAGTACCTATTAGGCTAAACCTGGACAGACGGAGTCTATTTACACAAAATCACGTTCCTATAATTCAAACAAATTCACTTCTGCCATCTATCGCGTCACTAACACAGCAGATCTTATCTTGATATACAGTTGTTGTTTTCAATGACTATTAACCATATTGTGCGAGGTGATTTGGTAGGCCAAATTAACTAACTTTTACTACATGGGACCAACTCCGAAATCACAAAATAATGTTTGGCTGTTTCATACTTTTCGACCGATGACAATTGACACGTCGACATTTTCTATGGGGAGGCCAACATTTTTTTGGGATTTCGGGGTTGGTCCCATAGAAATAGTTGTTCAGTATGACTTGCCTAATCGCCTCTCACAATATGGCTAGTTATTGAAAAAATTGCCTGTAAGTATTTTGTTAGACAAATTGATTTTGTCAAAATAACATGACTTCCATTCAGTAGATACCGCTGTGGCTCCTGCATCCGAAAACAGAGATAAAGTTTGTTCGGAAAGAGAACTGTCGTGGTTTACATGGGTGCTTATACATTCTACAACACTTCTCTTTCCGAACAAACTCTATGTTTAGCATAGGTACATTTTGGAGAAACGTGATTTGGCTTTAGACATTGCAGTCCAGGTATTACAGTCGAAGTCAAAGATATATTTATACAATAGATATACAAAAGTGTAAACATATATTTGACGTCGACTGTACCTACTGAAAAAACTGTAGCTTCAGTTTATGAAACGTATCTAACGTACAGCTACTAGTAAGAAAAAGGGTTAATTACCTATGGTTTTCTTAATAGAGTCCACGGTGTAATAATTCCTCGCAGTGTCGAGAAGTATTCCTCGGTAAGGGTAAACGGGATTGTCCATAATACTAACATCACGAACAATCTGCAATGAAAAAAACATCTTAACTACACATATATCAGTACAAAAACAATACATAAAAAAAATATCTGGTTCATCCTTCATAATTTCTTAGAGCAAACAATCGAGTTAGATGTTAGGTTCTTGTTTTTCCTGTAGCAGTTAAGTATTTGGGTATTTTTGGAAGTCAGTTAATTATTTAGTTTAATTAATAACGATGACAATCCTTTCCAACTATTAGCAATAATATTTTGAGTAAACAATCCGGTATGGTCTGTCCTCGTAACGATAATAATTTATAGCGGCTTTGCGTACTAACATAAAAAATATAGGCTGATACTTAACATTCGGAGTAGGTATCCATTAAGGATGTAAATAACAACTTTTAATGTTACCCATAAAAGCTAAAGAATATATTTTATGTAAGAGTATATTCGTTTTTAGGGTTACTTAGCCAGAATGGCAAAAACCGAACCCTTATAGTTTCGTCATATCCGTCCGTCCGTTCGTCCGTCCATCCGTCCGTATTTCAGCCATTTTACTCTGAAACTATAAGACGTATCTAAATATATATTTTTTTCGTAAAATAATCCAGGAACCTCGTCGCCTAAAAGTACTGTGCGTCAAATCCGGTAGTTCTGATTTTTTTCAGACTTTTTTTATGATGGTGGCCCAATGAATAATCCACGTTGGTGACCTCGAGCGGCGAACGCAACTTTGTCAAAAATCGAAATATCGTTTTTTCCGACTTTATAGAATAGAATATAATAGAATATTTTTTATTGACCAACTGTGTACAAAGATGTTATATTAGGTATAAGTTCTAACAGTTACCCAATTTGGGCATGCAATATTGACATACTTATATCTACTTATAAACTCGCTATGTCACTTAACTACCAGTTAAGCCTTAAACTAATTAATATTATTCTCTCAATATCATTAAAATTTAATAGGTTGGTTACAATTAAAATTGAATTATTTGAAATTAATTACGATTAGAATTCAAAAATGGAATACATTGCGATTGCATTTTTGGCGATTATGACCCTAAAGGACTGGTTTTTGGTAGTACCTACCTTACAGGACATTTTTAAAGTATAGACTAAATTTGCTACAGTATTACCCTAGAATTGTCTCTGCAGACCCAATAGTTTCCAAGATAAAGCTATTCAAAATAGAACCGTTTTTCCCAGAACTGTGTACCCTTTACTCTTCCCCTTATTTTCTGGGAAAAACGGTTCTATTTTGAAAAGCTTTATGTTGGAAACTATTGGGTCTGCAGAGACAATTAGGGGGCGTCCATTAATCGCGTCATACGTTTTTGGCTTGTTTTAGACCCCCCCCCCTCCCCCATGGTGATCTTTGGTGATATTTTCAGGACCCCTCCCCCCCCCTGTCCAATATGACGTGTAATTTTTTGCTAACTAAAATAAGTACAGTTTTCTAATACGTGAACCTACTTACGTAACGTACGTACACGTAAAGGGTAAAAAAATGAAACTACAGGTATACATATAAAATAAAATTAACTTTAATATAAAAAAAACCGGCGAAGTGCGTGTCGAACCACGCGGTTTCGTACCTACTATCGAAAAAGTAATATCAAAAGGTCGTAACTGCGTATGAAATGAGTTTTTAGGAGATACCTCAATAATTCCTAAACCGATAATGTTCTAAATTTTTTTCCTATTTTTTGGATCTCGGGTTCAAAAGTGACAGGCGGGACACAAGTTTTTTAGAATTACGGGGTGATTTTTTCTTAATATATTCACTAAATTAAGAAAATTTCAAACAGACCTCAATGATTTTTTTTTATTGATGTTCAGGACAACAAGACAAGAGTTATTTTGAAGACCTGTCGAGTGATGTGCATCATGTCGATATTTGGTAAAAAAAAAATTTTTGACAAATAATTACATGTATGGAGTAGTGCCCCTCCTTAAAATATCTTTTTCAGCAATTTTACTACAAAACTAAGTAGCGGCATACAAAAACACACCTTATATTTAAATATTTATTAAGATATACGTTTTATAGTTTCCGAGTAAAATGGCTGTGATATACGGACGGACGGACGGACAGACGGACATAACGAATCTATAAGAGTTACGTTTTTGCTACTTTGGCTACGGAACCCTAAAATCCTACTTCAGAAAATAATATGTCAAATGCCATTAAAAATTATTTACAATCATAGTGCTAGTGCAATTTTACTCTGCTTTTGACAGATTGATTCATTTAAAAGTTGATATTTTTTATTTTATTGACCATAATACAGTATAGCCCAAGGAACAAAAAAATTACACGTGATATGTGTCCAGACTCCCCTCCCCCCTGTGGTGATCATTGGTGATTTTTTCTTGACCCCCTCCCCCCCTAAACAATATGACGCGATTAATGGACGCCCCCTTAGGAATATGCATGATTTTTTTGGAAGACGTCATTCGATTCTATTTCCCTGTAGATTCAAATGACTCTAATAAACCTACTATCTATTATAGCCCTGAAAAGTCAAAGATGTGAAAATACGTTAGGCGTCTACTCCGCGCGTCAAAACGCCCCATACAAAAAGCGTGAGGTTTGTGACGTCACCTACCACAAAGTTGCAGAAAACTGTTTGGTAGGAACAAGTTTTTGGAAGATTTTTGTAATTTTAGGCACGAAAAATGCGTTTAGCTATATAGTTGTCTTACATTTTTTTTCTTGTTAGAACATAAGTAATCGAACTGAAGTTTTGAAAATACATTTTACGTTTTTAAACCGCAATATCTTTAAAAAATTATTACAGATTTCCACTTATTTATATTAATTTGGGGTTGTTGAACGTGTTTATGCAACAAATTCAATTTAACATTTTTCACGCATGTTCTCTATTCTAGGTTCAAATTGTAGCAAATTTAGTCTACTTTAAAAATGTCTTAAGGTACTGTCAAAAACTAGTCTTAAGGGGTCATAATCGCCAAAATCTAAAAATATCTGATTATTCCTTTTTAGGGTTCCGTAGCCAAATGGCAAAAAACGAAACCCTTATGGATTCGTCATGTCTGTCTGTCCGTCCGTATGTGACAGCCATTTTACTCGGAAACTATTAGACGTATCTGAATAAAATTTACACATAAGGTGTATTTTGTATGCCGCTACTTAGTTATGTAGTTAAATTTGAAAAAAAAAATTTTAGGCGGGGCGCTCCATACATGTAACTAAATTTCAAAAAAAAAATTTTAACCAAATATCAACATGTGACACATCAATCGATAGGTCTTTAAAAAACCATTGAGGTTTCTATGACCATTTTGTGATTAAGTGAATATGTTCTGAAATAATCGCTTCGAAAGTCAGAAAAATGGTGTCCCCCCCTGTAAGTTTTGAAGCGTAAGTCCAAAAAATATGAAAAAATTTGAGGAGATGCGCCGTATACTTTCTACGAAAATTGTTTTGAATATTATCGGTTCAGCCATTTTTGAGTTATCTCCAAAAACCTTCTTCCATAGCCATCAGATACGACCTTTTGGTATTAGTTTGGTTCTTATTCCATTGAATGTACGGAACCCTCCAATGCGTGGTCCGACACGCACTTGGCCGGTTTTTTTGACAAAGTTGCGTTCGGCGCTCGAGGTCACAAACTTGGATTATTTATTGGGCCAATATCACAAATAAATAATCTGGCTTGTACCCAATCCTTACATATACCTGCATAGATAGAGTGTATAGATAACATTAGATTAGGTAAACATATCAGCTATCGACCCGAAGGATAACTCACCAGCAGATGGTCTCTGATATCATCATAAAGAATGAGCTGAGAGAGTGTTTCCAAGCCGTGGCGTACTCCGAAAAAGGACCCTCCAACTATAGAGGCCTCTACTTTATCGTTGTTTGCGGATATTTTCAATGTGTAGTTTTCACGCATGTCCAAAGAAAAATCTATTAAAAAAAAAGAATACAGTTGTAAAATATATTCGTAAACGTAACATCAATAAAATACTTACTCGTATTCTGACGAAGCTCAGACATATTTTAGCCAACATTAAGACATGGTATGAATCCCGGTTTTAATAAAACTACCTAAATTTGATAATAAAAACCCTAAACCCGATAATGTCGTAAATTTATGACATTCATAAAATGCCTTAGGTCACATCAACTCTTTTTTTTCCATGATTTTATCAGCGATTTTATAATGCTTAAAATGCAAAGTACAAAATAACGCTTTGGAGCTTATGTTATTGACTTGGCTTATTTGAGTTCAACATCCCAGTGGTGACTTGAGAACCGGTCGGCCGCGTATGTTTTGAAATTGATCAGTGATAGGTATTCTAATTCGATACTATATTAGCATGTATTTAACGAAAGATCATTGATCCTTAAACACAATACAAGTTTACAAGTAGCAACGGTATCTACTTCTTTATCCTTGCTAGAGGCAATAATACGTTCAGCTGACACTTGTAATTTGCTGCAAATTAATTACAGTAACGATATTTTAATATAGGATGTTTTTATGATTAATATTTGGAACAATTGGATTGATAAAGCATTCTTTTAATTTGACACAGTCGTTTATTACATGGTGCCGTTCATCATAAAACTGATATACAATCTGTTTTTGTTTTGTATCTTATAAGTAGTTTTATAAAACGCGATCCAGGTCACCCTGTGACGGAATTGGTCGATAAATATCTATCATACGTACCGATGTTATCAGGATCTTCATTGATGAGATGAACATCTAACAATTTTCCTTTGGTTTTCGGTGTCGCATCTTTAGGTATGGCTAAAGCCACAATACTCAGGAATCTCTGTAAACAGATATTTATTATTATTATATTTTCATACGTTACCTATCTTATCTTCCTTCATAAGAGTTACGCCTTAAAAAAAAACTCCATGACAGTATTTATTTTCCAGTCATTAATAGCTTGGTTAATTGGGCTAATAACATTTAAAGTATTAATTAATTAATTACCAGTAATTAAGTTTGAACAATAAATAGTACCCATACTTTAACTATAAGTTTTATTTAACTCAGAATGTCTGCAGTTGTCTGTGTCTTTTGTTGCAGAAGACGCTAGTTCGATTCCAGCCCAGGGCAACAGAACCCTACGTCAATTTTTCTTTCGTATATGATATGACATACAGGATGTAACTAAAATACTGGTGATCCGTTGAAGGGCATAATTGGTACCGTATCAGTCGTATCACAGTGTTTTATGGAAGCCAAAAAAGTGACATCCCCATTTTATTACAAATTACTATATTTTAGAGCATTGCGAATGCGAGACTAAAACTCCCGCGTTTCTAATATGTGTAGTTTTTGAGAAATAAAATTTTGAAAATCTTGATTCTGACACCCGGATATTACGAAAAATAATTATCTATTGCAAATTAAGTAACAAACCTTTCTGTTGACTAAAGTGTTGGATAAACCTTTCAAAAAAGTACATTTAGAGGTGATTACAACCTTTCTAGGTACATTTGTTACAATGATATTAATTATTTTAATGATTTTGGTTTTTATTTTTTTTCTTCCATATTCCACCGTATTAGATCGCGATATTTGTAAGACAGCTTCATTGTTATGTCTTCTATCTACCCTATTTTTTACAAGATCTAATTCCCTGGAAGATTTAATCTACAGTCGATTAAAATTTGCAGTCAGGGCTGCCACTACCAGTATCCGGATTTACCTGGATATAAAATAAACACAGTATACAGGATGTAACAAAAATACTGGTGATTCTTTTAAGGGCATAATTGGTATCGTATTCTAATTATGAAAAACTTAAAAAAAATTTTTTTCGCGTGAAAAAAAAAATCTTTTGTATGGAGGGTTGGCCGGCTGGGACTACGTGTCCCATACAAAAAAAAAAACATTTTTGTTCGTGTAACAAAATTTCTAATTTTTTTTCTTAGTGGTAATACGATACCATTATGCCCTTAAACTGATCACCAGTATTTTTGTTAGATCCTGTATAGGGAATGCAATAACAGGTAAATTTTCAAAGCCGGGTATTCGATCGGTTATGGTCGAAACATAGCCGGTTAAAGCCGTATACTACAATTATGTGATTTTTTTTGGAAGAAACGGCTAAAATATCTATTATGCATCGCCAATTTAGCAAATATTTTTTCTAAAACATAATTACTACAAAATTATCAACTTCCAGGCAACAATATTCTACTTCCAGGCTCTCTCCCCATCTTGCACCTCAGAATAGCTGTCGTCTGGACATAACTCTGATGATGGTGTTATGTTTCCATCCGATGGCGATATAAAAGCATCCTGTGGTGCTTTCAATAATGCTATTGCGGCAGATGGTAGGAGACGTTTTTAAATATTTTTTATCGTTGCGACATCCGTTGTTCCGAAATTATTGGGTCTGATGAGACTAACGCTCTATGAAACAAATCAGACATGGTTTTCGTTCGATCTGATTTGCGGGTATGGTGTTCTCTATCGTGACGCCAATATTTATTACGAGATTCTGATGATTGCTCGGAGAGCATTCCAATTGGAACAGACGAGTTTCGTATTATCGCAGCTCCATGGACCAAAAGTTTATGTATAGTCACTGTCGTAAGACACCATTCGAAATTTTTAACATATTTTTTGGCTAGTTCTTTGCATATGTACTCAAAACTATTATCAAAACCAAGAATTATAGATATCCCGGAAACAACGGCGTATAAAATTAAAAATACCGAAGTGTCAACCCTAGAGGCCGGGTAACCCGGATATAAGTGTTTAGGTGATTACTTCAATGTTCTACGGAATTAGGTCTTGTAAAAAATAGAATAGATAGAAGACAATAATGAAGCTCTCATACCAATATTGCGACCTACTACGGCGGGACATGGAAGGAAAAAAATAAAAACCAAAATTAATAAAACAATTAATATCTTTGTAACAAATGTATCTAGGAAGGTAGTGGTTACTCTTAAATGTATGTCTTTGAATGTTTTGTCGAACACTTTGGCGAAATAAACAGTCCATGCAATATCTTTTAAATTATTTCTATTTTCCGTCATTTCCGAGCGTCAGAAACAAGATTTTCAAAAATTTATGTCTCAAAAACTACACATATTAGAAACATGGGAGTTTTAGTTTCGCATTCGTTATGCTCTAAACTATAGTAATTTGTAATAAAATGGGGATGTCACTTTTTTGGCTTCCATAAAACACTGTGCGTATTGCGAGTAAAAAAGTAGGAGAAAAAGGACGCGAAAACAATTTTTTTTTGTATGGGGCACGTCGTCCCAGCCGGGCAACATCATACAAAAGCATTTATTTTTGTCGCGTGAAAAATTTTTTTCTTGGTTTTTCATAATTAAAATAAAATACCAGATAAGTACGCCCTTAAACGATCACCAGCATTTTTGTTACAACTTGTATTTCAGTTTATTTTATACTCGTAGTTTCCACGTCCACTGATTTCTATTTAAATTTAAGTGTGGACAGCAAGGATAATTAAGACATGGATTGACAATGCCTATACAAAATCGCGTTCCTTTAATTCAGGCTAAAGCACTAGCGTCATCTATCGGTCACCACAAACACTAAATTCCTACTTAACCTTTCTGTTAAGCCCATTGGACTGGTAGAGAATGCCTTATGGCATTAAGTCCGCCATTTGTACCATCTTATTTTGTGCAATTAAGATTGTAAAATAAATAAATTCTAGTTTCTAATATTTTGTTAGGTGATTAACGCTGACAGAATAACTCGACTCCAGACTCAACAGATGGTGCTGTGGCACTTAATCATCCTTGGTGGACAGTTAGGTGGATTTATTGGAAGTTTATTTAGATGTACTTAATTTCGACGACATTATACAGTATGTTACAAAAATACTGGTGATCCGTTTAAGGGCACAATTGGTATCGTATTGACACTAAGAAAAAATAGGAAAAAAAAATTTTGGCCGCGAAAATATATTTTTAATACAATTGCTCAAAAAGTTTACTTTATGTAGCTGCAAATCGTGCGTAAAGTTTGATTTTATGCACTAGTGCTAAAAAGTAATCTGATCTGCAAATCGTGCGTAAAATCAAACTTTACGCAGATATATTGCATTTTAAATTGACCAATCAGAACACTTCACTATATTAAATCCACCAATCACAACACATATCGAAGTTAATCGGAACGCTAGATACTTTTTTAGTACGTATACTATGTAAATAATTTAAATCCTTAAAAAAAACATTGTATTTAATATCAACCAATCAGAATACAGCAATATCAAAATCGACCAATCAGGAAACGCAATTTATTTCTCAAACCATGAGGTGTTTTTTAGTCCCTACTTCACAATCATTAAAAAGATTTTAATTTTTTGGAAGCGGTTTAAAGAGTGTTTAAACTGTTTAAAGAGCTAATTATACCGTC
Source organism: Pammene aurita (assembly GCA_947086415.1). Classification (NCBI taxonomy): domain Eukaryota; kingdom Metazoa; phylum Arthropoda; class Insecta; order Lepidoptera; family Tortricidae; genus Pammene; species Pammene aurita. The sequence continues at coordinate 17,732,704 of OX352290.1, forward strand.
GTCTGTGGCATTTATTCGCGGTGTTTATATTTTGTATCTGTGCCTAAGAAGTTAAAAAAATTAAAAGACCGTCAAGTTAAACCATAATTCCACCTAAGTTTAGTTATTGTGCGTAAATAAAAGTATTTTTATCTTATTTTCTCGCAATCGAAGTGAAAAATTGTATGCATTGCTCTGGTCTAAAAGCCATATTACCACTCGAACAATTTTCCCTCACGAATGGCCTACTTTAGACCCTTGTCAAACAATCTACTATTTTTTAGTATCGGAGCCGTCGAGCCCGCCTCTCAACCCTCCATACAAGACCATTTTTTTTGCGTGTTTTTTTGTTTTTCGTAACTTGAATACGATACCAATTATGTCCTTACTTAAACAGATCACCAGCATTGTTGTTAGATCTTGTATTCAATAAGCAGGTTGTTCGTTAGCAGCTAGTTACCTGAAAAGCTTCCTGTGTCAGTTTGTCAGCCTCACCCTGCCGTTGAATTTTCGTTTCGATGTTGTTCAAGTTGATTTTGGACAGAAAGTTCCCGAGGTCCGTCTCGCCAGTTGGCCTTGGCCAGAGGAGACCTGAAAATAGTGTGTTAAGGCTCTATTTGTAGCCCAGTCTAGACGGTCACCATATCTCGGCTACATTGAAAAGATTTATTGGAAATATAAATATAGGGTATACATTTTCTTGATATTTCAAACATTCATGCCACCAATAATATAACATTATTAAATTCATTTTCTCGAGAGATTATTAATGGAGTTTTTGAAAAAGAACTGTACCTAGGTACAGTCGCCGTAAAATATCGGAGCGGCCTAGGCACTCGAATATATCGGAACATGTACTTTATCGCCTTGACAATAGAGGCTTGGTTCTGATATTTTTGACCACCTTGACGCTCCGATGTATCTGATGGTGACTGTGCCGTACAGGTTTTTATATGGACTTGCTTCCGAAATAAATTATTTTGAATTTGAATTTAACCCGTTGACCGCCGCGCCGCACGGAAAGTCATGCCCTCAGCGCCAGCCCGTGATATCACGTGCAAAATATAAGCGAGTTGTCTTGCGCGTGGCGCTGAGGGCACGATTTTTCCGTCGGATGCTTGGTGGTCAAAGGGTAATATTAGACGATCGCCAACACGCACATATCACTCCTGGAATTATAGGAGCCAAATAGGCTCCGGTGACTGTTTACTATCAGGCGTGCTGTATGCTTGTTTACCACCGATGTGATATCAAAAAAACATTGGCCAGTATGTAATTGTAAAATAATGCGTTACCGTATTCATTGCAGAACATTTTGCAGGCCTCCAGGCTCAGAGCGGGGTCCTTGCTCTTGGGGTCATGGCGTGTCTTGAGGCACTTGCCGCTGTCGCACGCCCATTTGTAGCCGTCGGCCGCGACGCTGCGAAGTGCGAATTCACACGCTAATGTCAAAGGCGCAAAATACCGCAGTGGGCGCAGTCTGCGCAGTTATACCTAAAAGGCCTGTTACACCTTACTATTTCACTTCTTAGACACGTACGGGACGCCACTATACGTTAGACACGTTAGAATTGACGCGTCCTGTCTTTAGGATGATTATTTGATTAAGTTGTAACATGACTTTAAGGCTGCTAAGTGCTCAATTCAATACCTGAATATGCCCGCAACACCGAGCTAGTTTAAAAAGCGACTTTTACAGAGTTTTAGCGCGGCTTCTGTGTGGCAGGTATATGAAATAATAAATAGGTAATTCATAATACTTAATCGAGATAAAATAATTTCCACTGCTGATGCTGGGCATAGGCCTCCTCTCTTGCGAATATTATCATTCACAATATACATTTCGTTTCGGCTAATCTGCGGCCTAATTCGGCAAGCGTACCACTACCATTTTAACACATTTTAGTATAGTCAACGTTAAAGATATGATTATACTTTGCACCTACAAAGGGGTAAGGTGCAAAAGTGTAAATAAATCTTTGACGTCGACTATACAAGTATATATGCGACAAACAAGTAGAGATTTCGAATCGCATGGATAAGTATCATCCACGTGTCACAGTTTGGCATGTCGAAGTTATATAGCCCATTTTTTTTTTCTATTACGAGAATTACGTAAACATCTCTCTGATGCACTTCAAGGTTAAGGGGCTGACAACAGCTAAAGTCCCTCCCTATCTTTTTCAGCGCGAGTGAAAGAGATTGCAAATTTTGCAAAATGACGAATTAAAAAAAAACTACGCATTAATTGAGAAATATAAAACAACGAAGTTTTTAGCATTAGTGCGGTGGAATTTTGACCTTAGTTACAGACGTATAAGTCAAAAAACTAAAGACATACGACTGTTTAAAGCAAATATTAAGATGTAACTGGAATTATTTTCTATCGAGCCGATTTCGTCCAATCGTGTATCGGAATTAACGAAGTTCTTCCAAATATAAAGAATAATAACATATATTTTTTTTATAAAACAAGTAAGTAGTTATAGCTAAAAAACAGTTTGAGTAAAGTCAATCTCACCAAAAACATAAATGTAAAAAAGGAGAGCCAAGATCCAGCCAGTTTTCATTACATCAGTCATTTTATAAAGTTATTCAACATATATATACACTCGCGTGCAAATAATTCGGGTCAGTACGAAAAAATATAATATCTCCTAAAATAATAAAGCTAGGAGCCTGAATTAAATTGTATATTATAGATAAATGCATAGTTAATAAAACAACGTCAAGAGTTAGAGATGATATTCACTTGTTTATTTAATTAACAAAGTAAACACGATATCAATTAATTATAGGTAAAAAGCAACCGTGGTACCTCACACACAAAACTAAAAATAAAAAAAAACATATCAATACTTCGTATTGCCTCCTCGGGCTCTTCTTACAGCTTCTAAACGATTGGGCATACTGTTTATTAAGTTTCTTATGCGTTCTTGCGGGATATTAGCCCATTCTTCCACTAACGCCTGTTTCAGGTCTCTAAGTGTAGCTGGGGCGGGGTTTCGATTTCTTACACGCCTTCCAAGCTCGTCCCATACGTGCTCAATCGGATTTAGGTCCGGGCTTCTCGAGGGCCAGTTCATAGTGTTGATGCCAACCTCCTCAAAATAATCTTCCACAATCTTTGCGGTGTGTGGCCTGGCGTTGTCATGCATGAACATTGAATTTTCACCCATATTAATTAAATATGGGCCTACATGCTCATTAAGAATCTCTTCCACATACCTGGCACTAGTTAACGTTCCATTTTCTATCAAAACTAATTGCGTGCGACTCTCTGAAGAGATTCCAGCCCAAACCATAACAGACCCACCGCCGAAAGCAACTTTTTCTTCAAAACAGGCTGGAATTAAACGTTCACCTGGCCGTCTGTAACCTCTTCGCAGCCCGTCATGTGCATAGAGCATAAATCTGGATTCGTCAGAAAACATAATTCTTGCCCATTCTTCGGCACCCCATCGCCTGTATTCGCGTGCGTAAAGTTTCCTTGCAGTTCGATGCCCTCTGTCATGTTTTGGGCCATTTGCCGGTCTATGTGGGGTCAAATTAGCTTCACGAAGCCGCCGCCTTACAGTCCACTCGCTGATGTCATCTCTTCGGGTCTCCCGAAGTTGGTTTTTGACTTCAACTGCAGTGAGATGCCGATTTCGGAGCATTGTTGTTACAATAAATCGATCTTCTCTAGCCGTAGTACATCTCGGCCTGCCGGTTCCTGGTCTTCGAAGGTTCCTGCCAGTTTGTAGGAAACGTTGGAGGACCCTCTGCACCGTATATAGTGACACGCCTGTTCTTCTTGCTGTATATCTCTGACTTCTGCCTTGTGACGATACGTGTACATTCATCTTGTGTTAGCGACATGATAGTAATGAAATAATGACCATCAAAGTCAACAAAAACTGCCTTTTATCATTTTGCTTTGACAGATTGAAAACAAAAGTGAGAAAACAATCAAAAGTGAAATAAGCTCAATTTTAATTTGGTACCAAATTCGACTTTTTTTAAATAAAACTTTTTCCAGAATTCTTGTAGAACATTGAAGGTTCAATTTAATTCGATATTAAATTCTCTTTAATACACAGTTAGTTTCCTGCACATACCGCTATTAATTTGCAAAATATAAGGGTTTTTGTCACTGACCCGTATTATTTGCTCACGAGTGTAGATAGATAGATAAATAAATGACTACAAGAATAATCTAGATAGTAAAAAGTAGGTATTAAGTCCCAGGGGGCTATACATAGATATAGATAGTAGTAGGCGTAAAATAATTATATGTATTGTTCCAACACAATCAATCAATGTCGGTTCCATTGACTGAGTTAACTCTTAAGCAGTAGATTGGTCGACTGAACCCTTGGGCTGACTAGACCCTGTAGCGAAAGCGAGTGGTCAACTGAACCCGTGGGCTGACTAGACCCTGTGGCGATAGCGAGTAGTCAACTGAACCCGTGGGCTGAGTTGCCCAGACAGGTGGGATGACTCACCCACAAAAAAAACCGTGTGGGGTGAATGAGCCCGCGGGACTATTTTTCCGTGGGCCCAGTTGCCCACAGAATTGATATAAGCTCAATTTGAATTTGGTACCAAATTCGACTTTTTTTTAAATCAATTTTTTTCCAGAATTCTTGTAGAACATTGAAGGTTCAATTTAATTCGATATTAATTCGATATTAAATTCTCTTTAATACACAGTTAGTATTTCCTGCACATACCGCTATTAATTTGCAAAATATAAGGGTTTTTGTCACTGACCCGTATTATTTGCTCGCGAGTGTATATATTTTTTTTAATTCTGATAAAAACTGGCCAAGTCAAATCTAACCTACTTTAAGATCTCACATTTTTAAATAACAGCAATTGTTATAGGTATCCAATAAAACAAAGAAATAGAGTTTAATACTTGTTCATAATGTTATTTTGTTCCTACAAATACATATTTGGATTTTGCATAGCACTTGGCACTCATTTAGATCTCCATTATTTTTGCGGCGAAGCCCACAGCCAAGCATAATTTTTGTATTGAACTTGGCTCTCCTTTTTTACATTTATGTTTTTGGTGGGATATCATTACTTTTTGTAAAGAATACTAGGCAGGTATTGAGATTTAATGTTTTTTCTTGCGTTTCCACTGCATGGTTTTCTTTTTTATGCTATTGTCTACATTCTCTTGAATGTTAGAGATAATAGTGCGCATGGCCCATATATTATCTGCTACCTTTTTACCTTTTTGCCTATGTTTTATGTGTTGCTCGGGAGCACTTTTATGTAGATTTACTTCTGTTCTGTGTATAATTATGTGGTGCCGCGCGCCGCCGACGACACACCGTTGGCCGATCGTTTAGCGCGTATTACAAGTTTTTTGTATGGGGACACCACTTATTTTTTGACTTAACTTTATTTTTATATTTCTGTTATATAGCAAATATAATAATTAATACATATATTGGGATAGGTCCAAATATCTGCTTGTAACGGTTCCAACGATACAATATTTTTTTTTTGTATGGAGACCGCCCTATTTTTTAATTTTTTTAATTTTTAGATTTTTTCCTACGCTTACACACAATTACCGAGCTGTATTCCAAATTTCATCCTTCTAGGTCATCTGGAAGTAGGTTAGTACTACTATATGTCAGTCAGTCATTCAGTGCAAAAATTTACGAACTTTTGACCTTCATATCTTTATAACCGTTTGAGCTAGCTTCATGAAATTTGGGCTTCTAGATGTCCTTATGGATATAATTAAACACACGTAGTTTTATGTGTTTACGTTAAAGAGGTTTTGAGTTATAGAAGGGCCAAAAGTGGCACCAAGTGGTTCGTGTAATATACACTCGGCGCTGCTGCCGCGTGTCTAGATTTGAAGGTCATCGGGTGTTGTCAGCCTCTTAATGATCTACATTGTGGTTATACATGGGTACAATAATATTTATTCACATTCACAGCATAGATACATTTATTAACGGATGTTATCATTTCCGTTCTCAATAATAATAATGAATAGTATTTTAGTTCAGCTGTTTGCTATTTTTGAAAGAAGACAATAAGTACTAATACTGGTATATTATACCATTTACTTTTGCTTATATAGTTGAAATAACGTGTGATATAAGAACATTGCGTATTTAAGTTGGTAGATTATGTAGAGATACCTTGAAGATTCTGCTGAACATTTTTTTCCTTTATAATATCATATTGATAATATCGATAGGTACAGGTACCTCGCAGGTAGAGGTACTTATAGCATCCATGTTTGAGCGGATACATACATACCTATTTCTCACATTTGCCTCTTGGAAGTAAGTGAAGAACAATATAAATGCACTGAAAAAATTATGATTGCTTCAATGAAGATCTTATTTAATGTACTTAACACGTTTTCTGGTCTGTGGTAACACGCATCTTGACTGCATATGAGCTTAATAAGATCTTGTCTGTTGAAGCTAAGAGCACTTAGCTTCAACAGACTCATAATCAGACTCAGTAAAGTTATCATGAAGTTAGATATAGTACATAAATATATTTTTATTCCAAACATTTTATTAGCAACTAAGATAAAATGCATCTTAGTTGGACTTAATTTTTTTCAGTGTGCAAATACAACCAAGTGAGTGGTCGGCCTTATTCATAACGATGCGTGTCATAAAGTAAATCGATTAATTAAATAGCGGTCGGTGCAGTGTTGGTTCTGATTACGTCTAATGTAACTATCCAGCTACGGTTTCATACCGTGAACTAATCTTACACGTCGATAGATGTCCATAGTCATCAACTCATCAAGCATCAGGCATTACGTCATCAGAAGATCGTTCGATCAATTAGGCATTATCTGTTTATGTTTGGAACTAAAGGCTGATTATGTAAACAAACACGCAGGTGACGCAGGGCCGTAGTTGGGAGGGCATTATGGAGCAATAATGCTCTAATCTACTATAAAAACTACAATCGGCTTGAAAAATATGAAATTAAGTAAATGCACTAAGTATACCTTAAAATTGGCCATACCCTATGATTTGAAAACGAAAATAGCTAACAAGGAAATATAGTATTATTATTTAATACCCGAAAACTAATTTCTTACAGAGCTTGTTATGAGGAGGTTGATTCGTGCAAACTTGTCGCTTGATTTTTATTATTACTTGTTATGCACTCCAATATGTTTTGATAGTATATCTGATTAAAGCAGAAAACCAAGTATATTTATACACTTCAAATTTATGTAATACTGAAATACGTTCCCAAAAATACCACCCAAACTTCGGCCATTTTTCTTAAAATTGGTCTAGCTAAACATACTCTTCCTTAAAAAATATATATGGAAATGAAAAAAACTGTTGCACTTACTACTTGATAGACGACTCATTTGAGTATTTTACAACTCCTGAAGCTTGCGAAGACTTTGCGTCCCCCTATTATAATTTACCAAGTGTTCCAAGAGGTAAGAAATTTTAAGATGAATGATTTATAAATAAGCTAGTTGTAGTGACAAGAATCACGTTAATCGATATTTTTGGGTACAACCGTAACATCATATGTAATAATAATATTATAATTATGTTTAAGTAGCTACCTAATATATATAGAAACTTACCAAACTATAAAAAGCGCTACTTGAATAGCGCATACTATTATAAACTTATCTAGCCTCATCGTAATCTGAAACAAAGAAAAGCCACATTAGTTTTAAAGCATATTTTTAGGATTCCATTCCACCATACTTTAGCAAGCTAAGTTTTAGACATACCAAATCTAAGGTGGGCACGCTACATTTGTAGAAAATCAATAGTTCCATGCTAATGGGGTTTCCGGGTCGCTACCTCAACAAAATAGCCATTACATTGGTTTATTCGCCCATGTTTGACTTAGCTTTTACGTCGGCCAAAAGTTCAACGGATTATATTGGTACACCTACTTGGGGATACCTCTATATTCGAAACTAGGGCATTTCGCGAAACTGAGTTCATTCTATTCCCCTAATAAATAATTGAGCTATTGGTTCGTTATAGGTAATTTATAGGTATAGATTTAGTTTCTATTTTTTTTTGTCCTACATATAGTGTGTACACATCTTGACTAATCTTTGAGTGTATTAGATACGAGTAGGAAACTAGAAATCGTCTGTTGCCGAAAGTTTAACTTACTGGAAGACAAAATAATGTGACACTAATTTTGGTTCGAGCCGTGTTCGGGCACGGGAAACCTCCTTGAGTGCCAGGGCCGTTCTCATTATTTCTTGATCCGGTTGATCCGGGGGGCAGGGAACGGTTCCTCGACTGGACAGAGCATCCTGGTGGCAACGGTAAGCGATTTCTTGGTGAACCCCAAGGATTTCTTACCGGTGGTGCTAATATCATAATAAGTACTCTCACTTCGGGCGAGGGCGAGGGACAGGAATGCCGCTGTCCGGTATAAAGGTGCGACCACACCCCTGCTTAAATTACGGACACGCTACGGAATCGCAGTGACGCATCGTATTCGTACCGTTTTAATCGCATGCCCTCCACACCGCGCTCAAAATACGCTGACGGTACGGAATCGCAAATAGATCACGGATAGTACGTAATCTCGTTACATAAAACAAACTACAAGGTAAAATACAAATACCATACCTATAGTTGTACGTTTCAACTAAAAACTGCCGTCAATGCAAAGTTAAAAATGCAAATTAAAATCTGCAACACCGTATACCTACAAATATTTCCACTTCAGCCTTATTTAATCCTGGCTGGATGTGAATACCTATGCAGGATTCGATGTGGAAAATAGCTCTATTGAAAAATAAACAAAAAATAATAATAAGGTAAACCTACTAAACAATAATAAACATATTATTATAATATCAGTAATTTATTGTAATTGAGAGACAGTGGAACATTTAAAAGCATGAAGTGTAGCGGTTAACCAACAACTAGTGGAAGTCACTTAAGGACAATCATGACAAACGTGTCAAATCGTGCGTCCGTCCGTCCGTCTAACAGGGCGTCCCCACCCCCTAACTTTTGAACTGTGGGTGCAAATTTTTTGGAAAAAATCATGAAAGTGAAGGTTAATAAGTAGTTTCAATGAAAACTATATTTAATAAAAGCGGTTCAGCCGTTTTTGAGTTATCGCAATAGTCATTTGTCATTTCATAGTAAAAGGACGTAAGTGCCGCAAAGTATCCTATAGAAAACGTCCTTTCTTCTTGCCGGCATCTACGGAACCCTACACTGCAGAGCATGGCCCGACATGCTCTTGGCCGTTTTATATGGGATATTTCGCGGCACTTACGTCCTTTTGCTATGAAATGACATATTTTGCGATAACTCCAAAGCGACTGAACCGATTTTATTGAATATGGTTTTCATTTAAAGTACTTATTAAGCCTCACTTTCATGATTTTTTCCATATTTTTTGGACCCACCTTCACCTTCAAAAGTTAGATGTGGGGAACGCTTGTTTTTAACTTTTGGAGCTATTATTTACGAAACTATTGATTTGACATCCAAAACTTGTTTTTTAAGACGCCTATTCTTTTTGAAAGACCTAACCAACGATAACCCGAATAAAGGTTGTCTGGAAGAAATCGCTCATTAGCGATAAGACCGCCTGTTGTTACCTCTACCTAAATTTATCTAATTGTAAAATTTGTGCTTGTAACTGTATGAGGTGTGCAATAAAGAGTATTTATTATAACCCACACAATAGGATTGGAGGGAAAAATAAATTCGCAGATGATTTTTTGGTATTTCATCTTAATGGACATCTGTTACCAATTTGTGGTATTTTCCACTAAATTAAAAAGCAAATTGACATCGAAATACTAAAATTGCTTAAACTTTAAGTTTTTGATTTTTAACAACATTGAAATAAAGAATAATTTAATAAACAGAATTCATTTATCGTAGTAGAAACTAGGCAGGGAAAAACTTGATTGATTCAAAGCGCATGAGTTTTTTTTGACATAAGTAGTAGTTATTTTAATGTTCGGAACAAAACGTATGATGGTCACGCTATCTGCCTGTCTATGAGTATTTTCTAATTTATTGAATTAATGATTAAACGCGACTAAAAATGTTTACATGAGAATACGAAATAACAACGAATATTTAAACTAGAGCACCGAACCGATCTCCTTGGTGCGTCAGCGTCACCCAAGATCTCCCTATCTCTTGTACAGACCTCATTTTTAGGGTTTCGTGGCCAAAATTAAAAAACGCAACGGTCCGTCCGTATGTCACATCCATTTTATTCGTAAACTATAAAACATATACTTATTGATGAAATTTTATCGACAGGTGTGTTTTGTGTGTCGCTACTTAGTTTTGTAGTTTAATTGCTGGAAAAAATGATTTTTCACTTCTCATGCTCAAAAAGTGTGTCATATTATGCTTACCAAGGCGGACTAAAGTAGTACATTTAGCCTCTAGGGCTAAAATGTATACATATTTATGATTTACAAAACATTTTAAATTGACCAATCGGAACACTTCACCATATTAAATCCACCAATCACAACACATATCGAAGTTAATCGGAATGCTAGATACTTTTTTAGTGCGTATACTGTGTAAATAATTTAAGCCCTTAAAAAAAACATTGTATTTAATATCAACCAATCAGAATACAGCAATGTTAAAATCGACCAATCAGGAAACGCAATTTATTTCTCAAAACATGAGGTGTTTTTTAGTTCCTACTTCACAATCATTAAAAAAGATTAATTTTTTTTGGATGCGTTTTTAGAGAATTTAACCCGGATCCATGTCTGTCATTTTCTATACAAAAAGTCTGCCGATTTTTGCGGGGGAACGTCAAATGTATGGCTATTCGTACGTAACGTACAAATAGCTACGTCAGATAAACGTCAGTCCATACATGTGTATGACCACTGGTCATATGTTTTCGGCTGAGGGGAACGCCTGTCAATGGCGACTCCGGTTGGTTGAATTCTCTAAGGCTTTAAAGCGTGTTTAAACTGTTTTAAGAGCTAATTATACCGTCGTCTGTGGCATTTGTGTTTATATTTTGTATCTATATCAAAGAAGTTAAAAAAATTAAAAGACCGTCAAGTTAAACCATAATTTCACCTTAATTTAGTTATTGTGCGTAAATAATAAGCATTTTTATCTTATTTTCTCGCAATCGAAGTGAAAAATAGTATGCATTACTCTGGTCTAAAAGCCATATTACCACTCGAACAATTTTCCCTCACTTCGTTCGGGAAAATAACCACCTCGTGGTAATATGACCTACTTTAGACCCTTGTCAAACAATCTACTATTAGGGTGGGCTCCCATACATGTAACTAGATCAAAAAAAAAAAAATTCTCGCAAATAGCAACATGTTGCACATCAATCGATAGGGCTTTCAAAATAATTTTGAGGTTTTTCAGAAATAATCGGTTCGGTAGTCTAAAAATGGTGTAACTTGTAACTTTTGAACCATAATCCAAAAAAATATGGAAACATAGAAGATACGTCTTTATATATTACTCCACCGACAATTATTTTGAACTTTATCGGTTAAGCTGTTTTTGTTTTATATCCAAAAAACTTCATCCATAGGCAGATAGCGACGACCTTTTGGTACTAAGTTTTTTCTTATTCCAATGAAGCTACAGAACTCTCCATTATGCGTGGTCCGACACGTACTTGGCCCGTTTTTTGCTATTAATTAGCACAAATACAAATAAATCATGGATTTTGTAAACACAGAACAACTAACATTATAAGCAATTAGGTATTATCTGGTCTTGACTGAACCGAGCATTGAAAAGCTATTATATAAGTACTTGTAAGTATTTCAGTGGCATATTTGTCAAAATTACCTTTTTTAATACCCTATACTTACTTTTTTATTTAAAGTTCTAGGTCTTTAAATATTAGTCGAAACAAACACTAAAACACCAAAACAAAAGTGCGCGTCTGCTCAGCAGCGCGGATCGAACTGAATGTGGTTTCCCGCTTAGCTGCGAGACTGTATGGCTTGTCATTCCCATTTGCAGAGTTGACTGGGCGACCAGTGTAATAGTAACCACGAGATTTGGTACATTGGTTAGCCCAACGCCGTTAGCGACGTTGATACCCGACTCGACTGTTCGGTGTGCGATTGAAACTACCTCACCTGACCAGTCTGTTTGACAAGCAAATATAGCGGAAACAAGATTAGTCACTAGTGTCACTCACTACTACTTACAGCTTAAGAACTATACAGCTACGCTAGCTGCAAACATAATTTTTCATGAAATGGCAATTTGCGTTATCAAGAATGTTTGCCATTGATAAACCAACATCAAATCAAGAGGGTAGGTACCTTCTCATACCATAATACATATATTATTCTTGATAAACGTTTAGTACGGGCGGTGACCGCAAGATCTGCTACGTTACGTGACACAAAGATATAGTTGTGCCGGCGACAACGTTCTCGCTCTCGAGAATTCCTTCTCCTGAGAATTTCCGCACTTTCTCGAGAGCGTTCTCTCTCGAGAATTACTGAACATGTACCTAAAATCTGCGCAAATTCAGATTTTTTATTTTTTGTACATCTTTTTGAAGGTGTTTGAAAAATATTTACAATCAGTCTAAACCGAAAAAAAAGATTGTATATAAGTACAAAATATTTCTTTCCACTTTTATAAGACGTGAACTCATTGTTTCTTAAAGCTTTTTTGTATTCTCATGTCTTAATAATTTTAAAATATGTGTTTTATTGATACTGGTAAAGCATTTAAGTCTAAAAACAAAATTATATTCATTGAAAAAACATAGTTATATTTGTTCTCGGCAAAATTTTAATCACTACAAATTTAAAAATAAACATGTAGGTAATTCATAATGATAAATATAAAAGCTGTTACGAAAAGAACGCATAATTTGAATTTAATGGAAAACACATTTTTTTTGTCATATTATAATATTATTTGTCGAACGAGTGGAGCGTAAGCGCAGTCAAGTTCTCACAAACAACTTCGGATTCGGACACAACAGAACTTGTCAGCTGACTACCTAGACGTCCCTGCATTTCGATGGCTTTTTTGATTTTGAAAAGTTGTTATAAAAGTACAAAAGCAATATGCGAGAAAGTTCTCGAAAATGTTCTTGTGAGAACGTTCCCGAGTACGTTCCCGGAAATTTCCCGAGATAGCAGAGATTGTCGCAGTTAGAATATTTTTATCGATTTAGAATGATCGTGAATATCTTTCAAACACCTTTAGGAAGATTGACAAAAAATAAAAAAACAGTATTTGTGCAGATTGATGTACTTTCTCGGAAATTCTCGTAACAGAGAACGTTCTCGAAAACTTTCTCGCAACATTCTCTCGTTCGAAAATGTTGTCGAGAACGTCACATCTCGTCACATCCGAAAAAATAGTAAAAAATATTAGAATTGGCCGAAAACACAAAAAAGTGTAAAAAATGGGAGGTATTTACCTACGTCATCATTTGATACAAAGATGACACTTGGGGTAACAAAAAGCGAGAGAAGGTACAGAAAAACCCAGTCTGCCAGTTCCCGCATGGCCGGAAGTGCCCGGCAGACCGCCCGTACTAGTTTTGTTTTGACAACGCTGTGAACAACAAGCGGACTACATAATAGGAATACGGCACGAATGACACGATAGCTGCTTTGTCACTGTTACGCACAATGGGTGCGGCAATTTTTTTTTGGAACAGATTGAACTAACATTGAAGTAAACTGGGTAAGTATTTATCTACATGTTAATATTTAGTGACTGACTAGGAAGCTAGGGACGTGAGTTTTTAAACTTTGTAACGACCTCAAGCAATTGCTTTCATTTGGTCAAGGCTTTGTACATAGACATATACATATGTATGTTATGTTTATGTACTATCAATTTTAGAAGTAGAAAACATTTTCCTCATGTCGTTTCAGGTTGTCCGTCGCTAACTAAATCGTATTTCGAATTCTACAAAAATCTGGTACCTACTCGTACCCAATCATTGGGGAATCATCTCCATACATTGCCTTACAAAAGGTGGAGTAGAAAATATTATAATGGTTATTGGCAGGCTATAGGGTGGTAATTAAAATACTAGATTTGAGACCTAGAGGGGGGGGGGGGTGCGTTGGCCGCCATCTTGGGTTAAACGTGCCATAAGTCCGTTTTTGAACCTTGGCGCTTAAACGGTTATCAGTATGCCTAAAATGTCTATGGAACGTATGAAGAAGATAAAATTGTCTACAATATTTCCATACACAATACATCTGTAAGTCTTACAGATATAAAGATACAGGGGGTGAAAAAGTGTATATTTTCTTATATCATAAGAATTTTATTTATTAGCTTCAAAGTTTTGTGCTTCGAGATAAGGAAATGAAGTCTCTACCACAGTTTTGTCATCTTCTAATGATTCTTTTAAAAGATATTCAAAAGTTGAAGTCACCCCTGGAGCGCTTATAGAGGGGGTGAAAGTAGTAAGTCTCACACACAAAATCAATGTTCTTCATAAAATACTACTAAGCGTTGTCAGGTATAGCTATCGATCAATTCGGGTATAATGCATTTAGATTTGACAAAAAACATATATGCTTTCATACAAAAAAATTTTTTTTTAAAGAGAGTTTATTGATTGATTTGTTTATTGATAGGGGTGCAGGTGCACCCCTATTTAACCCCTGAGGTGTAGAATTTTCCATAACGCTGAAAGGACTTTTATTGTATTTTAATAAGTTATCTTCTCTAACTTAAAATTTAAAATCCTACACATACAAATTTTTAACCCCCTTTTTGCCCCCTTATGGGTAAAATTTTTCAAAATAGCTTATAATTTGAACACGTTATAAATGTAACTCGACCTGCAAATTACAACTTTCTATTCAGTCTTCAGTTGTTACGGCCTCGCTTTAATACAAACTTTTCAACCCCGTTTCAATTCCTCTGGGGTGGAATTATGAAAAACGCTGAAATCAGTTTTTTTTGCTTTTAAGTAAGTAGCCTGCAAACGAAATTTCAAGTCTGTCACAAAAAAAATTGTAATCTCTATACAAACTTTCAACCCCTTTTTTACCCCGTTGGAGGTTGAATTTCACAATACTCTGAAATCACTTTTATATTTTTTTTATTATCAGTAACCGTTCAAAGTTTCAAATCTCTAACTTTAAATTTTGATCCCCATCGATACAAAATTTCAATCCTGAAATTTTCAACTTTGTAGTTTCAGCCCTGCGTGGATAAGTCAGTCAGTCAGTCAGGACCAGGGCCCGTAATTTTCATGCCGATGACATCAATTTGACGTCACGCTCCATATAGGATGATCCCAAATAGTTTTATTGTAAATTATTAATCATTAGTCGTCAATCATTTTAATCATGTACAAACTTCGAAAGTACTCTATTTACACATGGAATAAATAATACCTACATGATACGTGAAACGTAACGTAAATAAAACTATTTGATTTGTTTTTATACATACATTTTATTAAGTGGTATTGTTAACAACACATGACAATTCATTCGAAAACAGAATTCCTCTCGAACGTAAAGCACGCCACCCTTCTTGCATTAATTCCCATGCAAAGAAAATCTAAGTCATCTTCGCTTTCATACGTAATGTAATATTCATAAAAATATTTTTTTTTGTAGTCGTTTTTTGTTTGTTGTGTCACACATTTGGTTAATTATTCCAAATTCTCTGCTAAAAGGAAAATGTATAATTGATGGACACATTTTTTATGATTTTAACAACTAATACAATTAGGAAATCAGTATTTTTATTTCTCAGTGGCACTTGTAACATTTTTGACAGAACGTTTTTTTAATGAGAACGAATAAAAAAGGTTACATTTAAAAAGGTTTTATTACATATTGATTTATAAACAGTCAAGGAAATTGATTTGTGTAACATTACATACTTTGTCATAGTGACAATCAACATCTAGACGCTAGAGATTTCATATTATTGTCACTGTGACAAGGTTCTAAATGGTATGCAAATCAAAGTCCTGGGCCGTACCTACACGAATAACTAGATACTTAATGATATTATTTACAAACGAGGTTTTGTACAGTAATATAAACAGCCTTGGCCAGAAGTGTTGAGCACCCTTGCGATTTTCATACAAAACTCGAAAATTTAGACCAGCGTTTCTATCTTTTTTGAAGTTATTTTATCAATTAATTTAAACTGAACAGGCATGTTTTTTTGAAATGAGTAGTAACTGCATTGAATATTTGCAATTTTTCGTACCGACCTAAATTCCCATTTTTGTGAGCTCCACTTTTCATATTTGATAGGTACCTTGAAAGTGTTATTAAGTGAAGTTTTCTAGATATATCAATAAAATATAACATTTTACGTCATCGTACATTGTTATGATAGGGAATTAATACTTAACATCAAAATTGTAAGCAAAAAAGAGCTATGCTCAACACTCCTGGCCAAGGCTGTACAAGTTAGTTTTGTACATAATTATTTACAAATTAATTTGAAACATATTTACATTTCTCCTTTTTTGTCCCTTATATTTAGATTCCAAATTTTTAATTAGAATTTGCTCAAGGTTTTTAAGGGTCATAACTACATCGCCGGTTTGTAAAAATCCATTTTAATATTGAAAAGGACCTTTCAACTTCTACAGATGTAATACTTAAAAAAAGGACATAAATCTATTTTTCCATTGCTTCCATCAAGACGAACTTCCTTATTGTCGTTTAAGTCAGCCATTATTAAACAAAAACAAGAAATTACCAACCATGCAAATAATTTTCATTTTAGCAAAGAAGTTGGAATAATTAACCAAATGTGTGACACAACAAACAAAAATACGATTACAAAAAAAAATATTTTTATGAATATTGCATTACGTATGAAAGCGAAGATGACTTAGATTTTCTTTGCATGGGAATTAATGCAAGAAGGATGGCGTGCTTTACGTTAGATAGGAATTCTGTTTTAAAATGAATTGTAATGTGTTGTTAACAATACCACTTAATAAAATGTATGTATAAAAACAAATCAAATAGTTTTATTTACGTTACGTTTCACGTATCATGTAGGTATTATTTATAGAGTACTTTCGAAGTCATTTGTACATGATTAAAATGATTGACGACTAATGATTAATAATTTATAATAAAACTATTTGGGATCATCCTATATGGAGCGTGACGTCAAATTGATGTCATCGGCATGAAAATTACGGGCCCTGGTCAGGACAAAGGCATTGATTGATGAAATGACTTTTATTGTATTTTAATAAGATATCTTCTCACAAAGTTAAAAGTCTCTAGCTCAATAAAAGTAATTCCGCTCATGCAAACTTAGTACCCCTATTTAACCCCCTCAGGGGTGGAATTTTTCAAAACACTGAAATTAGTTTTATTGTGTATTCATAAGTAATATTCCCACAGTTTAAAGTCTCTAGTTTAAAAAAAGAAATTTCCGCCATACAAAGTTACCACCCCTATTTAAGCCCCTCAGGAGTAGAATTTGACAAAACGCTGAAATTACTTTTATTGCATTTTAATAAGTAATCTTTCTACAAAGTTAAAAGTCTCTAGCTCAAAAAAATAAATTTCCCCGATACAAACTTTGCACCCGTTTTTAACCCCATCAGGGGTGAAATCATCCTAAATGCTGAAAGTACTTTCTTGTATTCTAATAAGTAATATTCCTACAAAGTTGTAAGTCTCTAGCTCAAAGAAAGAAGTTTCCCGCATACAAACTTTGCACCCCTATTTAAACCCCTCAGGATTTAAATTATCCAAAACACTGAAATCACTTTTATTAATTTTTAAATATCAGAGAACGTACGAAGTTTCAAGTCTCTAACTTAAAATTTAAAATGCTACACATACGAACTTTTAACCCCGTTTTTACCCCCTTAGGGGTTGAATTTTTCAAAATCGCTTTTTAATATTTGTACATGTTATAAATGTAACCCGACCTGCAAATTACAACTTTCTAGCGTCAGTTGTTACGGCCTCGCTTTAATACAAACTTTTCAACCCCGTTTCAACTCCTCTGGGGTGGAATTTTGAAAAACGCTGAAATTAGTTTTTTGCTTTTAAGTTAGTAGCCTGCAAACGAAATTACAAGTCTGTCACAAAAAAAAATGTAATCTCTATACAAACTTTCAACCCCTTTTTTACCCCGTTAGAGGTTGAACTTCGAAAAACACTGAAATCACTTTTATTAAATTATAATTATCAGTAAACGTACGAAGTTTCAAATCTCTAACCTTAAATTTTAAGTCCCATCCATACAAACTTTCACCTCTTTCATCACTGTCAGTGATAACTCACATGATAACTTATCACATCACTATAATATGCTATTTAAACTAAATAATAAAAAATAAAATAACAGTAATTTTAGGGTTCCGTAGCCAAAATGGCAAATACGAAACCCATACCCAGTGCCCAACCCATACATGTTACTAAATGTAAAAGAAAATCTTGAAAAACAACATGTTGCACATGAAATCAGCTTAAAAAATAATCATTTAATCTCATGCTCTCCCTTCCTCGCCCGTTTCAACCAATAACAAAAAAGTATGGGACAAAGCAGTGAGTAATACTAACTCTTTATCTCCACTGCGTTCAGTTAAAAACCTATCTTATCTTCATCTACCAGTTAATAGCATCGTAAAATAGCAATGTAAAGTTAAATAGCTGCACTGCAGCTGCACTGACGACGACATGACTCTTAAAATGAAAATATATGGGTACAGTTCTATCACACTTACATAGTTAAATAAATACATTGTTTTACATTTTAAAATTTTTGTTAAAATTTTTTATTTATAATTATAACATAACCAACATGTCGTTTATTAGAGTTCCGTAGCCAAAATGGCAAAAACAAAATCCTTATAGTTTCGTCATGTCTCGCCATCTCTGTCCGTCCGTCCGTATGTCACAGCCATTTTACTCGGAAACTATACGACGTATCTGCATAAAATTTAGACATAAGGTGTATTTTGTGTGCAGCTATTTAATTATGTAGTGAAATTGCGGAAAAAACATTGTTCCATACAAAAAAAAAGGGTTTTTTTAAAAAGAAATGCGGGTCAAAACTTTTGTTTTGACCTCTACTTAGTATGCGTGTGCCAAATGGCTAAACTGTACATGGATTTGCGGTTTGGAATTGGGCTCGTACGCCGTTCACTTTATACCCAAAAAACTGCAGGAAATCCGACTACGATGGTACGGAGTACGGACATGCGATGTGGAGGGGAGAGGAGCATGTGGTCTAAAAGGCACTCAGAATTCTTGAAAACCAACGTGGCAGGGGACGTCCACCCTTGGCATGGTGGTTCAGTATTACCAAAATTATAGAGAAAGTCCAAATCCATGACCTAACAACCCAGGACAGATCAACCTGGTGCAAACTAATTGGGAGAGCCAACCCCACCTAACGTAGGAAAAGGCAAAGAGATAGAAGACTACGGAACCTTAAAAAAGGAAGCTATAACTCCCGAGGGAATAAAACGCGATCTTCCTCCCGCTTTAACCTCGTGAAATAGCACGCTTTGTGAGCAAGTGTGATAAAAACACCATTGCTGTATCAACAACGTAGTTTTTTAATAACAGTTTAATCAATGGCGAGTTGATGTTACATGGTAATTTCCACACTCTTATTTAGGTATCATGATCAAATATAAACATTATCTTAACAATGAGTGAAAAATAGAAGTCATATACTTCAGAAAAAGTGACCAAACCCTCCGAGGCCAGATTTGAACTGGCGTCTTCAGCTTTCGCAGCTGACGTCCTGACCACTAGACCACCCGGTCACGGCGGAACTTGACAAATTTTCTCATGTATATGCAATCTCTGAATTTGAAACGGCTAGGCGCCGTTGACCATTACTCTAAGGGCATGCGCAGTACGTGCTTGCACCTCGTATCCGAATCACTTACGTGATTCTGGTATAGCGAGAAAGATGGTGCTGCCATCTATGAATCTTGAAGCAAATCAAATTATTTTGTTCAATATTTTTTGATTTGCAATTTTTTTTTTTAAGTGAGTATTATAAATAACAACTGGCATGTAGATAAAACTGTTTGGCATAGCGTGTTCTATGTTCTGTATGAAGTGCGTGGTGCGTTGGGGTAAGGCCGTAATATGTTTGACATGTTTGGTATGCCTTCAGGGTTTATTTTTTCGCTTCACTCTGGTAAGGTTTTCTCGAAATGAAATCTTTAGCTTGCTTGGGATACTAATTTTACACTCGCAGCAATAAAGAATTTCTGACACAAGTGACTAAGCCCATCGTCACCAAACCTTAAGCTCCCAGTACACAATGGCCCATCATGGG
Source organism: Pammene aurita (assembly GCA_947086415.1). Lineage (NCBI taxonomy): Eukaryota > Metazoa > Arthropoda > Insecta > Lepidoptera > Tortricidae > Pammene > Pammene aurita. Next base: position 17,752,956 of record OX352290.1, read on the forward strand.
CCAGTCTAAGGGACGCAGCTATGCGTTAGAGGGAGCTAACGATATTGCGATCTCCTTCCGTCGTATAGCTGTGTCCCTTAGACTGGCCCATGATGGGCCATTGTGTATCGAGGTCTTAAGAGTGTGCCACATTTGAATTTAATCATCTATGAAACAGTCAGTAAACAGTATAGCTAATGAAAGTACACAAAAGCAAATGTAGGTAGGTAGTTTCATAATTTATGATTGCATGCAGCAATCATAGATCGTAGGCGAGGCGAGGCCGGCCTGCCTTGTTCGATTGCCGGCAGCCAGGTTAATATTATATCAACAGTAAGTTCATTAACATCATCCATCATAAGCCCTAAAAAAATTGCTACGCCAACACCCTCTCGACTATTATGTTATCAATATCATCGTAATTCATAGGTATTTAAGTTTAATACAGTTTTTCGTTGATGGAAATACATTGTATTGGTTTTGTTTAAATTGATTACTAAATTGTTATTGCTAAGCCATGTTATCATCTCCCTTAGTAGTACTAAGTTTACATCATCTAAGAGCTGGCCACGTCAGATATGACACAATAATGAGAGCAACAAAACCCGTCTGGTTAGACTGATACAATAGTAAGGATAGCCTTATTGCTAGTGTGCGAACTGAAGGCCAAGACAGTTCGGCACGTTCAAGGTAAAGTTAGTGGTGACCCATAAATGAAAATCTGACTCCAATTAATATTATTATATTTAAACGTGTTCTTACATTGAAATACATAGAAGAAGTGTCGGGAGGTGTGGGAGCAAACTTGAAGCTTGCAAACCCCCGCGCGTCCCTCGCCGCGGGCGGAATGTGCAGCGTTGTGGGATTCGTAATCAAGTGTGTTCCCACAGTAATCCTCCCCTTGTAAAAAAAATGAAATTAAAAATCTAAAAAGTAAACATTGGTTTCTCTTACGGAACCATTACCTTATGCTACACATAACTCAAAATCTAATTACATACGAGCAACACTAACACTAGTACACAGGTTGTGCTGACTGCGTTTGCTGCGGTAGCACATTGCTCACTCGGATAGCCGTGGGAGGCGGCAGCGCCTCGACAGCCTGACGTAACCAGCTCCTAGCGCGGCGCTTGCATTGCGCGCGCAGCACGTACACCAATATTATAAATAGGACCACGCCAATCGCTATGAGCCCTATGCCGACGTAATTAAGTTTAGATTCGACCTGCCCGGAGATCGACTGGACCTGGGCGATCGCTATGTTGCTATTCTGGGAGTTTTCGTCTCTACTTTGTCCCATACCCATGGTGCACACAATACAAATTATGAAAACTGGCGTTAAAACTGTCAAAAATTAGAATCGTAGCGTTACCGCTGGAATCTGAGTGAAACTGGTTACGTCGGACTTAACAGTTTACTTAAATACACAAAAATAACTCATTTAGCAAAAAGAAATAAAATTGAATCTCACAAAAATCTTACATTGTAAGTAGGTTTAGTCTAAAGTACTACTTTACTAGGTTGCAACCTAATGTATTTTGTATAGCGCTATACCTGTTACTACGTTGAGCTGACCTTGTTATCATTAATGCAATTGTATCACGACCGGCCGGACCGTAAAATACTAAAGCAGTAATGCAACTCGGTGCCAGGTACTTTTACACATAAGAACACTGAATGCTTACCAACATTGTTACCTACGAACATTTTTACCAACGTAAAAGGACTTAGCTTCTTATGCCAAATAATGCCTAAGTTCTCTTTGTGGACATCTAACGAAAACACATTTATACTTAATCCTAAATTATAAAAAGTAAACACATTAACAATCTATAAACTTAAATGTAACAACCATGACGACCAACCGTTCACGCAATGCTAAGTTGCGCTACTGTGTCTTAAAGAGACTATGTGCCATAGTGCATCTTGTTATTAGTCGTCGATTAGAAACCTAACTGGTCTCTTAACAGCCCTTCCGCTGCGTGTGGTCCGAGTCACCGGTGCAGGTGCGGGTGACGGTGCCGCGGAAGGCGGTACTCGATCCACCCTGTCCTTGGATGTATGATTGTTTGGGGTTCTACGAGTACTACTTGGTCGAGATTTGTCAGTGTCATTGTCGGTATCCGTCTGAAGTAAAAACGCCGGTTTCACCCGATCGATGGATACACGAACCTGCCTGCCAGGGAGTTGTAATAAAAATACCTTCTCACCCCTTTCGATGACCTTATAAGGTCCGTCGTAAGGCGGTTTTAATGGCTTACGGACTGTGTCATCCCTGAGGAAAACATGCGTACAGGTAGATAAGCTTTCGTGCACGAAAATGGACCTATCTTGCCTATCTCGTTTAATCGTAGGCTTGAGCTTAGCTATATTATCCCTAATTTTCTCGACTACGCTGTACGGGTCCACAGGGTCTCTGTCTTGCGAAATGTCATAAAATGATCCCGGTAGTCTAAGCGTACGCCCGAACGTCATTTCCGCTGCGCTTATGCCACTGTCGCTCCTACCTGACGTGCGTAACCCGAACATTACACTAGGAAGTATGTCTACCCATGAGCTTCCGACTTCGAGTTTGGCCATGAGCGCAGCCTTGAGAGATCTATGTATGCGTTCGAGGAGACCGTTCGACTGAGGCCTGTAAGGGGTGGTTCTAATCTTGTCTACCCCTAGAAACTTCATTAGCTCCGAGAATAACTTACTTTCGAATTGGCGCCCTTGATCGCTAGTCAGCCTTATCGGACAACCATAGCGAACAATCCAGCCCTCGTAGATGGTCTTAGCTACTATGTCTGCGGTTATTTCTTTTATTGGGAACGCTTCTGGCCAACGCGTATACCTATCTATGATAGTTAAAATGTACCTATACCCATCTGTAGTCGTAGTTAACGGTCCTACGATGTCCACATGTATGTGTTCGAAGGCGGCAGATTCGGGAAAACTACCTAGGTCAGACGCGGTATGTCGGTTGACCTTCGCCTTCTGACATTGAATACACGACTTAGCCCAGTTGCCCACGTCCTTATTAATTTCGGGCCAAAAATAATTATTACTAACTATCTTCCTAGTCGTGCGAATTCCGGGATGACTTAACGAATGTAAGCTATCGAATATTTTCCTACGGAACTCTAACGGTAGATAAGGACGAGCCTTACGCGTGGACGTTTCACAGAGTATAGGTTTATTGCAGTTAGGTATATTTATCAATTTCAATTCTACTTTGCTCGCGCTGTTACGCCCGGATTGCGACATGTGCAAAACATAGTCGTCCTTTGCCTGTGCGTCGGCTAATTCTGAGAAATCAATCACTGTTGGGCAGTCAATTGTTTCTACTCTAGACAGCGTGTCGGCGACTACGTTATCTTTGCCGCTAATATGACGTATGTCTGTAGTAAATTCGCTAATAAAGAGGAGTTGCCTCGCGCGTCGGGGGCTTTCTTTGCTATCATCTCCTACTTTATTAAATACCGTGCATAGGGGCTTGTGGTCGGTATACAAGGTCAACTGGCGACCTTCAAACGACTTCCGGAAATGCCTAATAGATAGATATAGTGCGAGCAGTTCGCGGTCATACGTGCTGTATTTCGTTTGCGCCGGAGACAATTTTTTAGAGAAAAACCCTAACGGCTCCCATGAGTTATTTACCTTCTGCTGCAGAACACATCCGACGGCGATGTCTGACGCGTCGCACATCAGGGCCAAGACCGCGTCGGGCTTCGGGTGTGCGAGTGTAGCGGCCTGTTGAAGACCTGCTTTACACTGCACAAACGCCTCTTCCGCTTGTGTCGTCCACACGATTTTAGTCTTGTCCCTTTTTTTAGTGTTAATTAAGTACTTATCTAGCTCGGCTTGTTTGACCGCTGCGCCCGGGATGTGACCTCGATAGAAGTTGAGCATACCTAAAAATCTGCGGAGCTCTTCCACAGTTTCAGGCTTCGGGTACTCGGTGATGGCATTTACCTTATCCTCGAGCGGCTTGATACCTGCTGTCGAGACATGATGCCCCAGAAACTCGACCGACGGCTGTCCAAAACAGCACTTGTCGAGGTTAATGGTTATTCCGTACTTCGTGAATCTCTCGAACACTGTGGCTAGATGCCGTTCATGCTGCTCACTGGTGTCGCTAGCTATGATGACATCGTCTAAATAATTAAATAGGAAATCCAAACCTTGAAGTACGGAGTTGCTCATGAAGCGCTGGAACGTCTGGGCCGCGTTGCGTAGTCCAAAACTCATCCGGGGGAACTCAAATAATCCGAAGGGGGTAATAATACTAGTTTTCTCTATGTCCTCCGGTGCTACGCTAATACAGTGGTATGCGCGGTTAATGTCTAATTTAGTAAACACTTTCTTCCCTGCCAAAATGTAGGTAAAGTCGTGCAATCGCGGAATGGGGTACCTATCGGGCTTGGTTATAGCGTTAAGCATCCGGTAGTCTCCACAAGGTCGAATGTCGCCGTTCTTTTTGGCTACCACATGTAGCGGGCTAGCCCATGCACTTTTTGAAGGGCGACAAATCCCTAATTCCTGCATCAACTCGAATTCCTTCTTAACCTTCATATACCTATCTGGGGGAAGGGGCCTAGCACGCGCGAAAACCGGTGGCCCTGTAGTTTCAATATAATGAAGTACATTATGCGGTGCCGTCTCTTTAAATGAAGGAGGCTTAGTAATTTCCGGGTACTCGGACAACAAATTACGGAAGGGATGTTCAACGGCTACTACAAAAATAGAGGGTTGGTTGGTACTTACAATTTCCGCCGCGACCTTCAAAAGCGTTGTCAGGTCTATCAACCTGCGCTCGCTTAAGTCGACGAGCAGCTTATGATGGGCTAAAAAATCAGCTCCCAAAATAGGCTGCCTTACATCTGCTACCACGAACTCCCAACGATACGGTCTACGTAACTTAAGGTCCAAACTCATCACTTTAGTTCCGTACGTTTTGATTTCACTCCCGTTCGCAGCATACAGTTTATATCTCGCGCACTCGCGGCTATAAAGTCTATTTTTCGGCGGCAAGATCGACACATCCGAGCCTGTATCGACCAGAAATTGAAGTCCACTTGCCCTATCCGTAATACACAAACGACGGCTAACCGATGTAGTGCAAACCTCCGCCGTAGATTGCACCATCGCCTTTAGTTTCCCGAACCCGATGATTTCCACGCGCACGGTTGGTAACATTTTCGCGCCTTTTCGCCGAATCTGTAGTGGAAAGCACAAAGCCAATCGGAACTGTCCTTTTCGCGACGCGGCGGCTCGTGTGAAGCACTTCTTGCGCGCGACCTTGATCTCCCGAAGCTGCGTCCTCGCCGTTTCTCACTTCCGTGACGAGTCCTTGTACGTTCCATGCTTGCCATTCTGGCGCTGAGCTTTGCTACCTGCTTCGTAAGGGCTGCGACTTCCTTCGATGTTCCCGGCGCGGTATCGCACAGTGGCTTGCTCGAAGGGCATGGCGGTTGTCTGACCTCGGACACGTAGTTATGGCGCGATAGCAGGATTGCCATGATGTCCGGCTTGATGTCGACGTTGCTTGAAGTTGACGGGGCTGCTGTCGGCTGCGTGTGACCTCCAGCAGCGGGTGGGGCCGCCGCAGGGGGTTGGCCTTGTTGTCCTGCCGGTAGCCCGTGCATCTTCGGCCTTGATGTTCTTTCCAGAAATCACGTCGGGGTCACCACTGTGCGAACTGAAGGCCAAGACAGTTCGGCACGTTCAAGGTAAAGTTAGTGGTGACCCATAAATGAAAATCTGACTCCAATTAATATTATTATATTTAAACGTGTTCTTACATTGAAATACATAGAAGAAGTGTCGGGAGGTGTGGGAGCAAACTTGAAGCTTGCAAACCCCCGCGCGTCCCTCGCCGCGGGCGGAATGTGCAGCGTTGTGGGATTCGTAATCAAGTGTGTTCCCACACTAGATTCGGGCATCTGGCAGCTTTTAATGGGTGGAGAGAGAGAGTGACAGACTAGCAACATTTTTGAATTGGAATGATTACAGAAACAAAAACTATAAATTACATTATACGTCGTTTGGCACTATTTTCCCCCATCATAGACTTTTGGCAATAATATAATCTAATTATTTATATAATTTCTCATATTCAATATTGCATCAAACCCAGAACTCTAGGGTTGGTTTTCTTGAAGTGGTTTGCATTATTTGACCTCTACCACTTTACAGCTGCCAGATGTTCAGATGTAGAAATAACTATGCTAGTAGGGTGATTGTGCTAATTTTCGTCCACTCTTGTCAGTTTTCCGTCCATACTTATTTTATTTATATGTTTACCTATCTTCAAGTTTTGCCAAAATTAAAAAATCTATTAAAGAATAAACTCTAAATATAAACTATATTGACCTTAATAAGTTTTTCCCATTTATTTGCAGCAGTTTAATCAAGTGGACGGTAAACTGGACCTGGATGGGAAACTAGCACAATTACCCTATAGCAAACAGACGAGGGGTTTCGTTGCTCTCATTATTGTGTCATATCTGACGTGGCTCTCCGTCTATATCATATTCATAGTTTACATTGTCATTAAAACATACATTAGAGTTACTCTCGTCAGCAAAGCAAACATGATCATTGGATGATGGTCCTGGAAAGTCGTTTATGTATATCAAGAAGTGGCGAAGCACTGATTAATTAATTATTTAAACTTGCAACACCACACATAATGTCAAACTAACGTCATCACCAAAATTATATTGTAAACTTGTCAAAAGGTCAATACAACAGTAATGTGATGTTTCCTTGTTAGGAATTAAAATTGTTATTAAATAATAACTAGTGAATTAGATACTCACTTGTTATAGGATCTCGGAGTAAATAACTATCTTCAAAAATATGGACCCGGCTCTGCTACGGGAACGGGAGGCTTTCAAGAAAAAGGCACTTGCGACACCCAGGTACGCGGACGCGACATACTTGGGAACTGACTGGGCTGCCCGCCAGTCGGCTGGTCGGTTACTTTCTCCCTCGCACGCGCGGACCCGCCGCGCTTATATTGATGTGATTTCAGGGCCAATTTTCGGCACTCTGCAGGCACAGTAACGAATTTAGTAGTACTCGTTTGTTTATGATTATGACATACCTACTATTTCTATTTATGAATGTAATGAACTATTTGGACATTTTAATTAAAAATTGAAGCAAACTATATTTTGTTGGTAAATAAAAAGGTACTGCAGATTAATTTAGTCCTGATTTATATTTTCTTATAATGGAAAACAAGATTAAGTTAATATATACCTACTTTATTTTTATTTCTTTAGTGTTGAGAAGAAAAGAAGAGATGATTCATCACACTCCAAAGATGAGAGCAAGAAGAAATCAAAACCATCATCAAGCTCGGTCAGCTCTGCCCCGAAGCTTGATGCCTCCAAGTATGTATTTTTAAACCTATCTTACAAAAATCAATGAACTTGACCTGAAATTAACTGGCTTTCTTAATATTTTTTTTTTAACTGTATTTGAAAAACTATTCAAAGCCATTCTTACAGGCTATCCCAGCATAAATCGTACAATAATGAACTGTGTGTTTGTGTCAATTACAGTTACAAAACCATGTCAGGCAGCTCATCATACCGCTTTGGTGTGCTGGCCCGCATTGTGCGCCACATGAGGGCTAGACACCAGGAGGGAGACGATCATCCCCTGACTTTAGATGAAGTTCTCGATGAGACCAACCAGTTGGACGTTGGTAATAAAGTAAAACAAGTGAGTTTGTTCACTTGTTTCCATTATTCAACATTTCTTCTTTACTTAAGATAAGATACAATTTTTTTTTCTTTTTTAGTGGCTACAAACAGAGGCACTTCAAAATAATCCAAAAATAGAATGCACCCCGGATAGCAAATACAATTTTAAGCCAGTATACAAAATAAAGGATAAGAAATCCCTACTCAGGTAAGTTTAACAGATTACCTTAAATTAACCATTGTCCTAATACTAGTACAAACAAACTAACTAAAATTTGAAATTTTTTTTATTGAACCAGGGAATTTTTATTTTGTTAGATTTCTAAACAAACCAAATTAAATTTTTGTTAGAATTGTCATTCAAATTTCACAGCCTATTTTTTTTGTATGCTTGGCCGTTTGAGGCACCTAAGATTTCGGCTGGTTGAAATTCACTTAGAGTCGAATTAATAATTGCCACATATCTTTATATGCTGAAAATAGAGCTGCTGCTTTTTAAAATAGAGTTTATGTGTATAATATAATACGATGTTGTCATGATTTTCAACACCTACTGACATTAATAATTTAACCAATCTCCGCTACCTTAAGGTTGTCTGGAAGAGATAGCTTCTTAGCGATAAGACTGCCTGTTGTTTACCTTAAGTTTTGTATTTTTTCTATCTCAATTTCTTTTATTGAGGTGTACAATAAAGAGTATTTTATTTATTATTATTATTATTAGTTTTAATATTTAACAAGCGCTGGTGGCCTGGCGGTAAGACGTCAGACTTTCAATCCGAAGGTCTCGGGTTCAAACCCTGGCTCGTACCACTGAGTTTTTCGGAATGGTTTTATGTACGAAATATCATTTGATATTTTACCAGTTGCTTTTCGGTGAAAGAAAACATCGCGAGGAAACCGGATCTAATCCCAACAAGGCCTAGTTTACCCTCTGGGTTGGAAGGTCAGATGGCAGTCACTTTCGTAAAAACTAGTGCCAATTCCTGGAATTAGGTTGCCGAGCGGACCCCAGGCTCAATAGAGCAAAAAGCTGGGACAAGCGCTTTAGAGGAGGCGCTTAGGAGGAAGATTAATTTTAATATTTATTTAAGCTGGGTTCAATGTTGTCTAATTCGCAATTAACCAGAATTTCAGATGCAATGTTCCTACCTGTACTAAAACAGAAGAAAAATACATTTCAGATTACTTAAACAACAAGATCTAAAAGGATTGGGAGGAATCCTGCTAGAAGATGTTCAAGAATCTCTACCACATTGTGACAGAGCGCTTAAGAACTTGGCTCAAGAAATCCTGTACATCACCAGACCTACTGACAAGAAGAAGATTCTATTTTATAATGATAAGACTGCTACATTAGATGTAAGAGCAATTTATTACTATTTAACTTGTTACAAAACTACTTTAAAGGTCGATTCCATTCAGCCCTCACTGGCCCATTTGGAAAATCCATCCTATATACTTAATATTATAAGAACCGCTTTAAGAACACTTTTAATTTGGCTTATTTGGTTTGATATGCATATTTCTGAAACTCTCAAATATCTCAATTTTGTTGAATAAATATCTTAATTGAGAGTTTCCGCGATCTAGTTTTTTACTAGATGGCAGCACCGTAATCCACCAACCATCTTCTCCTTTGATTGGTCAATTTTCACAGCTGTTGTCAAAAAGACCTCTCGTTACTGTGCTGCCATCTAGTGAAAATCTCGATCGTGAAAACCCCACGGACCAAGAGAGAAACCGGACATTTACTCTTAGACCCCGTTCCCACTATGTCGTCTGCCGGGACGATTTTTATCGGATCGGAAATTTTATATGAAAATCGGTGTCCGACAAGTGTGAACAGTTGCATATAAAATGTTCTGCCGCTACGACACACGATAAAAAATCGTACCGACAGACGACATAGTGGGAACGGGGTCTTACTCTATTTCCGTAACCACAGTTGAACCTTATTACCGAGCAAAACAGTCGTTTATAAGTGACTAGTAAAAAGTAGTCAAAACGTCCCACTCGCATCAAGCGCCATTTTATATCTATGCACTCGCACCAGTGACAAAATTGTCACATTTGACACATGTTGACAATTTGATTGTCTGATGACGTCATTACCACCTTAGTCAAAACGAGACACAGTCCCCTAGATAACCTTCTCTTTCGGCCTCACTTTGTGACCTACAGTTTAAAGTGATATCTTCATGGGAAACCCTAATTTTGTTAATAATTTATCCAAATTTTCAGGTAGATGAAGAATTTGTAAAACTTTGGCGCGCTACTGCAGTTGATGCCATGGACGACGCCAAAATCGAAGAATACTTGGAGAAACAAGGAATTAAATCGATGCAGGATCATGGGCCAAAGAAACCCCTTCCGAAACGTAAGAAGGCATCACAAAAGAAAAGGCAATTCAAAAAACCAAGAGACAACGAGCATTTGGCAGATGTTTTGGAAACTTATGAGGATAATACTTTAACTCAAAAAGGTGTCTCTATCAAATAAATAATAATTTAAAAATCGAGTTTATTCTTAGGCAACCAAATCAATAATAGTACATTATGATACAAGTGTGCTAAGTTGATCATTACATACGAAGCGATATTGTGCGCACGAACGCATGTGAGTGCGCATAAGGAAGAATGATCAAGCACACGCGTTTCATATGACGTTTTTCAACACACTTGCGAGGAAATAACATAATAGTATAATTAATAACTTTTTTTAAATACATTAATTGTCAGAATGTTTACAGGATAGAGGTAGGTACTTACGAAACTAAGATAATTAAATTTAACTAACCTTTTTTGTTATGTTATTGAGTATATGGAACTCTTTTTAAAATAATTTCATAAAATTAAAGACTTCACATTTATTGTGCAATAAATTATAGTATTTTTTTCTTACGTATTGCTCACTAGATTTTTATGATGACATTTTAATAGTATGTATCACAATTTTGAAATATATCCAGAGGTTAAATTAACGCTAAAGTTGTCTTCTTATAGTTCTTATTCATTGAAAATATAATTTGTTTAAATTAATAAAACACCACGAGAAAAATCTAACAAATAAACAATGATTTGAGGTTAACTTATAAATGGCGCGCAATTTTCTTTTTTGGATGTGCGTGCAGCTTGAGGCAAAGGCGCGGACGTATAATGCCAAACAGCCAATATTAAAACAGACAATTCGTGTTTTAAACACGAATTATTGTGTATTATGAGTAATATAATAAGTTGAAATGATTCTTATTCACAATCAGGATTGTATAATTTATATTCTATCGTAAATGTGTATATTTTTAATATATTTTTACTTTTTTTATTTTTTTAGAATGTAAACTCATAAAGAGTAAAAAAAAAGTAAGGGTAATACCCGACTAAATTACAACGATTCGTCTGCGTACGTACAACTTGGTACTAGAGTACAAACGTCACTTGATCGGATTATTAAATTATTCCACTAGTTGGATAATTATTGTGTAATGCACGGGTGTTTAATATCTAGGATTATGAGCATAAAAGCGGTGGAATAAGAACCTCGTTACGAGCAGGTGTGTTGAAAAAGATAAATACTACTTGACATCTGAGGCTACGTTTCCACCAGAGATGAGCGAGGATGCGTTGCGAGGAATGTGTTTAAGAACCAATCCTAGAGCTGCGCTGAGCGAGGATAAACAAATGAAGTGATTCTATCCTCGCTCATCTCTGGTGGAAACGCAGCCTAATAGGGTGATAATAGTAAAGAATGGAATGCTTGCGTTCACATTCGTATGTTAACCGCGGCCTGTAGCAGTTGCGATGGCGGAGCGTCAAACATACATAACAGATGAGCAACCTGAATCTACATACCGCTTGTTTGTGTCACATAAGACAAGCCGATGGAAATCGAGTTCTATGGAGCCCATTTCTGTGTGTAATATTTTATTTAACACGATGAACCACTGTCGGGCGGAAAAGCTATAATTAAATAAATTTATAAATATGGATGGATGATACAAAGTGGCTGGTGAGATAACGATTCGACAAGAGAAGTCTATTTGCATCTCTTTCGAATATGCAAAAGCGATAGAAACGAAATGTCGATTTTCGAACTTCGCGGTAGGTCCCCAGGTCTATAACCGCGAACAACTTCGTTTGTCGAATCATTTATTTGCATCACTCTCTATCGAATATGCAAGAGCGATAGAAACGGAAATGTCGCTTTTCGAACTTCGCGGTAGCTCGCCCGCAGGTTACACTTTTTTTTTCAAAGTAATACTGGCAATATTATGGCGCTGTTTAATGTTGCCAAATAATGGTTTTAAAAATCTTAAACATTGTGCAAGTGAATAAGGTCGTGGCAATAAACATTTTTTCTTTCTTACATTCCTTATTAATTATTATTATCGTGCCTTGCGATCCTGCTTGCCATTACAATATGGAGGGAGGTAATTAATGCATTATTTTACAGTGCTAAACGTAGTATTTTTTTACTTTACGATTCTTGATTTTTGCCTTTATTGAAACAGCCCCAAATATTAATATAATTTGGTAACACCAAGCTATTTGTCATTTATGTCAATTGTCATCTCGAAATTATTGTTTTTGTTTGGTTTGTGAGCGAAATACATGTAGAAATCAATAAAACAGTGCTAGTAATAAATATATATCACACATTATGGTAGATACACAGTTCGAGTTATCATGGGACGCACACAAAAAGAATATATGTCATGGTTTGAGTTCATTGCAACAGGTATATTGTATACGATACGATTACTTTTTGCTTGGCATAGTACAGCTTTTATATTCATTACTGTATAATATGTATAAATAAATATTACACGATAGATTAAATTAATATTTCAATGATGTATTGGTAAACGTAACTGCGAGCCACAAAAAGACCGTCATACGCTAGATACTATGCTTTTATAAAATTACAACAGATAATTTTTGCTATATAGAGTACAGAAAAAGCAAAATACTTACCTTTAATTCCCTCAATCTCTTTTATTTAACCTTTTGAACGCCAAGAGCCACTAATGGGGTCGTGGCGGACACTGTCAAAGCAATTGTCCTGCTGACAGATAAGGTTTATATTTGTTATTCACTAGTCAAGACATTGGGTTGTAGGCCATGTCTTGACGCGAGAAGATAAGCATTCAAAAAGCCATGTTTACCTGAAAAATAAAATAAAATTGATTTTTAATTGAAAACTAACCAAGATATTAGCATATGCCTATTATTTACAGAATGGAGAATTCGTGGACATGACCTTAGCTGCCGATGGTCACATGGTGAAAGTACACCAAATTGTGATGGCGCTGGCTAGCCCCTACATCAAGGATCTAATAGGATCTGCACAGTGCCCTCATCCTGTCATATTCTTAAATGTATGTCAGTTAATGTTTTTCCTTAGTAAGGTCAAATTCATATTAATAGTGTAATCAGATTAAGTTGTACTATCAGATTAAATGTTCATATCATACACAAGTTTGGCTAAATTCTAACTAATAGCTGGTCATAAGGCGAAATCTGTGACCCATTAGAATAAAAAATAAAACCTCTTAATTGGCTTTTGACTTATTTCTTACAAGTACAAGTCTAAAAATGAGGTTGATTAATCAATTGTTAGTTTATTAAAAGTGCACATCAGCGCTTACTGTTTATTTTAACTAAACATTCACTAATTAAATCAAGGAAGACTACAAACAACTTGAAACTTAAACTGCGATCTGGAGAAATCACTTTACATTGTTCAGATCCTTATCCAGAAGAGATATGATGACGATTTCTGATAAAAGATATTATGCTTTATTCATTTATTTAATGTTGATGATTAACTTTGTGATTAAAACTGATAAAAGATGTGACATTCAGTACTTTGTTTTACATCCTTTCTTTAGGTGCTTTTAACCATGTTTTTATTTACTTTACAGAAAATATCCTATGCAACATTATGCTCAATACTTGAGTACATATACACTGGGGAAGTGCTGGTGAACAGCGAAGACTTGAACCAATTTCTAGAAGCTGGCAATGAATTACACATAAAGGGACTGGAACACATGGTAATCTTTTTCTTGACCCGAAATTATATATTATGATTTTAAAGATTCAATTTAATTGTTCTGTAGTTTTATGAACGCTTAGTAATTTATTCATTATTTGATGGGTTTTTTGCTATTATTTATCTGCTTAATGCCTATTTCTACAAAAACTTGCAGAAAATGAGCCATTCTACCCCCAATAATAACCAGACCTCAGTGCACTATGAAGTTAATATTCAATCACAAAATGAGAATGAAGATGTTTGTTTCTTTGAGATCAGTGATATGCCAGAAAAAGAAACTAAATACCAGATTTATACTAAAAATATGTAAGTATTGTCTAGCCATTTGCTTTACTTCTATAAACAAGTATCTTGTTTTGTAGTGGCTGTATTTCAAGCTTAAGACATGTTCCACTGCCACTACAACAAATTCCACTCTGGTCTGCACTCTTAGAAGTTGAAGAAATTGCCACTATTTCTTTTTTATGACATGCAAGTAGTTATTTAATTCATATTATTTTCAGGGACGATGAAGAAAGTATTTTAGGCACACCAATCGAAAACGTAAAGTCAGTAGATGAGTCTTTAATGGAGTTGCAGGAAGATATGGAAGGAAATGTATCAACAACAAATATGGATCACAAGATTGACACAGTTGGTAATAAAAGTAAGTTAAATAAATTATTAATTCTATGATCAAAAACAAAAAGCTCAACAGGTATTTACATTAGTTTGTTGTTGTGATTTTAATTTTTTTCTCAACCCATATTAACAAAATAATCAAGCTTATTTTCTACATCAAATCAGACCTTCTATTATTTTCAGATACCGGCGTAATGCAGTATACAGTATCCAATCAGGGCAACTTACAAATGATTCTGAACAGATATGTGTACTACCTTAAGCATACAAACCGTAACAACAGCAGGCAGTGGCGGTGCGTCGACTATGTCACCTCTATGAAGTGTCCCGCGCACGTAGTCACTAAAGACGACGTCGTTGTTCAAAGGTGAGAATATACTCTATGAAGTGTCCCGCGCACGTAGTCACTAAAGACGACGTCGTTGTTCAAAGGTGAGAATATACCGCATTGAAATAAGGAAAGTTACATATGATTCTGATCAGATTCGTGTACTACCTGAAACATACGAAACTTAACAACAAAAACATGTTAACTCACTACTACAGTCAGCAGCGGGTAAGATTTTCAAAATTTGATTGCATCAGCCTGTGTCAGTCCACTGCTGGACATAGGCCTCTCCCATGGCACGCAACTAAGCTCGATCTTCAGCTCTCCTCTTCCAATCTGTACCCGCCCCCTTACACCCTTCGGATATCATCGCCTCACCTTGCTGCAGGACGCCAAGCACTGCGTGTGCTAAAATTATCTTAGTACCACTTTACTCTTAAAACTGGTATTATAGGTTACTTTGCCACTTTCCCGAAGAAAGGTTGAGGGAGGCGATGGCTGAGATATGCGTCATACTCGTGAACGGGTGCTGTTTGTGGAGACCGGTCTGTTTAGGCTAACTGGGGCCACATAATTACGTAACTTTTTATTAATCATATTTAATTTCAGTTTAATTGGCTTTAGACACAACATTCGGTGCTTGATTATCCATATTTTTTTATATAGAATATATAGATCAAGACACTTGGAGACCTTATACATCTCTAAGGATAATTGGAAATAATATGTTTATTGTATACTAGAATCACTTACTTTTTTTTTATTTAAATTCAAAATTTGTTTCTAACTGTTGATGATGGATTATTATAATTTGGAAATTTATGTAGAAGACACAATTCAGGTAAGAAAGTATATCAAACTTGTACGTAATTCATTTTCAAATAGTCAGATTTGGACTCATCTTTTTTCTTTGGTATTTTTCTTCCTATTGTTGGTTAATCTAACTTGGTTTCATATGTTTTCTTATAGAACAACACACTTATATGTATTGTTTAGTTTTGATGTACTGTTGTTTTGAAAAAATAAGTCCCGCCGAGTTTCTTGCCGGACATAATTCTTCTCGGGTCAGAGGTGTAGGGTTAGAACCGGTGTAGTTTTTTTTTTTTCTCTCTTTTACTTTGACGTGTAAAAGTGCCCTTGTGGCCTACTTACTGAATAAATGTTTGAGTTTGAGTTTGCAATTTTTCGGGCCTGATATGTCGGACAGAGGTGTAATAAAAATTATAGTACTTGAAGAGTTGAGGAAGGGGCGGGGAGAGGGAGGGTACACGACTGATTGGGCCCGATAAATTGCAAAATATAATATCGGTTTAAGGGGAAAAGAATGTTAAGAGATCATTTTGGATAACTCGCTCGACGCTTCTGGTGCTGCCCGACAGACATTGTTAGTGAACAATTACCTTTTTATCTTACAGGATTGCTGCTCACATTCATCCTTTCCACGACAAAAAAATCCTTAAGAAAGTTCACGCTGGTTCAATATTTTCCGCGATACAAGAAGCAGAAAAACAAGGCAATGCACTACTAGGTAATAAAAGATCAAAATTAACCCCCGCTGCAGAAAATGAGGGTAGTAAATAAATGGTTTTAAAAAGAACATTATTGTATTATTCTTTCATTCCAAAGCAAAGAGCCAGTCAGACATTCTTATCCTATTAGTGTGACTGACTGCCTACCTCAAGGATGACGATGGTACCTAGATAGTATATCACTGTACAGAATTCATAAAATATTGTAAAGTAAGTTACAGCTTATAAGCTGTAACTTACCTGGAGCAACAATCAGGGTGGTTTTTTTCTCCAAACGGCACGCTCACGATTTATTGAATCGATTGATTGCAGTCGGTTAAAAGGGTTGGCTGTTTAGGGACATACCCTTGCCTTGCCTTTAATTAAAAAAAAAGTAAGTACTAACCATATGAAACGTCAAGTACATGTTGCTAGACTCACAAAAATCTGTACTTGTACTATTTTTAATTTGTTGTATGATGAACATTGGGAATCCCAATATTCATCATATTAAGACTAAGTACATATTGGGAATAAACCCAGGGAATATTGTGAATTTACTTTTCCGGTTTAATTTCTGTGCTTGATGCCCCGGTGTAGAGATTTGCGGGCTTCGTTTTAACCAATTCCTTGAAAATACAATATTCCCTCGAAGTGGGAATGTTCCCAGGAACGGCCCATCAATAAGTAGCATAAACCTCTTATCTTAAAATCGTGAATATTTAGATTTCATCATATGGTAACACTATCAAGAAGTCAAGGCAAAGTTCATTATTTTTAATCGGGGATTTGGGTGATGATATATATAAGTTTTAAAGTTTATAGTTATTAATTCATAATAGATATAACTAATATTGCGTTGGAATACGTGATCTAGTGTCTTAAAAATGTACGCTTTAAAGAAATGTCCTCATAAAAACATGTATTTAAAAAATATAGCACAAAGAAGTTATGCCAGCAAGTCAAAAACAATTCGCGATGTTAATTATCAATATTTACAAAGAAGTAAGGTGCCGACCATGCATTTCCAAAAATCCTTACCGAGACTGCCCATACCAGAGTTAAACAAGAGCACCGAGCGGTATCTTAAAGCTTTACGACCTCTTTTAACCGACGACCAATTTAACACGGCTACAAGCAGAACCATTAACTTCGTTAATAACGAAGGTAAAACGTTGCAAGAAAAACTCGTAGCCAAGGATAAAGCTAACAAACACACTAGCTATATTTCAGACTATTGGTTTGATATATATTTACGAGATCGTAAATCTCTGCCTATCAACTATAATCCTCTAATCGTTTTCCAAAATGACACTAGGCCAGAATACAATAACCAATTAATCCGATCAACAAACTTGTTGGTAAGCGCTATAAGATTCATGGAGTCTCTAAAGGCACAGATCTTGGAACCAGAAGTGTTCCATATGAACCCTAAGAAAAGCAATACTCCGCTTTTTAGAACAGTAACGGGTTTGTTACCTGAGGCGGTATCATGGTTTGTAATAGGTGCATTTAATTTAACAGCTTATTGTTGTCTAATATCTGGAAGCCTAGTGGTGGTCAGTACTGAAGCCTATTAATGCTTGTTGATGAAATACATTTTTTGAATTTATTTATATTAATTTTTGCTTTCTTATAGGTACGGTGCATACCTTTTCAAAGCATTTCCTCTGGACATGAGCCAATTTCCTGGTCTGTTTGGAGCCACTCGTATCCCCTTGGAGAATAAGGACAAGATATTAAGAGTTAAAGATAGCAAACATGTCCTGGTGCAGCAGAGAGGAAACTTTTATGCTTTTGATGTGTTGGATGCAGATGGTAAGGGAATTGGTGATATTCAAGTGATGATTATTAAAGAGCCAGCTATGCACATGTCCAAAGCCTAATAGCTTTAAACCCATTTAGTGCCACATTGGATGGGCTACTCCAATGGGGCAATAAGAGTCTTTGTGGGTAATTACTTAGTTGTTTAATCTAGGAATTCTGTTGTTAGAAAAGAGACCAGTTAGATCAGACAAATGCAATTTAAGACTTTTTGAGATGTTTCAAATATATTTTTTTAACTATCTAAATTAAATATTATTATTATGGGACAATTTAACACATATCAACCTAGTCCTACAGTAAGCTCAATAAGGCTTGTGTTGTGGGTACTAGACGACGATATATATAATAGATAGATATAGATAAATACTTAAATACATAGAAAACATCCATAACTCAGGAACAAATATCTGTGATAAACACACAAATAAATGCCCTGACCAGGATTCGAACCCGGGACCTCCTGCTTCATAGGCAGGGTCACTACCAACTAGGCTAGCAGGCCGTCATGGGAGCATTGTTATAATTACATTTAGGTAATAATGTTCTTGGAGTTTTGTTTTAATTATATTTATAAAACCAATATACAGGTCTTAATATACTAAAGCTCACTGTGTATAATTGCAAATCTGTACGACACCATTAACTCACATGTGTGAGTTAATGGTGTGTGTGGTAAGTATGTACTTAGCAATACAATTACATGAATTAGAAAGTTATAGTTTCTATTTAATTTTTATAAATTACAGGCAACATACTTGCACCATCAGAAATACTAGCCAACTTGAATAAAATCATGAATGACTCTACACCAGCAGCAGAGCACCCCCTAGGAGTCCTGACTAGCCAGAATAGAGATGAGTGGGCCAGGCAAAGGGCACACCTAGAGCAAACGGGAAACAAAGAAATTTTGAATAAGATTGATTCTGCCATATTCAACTTGGTACTGGATGATGAAGTCATCCAGTATTCAAAACATGCTCTATTGAAGAATTATTTACATGGAGATGGTTTAAATAGGTAATTAATGATTATTACATAGCAAGATTAGCAAGTAATGTCAATTCTGTATTGAACCAAGTTGAAATTTTTAATGTTTGAATAGGCCTCTTAATGACAGCGCTAAGCTGAGTGTTGATGGCATTGCGAGGCCCCAATATGTTCATTTTCAAATGAGATGATACCAATTTATTTATTTTGCGAGGCCCTTGATTGACTGATTGAGATTGCCCGGTGCTGATTGTCTTAACTAGTTTCATCCCAATTGATATGACAACAGGTTTTATTTGTATCCAAAATTCGCTTTACATTCTGCTAAAAAAAGCAAGCTGTGTCCTGATTAAGCGCCTCTTCTTTGGGCAGCATTTTTGACCGTCTTACACACTAACCAGTGAACTTGTATGTATGTTTGAGCTGCCTAGCGTGGCAAACACATCCATATTGCGCTCGACTACTGCGTACATACATACCGCTGGGCATAAGCTGGTCATTTCTTTAAAAAAAATAAGGGATCCTTTTTTACCATTTTGGTACAGAATTCTAATTACTGTAAAACCACCATTAAGTATTTTCAAATAAATAATATTGCAGGTATATCAAAAAATATATTACAATTTCTTTCAGATGGTTTGACAAGTCCTTCAGCCTTATCATCACCGGTGATGGTGTGGCTGGCATAAACTTCGAGCATTCCTGGGGCGACGGTGTGGCAGTACTTAGGTTCTTTGAGGACATTTACGCTGAGACTACTAAAAAGCCCTTCGTTCACCCGAACACCAAGCCAGCTAGCAGCAACATTAGTGTCACAAAATTAGGTAGATACGAGTTGTTCATGGTTACAATGAATATCGTATATGTAAGCTGAAGTAACAATTTAATTCTTGCTGCCTATATAATAGAGTTGACATTTTGAACGATTTTTTTTGCTTATGTTGTGTTTTTTATTATTAAATCCAAATGGCAGGCTAAGTTCTTTGGTAATATTGTCCGCATCATACTACAATTAACTATAGAGTTTCAAATGGTTGCAAATACTGATCAATTTTTTTTTCTAGATTTCAAAATGGACGACAAATCGAAACAGTTTGTTGACAAAGCTAAGAAAGAATACAAGGAGTGGTATGAATCATTGAGCATTGATTACATTTTATATGAAGGCCTAACAAAAGGTGCTTGCAAGAAGTATAAGGTCAGCCCAGATTGTGTAATGCAGCTCAGCTTCCAGGTAATCATACCTTACGTTTATAGTGCATGGTGCCAAATTATCTTATGTTTGCGTGATATAGACTCTTTCGTTTTCTTATTAATCCGGTTAAAAAGGAACGGTTAGTCTATCTCGTTCGCGAGATACTGTCAGGGCACAATCGTATATATCATTATAGGTACAGCCGCCATCAAATATATCGGAGCGGCCAATCTGATCTTATTGCCAGCCATCACTAGCTGTGTTTTGCGGTTTAAGTTGGGGCCAGACGGCATACAACCACAGCGCTCTGCCACGAGACAGAGATTTTAAACCATGTAGCCAGTGGTTGGTACCAAATTATACATGACCTTTAAACGCCCTGGTGGCTAGGTGTGCTCTGCCAACTATTGGCAGAAGCGGTTGGTGGTTGGTAGTGGTTGTTCATGGCCATGTAGCCACTCGCTTTAACAGCTCGCTCCATGGCAGAATTTGCGGCTATCTGCGGTCTGGCCCCAACTTTACGGTCGCCACTCGAGAACTTTTCTGTCCTAGTGTCTGTCATTACTACGAGCAATGCGACCTTCCCATTTGACTTCAACTAATCTGGTTTTTTTTAAATACTATAGCCCGCTGGGAAAACCTCGACATGTTCATTCCACAGCCGCAGCGTTCGTGGGAGGAAATTTCTCTTAAACCGTACAGTGCGCGACCTATTAGGCTCCAGGGTGTAAGAATGGACTATATAGCTTTGATACATAAATCAAGACTTGAAATCTATTTGGTTCCAGGCTGCGTATCACCTGCTCCGGGGCAATTTCGTCGGCACCTACGAGTCCTGTAGCACTTCGGCGTTTAAGCACGGCAGGACGGAGACCATGAGGCCTTGCACCGAAAAAACTAAGGTAAAATGGACGCTCTAAACTTCAATGTATACTACTTGTCGGTTACTCAGAAGCAAGGATGATTAAGACATGGATTGACAATGCCTATACAAAATCGCGTTCCTCGAACCTTCAGGTTATACGTCTGTTTTCGGTACTAAGTGCCACAACGCCATCTGTTTAGTCAAGTTATTCTGTCAGCGTTAAGCGTCGAACAAAATATTAGAAACTAGGACTTAGTGTTTGTGGTGACCGATAGATGACGAACTTTAACTTGAAATAAGGGAACGCGATTTTATATCGATATTGTCAATCCATGTCTATATCATCCTTGCTCAGAAGAAATACTTAATTTTTGATTTGTAGCTCTACCCTAATCTAGTGGTCTAAGAGATAATGAGAGCAATGAAACCTGTCTAGTTAGATTGCTTTACCATCCTTATTGCTGGAGCCGGACATCTGGCAACTTTTAATGGGTGGAGGTCAGAGTGGCAGACCAACAAAGATTTCAGTCATCATCATCAGCCTGTATCGGTCCACTGCTGGACATAGGCCTCTCCCATGGCACGCCACTGAGCTCGATCTTCAGCTCTCCTCTTCCAATCTGTACCCGCCACCTTACGGATATCATCGCTCCACCTTGCTGCAGGGCGCCAAGCACTGCGTTTGCTATCATACGGTCTCCACTCAAGAACCAGCTTTCCCCAACGGCCATCGGTTCTTCGGCATATGTGGCCTGCCCACTGCCACTTCAGCTTGCTTATTCGCTGAGCTATGTCGGTAACCTTGGTTCTCTGACGAATAACCTCGTTCCGGATTCGATCCCTAAGGTAAAAAAAGTAATATGAAAATAGGTAAAAACTGCCGATGTTGTGTCATTTATAGAGGACTGGGCGTATATTTTAACATTAGATCAAAAAACATTGTGTATTATTGCGGGGTTTTAACCGTGGTACCACAGCTTTTGTACCACAGGGGGGCCACGGGTAATTATTTTCCCCGTAGACCCACCCCTATTTTCCCAGTAAGGTCTAGAACAGAACGCAAAATGACCACTCATAGGTAGGTTAGGTTCGTTAGTTATCTTCTAAGGCGGTTGTCACACTGCCGCCGCGTCTCGTTGCGAGACGCGGAGCATGCGGAGACAACGCACCAACGTCCGAGTTTTCTCCGCATCTCCGTCCGGAGCTGCGATGCGCGACGTCCCGCGTTACTCTCCTATTTGTCGATAAAATGGACACGGAACTTATTCAGAACGCTGCGGTGATACTTTCAGTTTAGTTTTTGTACAATCGAGTCATAAAACGCAGAAGACACTGGGTACATTCCTATTTACAAACCAGACCTATAAATGGGTCTTTTGCTAGAGATTACCAAGATTTAAGGCAACACGAAGGATTTTTTTAAATTGCACCCGTATGTCAACCGCTTCATTTGATTATTTGCTAAGCAAAACAGGAGTGATTATTACTAGCGCGGACACAAATTTTCGACGTACTATTACAGCGGAAGAAAAGCCTTGGCTTACATTCAAGTAAGTAATAATCTACTACTTCAATCTTCAATTATACTTTTATAAGAATTCCTAGATTATGATTAAACGAACGACTTTCAATTTCAAAAATAAACTTATAGACGTCGATATCCATTGCGCCTACGTCCCTTCTTGCACTAAAATCCGTACGGCACTGCGGAGCTCGGTGTGACATACCCTGCGGCACGCACCGCGTCTCCGTCCGAGCGCGCGAGTCGTCGTGCGTCTCGCTCCTCCGCGCGTCGAGGCGGAGCTAGTGTGTCGTACCATGCCATTTTTCTATACAAAATCAAGATTCTACATACAAAGTTAAAAAACGCATCAACGGACGCCGCTGCAAGATGCGGAGCAGTGTGACGACCGCCTAATGGGGGAAGAATAAAGCGCACCGAAATAGGAGCCCCACGGTAGCGGGGCTCCGTCGACATCGCTAACGTAAAGATAAACCCATTTTGGTGCAGTGAGTCTACGGGGAAATAAAATTACCCGTGGTCCCCTGTGGTACAAAAGCCGTGGTACCACGGATTATTGCGGTAACAGTAAGCGACTAACTATACATTGCATTATACATCATTAGGCACTATTTTCCGCCAACAGAAACTCCTGGCTATGATATAACTGATTAATTACTTAATTTCCCATAATATTGCATCAAATCCAGAACTCTAGGTTTTTTTCTTCAAGTTATTTGCATTCTTTGACCTCCACCACTTTACAGCTGCCATATGTCCGGATCTAGAAATAAGCATAGTATAGCAAAGTAACTAGAGGGATGTCGTTGCTCTCATTATCGTGTCATATTTAACATGGCCAGCTCTCCGTCTATAGATTGTTCTATAGGACTTTTGATCCTGAATGAATATTTGTGTGTTTCTGTATTTAATTAAGTTGACATAATAATAAACACGGTAAATTAAAATATATACCATATGGTTTTTTTTATATCTTTATAATATATTTGACGTCGACTGTACAGTTTCCTCACGATATTTTCTGTACTGAAAAGTGAAATGGCATATTTTTTACTCAAAATAAAACC
The DNA here is from genome assembly GCA_947086415.1 of Pammene aurita. Lineage (NCBI taxonomy): Eukaryota > Metazoa > Arthropoda > Insecta > Lepidoptera > Tortricidae > Pammene > Pammene aurita. Next base: position 17,776,612 of record OX352290.1, read on the forward strand.
AATTAATTTACCTAAAGATGCAATCCCATCATTTAATAAATAAAATAAATAAATAAATATTTGGGGACAATCTTACACAAATGCATAATTTTTCCAGGCATTCTGCGAAGCTCTTCACTTAAACAAGACCTCGCAAGGAGAGCTCAGTGCAATGATGCAAGAGTGCTCCAAATACCACTCAGAACTAGTCAAAGACGCAGCCATGGGCCAAGGCTTCGACCGTCACTTGTTCGCTCTTATGAAGATAGCTGAAGAATATAATCTCCCGAGACCTGAACTATTTGATTCCTATGAGTACAATTTCTTGAACAAGTCAATACTTAGTACGAGTACGCTGTCGTCGCCGTCGGTTATGGGGGGAGGTTTCGGACCGGTGGCTACGGAAGGATTTGGTATAGGGTGAGCTTGACAAGGTTGTCTCCTACCTTCTCCTAAAATAATAATTTTAAACAAGAAATAACCGATTTCACTTAATGCCCGAGCTACTGTAAAAAATACTCACATCAGTATAGGTGTGCCTATAATATTTGAACAGTTCCCTCGATTTCTCCAGGATCCCATCATTAGATCCCTTTCTAATAAAAAAAGAATTTTCCAATTTGGCTTAGCCGCCTTCTAATAATCGGTGAAAATACATTTAAAAAATTTGCAAAAACAACGATCCCGAGATTGAGAACCCCCTCCTTCGAAATCTTGAAGTCGGTTGAAAAGTAAGTCGGTCAGGATAAAGCCTATCCTCCATAGAGACGAAATTACTCAAATTTGCAGCCTTAACTAAACGGCCTCGTTCCAGATGTTCGGACCAAACAAAAGTCTACAGACTTTTTTTTCTATAATGTTCCATACATTTGACATATCCAAAGATTATGTTTTACATATCGTGTAGATTTGCGCGTTTATCCTCATTCCCAATCTTTGTACGAGTGTATTATTTTACATAATTAACTTGAATTCATTTCTAATTCCGTCAGGTATTCAGCCTTCCCCGATAAGCTGGGCGCAGCGGTAACCAGCTACAAATCACACAACAACAGCACTGAATTCGTCCAAGCGTTACACCAGTCCTTTGAAGATATAACTAAAATTATATCTAAGTGATAATTAACTATAAGGCAAATGATGATTACGTCGCACAATGTCCACATATACAAGTGTCTCTAAAACCAATGCCAAGACTTGATCGGGCTGATTGAAAACAGCTGATGGGCTATCAGCCTATCAGCTTAAGCAACTTTTGCCCTCATGAAATCGGCAATTTTTTTCGAGATATTCTCACTTAAGATTTCTCGCCCGAATCATACGAGAAACTTAAACCATGTAAACGGACGTAACATTTTAAATAAATTACACAAAATTGAATCCTTGTCTTTGGAGTAAAGTTCAAAATCTTGGTGAGAATATATATTTGTCTCTGCCTTATAAAGCCTTAAGCTATGCAAGCGATTTTTAATTCGCCTAGTAAGGCTTAAGTTTTTGAAGGATATAAAAAATATAGACTTGGTATTTGCATGTTATGGGACAATCTATAGTCGAGTCGAGTCTGCATTTGCCGATTTTGCCCCAATCTGAGTGCCTTACAATGCATATAGAATAATTTTATAAAGATAAATATTTATTGGTTGTAATATGTTAAGCTAGGTAAATAATTATATTTTAAATATTTTTTAAACTGTTGTAAGTTTATAAATAGTTGAAAAAGCTTTTAATAAATGTCAAAACAAAAATCTATAGGTAAAGTTAGCCTCCAATCCAATAGACACTGGTTTTCCCAATAAACGTTGCATTTTGTTTCTGTAGGTATATCTTTTTGTAATGTAATTAATAATGATATCTAATCTTTTTTACTCAAATATTCGTGTATAATGATATATGGGAGGGTTTGATATATAAATAAAATTATTTTTCAATTTTTATTGTTTTATTATATCTAAAGACTGCTAAGTAGAACCATTCATATTAGCCCCCGACTGGTGCCTGGTAGGTAGTAAGTCTGGGAGGTGTGGTATAGGTAGTACCTAGGGTACCTGGAGTACCCTTGATGATAACTCTTACAACATTTTAAGTATTTTAACTACAATTAACTATAGTATTAAATACATTTACATTTTAACTAGATGTATTATTGGATATACTGTAAGTTTGCTTTGCTTTCTTTAACGCGTCTAATTGTTTCTGATCAGATCTGTGCCCCACCGTAGCCCTATTACCTACAGTGAATAAATGTCTTGGATAATTTTTAAGCTCTCAGCTCTCCCAACCACAAGTGAACTCGACTGTGCATGAACACCAACCTTTATCCACTCCATCGCATTTTATACAAAGTGCCGCTTTTGGCTTAGCTAAGTTTAATACCTATGCTAAAATTAGATAGTCATAACATAACCATGTCATTACGCCTGTCTATTGTCTAATGTCTATTAACTACAATGACAATACATAGGAGTGTTCATTTACACTTCCATGCTAAAAGGTAGATTATACCTATGTATACAGGATGTAATCGTTAGGGCCGGTTGCACCAAACAGGCTGTTAACGTCAACATGAAAAAAATCTTGTATGAAAAGTTTGACAGTTTTCTATGGGATGACAGCTCCGTCGCTATATTTAACGTTGACCTATTCGTTAGTTATGCGTGGTGCAACCCACTCTGTAAGTGTAGCCAGGCGATTATTCCGTAAATATAACGATATCAGAAAAAAAAAACTTTAAACTGATATCCAAAGTTACGTTAATGTTGTACAATGAGTATAATTACATCAGTATAGGTAACTTTTTTTAAATAAAACCAGAAATATCCATACTAATATTATAAATGGGAAAGTGTATGTGTGTGTTTGTTTGTCCGTCTTTCACGGCCTCCTAGCCTAGTCGGTAGTGACCCTGCCTATGAAGCAGGAGGTCCCGGGTTCGAATCCTGGTCAGGGCATTTATTTGTGTGTTCATCACGGATATTTGTTCCTGAGTTATGGATGTTTTCTATGTATTTAAGTATTTATCTATATCTATCTATTATATATATCGTCGCCTAGTACCCACAACACAAGCCTTATTGAGCCTACTGTGGGACTAGGTTGATTTGTGTAATATTGTCCCATAATATTTATTTATTTAAAACGGGGCGACGAATTGACGTGATTTTTAAGTGGTGATAGTTGAAGGGATGGAGAGTGACATAGGCTACTTATTGTCTCTTTCTAACCCCCCACTTCTCTAAAATGGGGGGTCGAAGTTTGTATGGAGCATTCCGCAATTTTCAAGGTAGAAAGCTATAAACATTGGCTATTTGTGACTAACAAAAAAATCGTTCATAAGGTATAAAGACAAATAATATCGTCTACAGCAGCGTATTAAAATAATATTCTGTTCCGAGTTCTCTTCTGTTTTTTAAATCAGGAAAGGGGAACCGTGTTACCCCGAATTTAACGCGAGCGAAGCCGCGGGCAAAAGTTAGTTCCAAATATTATCTTCAAACCCTCCCATACGGCCTATAGCTATTTCACTACATTATCATATGATTCATGAATTGTTTTATTTTATCCACTGTAAATTATGAATCTTAAACAGTTTTATCTCTTACGATAGGAAAATTACAGCTTTAAGGAACGTCGTACTAAATGTATTATGGGAGCGTTTATACTTAATATTTTTATTAATGTGATTCTACTCATTGGGTAACCTACTTTGAATAATTGCCTGGCTACACTTAACGATTACATCCTGTATACAATAGCTGCACGGTTTGTGTGTGTGTGTATGTAAACAGCTCGGGCGAGTTCGCGGCGGCGCTTACAGACTGTTATCGATTGCACCCTGTCCATCATCTAGGACTGGCCTATTGCTATTCATAGTTACGTCGTTGCAAATTTTGTTATTTTTCTCGGCAATTCAGTTTAATCGATTATCTCTACCTAACTAATAGGTATTCTGTCTCAAACTAAGAACTCTCTATTTATAAAGAAAACGCTATGGCCATACTTTCCTTGCAAACAAGATGATCAGTATAACAAGACCTTTAATGACAATAGGTACCTCCTCTCAGTTCTAACTTTACAACCCGCTCTACGCTTTTACTATGTTTCGTCACATTAAGTGCCGAAAACCCGACTATCGGGTATTTTATGATTTCGTTCCCAGGCCGGACGACCCGATAATCGTCGGGATCGTGGTACTATAGCTTTATATGACGATTTTTTTGTGGTCTGGCGCGGATGTCTTGTTTGGCTGGGTGTCAATGAATGAATGTGTTAAATTTGAACAACTGTACCTATCGGACGGTTGATACAGAATTTATTAATTATCATTTCGTTCCTACACGCTTTATCTGTAATTTGAAAGGGGGGGGCGAAGCTCACTCGGGAGGGGTACGGAGGGTTACTAAAAATTTGCATCGGTCTATGACGTACACATCCCAATTGATAAAAGTTGCCCTTTAATTTTGCCATTTTTAGGGTTCCGTAGTCAACTAGGAACCCTTATAGTTTCGCCATGTCTGCCCGTCCGTCCGTCCGTCCGCGGATAATCTCAGTGACCGTTAGCACTAGAAAACTGAAATTTGGTACTAATATGTATATCAATCACGCCGACAAAGTCGCAAAATAAAAAGTGGAAAAAAATGTTTTATTAGGGTACCTCCCCTATACGTAAAGTGGGGAGTGATTTTTTTTTTCATTTCAACCCTAACGTGTGATATATTGTTGGATAGGTATTTAAAAATGAATAGGGGTTTACCAAAATCATTTTGTGATAATGTAAATATTTTCGCAAATAATCGCTCCAGAAGTAAAAAAAATGTGTCCCCCCCTCTAACTTTTGAACCATAAGTTTTAAAAATTTGAAAAAAATTTCAAATGTAGAACTTTATAAAAACTTTCTAGGAAAATTATTTTGAACTTGATAGGTTGAATAGTTTTTGAAAAAAAAATACAAAGTAATTTCTGAACCAAGTTTGTTTTAACTTTTAACCGTATAAGCAGGTGTTTATTGAACCTGTAATTTCTACAAAATCACAATGAAATGACGTGCTTTCAAAAACTCTTAAGTGGGGACACTTACTGTGACGGACAGAAAACTACGGAACCCTACACTGAGCGTGGCCCGACACGCTCTTGGCCGGTTTTTTTTAGCTACTTTTCCTGAATGAGGATATGACTATGAATTTAGGTCCCCGTCTACATGAGAATCGCAGAATCAGTAATAATACAACGTTCCGTTATACGTACAAACGTTTTAATGGATATAATTTTGTTAAAATATAATTAGTAACGTAGCGGTGTGATATAAATAACAAACTAATTAAGTAGTGTTAATAGAAGAGAATGCGGTAAGTATGGTTTGCTAATAATATTAACAAACCGGTTCGTTGCAATGTACTTTAATGTACTACATAGAAGAACGTACAAAGGTGGCGTAGGAACGTGTTTTGAGGCGTTTTTGACAGTCGGAGTTTGCGCGATGAAAATGTCAAAGTTCATTCGTAGGTAACTCTCCGTTGGAGTGTTTGTTTTGTGTGAATAAAACATAAAATAATGTTTGTGTGATAATGTGTCATTGTTGTGATGTGATATTTTTTTAAAACCTAATTAGGATGTGAAATCAGGTGGGTTGTCATTTTGTATCCTATATTTTTTTCTAGTGCGTTTCTTCATATCCGTTTGATCATCAGTGTAGAATATAACGGTAAGTTGTAGATATGAATAATTTTTAAATAGACGAAACAATGTCTAAATAGCTCTAAGATACCCTTAAATACTAAGTTGAACCACTTTAAACAAATTAATATTTAACACTCACACAAAACATTCAACCTTTGTAATAAGAAAAAAATATAATCTTTGCTTCCTTTGATCTTATGATTATCCAAGCAGTACCTGGTATATACATAAACTTGCAATATACATAAAGTTTTATGACCATGACCCCACCTCTGTGCAAAGGTTAATATACATATTAATTACTTAATTAGGTAGCTAATTTAAAACTTGTGTCAACTGTCAGGTGCTCGTAATCTATGGAATTAATTAGAAGTCTTAAACTTAGGTATGCTGCCCTTAACAGCCATAAGGCCATATCATAGTCTAAATATGAATTGGGTCACAAATATTACTTTTTAAACAAAAACAATAACTACAGGTTCTAATTCTTCTGGCTGCTCCTAAGGCATCTGAATGGATTGTAAAATTTATTTTTTCAGAATTCCATATAAGGTAAGTGTAATATTTTGTTTCATATAGGTATGTCAGTTATCTGTCCACACTTATTTATATATTTATATTAAAGTTTCTCTCAAAATTTATCACAAAAACACAATGCACTACAATACCTACAACAAACACATAATAAACAAATTTCCTACACTAATAGTTACACATACTTAAAATTAATGATAACATTTTTAGCCCAAATCACTGTTAACGGACCAAAAGGCTGACTGTATTTCCACGCTGGATAACAATAGCTATTTTCTGTGCAAAACAGTGGCCAGCCCTCTGGTCGCCAGAAGCCTCAAATAAATTGAATTCAAATAAACTTTAAAATTAAAAAAAATCTACTGAAAAATAAATTTTAAATAGAGAATTTGTTGACCTTTAAAAGTTTTGCTTATATATTTGTAGCAGTTTAATCATGTGGATGGTAAACTGGATCGTGACAGGAAACTAGCATAATCACCTATAGATTCATCTGTTGTTAGTATTGAAAAGGTGAACATTGTTTTTACTGTACAATATTGTTGTAAAAAGTGATTTTAATTAAAAGAACCACTTGTAAAGTAGATAGACGTAGAATAGCAATTAGCAGGTAAAAGAGCTACAATCTACATGTTAAATGATTCAAGGCTAAGTTTGACACTGAATTGAAAATGAGTGAGTTAATTGGCTTGGGTGGCTGAGTCCAACTTTAGCAGATAACAACTCAACATATATCAAGCAATCACTGTCAAGATAATTATTTCTTAAAGTAATATGATATATGTAAACCAAGCTAAAGGTTTGTAGCAGGGGGGGGGGGGCAACAGGGAGCAGTTGCCCCCCTGAAACTCAAACCTCGTATACTACGGGGGCCGGTGCGGACGGCGAGATTTTTTGTGAAGGAAATTGCCCCTCCTGCCCTGAACGAAATCCTGGATCCTTATATTATCAGATATTCTGTCCTCAAACAATCTTGAAATAAGCAAACACTTCTTAACAATATGTCATCACATAAAAATCACTTTATAATGTCTATTGATTTTGATTTTCCAATTTTTTTGACTACAAATGAAACCATCAGTTAGTCCGCAGTCTGCATGAGCTAAATATTGTTGTGCAGGGTAGTCAAATCTAAAATATGTATTTTTGCAACCATTATAAAAAATATATATCTTTGTTTCAGATTGTTTTTTGACCCTACCAAATACAAAGTCAGTCAAGATGTTGATAAAAGAATATAGAATTCCTTTACCTCTCACTGTAGAAGAATATAGGATTGCGCAGCTGTACATGATTGCAAAGAAAAGTAAAGAAGAGAGTACCGGTGAAGGCAGTGGTGTCGAGATCCTGGTCAATGAGCCATATGAAGACGGGCCTGGAGGTAAAGGTCAGTATACACAAAAAATATACCATGTTGGTAGTCATTTACCAGGATGGTTCAAAAGTCTACTGCCAAAATCAGCTTTAACAGTTTCAGAGGAAGCTTGGAATGCTTATCCATACACAAAAACAAGATATACATGTCCATTTGTTGAAAAATTCTCTTTAGAAATAGAAACTTATTACTTTGGTGATAATGGCCACCAAGAAAATGTCTTCAAATTGTCTGGCAGTGACTTAAAAAATAGAATAGTTGATCTTATAGATGTTGTAAAAGATCAACTATATGGCGCTGATTACGTTAAAGAAGAAGACCCGACGCTATTTGTTTCTCAGAAATGTAAAAGAGGTCCTTTAACCGAAACATGGCTAGAAGATTATTGGAGGGAAGTCCAGGGAAAACCTCAACCTTTGCCAAATGGAAAATCACTCATGTGTGCTTACAAGCTGTGTAGGGTAGAATTCCGATACTGGGGTATGCAAACCAAACTAGAGAAATTTATTCATGATGTTGCTTTGCGGAAAACAATGTTACGAGCTCATCGTCAGGCTTGGGCCTGGCAAGACGAGTGGCACGGCTTAACGATGGAAGATATACGGGAAATAGAACGACAGACTCAGTTAGCACTCCAGAAGAAAATGCAGACGGGGGACACGAGTGACGAGCAGGATATCTCTGAGGACAATTCTAAATCTCTAGCTGCCACAATGAGTAGCCTGGAGAAAAATGAAGACGTACCAAGCCCGTTAGTAACAAAGAAAAACAATTTAGAAAAGAAAATGCAGAAGCATTTAAGCCCCGAGGGAACTCCGCCATCGGAACACAAAAGTTCTAAATCTAATCTCAGATCATCGTCCTCTGGTTCTATAAAGAGTTTACAAGCGCAAGCAGCCAACTGGCGCATGGAAACTCTCGTTAGAGAATCGGAGACGGAGACTGGCTCTGAAGACGAATTCTACGACTGTGAATCTTCGTTTAACAAATGGTCATCTATGTGCTCCCTTGATGAAGGAGACATCGATATATCACCCACGCAAGTAGACCAAAACCAAGAAGACAGTATTTTCAACCCCACTTTCCTCAAAAGAGTTACATCTGAAAGAGGTTCTCGCCGCATCGGCACCTTACAAAGTCACCAGAGTATTGACGGCAGCCCCGATACTCCAGTGCACGGGTCATGTCAAACTACAGTATTAATATTAGTATTTCATGGTGGTAGCGTTTTAGATGCCAATATTGATATGACTGCTAAGAAATCTGATGTGACAACTTTCAAGGGTGCTTTTGAATCTGTCATGCGCCAACACTATCCGACTCTTGTGGGTCATATAGTAATAAAGTTAGTTCCGTGCCCATCTATTTGCACGGAAAGTTTAGGAATATTATCTACATTAAGTCCTTACAGCTTTGATTGTTCACCATCTACGATTGAAACACCATCTCTTACTAATGATTTAATACCTATTGGTGCAATTCCTCTAATTGCTACTAATTCGCCGGATTATCCTGAGTCTGTAACAAAGACTATTAACTCTGCTAATGCGGTTTATAATGAATTTATAAAATCAAGTGATGGCAAAGGATTTAGTGGCCAAGTCTGCATAGTAGGTGACAGCATGGGCGCTGTTCTTGCTTACGACTCACTTTGTCGTACTTTACAATACCAGTCGCGTCATGATAGTGAAAACAGTATTTTAGACACTGAAATAACCATTCCTAATGATCCAACAGAGAACTATATGAATAAATCTCATCTTCAAGCTCCTACGCCACGAAGAAGGTCGTCTTCGACGAGCGATAACCAGGTCAAACTGGAATTCGAAGTCAGTGACTTCTTTACATTCGGTAGTCCTTTATCGGTTATAGTAGCATCGAGAAAGATTGCCGATGATAAATATCGGGATATTGTTAAGCCACCAGTACAACAAGTATTTAATCTATTTCACCCAACTGATCCAGTGGCTGCTAGAGTAGAGCCTTTACTGTCGGCTAGGTTCACAAACTTACCACCTATTAATATTGCAAGATATGCAAAATATCCATTAGGTAACGGTCAACCATACCACTTAATGGAACTAATTCAGAGTCACCCGCAATTGTTTGGAGATCATTTGCAAATGCCTCCAACTCCGGTATTGAGAAGACTTTCCGAAGTTTCGATGCAAAGTACTGTTAGTGGCTTGGTGGACAATATTCCACTTATTACTATGAATGCATTGCAACAAAAATGGTGGGGATCCAAACGATTAGACTATGCGCTGTATTGTCCAGAAGGGTTAAGCAATTTTCCAATGAATGCTCTACCTCATCTGTTTCACGCCAGTTACTGGGAGAGTTCTGATGTTATTGCGTTTATTCTACGCCAAGTTGGACATTTTGATTTGGCTCTATACGGTCACGCGGAAGATAAGGATAACCAATCGTTTAAGCCGGGTCAAGAGAGAGAGAAGTGGATTAAAAAGAGGACGTCAGTTAAACTAAAGAACGTTGCTGCTAACCATAGAGCTAATGACGTGATAGTCAAAGAAGGGTGTCCGCAAACGTTTACTGCTCGATTTATGTATGGTCCGCTGGACATGATAACTTTAACTGGCGAAAAAGTCGACATACATATGATGAAAGACCCTCCAGCAGGCGAATGGACGCTGTTGTCTACAGTTGTCACAGACAAAACTGGTAGAATCTCCTATTCATTAACTGAAAAACAAAGCGTGGCTTGTGGTATATACCCGCTAAGGCTTGTTGTCAGAGGAGATCATACGAGCTGTAGTTTCCATCTGGCTGTTGTTCCTCCCGAAACAGAATGCGTGGTTTTCAGTATTGATGGTTCCTTTACTGCGAGCGTATCCGTGACCGGTCGAGACCCAAAGGTTAGGGCTGGTGCAGTAGACGTAGTACGCTTCTGGCAAGACTTGGGTTACCTTATATTATACATCACCGGCAGGCCAGATATGCAACAGCGGAGAGTTGTATCATGGTTAGCAGAGCACAACTTCCCTCACGGACTAGTATTTTTCTCTGATGGATTCTCAACAGATCCTCTAGGACACAAAGCGGCACATTTAAAAAGCCTAATAAGCGATCACGGCGTTATTCTCCATGCCGCCTATGGATCGGGAAAGGATATTAGCGTGTACAACAACTGTGGGTTGTCCGCTAAGCAGATATATGCAATTGGGCGCATCAGTAAAAAGTACAACCATATGGCTACGACTTTAAGCGATGGTTACGCTTCTCATTTGGCGGATTTGAAGTCGCCTGGTGCTGTTAGACCTGCGAGAGGAAATGCTCGCTTGCTCGTGCCGCGTCGATTACTGGCACCAGTGGCTAGCGTGTCGACTCGCGGCCGCCGCTAACTTATACCTCCTTATTTATTTAGTATTCTTGGCACTGTTCTTGTATGCAAATAAGATGAAGACATTAACATCGAATGAATAACATCGTAGATGGTGAGCAATATAAAATGATATTTAAGATGTTGGTGAGTCTTTAATGCTGTTACAAGTGTTACATTGCTATTGGCTCTAGCTGTCACCCTTCTCAATGTTATGTTTTTACAAAATGTATTATTGAGTAAAATGTACTAGTCTTACTAGTTTCGCTATGCTTCTGCATCAGATATGATACGCATAAACTAGCGTATTTCTTAGGCGAAACCGTTACAATACAACTAAGTAATTGAATATTTTGCAAAGAAAAGCCGAGCTAGACAATCTATCGTCACTATGTACCTTACTATTTTAAATAATGTAACGGTATGTGATACGTTATCTACGATAAGTGTTGTATTTTTCCTACTTACTAGTATATCAATCGTCAGAAATCAATATATCAAAGCGCAGGTTAAGATTCATAGAAACAGGTGAGGTATGAATTAAAAACAAATGGTACTTATTGCTGGTTTAGCGCACTTGTTGTGGATGCGGCATCCCATACTACTGTTTAATAATATAATATAAGGATTCTTGTTACCTACTTCTCGTGATTTACATTGGTGAATGCCGATTGTTTTAAAATCGTATGTGTATAGTATAAATTGTTGGGAATCTCCGAACGTTAAGACCGACAAGTCGATGTTCTAGTCGTACTACGCGTTTTCCTCGTTCGTATTATAATATTTATGTACCTAAGATAAATTTCCAACCTATTTAATATAACTTAAAAGTGTTTCAACAATGGAGTTAGCACGTTAGGTCGTATCTGTAGGTTCTGTGTACGTGTCTATATAGATATGCAGTGCAGTGCAGGCTTCAGTGCCCTCGTTTTATGATACTGTGAGCGCTGACCGGCACGATGACGCAAATACTACCTATTGGTATTTAGAGGCTTTAGTAGGTAGTTCTATTTTTGTTCAAGTACGAGTGTATCTGTAATATTTAAATTGTATTCCAAATCTAAAGTACCTATTATTTGTAATTCAAGTTAGATTTCTGTCTTGAGTTAAAAATACTACTTCAAATCAAATGAAAAGAGCAAGTGATGCTAGTTTACCAAATCCACGTAACATGCTCTGTTGTAAAAAGGATATTTTCGTAATTTGCAGCTTTTGGTACATTTGGTACAGGTTGATTTGGGGTTCGTGGAGCAAGTGAAAAAGGGGAAATGCATAATAGACAATTTAAAGTTAAACCTAAATAATTATATTAATGATAAATTATCAATATTGATCATTATTCTTCAGATCATAAGTAGAAAAAGACATTTTTGCTTACAATTTGGTCACCCTACACTCAATGTGACGTCTTATCGCTTCCAAATTCCCGTACAGTGTATGTCAAAAGTCATAGGGTGACCACGATTTACCATGGTGGTACTAAAGATTACATAATTTTACTTAAAAAACTGTTTTTAAATATAAGTTAAATTCTATCACATGATAATGTTGATTAGTTACAGAGTCAGGAAAAGTGATTCTGAATCACGACCCATTAATCGACCTGTAGGTAAAATAAAATGTACGATACCCACATTATGAATGAATTCATTCATAAATTGGGTATGCAATCCTGCAGCTAGTACCTACTTGATTGAGGATTTTGGATACCTATAATGCAATACATGTATACTTGTGAAATGATTTTGTTAATTATGTTTACATTATTTAAACTTTCCATATTTTGCGTTCCCGCAAAGTAGCAAACGATATTTAAATTCGTCTTGAATATTTTGAGAACTTGAGTCATTTTTATATTACATATTTTACATATTGCTTATAATTAAGTCTGTAAATTAATGTGATTGGTTGATATAATTTTGTGGTACAAAGTTTGATTCAAGAAATGTATTGTTTTGAATGTAGTAGCTATATGAATTTAACACTTGTACTTACCTATTACTATGTTGTATGTATTACAAATATTCCAATTATTAATTTATTGTGTGCCAACTCCTTTACCAGATTAAACATAGTACCTACATTTACATATGTATAACTTAAACTGACAAAATAGTCTTATAATGACATTAATGACTATTAAAAAATATTAGTTTAAAATTAAGTGTTTAAGATAAGATACAATTTTATTAAAATTTTGGCATATATTCAAATACTAAATTCTAAGTCACAAAATATGTATATTTATAATAACTTTTTATTATTGCCAATTTGTAATATAATAATATTACTATTGAATTTCTATTGTTGATATTATAATATTACTAATAAATAGTTAATACATTTATTTTTGTAGTCAACCTTCAGTTACATAGTGATTTATAGTATCTAATTATAATTATAAAATATATAAATAAGTAGTTAAATATATTCCTGGTTCGGGTATTTCTATTGTTATGAGTGGTTTTGGTATCAATTCATGTTGATAAGATAAGTTTATATTTGCAACTCGAATAACCACATGCATTGTATTTCCTTATATTTAGTAAATAATTCAAACAGGCAATAAATATCTAAATAAAATAATTGGTGTTGCCTGCTGCTGCAGTATGGTGTGGTCTGCCAATGTCAAATGTAATTTAAAAAAATAGTGCATAAAAAAACAGTATTCCAAATGCACATATAAATATTTTGCAATACATTGTTGTTTTCTTCTGCATTCCTCAAACTTTGAGATGTGGCACAATCTTTTAGGCGCAGGCGCAACACACACAGCGAACTCCAGCCCACATTTAAGCGGCTTTCCGTCGATTGTAGACAAAATTCTGCCAGCAGGCGGAAACTTGTCTATGAGCTCTCCAAAAAGCTAGACCACTTAGACAAAAACCGCCTTCTAGCTGCATATTGTTTATGGTCGATTGAATTCCGGTGATATCTGGGCTGAATGCAGCTGTCTGTGTTGCACCTTATTTGCTTTACCGTGTTACTGACTGACACAACTGGCTGTCCAAACTATACATGTAAATTTTATGGTAACATGTGGTCAAACTATTTTCTACATTAGTTTTGTATTAACGAGAAACTTCTGCTAACGATACCACAATGTTTAGAAATAAAGGAAAAATGGAAAACTTTACTACCTCGGGCGAGACTCGAACTGAGCTACCGTGACTTACCCGGTGGATGCGAATTTTTCAAATTTTTCCCTGCTACGTCAACTTAGACAGTTTTAAACATAATAATCTATAATATTGTCATGACTGTAAATATTTTGGTTTTACATAATCAATTTAAGGACTAATATTCAATATAATTATTACATTGGCTAATAGTAAATGAGCCCACTACACTAAACCTAGTTCGATAAGACTCCCAGATGATATACAAGTATATGCCGCCAGGTTTATTGCATTGCAGCATCGATTTCGTGTTCCCCTATTAAAAACCTAACTAATTAGTGTTTAATATCATCTGGATGTCTTATCGAACTAGGTTTAGTGTCGCGGGCTCTTATACTAAAAGTGTCGTTTTAAGATTTTTAATAGGATTGGTGTACCTCTTTGTTGTTAATTTAATAGGATTGGTGTACCTCTTTGTTGTTAATTTCTCTTTACATATTTGTATGATTTGTATATTGTATTGACGTGTTACTTGATTATAAACTGCTAAAATATGTTGATACTTGTGCCAGAAGTAAGGCTAAACAATGTCAAAGTCAATGTTAAACAAAGTCAAAAAGTGTTTTTAAAATTAGTCCTTAAAGATTTATTTGAAATTGTCTATGAGACAAGGTATACTTTTTAACATTTACTATGTCTTGGACACTTGTTTAATCACGGAGTGATGCAATTACTACTTTCTCAATTAAAAAAAAGGTAACGGATAATTAAGTTTAAAATCTTTTAATTGTTGTGTAAATACACAAAAATCTGTTTTTTTATAAGTGCAGGTTTTTTACTTTTTATATTACATATATATAAACTTCAGAGGATCTATAAATGAAATGCTTATTTACATAAGTCTTTTAGCCGGTAATTAGTCACGGGCTTATGAGATAATAAATCCCTAGGTCATTCACATTTTCATAAGACATTTAATGTGATAAGAATAAGTCCCATGAGTTAATAATACCATGGATAAATAAAATAATTACGGATACTGCGCCGGCGAGACAAAACTGTGATACTTATCCCAATTTCGCACGCACACATACTCACTTATGGGTTTGAGCCGATCAGAATCACTGATCAGCGCCAAGTTACGAATAAATACGTGTAAAGAATAAACACAAATAATGGATTACCTGCTTTGGAATCACAGTTTCGTCTCAATAGCACGGTATCCGTAATTATTATGTAGATCCATGGTTGGTACCTAATGTATTAATTGACACGCTACCCCCATGACTTGGCAATATGCGGGTCCACACAGGCTGAGTGGCTTCTTGCGGCATTTTCCTCGCGAGGCTCCTCGTCCTGTGTGGACCCCTAATATCATTCGTATAATATGCGTTTAGTCTTCATCGTATGGCTTTATTTAACTGCGATCTTCATAAATCCGTTATATTTCGACTGTGAGATTTTTCAACCAGTCTTCTGCTGTTGGGGAAAGGTGGTGAAGTTCCTTTAGGCCGCCACGGAAACAGTAAAGCGGGCACTGTTCGGCGATGTGAAATAAGGTTCGATCTGGGGCGCCGCAGTCACAGGCTGCGGAGTCTCTTAGCGCCCATATGAACATAATTAAGGTTAGCCCGCCCATGCCCCGTACGGAATCTGTTCAGCCTCACTCATACTGATCGTGGAGCTTCGAAACCTGCGAGCTTTTTTGTTGGGTCCATTTCGGGGTGCTCAGATAGTCTTCATGATCGGCGCCAGGCTGACTGTGTATCGTAGTTTGTAAGGAGCTCCTCAGTCCAGATTGGGGATGTAGATTTTGGCGGCGGAAGCTAGGCAATTGGTCCAGTCTCGAATCGGCATGTTTGGACGCTTGGTTTTTGTCCACTCAGCAGCCGTAGCTTTACATCTTCGGACTTCCGGGGGGGGGGGTTATATGTGCCAGCGTTGATAACCAGGGCAGCGGAGTGGATTTGATTAGGCCTGTTATGACGTGCATGGCTGCGCTGAGTTGGATGTCCACTTTGTTAGTGTGTGCGCTACGGTACCAAACGGGTGCGCAGTACTCGCGGTGGAGTAAACCAATGCCAATGCGGAAGTACGCAGGACTGAGGCCGAGGTTCCTTATGATTCTAAGCCTGCTTTAAAACTTTTGACCTACGTTTTCGAGGTGTTCCCTATACGTCAGAGACAGCTCCAGGGTAACGCCAAGGTACTTTCGTGTAAAGGTGTGCTTGATATTTGAACCGCAGAAAGAGATGTTTAGATTGCGTCCTGCAAGGCAGTTCGTAAGATGGAAGGCTCCCACTTCTGTTTTAGACGGGTTCGGTGACTAGTAAGCATAGCATTATACCTTGAAGGGTCAGAGTTTTCATAGCATGAAGACGTTGAAGTTTATAAGTATTACAGAATGCATCCATACCTACTCATGGAGTAGGAGCTCTGCAACAGCGGAGCTCCGTCACTAGTGTCACTACTACCTCGTTGAAAAATTAGTTTAGCCAAAAACATTTACGAACGAAAATAAACTAAATCTGTTAAAACTATGTAGGCGCCCCTTTTGGTAGTTTAAACAGGATTTTTTCACAAAGCAAAGACCCCACTTACCTTTGTACTCCCTGACAACTCCCGTTTTCTGTGTCAGATTGATGAAATTGGTCAAATAAACCGTGACTAGCATTACACTTTAATTAAAAACGACTATTTACAAAAAAAATATTATAATAATATTATATATTATACTAATCAAAATCATACACACTGACAATTTTACCATATGACAGGTACTTTTTCTATGTGTTTGCAAAAAGGTTTATGCGATAAAAACCGACCAAGACCAGGTCGGGCCATGCTCAACGTAGGGTTCCGTAGTTACCCAAAGAGCAATGGAGAGGGCTATGCTTGAGAGTCTCTCTGCGTGATCGCATCAGAAATGAGGCAGAATGAGAATCCGCAGCAGAACCAAAGCGACCGATATAGCCCTCCGAATCGCTGAACTAAAGTAGCAGTGGGCGGGGCACATTGCACGTAGAAGTAGAACCGATGGCCGTTGGGGCGGAAAGGTTCTCCAGTGACGACTAGCGTGGATATTAGACCCGACTCCCACAAAGTGGACTGATGACCTGGTAAAGGTCGCGGGAGTCCGCTGGATGTGGGTTGGGCAGGACCGGTCATTGTGCCACTCTTTGGAGGAGGCCTATGTTCAGCAGTGGACGACTTTCGGCTGATATGATGATGATGACGGAAACAAGAACAGTACGTCGTTTGGCACTACTACTTTCCCCCAACAGGAACTTTTGGCAATGATATAATGTAATTATTTTTATAATTTCTCATAATATTGCATGAAACCCAGAACTCTAGGATTTGTTTTCTTGAACCACGTACTTGTACTCGTATGGAGCACGTTCCGCCTTCACGAAGCAATGGGTAAAAGAACACAGATATGTAGGTGGAGCAAGAGACAGCGCGCGTGACAGACATTGTGAATTCGCGATCGCGATTACCGCAATAATTAGGACAACTATTTGAGTTCAATATGTTTGATCGCGTTATCGTACGTACGAACTAAGTTCGCGCGATTTTTTACATTTTAGTCGCGCGACTGTTAGTAATTAGGACACCTACTTATTCGGGTTCAAAATGTCTGATCGCGTGTTCGCACGAGTAAGATTCGGACGAACTTGCGATAATCGCATAGTCGCGTTGTATATATAAGGCGACCCCTCATCATTATAATAAGGGCAAGTTATGCATTGTAGCAATAAGTCTCGAATCTCTTTACATACCGCCTACGTCTCACACAGCCATCACAGCGCTATGAAAACTAATCCTTGTTTAGATACCTATTTAAAGTATTATAGCATACAACGTATACAACGGGCTGTAGGGCAGGTAAAGCTGAATTGGATTGTGTGGATCTTCCCGAGTAAGCAGCTCGTTAGTTTACGAGTATGGCTTCCTGCCGCGGCCGGTTCCTTCTAAATTTAGAGATTATCGACGGCGCATCGATCGTATGATGTATTTTAGTGTTTATAATCCATAAAGTAAACATAACTCCAAAATTGTCTAAGTAGGTACATATCTGCTGAATCAGTAATGCTGATGTCTGGTATCACTAAATATTATTTTGTAAAATTTTGTTTAAAAGCCGTAAAACTTCCAAATGAATCAGGTTCAGGTTTAAAAACTCAAAGTTAGGTGGGCAAAGTATTCAAAAAGATATAAGTTAACGGCTTTATTGTTCAAAGAGTTGCTATACAGTATCTGTTCTGTTGGTGCTTCTGCAGCTGACTATACTTGCTTCTGTTCGGGAAATTCACGATACACGAAAACTCGACCAAATAATGTGTAAACCATAGAGAACTACAAAACTCTGTGGTGTAAACAAACAATGCAATCAGACTAAAAGCCGTCCTCCATTTTATTCATAAACTTATCCTTGAAATGCCCTTAGATAAACCGTTTGCGCCCTTAATTTGCCCAACCTTAATGACGTCGCATGGTATAGGTACACCTCATATTAGTAGCCGAGTATGTACTTACCTAAAAGTTTACCATAGGTATCTATTCACCTAACAGGTATTTTCGTGATTACTTTTCCTATTATAGGTGCCTACAAATTTAATACATGTTACAACATATTGGTACAGTTGGTAATACATTTCTCGAGGAGTCTTCTATTCCCGTTTCGTGACTTAGGTAGGTACAGTCGACGTCAAAAATATGTTTACACTCTTGCACCTTACCGCTTTGTAATAAGGTGCGAAAATATTTAATAAACTCATTGACGTCGGCGATACTAAACCTAACGCTTGGATTGGGTTTCCCCTCATGTGGTTGTTTCCTTATCCTCTGCTATTTTCACACCCGACGACGCTTTTGGAAACGGGCCGTGCTTTCTGTAATGGCAGCTGTAACCTCTCATCTTAGTAGAGAGGCTAGCGTGATTAATTTTATAACGCTTGCTAGTCGTACCCAATTGTGAACAGAGGTAATACTAGAGCTAATTTGCAATGATTTTAGGTCAGTGATGTAGGGGTCTTAGTTAACTGGTCCTATATATTTTCGTAAGGTATTTTAACCATTATTGTGAAAAGAGTGTTTAGACCTAAAACTAGCAACCTTGAACAAAAATATATATATTTTGTAGTTCAAACCACTTTTCCGATAACTAATGAATGCCACATTATACCTAGTCTGAGTCAAAGTCCGGAAGAAAGCATGAACTTTTTTCATGCATGTAGCTTATAATATAAATTCGTAATATATAAGGTCGTCAAGGATTGTTTCCTCCCCATCTCCCCACATTTGTGTCCCGATTTGCAATCTTTACACTTTTTATGAAAACGGAAAAACCTTACCTTACCTACCTACAACAAAACTGCCACTTTACAAAATATTCTGTACTTCTTCCGGATGGGACCAGATTTTGTAAATTTGTCAGTACAGGCAGGACAGGGCCAAGAGCCGAACTATTAGGTGCTACGTGCTACTAATGTTACCAATTTACCACAAATTTTTGGGCAATAAAAATTTTATCAGTGTCCAAATAAAACTATATATTTATTACCAGTTTTAGATCTAAAGACGGGTTTTTGATAAACAAAGTAATTCTGATGGAGCTAAAATCAATGCAACTCTAGTATAATCCTTTAAGACTACGTCGAATTAACACTATTAGCACGATTAGCAGTCACCTTACAAGTACAACAGTTACTAGACGGGCGAATGTTTATGTTAGACATAAACGTGGTCATCTTAACTAACCCAGCTGGCTGATATAGGTAGTTTGTTTTGTCCGTCGTAGACAAATCGTCTCTTATTTACGTACTAGTAGATTAGTTATACGGTAGGGAAAGAGACTAAGGGCCGGTTGCACCAAACCATCTGTCAACGTCTTTGTTTGACAATTTTCTATGGGATGGGATTTAACGTTGATGATGATGAGTTCCTTAGTTGTTCGCGGTGCAGCCCACCCTAAGGGTCGGTAGCACCAAACTGTATGTCACCTTTAATTGTTCACAAAATTTCACTGTATGGGAAATTTCATAGTGCTCTGCCGAATTACGTTGTCACTGTCCACCGTTTTAGGTGCAATTGGCCCTAAAAGAGATAAAGGTCGAATATATCGTATGATCACTATGATCAGCTACTATCAGTTTCGTCAGGTGTGAATGATCTGTTTACTTTTTGTATTTAAGATTTATTTTTCCAGTGTAGACGATCAATGGTTAAATTTTTACTAGTCTAATACATATATACGTAGTTACGCAAATGTTGTTAGTAATTCGGTGATCGGTGTTAATTTATTATTCAAATAAGTGCTGTGCTAGCTTTTAAATCTTTGTGTGCATAAATGTGTGGGTAAATAAATTATTGTTGTTGGCAACTCGAGTCTTATTTAAAAAATCCTTCGATTTTATCCATTTTCGTTCAACTGCCACTAGAAGACGTTGGAAACAAATCTTCATCATTCATTTACGAGGTGTTGTAAAGTCACCTGTAATAGTATCTTCCTTAACGAAGGCTGCACAAAAATCTGACACAATCTTATATGTTGAGAAACCTAATATTGCAGCTGACTGTACGAGCAACTTGTTCAAGCAAGCTGTTCTAAGGTCTAAGTTCTAAGGTCCTAGGTCTGTATCGTACAAAATCAACCCATTTTTATGGGAAAAAAAAATCGGTAAAAAGTTTAGGTAACTTTTACTTAATGACAATGACAAGCTGTAACATAGGTACATTATTGTCAGGAAAATCAACGACTAAATAAATAATATAGGTAGGTACCTACTTGTTCAAGTAATTAAAATATACTTCTAAAATAATACGAAATATTTATTTACAGTTTCAAAATGTTACATAAACATACGGGTAAAAAGTACATTTACTAGACATCGATCAAATTGAGAGTCTGCGCCTGTTCAGGGAATTGGGCAGGGTGCCAGCTTTACGTTCTATCTGTATTACATTTAATGTAATAAGAGATAATGCGCAGTTCCCCAGTCAGACGTCATCTTGAACGTTTTTGGTGTTAAACTAAAATATGGTACCTAAACATCAAAGATTCTAACAAAAAAGTAACTAAATTGTATATTTACCTACAAAATAATAATAACGGTGAATTGAAGTTACAAAATTTTCTGTTTAAATGTACTGGGAGCAAATCGTGTACAGTCGCCATTAGATATTATCTCTGCATATTACAGGCCAAACAACGCCTCTGTAGTCAAAGCATTAATGTGCATGTTCAGATATTTTTGAGTATCTTGGCCGCTCCGACTGTACAAGCTGCTAACGAAAATTTGGGACACTTAAGTTTGTATGGTAAACTTTACATTAGAATCCATGTAATAGTATTTATGAAAGTCCTCTAATTAAAGTGGCAATGGTCTAATTCACGTCTCACGATCAACGAGTTTTAACGGTGTGTACCTATTCTCGATTCTGTAATCAACCCACGGTATAACTAGCTGCAGTAACTTATAATTCGAATTAAGATCAATCGAAAAATGGCATTAGGATTCGAGTTTGGTTCTGATACTTCTGATTTACATAATTAGGCGGGTTTCACACTGCCGCCGCGTCCTTGCGACAGCGGAGCCAGGAAACCGAGCTCTCGTACGGTTTGCTCCGCGTCGCCGTCCGGAGATCCGGATACACTGCGTTTATTTTCGCCTTGCGTTAATTTAATATTGTATTCGAGTACTTGTTCAATTATGTGTATAATGTGTTTTAACAACTTTTTTTTACCAATGTTACCTTGAAATACATTCAAGGTGAGATCCTACCAAGTTGGAAAATGGATAGAGAAATGTATAAATATCAATGGAGAAGTGATTGTATAAAAACCAACCGGTATAATACGCCGAAAAAAACATTGGGTACATCCATATTTACAAGCCAGAAATACAAAAGTTATTTTACTCGTACCTACATCTATTTGTCTTTGATAAACGAGACTTAAGATTAATCGAAGACTTTTTATCAACTTCAAAATCGTACTACAGTTCCTCGCGGCGATACGGCGTCAGTGTGTTGTGCCGTGCGATCTTTTCGTATAAACTGACATTCTCGAGTACAAAGTTTTAAACACATCGCCCGGGCACCGGAGCGGAGCGCGACGCAGTGTGATAATCTGTTTGAACCCTACTTGGCAAGTAAACACTTAGAAGGTACAGGGGATGATATGGACAATTAGCGGTTAAAGTTAAAAACTCTGTTACTGTTGAAAGAAAATCGCCCATGTTAGATGACAGCAATCTTAAAACGATACAATTAAAGCCTTTTGAACGCCACGACTATTTCATAAACAGGCAATAGTAAACTTAATTCCAATGCAGTAAAGGTCATTTTAACTATAACGGTATGTGGCGTCGGGTCAGTGGCGGCCAAATCACAAACTCTTAAATAAGGACATATCATCTATGCCCCTATGTATAAATAGGAAAATCCAACACATATTTTTAAATTTACCTTCTACTAGTTGTTCATACTTTAATTAAAAGCTTAATTAATACAATTTACCTGACTAATTAGGTATTTAAGGTAGGATCATAAATATTGTTCAAAATAAAACATTATAAATTCGCTAATTGTACATAAAACAACTGTCTTGGCTCGCACGCATGCAACTTCATGGTCATTAAGACGACGTGCAGAAGTGGTGACGTCATTACATGACAATGGCGTCAAAGAGGGAACGCATCCTCAGGCAAGACACATAAACAAATATGTACAAAAATAAAAAGGATTGCCTTTGCAAATACATCTACAAAAATTACACTAAATTATTTAAAATACATAAGAAGTGAAGAATTTGGCACTTAAAAATATGTCCACATTTATGAAATTTGCAAAACTCATGTACTTGCTGTGTAAATATTAATATGCCATGTACTCTTAGAAGGGACTAAGAGCAAAAAGAACTATTTTGCAACATGCAC
This sequence comes from Pammene aurita, assembly GCA_947086415.1. Taxonomy (NCBI): domain Eukaryota; kingdom Metazoa; phylum Arthropoda; class Insecta; order Lepidoptera; family Tortricidae; genus Pammene; species Pammene aurita. Next base: position 17,799,574 of record OX352290.1, read on the forward strand.
TAATTGTCATTGCCCTTAAACGTATTTACAAATATAAATCAATATTATACAAGAAAATTAATCAGTAAACCAATATAGTAGCTTTTCTATTATGAGATCTACTTGTACTTTAAGCATTTCGTAATAAACTTTCTTGAAAAAAATACAATTAAATATTACATTTTATATACATTTACAGTATTATTAAATTACATCATAAGAATGTGTACAGTACAGACAACCTTATGGTAATATAGTTAAAGTATTCTATCGACATACGAAAAAAATATCATAAACAAGAAATTTTAAAACTTCATAAGTGTGTAAAGCCTTTTTTGTTTGGTTGAGAAAATATAGTTTAGCTATAGTGCCAATAGCTTTTTTTTTCATAGGGTAAATCGCCCTGAACTTGCCACCTTTCAATAACTGGCCCCCTCATACTAAAAATGAACTCTATTCACCTATAAACAGAATTCATTTTAGTATAACTTGGCCAGTTATTGAAAGGGGCAAGTAATTAAAACCTTATACTAAAATGTATTGTTTATAGGTGAACACCGTTCATTACTAGTATGAGGTGGCCAGTTTTTGAACGGTCGCTATTTACTGGCGATTTATCCTATAAGAATGTACGTAAAAACCTAATTCAATATTCTATGATTATATGCTAACTGAACCTTATTTTAGCGAGTATGTACTTTTTTTGTCAGTCAACGGATACATCATAAAAATGTTTCGTAAAACATAGTATCTTAAGTTTTAGTAAATTCAATCAGTTTACAGATATAAGTTTGCCAAGTTGACTGATTATTAATTTATTATTGATTTGTAAAGAACTGATAAAGTAAATTACTGTTTGCGCTACAGACGAGATAATTGACTATTTTGCCGTATTCATTAAGGCGATGGTATAGGGAAACAGCTAAAATCGAGGTTTTTTTCAGCTAGCATAAAACCCAATTATCTATATGTCCCTTCAGATCATGCACCATCCACGCTTCCAAGTGCTTTGTTCTCATCACAAAACTTGCAAAAATCACCCCGATCACGTGTTTGCATACGCAGAGGAAGATACGCGGAGAAGGTACACACCTCCTCCTTAACCCTTTCACCGCCAAAGACGTCAAATCACGCGCACGGAAAGTCGTGCCCTCAGCGACAGCGCGTGATATCACGTTCAAAATATAAGCGAGTTTCCTCGCGCGCTCGCATGATTTTTCCATCCGATGCCTGGCGATGAAAGGGTTAATGAACTTTCTATGTATGGAATGTGTTCTTTTCTAAACCTATTAAATGAATCCTTATGAACATTTATATTTAATAGTGTTGAAAAAGTCTGCCATATCATATCACCTAATTTTTAAGTGGCAGGTATTCAAACTGCTACGTGCTACATGGTTAGCCGGTAGTTCATATTTACTTACATGAACACAGATGCTTGGATTTTGGAAATATAGCTTATTTTTTTCTTTTTATTAAACTATTAAGGCTTTGTGCATAATCTCCACTAGCAGCGTAACTAATTTCCTTTTCTGGCCTTGACAATGATAACTTATTTGATATTGAAAAGCAATATATTCTTGGATCAAAATTGGCACATTTCCAATATCCATAATTACCTACGCACTTGTTATCTAGTCCATGTAACCTGCAAAGCATAAATAAACCGCGTGACATCAAATTGCGGTGAAAAGCTTGACATACTAGGTAACATAAAGGTAAACCTTTTAAGCGTCATATAAGTAATTAGAAAAATGGATCTTATACCCACAGGCTGAAGATCTGCTTTTAAATGTACCCTCTGATTTGTAAATAAGTGCCTACATGTTGCTGATTCCAAAACGTGACTGTGGCATGAAGCAAGGAAAACAGACATCATTCCGTTACTTAAAACTATGTGACTAACATTTTGATTTGACACTGCGCATTAAAATACTCTATACCTAATAACTTTACAACAATGTTCGAGCAACTATTACTTCCTTTCAATCTGTACTTTGCAGTAGTTTGTATACGCTATACAGGTATAACAATAGATGAGCTTTATCATACCTGTGTCTGTATTCAAAGATAACTCGTACGACTAATTAGTCTAATTACATTCAAGTCGACAACGTGCAACACCCCATTTAAGTGCAGTTTTACGGGACCAATACGCATACTCGTACGTCCCACTGTCTGCGTATAGAAATAGCATCCATCGACACATCGCGACATCTCACAAATTTGTAAAATTTGCAGTGCTGGTAAACAGCAACACCCGAACTGACCATCGGTTGCAATAGGGATTACAAATGGTAACAGTATTGGCGATGGTACTAACCACTCAACTGCCTCGCGGACGTGTATTCTCGAAGTTCCTCTTCAGTCCCCGGCCAGTCCCGCTATGAGTAGACGGCGCCGTTCTTGTGCGTCCGGGTGAAGATGACGTCCTCGTCATCAACGTTGATGCTGTCGGCGGTGAGCGCCACCGTGTCGCTGTGAACCACGTGCGGCGACTCGTTGAACTCGTCTAACTCCTCGATGCCCGCTGAAAATGACAGTACAAATGCACAAATCAACATTAACAACCCAACAAAAGGATGGATGTTTAGTAGCCTACGTGTTTGAAACCTTAAACAAATTTCAAAATAATTACAGGTATTTCAAAGCAAGTTTGTGTTTAACAGATGGTTTAATCTAGTGGTTTTTTTTTACAATAACCTTTTCGACGCCAACGACGTATATAGCCGTCATAAGATACCATACGTTTTACAAAGGTTAAAAAAAATAAGGCCGCTCCCACATCTCCGCGATGGAACCGCAATCACGGCACCGCTATACGATCCACGTCTCCGCGCTTGTTCCGCCTCGTGAAATGCAGAGATGAAGACACTCAGACAGAGTGAGAGAAACCGCGCGTGACAAAGACAGCGCGATAAGTAGATATAAGCGCTAGAATAGTCGTTTCGCTATTGTTCCGCGCTTCATACAAAGGACACGTTAGCGAAATCGTGATTCGTCGCTGAGATGTGCTATCGACAGACGTTAATATCACACCCCGCCTAATCGTACAATGCTTGGAAAAAATTACCTTATGATAATAACAATAAGGTAGAAAATCGAATGTAACTGACCCGTGTAATCAGAGGGAGCCAGTAGCAGGTATTGCTCCGATCGCGTGGGCCACAGCAAATGTGTCATCACACAGAACGCCAGGCAGTCCGCCGAATATGTTATACCTGAAATATTATCGGTATATCTATGTTATGCAATCCAATTTCAATGAGCATATAATATTTACTCGCTTATACCATCAGCCCAGTAAGTCTGTTACAAAGCAAAAAAAGGTGATCGATAATTACTTAATTAGGCATGCATTTTCCAAACAGAGATGCCTAAATTCGGTAGTTTTGGAGATTTTCTTTAATTTGGTGTAGTTTCGCAATCTTTTTAAATTTATCGTTCGTTTTAAAGTTAACGATTGGGAAAAGAAAATATGCGGATAGTAAACAAAAACATTATTCTTAACACAGCGCTTACCAAGTAAAAACTTAAACCTCCATAAGGGGCTGATCTGCAGCGCTATCAACGCGATCACCGGCAGATACACGAACCACACCAGGCTCGAAGCACCAAAGTGTAGCAGGAAGTTCAACTTGGCCATGTTGTGTTCGTACATCATGGTGTTCATATAGTAACAAAACATTTTCTAATAAACACTTACCAAGTAAAAACTTGAACCTCCACAAGGGGCTGATCTGCAGCGCTATCAACGCGATCACCGGCAGATACACGAACCACACCAGGCTCGACGCACCAAAGTGCAGCAGGAAGTTCAGCTTGGCCATGTTGTGTTCGTACATCATGGTGTTCATATAGTAACAAAACATTTTTTAATAAACACTTACCAAGTAAAAACTTGAACCTCCACAAGGGGCTGATCTGCAGCGCTATCAACGCGATCACCGGCAGATACACGAACCACACCAGGCTCGACGCGCCAAAGTGCAGCAGGAAGTTCAGCTTGGCCATGTTGTGTTCGTACATCATGGTGTTCATATAGTAATAAAACATTTTTTAATAAACACTTACCAAGTAAAAACTTGGACCTCCACAAGGGGCTGATCTGCAGCGCTATCAACGCGATCACCGGCAGATACACGAACCACACCAGGCTCGACGCGCCAAAGTGCAGCAGGAAGTTCAGCTTGGCCATGTTGTGTTCGTACATCATGGTTTTCATATAGTAACAAAACATTGTCTAATAAACACTTACCAAGTAAAAACTTGAACCTCCACAAGGGGCTGATCTGCAGCGCTATCAACGCGATCACCGGCAGATACACGAACCACACCAGGCTCGACGCGCCAAAGTGCAGCAGAAAGTTCAGCTTGGACATGTTGTGTTCGTACATCATGGTGTTCATATAGTAACAAAACATTTTCTAATAAACTCTTACCAAGTAAAAACTTGAACCTCCACAAGGGTCTGATCTGCAGCGCTATCAACGCGATCACCGGCAGATACACGAACCACACCAGGCTCGACATACCAAAGTGCAGCAGGAAGTTCAGCTTGGCCATGTTGTGTTATCATGGTGTTCATATAGTAACAAAACATTTTCTAATAAACACTTACCAAGTAAAAACTTGAACCTCCACAAGGGGCTGATCTGCAGCGCTATCAACGCGATCACCGGCAGATACACGAACCACACCAGGCTCGACGCACCAAAGTGCAGCAGGAAGTTCAGCTTGGCCATGTTGTGTTCGTACATCATGGTGTTGCGCAGTTCCAACACGAACCACGACATGATGGCGACCCGCAGCGTCAGTATCAACCAGCCCGGCCACGTTTGGTATTCGTCTATTTCCTCTATGATGTCTACTTCCGTCTGCAAATTGAAGTCTGATTAGTTCTCGTCATTTTAGTGTCTGTTTAGGGTTCCGTAGTCAACTAGGAACCCTTATAGTTTCGCCATGTCTGCCCGTCCGTCCGTCCGTCCGACCGAGGATAATCTCAGTGACCGTTAGCACTAGAAAGCTGAAATTTGGTACTAATATGTATATCAATCACGCCGACAAAGTGGTAAAATAAAAAGTGGAAAAAAATGTTTTATTGGGGTACCTCCCCTATACGTAAAGTGGGGAGTGATTTTTTTTTCATTTCAACCCTAACGTGTGATATGTTGTTGGATAGGTATTTAAAAATGAATAGGGGTTTACTAAAATCATTTTTTGATAATGTAAATATTTTCGGAAATAATCGCTCCAGAAGTAAAAAAAATGTGTCCCCCCCCTCTAACTTTTGAACCATAAGTTTTAAAAATATTAAAAAAATCTCAAAAGTAGAACTTTATAAAAACTTTCTAGGAAAATTATTTTGAACTTGATAGGATTAATAGTTTTTGAAAAAAATTTACAAAATAATTTCTGAACTAAGTTTGTAATTTAACCGTATAAGCAGGTGTTTATTGTACTTGTAATTTCTACAAAAACACAATGAAATGACGTGCTTTCAAATAAAGTAAAAACAAAACGGTGAAAATCGGTTCACGCAATAAAGAATTATCCCATAAAAATCATCTTCCATACTTTAAGCTCGCGCGCAATAGTTTACTTAATTTGCCGATAGATGTCGCTGTAGGTGGAAAGCTCATATCATATCCTACATGGCGGTGTTATTTTAACTCTTAAGTGGGGACACTTTCTGTGACGGACGGAAAACTACGGAACCCTACACTGAGCGTGGCCCGACACGCTCTTGGCCGGTTTTTTTAATTATTCTCGTCTTGGGAGTTCAAATTCGAATTTCTTGCTTAGGACTTTATAGAACTTAGGTTAGTATTTCATTAAACTTACATGTTTATCGTAGTCACATTTTGATCTTTTATCTCAGCAAAGTTTAATAATTAGTTAGCAAACTTAAAAAGTGCTTACAATTTGTAGGCAGTAAGTGCATGAGTGTTGGGAGTTAGAGAGGAGGGAGAATTTATCTCATATATAGCGTACGGGCAGGTGGCGGCATTATTGTGCACAAAGGGCACTGGAGTCGCCTAGGTTACATTTTATAATTGAATGACTATTTTTTTTTGTCTATAACATACATTTCTTATTCAAGTAGTGCAAATATTTTTGGATCGAATTCTTGAATTCTTTTTTACATTATTACTCAATTTAATTAGGCAGACCAAAAAAGTTGGAATCATCAGCCAAAGGTCTAGCGAAGAAAACGAGGGAGGATTCAATAATTCGATCTAAAAATATTGGCACTACTTGAATAAGAAACGTACAGCCATGGCCAGAAGTGTTGAGCACCCTTGCGATTTTCATACAAAACTCGAAAGTTTAGACCGGCGTTTCTATCTTTTTTGAAGTTATTTTATCAATTAATTCAAACTGAACAAGCATGTTTTGTTGAAGTTAGTAGTAACTGCATAGAATATTTGCAATTTTTCGCACCGTCCTACATTCGCATTTTTGGGACCTCCACTTTTCATATTTTATAGGTACCTTGAAAGTGTTATTAAGTGAAGTTTTCTAGATATATCAATAAAATATAACATTTTACGTCATCGTACATTGTTATGAAAGGGAATTAATACTTAACATCAAAATTGTAAACAAAAAAGAGCTATGCTCAACACTTCTGGCCAAGGCTGTATGTTTTAGACAAAAACATAATTTAAATAATTAGTCAGTATTTCAATCATAAAATGTGCTCTTTACGCTCAATAATGCCACCACCTGTCCGTAGTGTCCGTACGCTTATAGCGACTAGACAATAGTCTATAGACTAAAAAGTCTGCAGACTTTAGTGTTTCCAACATTTGGGTCCAAATATATTTTGTTGGTTTAAAGCCTCATCAAAATGACATACTTACAGTATTCCACACATAAAGCAGTATATGCACAATGCCATATGCAAGCCACACGCCAAAAACCAACGGCTTGTACGTAAGCTCCAGTCTGGTCACCGCCCAGCCTTTTGCCAATAACAGTAGCAACAGCATAAAGAGGGTCTGAAATTAAATACCACCACGTTAAAAACTTCAAATCAAAAGATTATCAACTCTATCACAGAGACATAAAATCTAAATGATAGTTACATAGATATGTTACTAAGAACATTTCGATTCTAGATTTCTATTATAATTTGTGCCATTGATCAATATGCGCTGAAGATTTTATTAAAAGTAATAAAGTGAACTGTGGTAAATAATAAAATAATGCGTAAAAGGCATTGGTCGTTTTTTGGAAGAGTGAGCGAATCGGCAAACAGCATTGTCAGGGCAGTGTGCACAGCATCCTACTTTGCAAGCGAGGTTTCGGCAATCGCCTACTAGTCCTAGGTTAATTTATTTATATGTAATTTAATTTATTCTTTAGTCTGTAATTTAATGGATGTATACCTGAATAAAAAAGCATTTTTTTTTTTAATGATTATAAGAACAACTTCTCATTACTCTCATTAGGCTCAAATACGTTTAATGTGCGCGTTTGTAGCGATACAAACGCGCGTTGACGACGCGTTTTGTTGACTGCCAGGGTTTCCATTGGGTGAAGAAGGGGTGCTGGTGCGGAGATACAAACGCGCGTTGACGGCGCGTCTTGTCGACTGCCGGGGTTTCTTTCGGGTGAAGGAGGGGTGCCGTTGCGGAGATACAAACGTCGACTGCCGGGGTTTCCCTCGGGTGAAGGAGCGGTGCTGGTGCGGAGATACAAACGTCGACTGCCGGGGTTTCCCTCGGGTGAAGGAGCGGTGCTGGTGCGGAGATACAAACGTCGACTGCCGGGGTTTCCCTCGGGTGAAGGAGCGGTGCTGGTGCGGAGATACAAACGTCGACTGCCGGGGTTTCCCTCGGGTAATGGAGGGGTGCTGGTGCAGAGATACAAACGCGCGTTGACGGCGCGTTCATAAAATGTAGGTGTGCAAAGGTCTACAAACTGCGTCTGACTCGCGTGCAGTTTGCGTGTATCGTTACAAACGCGTCGACGGCGCGTTTAAAAAACGCGGTGTGCATAGGCCCTTAGATCTGGACAACTCCATACATTTATCCGCTTATTCATACACGTGTTTCAAACCTCATTTAAAACACAACTGTCAAATTGACAGATAAGGACAAACAATTATTTTGTTAAATGAGGTATGGACTTGTTTATGAATAAGCGGGTTAGGATCCAGATTACAAACCCTAAGTGGATAAATAAATACAGTTTTATGTATTTTTGACATATTATGCCAATTCACCTACCCTGCTCATGATATCAAGTATATCTCCGGCAACATCAAGCCCAGTGAACCCCGTGCCGTCTGCTGCAAACTTCACAGTGTGCAGGGAATTGAAGCAAATGGCGACAAACTCCAAAATCAGGCTGCATGTGAATAACTTTGTCACTGGGTGTTTCTGTGTCCTGAAAATAGGTAATTAAATTACATGTGAGATATTTAAAAAATGTTTATCTACACTCATACTGTAAGTACTCTAAAATGCGTTCAAAAACCGTAGACAATGACAAGCATTACAACAAACGATTTAACTATGATAAGTTTCTTATCTGCGGCAGTAACGTAATTTTAACTATGCATGCTCAAATATTGTTAAGCAATGAGTTTCAAATTTGGAACATCGAATTTGATAACATAATGTTACCGCCATGGCCAACTCGATTGGTCCCGCGCGAGCACCGGCACAATCGAGTAGGCCATGACGGTACAATGGCGGTCATTCTATGGTTTCCGAACAATTAATTTAATATATATAATATGAGTGTAGATAAAGCAGTGTATGCAACTGTACGTAATTAGGCCTTAAAACACTCGTGTGATCTTATTATGAAATTCGCCTGCGGCTCATTTCATAAAACCACACTCATGTTTTAAGGACCCTTATTACGTAACAGTTACATAAACTACTATTACATTGCTTATTAAACTTTTATGGCTTAACAAGACTTCTTAATTATAAGAAAATTACAATATTAAATAACATTAACTCTATTTAAAATTTATTTTTTTACAATTTAAAACAGTTTAATGTTTTGCCATTCATAAATATTTTATTTGTTCTTACAAATTTTACAATTATTCAGATACAAATGACTAATGTAATACTAATAATAATAATTCACATATTATTACAATGTATTTCTAAAAACATGATTCATTTTGTTTAAGGGAAAATACAGTACATTTGAATGTGGTTCATGACTATTATTCATACAATAAACCAAGCAACCACTAGCCACCCACGCAATTTTTTTTTAAGACATGAGATTATGTTTTTGATTAAGATTCAAAATTCAGTAGATTGAGAGGCTTTTTATTGAGGTCTTAGCCGCTAAAGCAGTGGATCTTCATCTTTCAAGATCCAGATCCATCCAAGGATCCCTAACTATTGGGTATACAGAATAAAGGTAATGAAACAGTGATCTGTTATTAAATTTGCAAACCACTTTAGTTGCCACCAGAGAACACAAATTAAGAACCACTGCGTTATAGTCTAACTAACTACTAGAGCAGTGGGTCTAAACTTTTGATTTTGACAGTTTTTTGTGCTGCCAGGGATCACCAAGTATTTGGGGGCAAATGCCCATAAGAAAAATGTTCGCAAGTTGTAAATACTATTGATATTTTAATGGCTTCGCGGACCACCGGTTAAGAACCACTGAACCGGATATGAACTAGAACATCATTTACCTGACTGCATATATCTGTACTGGTACAAGGACAATGTAGCACAGCAAAAACACCAAATACAGTTCCAGCGTGTTCTGATGATCAAATGAGAACTGGTACATCAGACTGTTGTACAGACTTTGATTTGGATTCCCGTTAACCAGCCAGAAGTCATATTGCACTTTTTGTGGTATATTTGTCATGGTTTTGTTATCCGGTGATGGGGCTCCTTTGTAATGGTGCCATGTGCATGTTGTCTCATTGAGGTAGCAGGAAACCATGGACACATACCAGAATCTGTAGGCAAATAGACTATTAGTAGGATATGTTCTTTTGTAAAAACCAATAAACAAGTGCAAGTTTGCATTGGTCAATGTTTCTAGGTTTATTCTTGCTTACTTGTTTATTTCATGTAATTATAGGTACATGCCAGTAAAAATTAACATAACATAACGTAAATACCCTTTATTGCACAGCTCAAATAATAGACACAAAGTATACACAAGTCACAAACAAAAAAGCAGATTAATGACAACATATGTGACACTTTTTTGGAAAAGGCCATTTTTGTGGAAGACACATTGTACAGATTCAATATTGTATTCTAGCAATAAAAGTGTCAGGGCCAGCTGCCAAATGGTACCTTTCGATCTCGAGATCTAGACTATTGCATTTCTGTATAAGTACAATGAATTATCACATTATTAAACAAATTTATAATACAGAGACTTGCACTGCCAAACTGCACTGGGGATCAATCTGCATCCATAGGAAACACCTTAGACAACCCTACAATCCCTGGGTAGTGCTAAAAGAGTAACAAACTTGGCAGCTGCACTGTCCCATCTGGACCTCGCAGCACTCACTGGATTTTCTTCATCATCTGCTTTCCCACTACTACTACCCCAGGGAAGAAATACCTATCTCTATCCAGTTACATGTAGCCATACGATAAATAAATAAATACTGCCAAACTAACCGGATATAGCAATGATAAATACAATGTGATAACACATTTCAGTATTTAAAAAAAAGAAATAAAGTTTTGGAGTACTACTACTACACTATTTAACACAGTTTTAATAATATTCTCAGCATAACCCAACTAGAGCCAGCTGATAACAAATAAAACATTGTTTATCTGTTATATTCAAAGACAATGATAGTCATAAAGAATTATAAATAAGTATAACCATATCATACCTTGGTTGGCCTGGGTTCTCTATATCATAAGTAAATTGACTTTTCTTGACAACATTCCAGAGGGAGTCTTCATCAACGCAAACTTCGTTTTCTTTGCAAGGTATGCGTCGAAAGAAATCTTGTCCACCGGCATTACATTTAGGGTGGTATGCTGATGTATTTAAGTTCTGGAACATCACTTGACATGCCAACTCCTTGTTTTCTATATCCCGATTTTTGTAATAATGAATAAAATGATGCCTGTTTAACACAGCAAACGTGATAGGATACATAAAACGTTCTTTTGATGTAATATTTCCAAATATGAATCCATATGTTTCCTTTTGGTAATGGATGTCAGTTTTCTGAAAGCCAAATTTTACTACGAACTTAAAGAACTCATCTGTAGAAAATTCACCCTTAATGTGCATAGACGACGCGTTCTCGAGCAAGAGGTAGAGGGAAAAAACAAATACAAATTTAATGTACATATTGAACAATTTTCTCTGATGATTCCGCTTTACACCATTCTCATAATAATCAGATAACTTTCATAAACTTGCAAGATTCTTTTGAACTACATTTGTCATATATCATATTATATGTGATAAATGCCACGTTATTAACATTGTGCTTTCCTATACAATAAAACACAATTCTTCAGTTCTCTCCTCCCTTTGGGTGGCAAAAGTCTTTCTCTAGTTTGTCGTCTCGTCTCGTTCATCTCGTTTTGGTTGACATTTGACTGACAGATGCAACGGCCATCGACAATTATGAAACATAGACTTTACTTTTTTACTAATTCTTTATCTACATAGGCGTTAAGGGATCTACTCACGCAAGCGACTAGTGAACCGATCAGAGTGAGAGGAGCGAGCGCAGCGAAGCGAAGTTTTTACTTAGTCAGTGCATTTCGATGGTTTGATTTTAAAGTTTTTTTCGCGGTAACTAATAGTCCGCCTCCAACTCAGATCTCGCGATTTCCTTGCAAACAAGATGACCAATATAAGAAGACACTTATGATGATTTTTTGCGCCTTTAATCTTAAATTTTAGAGTTCTTCTATGAGCAGGATTGACCAGGGTGTTCTGGAATAATGGAATCTGAAGGTCTAAAAGAGTTTTGTTAAGATGTCTTGTTATATTGGTCAACTCTATTGCAAAAGTTCTTAGTACGAGGCGGACTGCTAGTTATAAACTACTAGTACTAAGTAATGGTTAATATTGGTTGGCGTGACATGAAATGTTAAGTTGAGAGTTCTTGACCTCGAAATGTCGCGGCGTCGTATGGATGCAGATGTGAGTAGACACCATTTCGTTGGGTCGGCGTTTGGTTGGCGTACAAAGGGACAGTATGTAATATAATAGTATAACAAAACATAAGATCCTATCCTATAACGGGTATTAGACATTACAATTTGTAGGGCCCAATCTGTTGTGTACCCTGCCTTTCCCTTCCCTCTTTCAGCTCCCTACGGGCCCTACCGCTTATTACACCTCCGAACCTGACAGATTGGGCCCTACAAATTGCAATGTCTAATACCGGTTTCAGCCGTAACAGACGGTGAGATTCGGTTCGGGCCGGACACGGACCGATAAGAACGCAGCTATTTGTTAGAGTGAGAGAGATATATAACTTAAATATAGCTAACTCACTGTAACAAATAGCAGCGTCCTTATCGGTCCGGCTCTTACCGAATCTCACCGTCTGTTACGGCTAGCCTATTGAACATCTCTATCTGTCTATAGCATAGCGATATACTATACTATACACACACTATACATAGATAGATAGATAGGTAGGTATAGAGATAGAAGCATTGAAATATGGCGGACAGAGATACAGCAGACTGAGTTTTAGATTTGCAAGTTTTATAATTTAGATATTTAAGTAGAATTCCATGTCTTTACTTTTGTTACATCTGCTCTAACATTTAATCCAACTTTTGTGTCACCGCAAGTAGTAGTTACCTCCAGGAAACGATGAACAATGTGCCCTAGTAACTGTCATTGCTCGCCCATTTCCTTTGTGAAGTGAACTAAATTACTCCGTTTTATGTGTTCGGGAGCTGAACTATGACTTACAGCTAAAGTGTTAATGTTATTTGAGTGATCTTACTTGTCTTATCAATGTTTTTAAAGTGCATTTGGTGCCTGTTTGGTTAGGTCCAGGCGGAAGTAGTGCTAGTAGTATTGGCCGGAATCTGGTTAGATATCGAGCTTATTGTGTGCAATTTAGTAGTTTGAAAAATCCGGTGCTTATTATGAAATAATGGTTGAAATAGCCGCTCCTCCGCAGCCTCCTGAGGAATGTCTGGAAACCTGTGAATGGTACTGGGGTGACATCACAAGGTAAGCTTCCTACGAAAATCATATTAGCATGTATTTTACTGTATTCAATTAATTATTGCATATTTCGTACGTATACATGCTTATTACGATACATAATATTACTGACTATTACATTCCATGCATGAATACATTTTAGTACAAACTGAAGTAATAGTTCCCTGTGATTATCTTTAAGCAAGTGTTAAGCTGTAAAGTTTCCATTATACTCATTAAACACCAATTATTTATTTCCTTTTTTTAAATAAATTGTGTATGCTCAGTATTGACCAATTACAGGCAATAAAAGAGTATGTAAAGTTTAACTACAAAACATAAAATTCAAGTTTTACTTTAGTTGTGGTAATCCTTATACTTTTATCCTTTAATCCATTTGTCCTTATGTGGATTATGCCATTAATAAATAGGGCAATAATTAATTTAGTGTGATTTATAATTTTGAATATATTAATTAGGGCTTGCAATCCGAATATTTCGAATAGTAATTTGTATGGAAATTATTCGAAATATTCGTATTATTCGAATAATTGCAAGCCTTAATCTTAATATACTTAATAACACCAAATACACCACCTTTGTACCAAATGTTTTATTTTAAGACATGCTATCAATATATTTTTTTCTTTTAAGTTAGTAATTGGCAATGTTTCACCATTTTCATGATAGGTATATTAGTTTTAATAGTATCTAACTGGGCGCCTCTAGGGTAGGTATCTTATAGGTTAAGGTCTTATTTTTTATAGATTAATACTTGAGATTGGACACATGAACTAGTTACTTATCTGTTTGATTTTTAATACCTGCTATAACATTTTTGTGTCAGTGTAGATAAATGGGCAAGAATATTATTTCCATTTACAAGACTTTCCAACTTATTAAAGGCAAAAACTATTCTTTTCTATATTAGATTCTTATCTCAACTATTGCATGGTAACAGCAAGTAGTGACCTGTTGATTAGTTAGGGTTCATTTGAAATTGCATAAGATTTCTAAACTTAGTCATTTTCAATAAGACTATGATGAAATTTTGTTGGAAATTAAGCTTTAACTTTATCTTTGCTTAAAATTAATTGATTATTTAGTTGTGATATTAGCTAATCAAGAAACAATTAATATTAATAAATAATTATTGTATTAGTTATTTTATTTTTGCATTGTTCAAATTTGTTTACATATGATTAATATTTTGATTTGTGTAATAAATAAAGTAACCCCTATTTTCCAAACCTTCTCCTATATTTTTATATAAATATTAATCAATGTTTAAATAAAAATATTTTTTTTTTATAGAGATGAGGCAAATGAAAAACTTAAAGATACCCCTGACGGCACATTCTTAGTTCGCAATGCATCAAACAAAGGCAGCGGATACACATTGACCGTCCGCAAAGGAGGAACCAACAAATTGATAAAGATATACTATCAAGATGGCCGCTACGGATTCTGTGAACCCTTCCAGTTTGCCTCTGTGGTGGAACTGGTCAATTTCTACACACAGTGTTCCCTCGCACACTGTAACCGTAACTTGGACATCACTCTTACGTACCCCTTGTTAAGATCCCAAGAAAATGATGGAGGTGAAAATGACAGTGAAGAAACACTTGAAGCTGAATATAAAAATATACATAAACAGTATGTCCTGAAAACAAGGAACTTTGATGAATGTTCTGACAAATACATGAAGTTGAGGGAAGAAGTTAAAGCTAAGAAACAAGCTCTAGATGCATTCAATGAGACTGTTAAAGTTTGTGAGGAACATCTCAGATATCAAGATGAAATGCAGTCTCAGACACAACCACATGAGAAAACAGATCTTATACAGAATAACAAGCAGTTAATATCAAGAGTTAATAATTTGAAGCAAGCAAGTATTGATCTGCACAATTTACTTCGGGTTACTGTCAAAGAAAACTTGAAGCTAGAGAGAGAGATAACTCAACTGAAGCCACAAATAGTAGACCTCTTCAAGAAAAAAGATCTGCACAAAATGTAAGTTGACTTGCATTTTTATTTTTATCAGTAACAGTAACAGGTTAATGGGTCAGAATTTGCTTTGGCCTTTGCCAAAATATTTAAAATAGGTAGGTACCTATTTGTTTTGCATTTTGAAGGGACCCAGCTAAAAACGCGTCTTAAGCAGGAAATCGTATTATACGAGACTGTGGGACTGATATAAAATGGTGTATTATGCAAATCGTATTAAGTGGGTTCTACTGTACTAGTACGGAAATTAGGGATTCTCAATGTACACGCTTTTCACGAAAACATTGGTGATTTCAGATGGCTCCAGCGACGCGGTAAGACTGACGAGTATTTAACAAATTTAGAGGAGGACAACATACACAAGTTAGAAGAGTTATATGCACATCGAGAAATGAAAAGTTGGATGGAAGAGAACTGCACTCGCGCCCGTGCAGAGAAAATTCTAGATGGGAAACCTACAGGCACCTTTTTAATTCGTCCAAATTCAGGAGGACAACTTGCACTATCAATATGTTGCAACGACATTGTCTACCATTGCATTATATTCAAGACTGAAAGAGGTTACGGCTTTGCTGAACCATATAATGTTTACAAGTAAGTTTATTAAAGCACTAGGCTCAAATTTCCTTATTTAAGCTATCATAACAAATGGAAATAATTATGATGAATTGTAACTAGTAGTTTGCCTCTAACTGAGAACTCGCGATTTACTTGCAAACGAATTGACCAATATAACAAGACCCTTATGAAGATCGGTTTTCGCCTTCTGGCTCCATAACCCCTTGATAGATCCTCCTCATATACTAACTCTCAAATTATATATATCTCTGATACAACGCCAAAGAAAGAGTTAGTAAAGTTATCGCAGAACAAACTCAAAATCAAGTTGTGCCTGAAGTTTTCTGTAAGAACTTAACTTCACTTACGCTCCGCTCGTTCGTTTATATACATATATCTCTGGTTTGTACCAGAGATATATATAAACGAACGAGCGGATGGAATTTGCTGGGGTTGTCCCAGCAAATTCCATGAAGATCAGAAAAACAGTACTAAAGTTATCCCGGAACATACGCCCGAAATCTACAACCCAATTAAATATATGTACGTCCCAGTAGCCAAGTAACAGTTCAGTTGTGTCCGCAGTTGTCTCTTAGAACTTTGCTTCTCTGCGCTCATTCGTTCGACCAGAAATCAGACGGTTGAGCGTCATTCCATGACGTTTTTAGTATTCTATAACTTATGATGGCAATACAATGACATGACACTAATCCGTCCGATCTCTGACTATACCACTAATCCAAATATTTCCTCTTTCCTCGTCATATAAATGTATCATTACATGAAATATTTAACTGCATTATGGAAATTATTAACATCAGTTATACCTAAAGTAATGAATATTGCGCGTAGTAACCTATTTATTATTTTCCTTATACTCATAACAAGTTAATCGTTATCCTTATATAGGGACCTAATTCTAAGTTCTTGCCATTAGGCACTGGCTTAGTGGAAACAACTGCCACGTGACTGACCCAAGGAGAGACATTCGCATGTGTTTAGGGATACTATATTTTTGTAAGGGCCAGATTTTTGTGTGCTAGAAGTTGTATTATTGTGTTATGAAATGGATAGCTAAGTTGTGTCTATAGTAAATAAAACCTAAAACATTCCGATGATTACGTATCAGCAGTCGATGGTAAAACAAGTGCGTGTCGGGCCACGCATAATGGAGGGAAAAAATTAATACCAAAAGGTCGTATGAGTTTTTTGGAGAATTCTCGAAAACGCCGATAATGCTCAAAATAATTTTCTTTCAAAGAATATACAAGGATGTATCTTCTCAATATTTTTTCATATTTTTGGATCACCGATACAACACAATTTTATTATTTTTCGGGGTGATTATTTCTGAAAATATTCACTTAAGAAAAAACTGTTCAAGGAAACCTCAACGTTATTTAGTGTCCGACCGAAACATGTTTTTTTTTGCCGAAACCGAAACAGAAGGTTCGGCTCTGGGTCCAGTTTCGGTCGAAACCGAAACTTTGATAGACGCGTTAAAATCGTACATATTTCAGTTACATGTCAGTAAGCCGTTGGAACTTGTGTAGGTGATATAAAATAGAACAAGCTAAGTGAGTTTTGAGTGATAGGTATAATATATAAATTTTACAAATCGAAAAGAAAATATGGATCAAAAAACCCTTTAGCCGATTTTTTCCAAATAATACATGGAGTTGTGTGAAACTGCAAAAATAATATTTATTAAAATATTGTATGCAGAATTAGGAACCGGTTCCTATTCTTATTAGCAAATTAGGTTCTGCTACATTAATTTTGTACTAATCCGAAACGTATGCAAACGAAATTTCAATTTTATAATTGAAAGAAAAGTGGAAAAATTCACCGCGTCGAAGAATTAAGAATTAAAAATAAGATTCGAAGTTGCGACCTTTCGGAACACCGGTCCGATCACTCTGACCAACTGAGCTATCGCCGGGTCAAAGGCAAAACCAACTATCTGCTAATAAAATTAAACCCAAATAGTCTATTCTGCCTTTAACCCGGCGATTTTGTCAGTTATAAAAACGTGACAGAACTTATGCACAGATTAAGTACAATGTTGAAAGTTGGGCCGAAACTGGCCGAAATCGAAACTTCGGTTGGACACTAATTGTTATTTTTAAAGGCCCATCGATTGATGTGCAACATTAGTAAATTTTCTGCGATAACTCAAAAACGGCTCAACCGATTTTATTGAGTATAGTTTTCATTAAAGGACTTATTAGGTCCCACTTATATGAAATTATACTAGCGTTTTGTGGCTTAATGAATACACATACTCACACAAAATTTCAGAGACGAAATTACCGCGCAAGGCAGCTCGGCTAGTGTGGTCGTGCCTCGCCTGAGGCAAATGCACGCGCGGCCGCAATGCCTCGGCCGAGGCACGTCCACACTAATCGAGCTTAATTCATAAGTACTTGGAAGAAATGATTTGTACACCTGAACACATTTCAACCTTGACTTAATAATATGATAATTTAGAAGATTAAATTTGAATGACCGTGTATTAATTATAAATGTGCAATTGGTTAAGACGCATAGTGACTAATTAACAAAATGTCCCTTTACAAAAACCCAGTCACATTTTGCTTTTGATTTTTATGTATTTATTTATTAAGACATATATTTCGATTTTTGTCCCATGCCTTGGCTCGCAATATATCCTATCCTATACCCTTTTCGCCAAACGACCGTTATTTTAAAACGTGGTAGTGGGTGGGTTCCTATGTTATTGTTAATTGTTACACTGCAACTCATTAATTGAATGTGCCTTTTTTCCAGGACGTTAAATGAGCTTGTTCTACATTACGCCATCAACTCGCTAGATGAACACAACGGCCAACTCCGGACCACCCTCAAGTATCCAATAAATGCCCATTTGGTGAGCAAACCAGAGAAGAAACAGTCACATGAAAGTGAACACCTGGAAGCCCCACACAGAGATAGCCATCAAATGGAGTCCCAGGCTTCACACCAGCAGAGACCGAGGCAGTAGTACCAGAAGATACTTTATGTGAGTCTTGCTGATCTAGTCTTCTATTTATTAATAGAATGACAGATGTGATCTTTCACTTTGTGATAAGGGAGGTATCATGGGGTTCAAGTCATTCCTGTATGTTTTAGCGGATGTACTGATCTCATGTTCCCACAAAGTTTTTATATTATCTTAGCCTGGTGGTGTCGTCTTAAAAATAATCGACAACCTGGCTATACTCTTCTATCGGATCTGAATATAACTAAGATGCAATGATAATTATGTGATGGTATTAATAACTAAGCATATTGTCATGTGATATTTGCTTACTTCTATCAGAAGAGGTGTAAAAATTTGAATGGCCCAATCAACAACGAAAGTATAAATTTGTATTGCGTCCAGTTTTTGATGAATTTGATTGGGAGGTTTAGGGGCGCGTGAGGGAACAGACAAAGTATTGTATGAAGTATATTTAAGTTGCATGCTTTCTGTAAAGTAGCTTTAGGGAGAATGTCTGTTGCCAAATGTACAAATGCGAGTACCAAAAATGTGTCATGTAATGTTGATGCGTGCAGATCAGTGAACTCTGGAAGTCGAATGTTAATGTTATTTAATACTTGATTTGTTAATTGTGTTTGCTAATGTGATATTAATTTGTTAAAAGTCTTTTAGGATTGGGGTTGATGAACGTCTTACATCTTGAGCTACAATTCGTTATTTAAAGTACCTCTGAATTCATTCCTCTGAATATAGACTACACCTATACCATGACATTAATTCCGCTAGTGTCAACAGGGAACCGTTGAAATGTTGGGAAATATATAAAAAAGCTTACCAGGGACATTAAACTTATCATCGATGTATGTATATCGGCTATTATAAAGATTGTCTGCGGTCTAATTACCACAACTTCATATAAAATGTAATATAAAAAATAGTGCAAATTATATGTAACCATAGACATACATTTTAAGTACGTCAGTATACATATGTATGTATGTACTTGGTGTGAAACTGGACAAGAGCATTGCCTTTCGGTTTTTAATTTTTTTAATTGTGTAAATAAATGGTTGAATGATAATTTGATAATGAATAAGTAAGAATATATTTATTTGTACATGATTTTCAAAAAAAACTGTTTATTAGGTTTTTCTGCACGAACTGCAGTGAGTTGTTTGCATTTTGGGGGAGATAACGTTTTGGAATAGTTTCCAATAGTTGACTTTGAGTCAGCAGAAATAGTGCTCGTATCGATAATCTCCCGTTTATGACTCATGTGATAGTAATTTATAACTTTTCGTCATACAATATATATATGTAATCGATTATTAGAGGATATTTGTATGTATAAAAGAGAACTATCATTTTATATCAGGATTGTGATCAACGTTTAGTAATTTGAACAAATGAAGAATATTTCTATTATTTTCCTTATAATTTGGTCTAAGCTTGTTGCTGTATTATATTTATAAGGTTTTTATTATTTTTCAACATAATTATGGCTATCAGCAAAAGTTTGTTTTAAGGAAAATGATAAAATTAATCGCAATTCTTCCTTCAATGTGACGAGTTTGGTGATAGAATCTGCTCATTAACACGCAATAATGCAACGCTTATCAATCAGGTAACATGTGTTTGTCCTGGTTTAATGGACAATCAATGGTCAATAGCTCTGCTGAAATAATGACATTTTCTGTTACAAACAACTGGTTTGCACAGTTTACCAGAAATTTTAACCATAATATGAAGTGGTGATCTATTACTTTCAGTTTTAAAATGTATCTAAGTCCACTTCGTGAAACTTACTCTCTCAAAAGCTGCGAGAAAGGGGTGTGCTCTGAGAATATAATAATTAGCCCTGGCTTGCTACTACGTAATTGTTTCAAATTTGAGTAAACTATTCTTGTCAATTAAACATAAATTGGTTATTTGAAAATTTATACTGAATTCGCCATTTTGGTAATTCTAAGGTCGTATTCGTAAAGTAGTTGTAGTGTAGGTAGGTTTAACAAATTAATTGATGAAAGTGTTACGAATTGGAGTATTCCTTGAAATTATTATAAGTTATTTGGAATTTCCTGCAGTCAACGATGTTTTAAGTGAAGAGTGTTGTAAAAAAAATATGATGGACAAATTTTTTATTGCAATCCTGTGACAATTTTGTACAATCTCCCTGTTATATTTTAGGCATTCACAGCTGGAACGCACGCATATTTGCGTTTTTTACGTAGGACTTATAGATATTTATTCTATTCTAAATTATCTTCCAACCTTCGCACCATTCTACAGTCGGTTTATCCCTTGGGGTGCAACTGTCAAAATGTTTCCTTCTGAATAAGTGACCTTGAAGTTGAAAATTAAATTAAGTCCAAATGGTTGGGGACGGATGTAATTTTATTAATATGTTGATTTAACACCCCTTTCAATTTGCATAACCGGAGTGAGTGCGTTAAATATTTATTGTTTTTTGCTACAAACATGACATTAAAAAAGAACTATTGACATCTTCTGATATAGAAGGCCATTCGTGTAGGTATGCAGGTCGCCACAAAATTTATCTCTGGATATAAAATAATGCTCATTAAATATCTGGACACGACTCATAGTCAAGGGAACATTCGAATGTATTTGAGCTCCATATCACAATACCTGTACCTGTAGGTATTTTTTTCGGTGACCGAAATACCTAAACGTGTTCTCTCGGTCTCGGCCTCGTCACCTCAGCCTTTTTATTTATTTATTATATCGGAATTAATTTGCCACTTATTCTGTTAGTTTACTTATACCGTTAATTCTTTAAAAATATTTATAAATGGAAAAGATACCAAGACAAATACATACAAAGGGAAGCTCATAGTATACATACATATATACAGTATATTTATCTCTTATTTTATTTAAGTATATTAAAAAATTTAAACTCTTAACCAGAATTAGATAGGGTAAATCAACAAGTGCGGGAGTGTGATTGAATGAGAATGCCACAGTACGCGTATATTACATCTACATTTCGTCGGACACTCAGGTGAAAAGGATAGAGAAATAACAATGTTACCTCTGTCCTTCTCACTAGAAGGGGTCTGACATCAAGGAAGGATGATTTATGTTGTATTTTTTTAATCCCGCCCTTCCCCTTCCTGTATTTTAGCTGCTGTAAGTTTACTCTTTCTAATTCTGAATACAAGTTTACTTTGATATTTTATCCCACTTACATAAAACTCCGTAAGCTACACAGATACCTATCTATGCAAAGATTGTAAAAATAAAATTTTGATCACAGTATTAGGTGCAATATTTTTTAAATACTTTGTGCAATTTATCGACTTTGTATATTGGGATTGCTTTATTATTTTAGTTTGTCTGTGAATTCACGAAACTTGTGTGTTCCGAGCTTCCGAATAACATAAGTGGAAGAATGTCAGGGCCTACTGAAGGTATGTAAAATTGTAAAGATTGTGTTTAATAATACACCAGCATAATTCTTGAAATTGTTACTATTTAACATGTGTATGCTATGCCGGCCATAAACCATGATTAAATTTATTTTCTTTCACTTCTGAAGGCGGACAAATGCGTACTGATCATAATTAATCATGTGAACAAGTGTACAGTCATCAGCAGATTTATTGTCATTATGATAAGAGCTGGTTCATATCATTTTAAGCAATTCAGCGACAGTCAACCAAGATTTCTGAGCCACTTTTCCTTTGTTTCAATGACCATATGTAAGCTACGAGGAATGTCAAGTCATTGTCACTATACCAAGGTGCAAAGTGGTTATGTTATGAATTCAAATTGGTTGACAGGACCTGTATCTGCCGCTAACTGTACACAGTCCTAACGGCATCCGGTTATAAACTGATTCCGAGAAAAGTGTGTTATATGTTGTTACACATTAAATTGTGTAATTTAAATTTATTTATCATCGTAAGTTAAAAAAGTTAATATAATGAGATTTATTGGAGTTATTTTTGTATTCGTGTCATTATAATTATGCATAACAGGAGTCCAAAAGTAGTTTCAGGATGAATGTAATTTCTGTGAGTAGATGTTTTTGATCTCAGAGGCGAATTTTAAATTTTAAGATAAGGTACCATTAAAGTTAGGAGCAGCCAAATTGGATGCATTCAAACATAACTATTCCTTACAGTCGCCATTTTATGTAAAATTATAATTGTAGTATGTTTTAATAAGTGTTAATAAACAAACAAATCAACCGTGGTAGTTTAATTACATAATTAGTAAAATTTAAACTTTTAAACCCAACACAGTCTTACACAAAACAACCTTGCCTAGCCCCAAACTGATCATAGCTTATTATGGAATATGTTTCTACTATGGGTAGGTACAGTAAAGGACTTTATCTACACCAATATCATAAATCCTCTATTCCGCGTTCGGAAACCGCATGTAATTACCATCATTACTGCAACCAGTAACGTAATTATCAGTGACAGTGTGGTTAAAACGTATGAAAATTCATTACCCACGGTAATATGCCCTCCTCTCAGCCTGCCGGCACAATCGATTTGGCCATGGCGGTGCAATGGCGGTCATTCTAATGGTTTCCGAACACTTCATTTAGGATTAATAATATGTGTGTAGATAAAGCAGTGTATGCAACTGTACGTAATTAATTAGGCGGTATTACGTAACAGTTACATAATCTACTATTAATTTTAGAGCTATGTACGATTCGAGCTATTTTCTTTTATTTAATACCTACTTCATTTTTGAAATGTCCAATGTAAAGTGAACCCTAAACGGCTCAACAGTAAAATCAAACTCCGAGACCATACTAAGACTAGACGACTATACATATAGGTACAATCTTGGTACAATACATACTTAATAAATACATACTTAGATTAATAGAAAACGCCTTAACAGTTTAAAATTAACAGTTAACAGTTTAACTTCAGGATACAGTATGAATTTGACATTTTAAAATCATAACCAAGAAATACACACACAAACCTCGTGTTATTTTATTGCTACTGCGACGAGTGCGACGCCATCTGCGTAGCAGGAAAATAGGCTACATCTACATGGCCTACGGGCGGCACCGCCTGTAGCAGACTCTGAGACCCTCCAACTTTGGTGAAAGTAACAGCAAATATTTTTGCTACATATGAAAGTTTAATAATGCACGGTGCTCTGTGCTTGCAACAATTATTTCAGGGATTTATATTTTTCATGCAACAGCCGGTTGAAAAAATCCTAGCGACTGTTCCCTCCTTGACCCTACTATGCCAATTTATCACAGACTACTTAGTAGATACTACGTATCAGACGACCGACTGTCTAATATAATTTTTAACACGTTGTTTAATCTGTGGTAGGCTTGTGACAGGGGCAAAATAGAAGTTTTTTAGCCTAGTCGGTAGTGAGCCTGCCTGCTAAACCGGGGGCTCGGGTTCAAATCCTGGTGTGAACATTTAGTGTATGTCAGAAAATCAGGGTCCCTTTTTTCATTTTTTACGTACCTATATTTATTTATTTTTGTCATTGTAAGATTTTACAAAAGTATTCTGTGTAATTTGAGGCCAATTAAAAGTATACTAATTCTGCAGTTGAAATTATCATTCTGTTCTTTTTTACGATTTTTCGATCTCCCAAGTTTAACATTAGCATTTTAGAACAGGATATTAAAAATAAAAAGTACATTGCCGAGGGACGGAAAGTCATGGATTCTTGACGAAATAGCTGGGGAAGTAGCCGGGGAGAGACTTGTCGGTTTCCGTTGAAGTAATCCTTTGTAATGCATGGAAATACAATCAAAAACATTACAAACAACATGCGGTATGCATTTTACAAAAGTAGATGTTAACTGCAATAACATTTTCTCAATTAAGAATGAGTTCTAGTGTCATTGAGAGGAACACAATATGTATCTATATTTTGAATC
This sequence comes from Pammene aurita, assembly GCA_947086415.1. Taxonomy (NCBI): domain Eukaryota; kingdom Metazoa; phylum Arthropoda; class Insecta; order Lepidoptera; family Tortricidae; genus Pammene; species Pammene aurita. Next base: position 17,824,176 of record OX352290.1, read on the forward strand.
TAATGGGTTACATTGAAACAAATGTACTAATTGAAATAATAATTCGAATTACTAAGAAAATGCGGCCATCAAGTGATTCTCGATATAAGGGATGATAATGTAATGAAAATAAAATAACAATTATTTTACACGATTTATTAATTGTCATTGTATAGGTACCTGAGAGAAATAATTTAACAATAAAATATATTCTAATGAAGTTTTGATTAACATTAATCACATCTTTATTATAATCAGCCACTATTGAGCATATTAAGTAACTTTTGCAGTTGGATCGCATTTACAGTAGTTGTGATCGAAATGCCTCTCCATGTGTTGATATTCAATTGCTGAAATGACAATAATAGGGATTATTAACTACTAATATAACTAGCGTTACCCGCGGCTTCGCCCGTGTGTGTTTCAGTAGGCTCTATCATTTTATAAAACTTAATACGCTTTCTACAAGTCAAATTTCATAACATCAAAGCGTTAAGACCTGCGAATCTGGGACCGGAACCGGTTACCAATAAAGGGATATTATATCTGGTAGGGTAGTTACACACCTACCAAACTATTGTAAACTAGTGTTATAAAAAAAAGCCCGCAGCAAGTAGTATTTATTACCTACATAATAGTTACCTATAGTAGACAATTAAAACTGTATAATTAAATGGTTCAAGATATTATTTTTGTATCACAAAGCAGCGAAAATCGATATAAGTGGTAAATATTGAAATTTCAACAGGGAAACTACATTACATTAATATGGTTAACCAAATGAAGAGGTTTTCTGGTCGCTGCTTATGATATACATATATAAGGAAAAATAGGTTGTTATAATTATAAGTTAAATATGGATAAAAATCTAATAAAAATACTTACTACCAGTGAGTCTTGGTACTTTTACAAGCGGATCACTTTTAAAATAGCTGTGAACTAAATGTCTTTTCCGCGAATTCTGATATTCAAGTGCTGAAATGAAAATACATAATTAAAAAAAAATCTATGTACAATTAGTATAGGAAAAATGCGAATTTATAAGAGACTAGGCCAAATACTTACAAATATCTGGGTACTGTTGTGCAGGTACTCCACTAGTTATTTCGTGGTCAGAGTATAGCAAAAGGGGCCCGATTTTAGAACTTAGAAAATTTACAACCAAAAATATTTTTTTTGCATTTTTGACAGTTTTTTTTTTTTACTTTAAAGAAATCATTAAAATAAGCCTCTTTTATTGCTAGAAGTTTTTTTATAAACTTGACCGTTTAGGAACTAGAGCGATCTGAAGTTGCGAGTTCGGGGTCAAGGTGTACCAAAGGGTACGCAATAAAAAGATAGAAATTTTTTGACCAAAAGTGAAAAATATATAGGAATCATAAAACACTTAGAAAAATTTCATTCTAGACGCTAAAATAAGCGCGTTTTACAGAAAAAACTTTTTCTCTATTTTTTTTTTTTGTTTTTTTTTTTTTCAAAAATGACCGAGATATTGGACCTCAAAAGTTAGCACGATTTTAGGACTGAAAAAATTCGATGTATGTTGTTGTCATTATAACACCTGTTTTTTATGATGTTATCCTTGAGAATACGCTAAAATAAGCATGTTTTGTAGAATTTTTTTTTCTCTAAAATCAAAAATGGCCGAGATAATTAACTTCAAAGTTGGAAAATTTCTATCACTTGTAATTTTTACATCGAAAGTGGTGTCATTATAACACCTACTTTTAATGATTGTAACGTGTAGAACACGTCAAAATAATCATATTTTATTTGAACAACTTTTCTTTAAAATTAAAGATGGCCGAAATGTTTCTAATGGCAATTCGTTTTCTAATGGGGCCGCAGTTCAAACCTAACCTAGTTTTCTGGTGGCAGCTCGTTTTTAATGTGACTGAATGTGACTTTCCGTATCTCCGGCGCTGCGGGAACAGCAGCCCTACCGCCCTTGCATGACGGCGCACGGTCACTTCGCTCGGCTCCGCAGCTTCGGCTTGTTGGTCGCCTTCGGCGACCAGCCTCAGCCGCTCGCCTCACTCGTTCCCGCGCTTCGTCATGGCGGGCGAGGGCTGCTCTCCCTCCGCGCCTCCGGCTCTATAAAAACACTCTAGGGCGCGCTGTGTCGGCACGCGTCCTAACCAGCGAGAGCCATAGATTCGGACTTTCGCAGGCTAATATCATATACATAATATCCCATCATTGAATATTTTACATTTTACAATCCGTCATTTATCTTTTTTTAACCTTTTTTTTACCTTTTATGACTTTTTTCGACTTTTTCGACTTTTTCGACTTTTTTTGACTTTTTTTGACTTTTTTTGACTTTTTTGACTTTTTTTACTTTTGACTTTTTTTACTTTTTTGACTTTTTTGACTTTTTTTGACTTTTTTGACTTTTTTGACTTTTTTGACTTTTTTTGACTTTTTTGCCTTTTTTTGACCTTTTTGACTTTTTTGACTTTTTTGGACTTTTTTGATTTTTTTGACTTTTTTGACTTATCGACTTTTTTTAGTCACTACAAAAAAAATTTTGGTCGTAAATTTTCTAAGTCCTAAAATCGGGCCCCTTTTGCTATACCCCAACCGCATTTTGGGGTCCGCATTATGTCTCCAGTTATACAATTTAAAGTAATTGAAATTATCCACCACTTGAAAATAACCGTCAGTCACAATTACAGACAAACCAATATGGCGCCGCGGGGCAAAAATTCGAAAGATGAAATATCCGTATCACACTATCCTAAATGTAGGGTAGTGTAGCGCACGAAAGAGCGAGGCTATTAGCCTTCATTTTCATTTTTCCCCTCGATTTGACAAACGTCAAGTCAACGTCTATGATGAGAAAGCTAATATGGCAGTAAACCGGGTGTGCAATTTATTGGACACAGACTACTTAGTAGATACTATTATTGGATGAATTTGACACTGTGTTGAAGGACAAACAACCCCATTTAAAAAAAAAAAAATACTGTTTCATCACTTATGATGGCTAAATTATAACGGCTATTACACATGGCAATTTGTAGGGCCCAACCTGTTGTGTCCAAATCCTGTCGGCGTTGGGCCCGTTATTACACTTTCCCTACAAATCGTCCCTACAAACCCTACCTCACCAACAAATCGTCCTCACCAACGTTTACAGAGATGCCTTCAAAACATCTAAAAAATGTATTTTAGTGAAGCACGGTGATAGTACTTATAACAGTATACATTAAATAAAAAAAGAAACTGTTTTTATTATTATAGATATTTAAATGACCGCTCGAGCTGCCTGAATCAAACTTCATCTGCCCAACCCTTCTATTATTTAAATACAAAACTAGATAAATATATTAATTACCAGCGAATCTACACATTTTAACTTTTATTTTAAATAAAAAACTAGACGGAATGGGTAGCAAATTTATAAATAAAAAAGGTAAAATAACTCTAACGACCTCCATAAACAGCTGCGGATGTCGGGGCACTGCCGATCGCCCCGATCGCCCTAGATCCTGATCTAGGGCGACCTCAGAGAAATAAACCAATGGAGTGGTAATTAGGAGAAAAACTGCCATTTTGTCACGCCAGGTGGCGCATTGTGAACTGTACCCAGCGTTGACATAAGAACTGTCAAATCACATACATATTTGTTTCTTAATTCAAAACATTTCCATATTTTCCCAGTTTTATCAAGAATGCCTCAATGTTGTGCGGTGAAATTTAAAAATAGAGGCACCCATTTATTTCCTAAAGACCCTATATACAGGAAACGTTGGTAAAATGCGTTAAGAATAAAAAACTTTAAGGCAAGTGATACGAGCCGCTTATGTAGGCTACATTTAAAGAAGATGATCATTTCGGAAAGATTAAGTAAAGGAGTAAGGAAAGTTATCAATTAAAAATGCTCACTGTGTGCCTGTACGCCAAGCCTTTAAAACTTTCTTCAGAACTATCTGTAAGTACTTAAAATTATAGGTACTCAATATATCTAACATTACCTTGTTAGTAATAAATAACAGATCTCATTTCATTTTCTTTAAATGCTTATTTAACTTTCAGTTGCTGAACTAGTTGCAATTTTTTTGAGGAATAGGCTGTACCATCCATATTCTGGGTCACCAAAACAAAACAAGAAAACCAGCAGCTCTTGAACATGAGAAGTGATATGCATCACCCACTCAAAGAAAGCTCCTTATTAACGATTTTGAAGTGACAGAACACGAAACAGCAATATAATATAACACATTACAGCGACAGAACCTACCGTAAGCCATAGCACTGAAGTAAGGCGAGAAGAAGACATATGTACTACTTTGGAAATTGATGTTCTAGATTTCTAGATCAAAGTGCACACATAGACCCACAGCATTTAAAGATCACTCAAGTTGACCATTACAACAATGGTTTTCACCGACTTTTGTGAAGTATAATTTTCATAAATCATCGGCGTGTTTGGGTCTGACAACAATCTTCAAGTTCAATGACACTTAGGATTAGATCAGATAATTTGGCAGCAGTGTATACTGAAAACCAATTTATTCTTGATGACGATGCTGATGCATTATGAACAAGAAAATAAATAAAACAAAACTAAAACATTCTAATGCCTTTTTATTCAAGAAAAGTAATCTTTTTATATATAATATATATATGAGTTAGATATCATAATATATGTTTATGACACAGAACAAATATGAATCAGAAGCAACAACTTTCAACGAGCATCTGTGGCTTCTAGCTTAATGTTTTTTTAAAGCGTAGACAATGAAATTCCAATATCTAGACACACGGCAGTGTGTCCGCCAAGTTCGAGCAAAAAAAAGCGACACTCCGGCCGTGGGTTATATTACACGAACCATTTCGGGCCAATTTCGACCACCCTATAACTCAAAACATATTTTATCTACGCATATGAAATTTCGAGTGTCTGTTGACATCCCCTTAATTGTCTAGAATACAAAATTTCATTATTCTACCTATAGCAGTTCTTGAGATATTGACGTCAGAAAATCGCTATTTTTACTATACACTCACTCACTGACTCATCAAAAACCTAGACCACTTCCAATGGTCGTACTGACTTGAAACTTGGCATGGAGATACGTCTTAAGGTCAAAGTAAAGGGAAAAATCTGAAAACGGCCAAGTGTGAGTCAGTTTTAAAAATAGCGAAGGTGTAACTTTGTTCTACTATGAAGTCATAATGAACTAAATGGGTCTATCTTCCAATGGTCGTACCGACCTGAAATTTGGCTCGAAGGTTTGTCTTTAGGTCGAAATAAACTAAAAATCTGAAAACGGCCAAGTGTGAGTCAGTTTCGAAAACAACGAATGTGTAATTTTGTTCTACTATAAGTAGGTCCATACCAGCAGTTTTTAAGGTACATTTTGAATAAGTATCACGTTACATAGAAATACCTAAAATTATAATAGTCAGAGAAACGCACACCGGTTTTTTTAGCAGTTTCCTGATAACATTTATTATTTTCAGTACTTTTTAATGATGTAACTTGGCAAGTTTTAATAGAAAATTATATACTTGACACATTGCAGTCCAAAGGTGTCGATTCATTGCATTGAAAAGGTGACTGTGTGGTGTGTGAAAGCTCTCCTTGTATTAGAGCATAATAGGGATGCTTTTTTTAGTTTTAAATATCCATTTTTATTTTCAAAGTATGATACTGTTCGCTTTTTAAGCAGTACCTTGCAGCATATGCAGGACCCTTTACCTCAATAACAGTATCCTCACTTAGCAACCCATCTGGTGAGGCGACAAGAAATGGATATTCTTTAGAAATTCATATTATGCATTTCTGCGCGTCCAATCCATAAGTAGCTTCATACATTTGTAGGGCAATGGGCTCCTGAATTTTGCCGTGAGACATAGCTCTAGTGACTACTAAGCGCCACAAAATATGTTACATTACACTCTTCATATTGGCTTTACGCTGTCCAGTGTCCACGCAAACACGTAAATGTACCGTCGGATAACGATAAGATGACGAGAATCATATAGGAGTTATCCCTTTGGTTAAGTGCAAAATCTTTGAAAATATTCTTATATTTCACGCAAGCTATGTTGAGAATCGGCGAATCCGCGTTTATATCCCTGTAAGTATCAGAAGATGAGCACGCATATGAACGGTCCCCCTGGATATCCAGCTGTGCACCAAAGTTTTAGTGTCGATCATACGCCTCTTATCTAAAATAAAAACAGCACGTGAGCTTTGATAATTGAAAATAATGCTAAAAATGCAGAACATAACCTCAAACATTGTTAGTGTTTATCTTTGTATTAAATCAGCCTTTTTCCTGCCACCGAAGCGTTCCTCCTTCGCAGCTCAGCTTGCGGTTCACGTACGGTCATGAAGCCAAAGATTGTATCCTTATACCGCAAGAATTAAATAAAATTTCCTCATAATGACACTTCACACAAAACGTAAACAAGGTACAGTGCACAGTAGCGACATCTGCCCCGACCTTTTAGTGTGGCTCCTCATTGTCAGGCGTACCCATCTGCTAAAAGTACAAGACCACTGGTCGTAGCGGTTATATAAAACTAGTTGTCGCGCGTCAAACGCCATTCAATGAATGTCAGTCAGCCCGGAACGATTTCAGGTAAAAATGCCGAATTGCTGCGTGTTTTCATGTAAGAAAAGATCTGTATTATCTAGTTTACATAAGGATAACGTTTCTTTTCCTCTGTAAGTATAATTACGTCTAAATATCATCAAATAGTGCACGAAATTAGCAAAAAACTAAAAAATATTGTCAATCGAAAAGTGTTGCCACTTAATGGTACTACTTCTGCTTTAGGGTAATTTTTAAATTTGACTCTTCATAGTACATTGTACCATCGGGTTCATAATTGCATACCCAATTTATCAATGAATTCATTCATAAATTGGGTATGCAATTATTGAACACGATTACATCGAGAGAGGTAAGTGAGATATTGCAAACAAGAGTAATCGACTCCAGTGCGGCAGAAATACGTCCGCCATTATGTCATTCATTGTCATTGTTATGACTACTTATGACAGGTTAGGCAATACACTTAAAAGATACTCCGTGGGTTAGGCAGAGACTCATTCGGCATACAGCCATAATTGTAAAGCATTGCTCTGTTAAAAAAGCAGTGTGTCTGTGTGTGTGTGTGTTGTTATTAAATTTTGTCTAAACATATTTTAATCGACTTTTAAATTATTCAAATTTCATATTATTATTTTTAATCATTAACAAAAATGAAAAGATTAACGTCAGTACTTCACAGGTAAAACTCATTCACACGCATAGCTTTTTAAATTATATATGTCGTCGAGGACCGCCGAGGGCAGGGCTGTAAGGTGGTTTGAAACTCAAAAAACTGACACTATAAGGATAACCTAGCCTATTACACATTACGTACGGACGCACGGTAATGAAATAAAACATAAACACTGGTTTAACAACTGTATTGAAATCAAATCTTTTTAAAACCGTATTATGGGAAGGGCAATAAACTACTACTGGTTCGGAAAGGAGCCCCAACTAAGAAGAACCAGCGTAAGAAACTCAGCGTATGTGTGCTTGTAGTACGACACAATAGCTGAAATTTGTCTATGGTCTCAAAAATACAGCTACCATATACCATAAACAAATTCCAATCCGTTTTAATAGACAAATTTCAGCTAGTGTGCTGAATTGAGCCCTGAATTCCGCTCTAATGTATGGCGTCCCTTAAGTGAAATATACTTGTAGATGTTTGAAATAACGATATTCCTGTTTAGAAATTAATTCGTTCCTTTATTTTCACCATACATTTTATGTAGCATTTTAATTTTGTATGGATTATACTTTATTTATTATAAGGTACGGTATACACACTTATCCCCTTAAATAGGCACTTTTAATTTCTGACTCTGGTATCACTGTACCTAACAGGTAAGTTTTAGTGATGGGACAGCACAAAAATAAATGTCGATATTAATTAACATTAGCAGTATGTTATACTTTTTATTTATAACAGGAAATGAAGAAGAGATAATAGAAACACAAATTGGAAACAGATGCCCATTACAATCAAAATATCAACTGCGAAGGACTCTGGAACATCACGATGTCGCTAGTGACTGATTCGTCATTGTTTATTACAGTGAAAAATTCACTGAGGTGGATAGAGGAACGTCTAGTTTAATTGGAAGCACATTGGAACGGTAATCTAAACACGTGGGTTCGAATCCCGTGATGTTCCAGAGTTCTTTGCAGTTCAATGTTTCATTGGAATAGTTATTTGTTTCCAATTTGTAGTATTTTCCACTAAATTTAAAAGCAAATACACATCAAAATATTAAATTGATAATATAAAAGTTATTCTAAATCAGCTTGCAAGATTTGTCCTGAACAAATAGACAAACTAACTTACGTAGAATACTAACATTGTATGTAATATGCTGGTAGAAAAACTTGATATTTAATTACAACTTAACATTATAATTTTATCAATAGCTAAACCTTATACTTGGTAAAGAAACAAAAATATATAACTAACCTACGATCAATGTTTCTCTGCGTCCGTAGGAAACACCTTAGACAACCCTACAGGTAATCCCTGGGTGGTGCTAAAAGAGTTACAAACTTGGCAGCTCTGCTGTCCTACCTGGACCTCGCAGCACTCACTGGATTTTCTTCATCATCTGCTTCCCCACTACCCTAGGGAAGAAATGCCTATCTAAATCCAGTGACATGTAGGCATACGATAAATAAATCTACGATAAAATGTGACATTTTTCAAGTCAAAGGTACATCATTATCGGTTGTCAATAAGGCGTTACTATAAAAAAATCATTTAGAAATTAACTCTATTAACAACCGACAATGATGTACCTTTGAGTTGAAAACGTCACAAATATCGATACTTCACTTCACTTCACTTTTTTTCTTTATGGCTACTGCGCAGTGAAGCACAATTCTGCCAATGTCGAGTATTGAGCTTTACACGTGTAAATTTTTTTTTTTTTTTTTTTTAAAGGAAAATTTTGGATTGCAGTTTTGAGTAAAACCTGAAAACAGAAACGAACACAATAAACATTTACCACCACCAATTTGGACCAGTTGAGGAAGGGAGTTATGGTTATGACTACTATAACTAACACAATGCTTGAATATGATAAATATAATAAAGAACTAAAGTGTAATATTATTTTTTGATAGGAATTTCCCCAAAGCACAGATAATTTTTTTATTTTCTGTTAGGCATAAAAGGGATGTCATGTTTATTGGAAGGGGGACATTCAGTCTAGGTAGCCAAGAATAAAGGTCAGGGGATTTGTTGTTGAGTGGACAATTAAAAAAAATATGATCTATCGTGCCGACTTCTCCACCGCAATCGCACATGGGAGAATCTCTTTTCTTAAATTGAAACATCTGCTCCGGAGAGCAGACGCGACCCAACCGGAGTCTTATTATAATACTGGTGTGTCTCTTGGACAGAGCTCTGTTTTTGAAAAACCATGGACGGGATGGAATATTGGGCTGGATTCCAGAAAACAAGCATTTCTTTGATCGGGACCAACGGATTAACCATTTTTTCCTAGACTCTTTAAAAGGTATGTTAAGGGTGTCAGGTGAATATATTTTAAAAAAGCAATCATCTCCTTCTAGGACGGCCTCTTTGGCCGCCTGGTCCACCCTCTCATTCCCATCAATACCCGAATGACTAGGGATCCAAACAAAAGTAACATCCAGGCCTGCTGAGTGGCATTTAAAAATAAAGTTTTTTAGCTGACAGATGAAGTAGCTCCGCACATAGTTCTTTAAAGGGCGAAGAGAGATCGCATGAAGGGCGCTCAAGCAATCAGAGAAGATGACAGATTTGGAGAGCTTGTGGGTAAGTATATACTCAAGAGCTTTTAACATGGCTAAACATTCTCCTGTGAACACCGAGGATTCCGGGGGGAGTTTAAATTTTGCTAGGATACGGGTGTTTGTTAAAAGAAATGCCGCTCTTACGCACCCTAGGTCTGTTAGTTTAGAAGCATCTGTAAAAAAGAGTCGGGAAGCAGGAAAATTATTGTTGACGAATTTTAGGAACAAAGAATTAGCCAATGGAGACCCCTTATCAATTCCAATATTAGTTATCACTTTAGGGGAGTGAGTAAGGGCTTCAAACGGGACTGAGTAAATGGGCAGGGAAGCAGATCTCATGATAGGAGTTCTAAGGGAAGCAAGCTTTTCCAAACTGCGAACTAAATTTGGTTTTTCTTTATGCTGCCAGTACGCTTTGGTCGAGCCATATAATTGAAGAAGTCGTAGTTTAGGGAGGAGAGGGTGAGTGGATACAGAGGTGATTCCATAGAGGAAACGATCAGAGAGAAGTTGTCTTCTTAGATCCAAGGGTGGATCAACACATTCCACCTGTATAGCTCTGTTTGGGGAAGACATCATTGCGCCGGTAACTATTCTCAGGGCTTTCATTTGAATCCTCTCCAGTACTATGAGTGCAGCTTTGTTGCATGGTTCGAATATAAAAGTACCAAAATCGAGGTGGCTACGTATAAGCGCGTTATACAATAGCTTCTGTGAGTATGGGTGCGCCCCCCACCACGAACCGGAAAGAGCTCGTAGAATATTTATATTTCTTTCGCATTTTTTTGCTATGTAGGAGAGATGAGGAACTCCTTGAAACCGTCGGTCAAAAATAACTCCTAAGAATTTAGCAGATTCTTGCAACGGTATGGGCTCACCTCTAAAACTGAAGTGGTAATCTGGAGGATTCCGACTTCGTGAGAAGACTATAGCAGAGCTTTTAGCGGAGGAAAGGGAGAGGCCGTGTAGGTCTAGCCATGTTCCCAAAGATATCAACGCGCTTTGTACCTTATCAGAAGCACGGATCGCACTTTTGTCACTGCAGTACATAACCACGTCATCCGCATACTGCAAAGTTCTACAGGCCCAATTAACAGACCTATCTAAGTCAAAAGAGTAGATGTTAAACAGGATCGGACTTAAAACAGAGCCTTGTGGAAGTCCTTTCCAGACATGCCGTACGGACTGCACTTCCCCCTGCCATCGTATCTTAATAGTTCTGCCCATCAGCAGATTTGAAATGAAGTGAACTACCTTGAGCGGAATACTCAGCTGGGACATTTTGTCTCTGAGCACTGCAAGGAGCACGTTATCATAAGCGGCTGAGATGTCCAGAAATACAGCAGCTAGGGACTCCTCTCTTGAGAAAGCCAGTCGGATGTCCGTTGCTAGAATACTGTGACTGTCTGTAATGCCTTTGCCTTTTCTGAACCCGAACTGGAACCGAGGTAGCAAGTGTTTACTTTCCAGGAACCAATCTAGGCGATTTTTGATCAAGTGTTCCATGACTTTACAGAGAGCAGAGGACAGGGCAATTGGTCGGTATGATGTTCCTACATTCGAATCCTTACCCGGCTTGAGGATGGGAATAACATATTGCTCCTTCCAGGAATCTGGGATCGTTCCAGAGCTATAGAAGGAGTTTACTAAGTCTAAATAATATGATATAGTGACTGGACTAGCTCTGGTTAAAAAAGAATATACAATGCCATCCGGGCCAGGAGAAGAGTCTGAAAGAGAATCCAAAACGCAACGCAGTTCGGAAAGCTGGAAGGGAGATGCTAAAAAGTCATTGTTAACAGGATAATCGCCCTGAAGGAGCGGGAGTTCAGAATGATTAGGAACGTATGGGGGGGCAAGCCTGTCTGAAAAATCCTCCAGCCATACTGGCGAGTCAGAAAATGATGAGGGGGAGGGGAAGACGAGGAAGCATTTCGAATTTTTTTAATATTACGCCATACTACAGATGGGTGAGTTACGGGGGATATTGATTCACAAAATTTTGTCCAACCGTTTTTCTTCTTCGATTGAAGAATTTTTTTGGTTTTAGCTTGTATCTGTTTAAAAGCTAGATAATTTTCCATTGACATTTCAAAGCTGAAGGTCCTCTCAGCCTCCTTCCTGTCCTTCACAAGAGAAGAACAGTCGGAGTCCCACCATGGAAGGGAAGGGCGACGATTCGAAGACAAATTTTTTAGAGGGATTGACAGGTGCGCCGCTTCCAATAATACCATAAGGAACAGGGAGTAACATTCTAAACAATTCGCTTGTAGAACAGGGGGAAAGTTGCAAATTTTTTCTTCTGTTGTCAGGGAGAAAAGGGGCCAGTCAGCCTTACAAAGTCTGAATTTTTGAAGAGGTTTGGGGACCGAACATGGTTTGTGGATGGAAGAGTAGGAAATAGTAATGGGAAAGTGGTCACTGCCAAAACAGTGAGGCAAGATGTCCCATGAAATCAGAGGAGCCAGAGATGGGGAGCAGAAAGATAAATCCACTGCTGAGGGGTTTTGGGAAGGAGAAATCCGTCGAGTAGGGCGGCCGTCATTGAGCAAACATAAATTCAGAGAGTCCACTGAGTCCATCATTTTTCTACCTGACGTGTTGGAATCATGAGATCCCCAGATTGTATGATGACAATTGAAGTCTCCTAATATGATAAAGGGTTCAGGGACATTTTTCAAGTGAGACCAAAAGTCACTAATGATTCTAGGGGAGGGGTGAGGAATATAGGCTGAAATGACTGAACAATCAGAAATTCTACAAGCAACATTAGCAACAATGTAGAAAAAGGGATGAGACGGGATGTCGAATTTCGAAAATTTAATGCCTTTTCTAATAAGGAGAGCACAACCTGCAGAACCTTTAGGGTTGTCTTGTCTTAAACAGATAAAGTTAGGACAGTTGAAATAAGTTTCCGGCTTGAGCCATGTTTCTGCAATTGCTAAGCAGGCAGGGTTGTGTTTGTAGATAACATGCAGAAGATCAGCCTTGTTACGGCTGATACTCCTGATGTTCCATTGAATGAACTTCAGATCCATGTTCATAAGGCCGAGGATTGGAGTCACTCGGGCCACCAGAGATAGCAGAAGACAGGGATATAATATTCTTGGCGACGTTGGACGGTAAATTGATAGAGTTTTGTTGTAAGATTGAGACGAGGGACGAGATGATTGAGTTTAACAGAGGTAAAATTGATAAGACACTTGGCATATTAGGCAATTGCGAAGAACATGGTGTTGCTGTGGAGTAGCTAGGAGGCATAGCTTGAGCAGGATATCTGAACATTACTCCATTTGTAGGTTGGGGAGCATTGTAATCAGCAATGAGAGCTCTGTGTGCATTTTGGTCATAACCATGAGGGTTAGATGGGGCATGCGGTTTCTTTGGGATGAAGACCGTTTTTCTATAGGACGTTGTTTGAGCTGCCTCACTGTAAAGTAGTCGAGATTTTGGGATTTTTTTTTCTGCTTCCTGATATGATATACATTGGTCACCCATGATTCATTTAATGTTTTGCTGTCTAACATATTCTGAGCAAGCTCTGTCAGTAGCTTTATGTCGGCCAGAGCAGTGGAGGCAGGTAGGTTCGGCTGAACATCCGTCACCATCATGAGGTTGTGAACATCTGGAGCATCGAGGGGAAGAGCGGCACTGGGCTCTGACATGGCCAAAGCGACAGCACTTATAACATTGTACCGTGGGGTAATAATAGGGAACTACTTCTAGGGAGCAATTGAAAAGAAATACCTTATCTGGAAGAGTTTGTCCATCAAAGGTTAAAACAACTGTCTCTGACGGGGCCCATTGGGTAGTGTTATTAGTCATTTTTTTTTTTTGAAATTTAATCGCCTAGCTTTGACAACCTTACCGCAGCCAAAAGGAGTGACAATCAGATTTGGGATCTCTTCATTGGTGTAGTCGGTGGGAATGTTTCTTGCGATGCCGGTCTTTGTAATGTGGTATGATGGGATAAACCGTTTATAATTACTCATGTCTGTAGACATAGACAAGAACTGGTTCGCAGCTGCAGCTGAGGAAAATTCTATGCTAATTCTATTTCTGCCAATTTTATTAATGCCACCATTCTTAATGTTTGTCACTCCCTTTGAGAACAGCAGCTGCCCAAATTTTACTGGATGTAGATACACGCCTGAGTCAGCCTCTGTCACTTCACGTGATACATGTACTATGAAAGGGCCCTTATCCGTGTCAAAATATTCATTCCGGGTTTGGAACTGAGAAGTCGGGGTAAGTGGAATGTCCTGAGAAGGAGGTACTTTTTGGCTTATATTAAGGTTAGCATCTGCGGATGGTTGTAAAGGGGGAGTCGGTAGTATGCTAGTCGATGGTTGTGTCACTACTGGTGAGTTTATTTGTGCGGATGATTGTAAAGGGGGAGTCGGTAATATGCTAGTCGGGTGTCGTGTCGCTACTGATGGATTAATTTGTGCAAAAGCAGAGGGGTTGCTGACAGGGGTGAGTAAGTTAGAGCAAGAAGAAGAATGGTTTTTATTTAAACGGGGAATTTTTGACATGTCTTCAGGGTCACTCGAGGAGTGTCCATCTGCGGTTACAGTAGAGAGGTCTCTTTTTTTGGTATTTTTTACTATATTGGTGTCAATGTCCGGGTTATTAATGTGAGAATCATTGATTACTGGGGGAGAGTTGTTAAGAATTTGACCCAGGCATGCCGGTAAACTTTCTTCTATTTCCATATGATAAGCAGGAGACGGGGGTGACTCTATAATTCCAGGTATTCCTGGATCAAACTGATCGGACTCCATTTTGAGCCCGGGAGAAGGAGGCACTCAACTCATAAGAGAAGTTGCCGCCCTCTCCCTTCACTACTACGTAATTACTTACGAAACAAACACTTAGACGACACAAAGAAACAACAACACAAACAGATTCAGGGATTACACTTGATAAACACCACAATCTAACACAATAAGCCATAATATCGATACTTAAGTATATTATTATCGACGCGTTACTCGCACTGTGTACGTTTACTTAAAGATGACACTATCTCGTTCACGGATAGGTTGGCTGTGTCTGTGTTTATACTTGTGTGAGTATACTTTATGCTAGCGTTTGATAATTTTATCGTGTGCGTGTGTAGCGACGTCAATGGAAAATGCATTAGTGTTCAACAGTATTTGTGTGCGTTTCCTCGTCCCCCGCGCCGAAATTGGCAGACTTTTTCTGATAGAAATTAGTGCGCGTCTCGCATCCGGTTGGTTTAATAATCAAAGATCGTCATATGTTTTCGGCGGAGGGGAACGCCTGTCAATAGCGGCTCCGGTTGGTTGAATTCTCTAAGGCCCTCGTAGACCATGGATTTATAAATCCATGCTATAGACTCATGGTAATAATAATACCAAGATTGAACGGGATGGTCTTATTAAAAAGCCCTGTTACACTTGTCCTAGTTAGAGGCCTGTTACACTTTACTTTTATTAGTGTCCTAACTTGCATCCTCATTAGGGTTCTACCTTTTTTCAATAGTAAATGTACTTGCTAAATGTGGTTACACTTGACTAAACTTAAAAACTAACTCATTTAGGAAGCTAACTAGGACAAGTTTAACAGGGCGTTTAGCTTCCTAAATGATTTAGTTTCTTAATTTAAAAGCCTGTTACACTTTACTTTTTTTTGTGTCCTAACTAGCATCCTAATTAGGATTCTAACTTTTTTCAATAGTAAATTTACTTGCTAAATGCGATAAGACTTGACATGTTGGGCCCTACAAATTGCTATGTCTACTAGCCGTTTTAACAAGCATTTTTAAGTCTATGGTCACATTGAACGCGGCCATAGACAGTAAAAATGCGGCGAAAACGTACAAATCAATGAAATTTTTCCGCCATTTTGATTTCCACGCTTGGGCTTGGTTGTCGTATGTGGTTTGGTTTCCGCCCGCCCGCTTTGAGACCGACGCCGGCCATTAGTGACAAACTCGTTAAGGTTATTTAATGGATTTACGTTAAGTGTGGTTTATTTTAACTTGACTGTTACACCAGAGGAACGAAACATAAATGTGATTAGTTGAAAACACGTATTTGTAAAGCTTGGTAAGTATTTAAATTTTTAGGCACGTCAATGTAATGTAGGTTACTTTACTGCGTATATTAACATGCATTGTTTTATTTCAGATCATGTCACGTTACGGTGACTGTAAAGTGTATGTGGGCGATTTGGGTAACAACGCTAGTAAGCCTGAACTTGAAGATGCGTTTTCGTACTATGGCCCGTTAAGAAATGTTTGGGTGGCAAGAAATCCCCCAGGCTTTGCTTTTGTAGAATTTGAGGATCCCCGCGATGCTGAGGATGCGGTAATTACTTTAAAACTTTTGCCAAATGCTAATAAGGTAAATGATTTAGTGTTAGTTGTACTTATATATTTATGGTAATTTGTTATTTACAGATCCGGGGTCTGGACGGCCGGACAATATGTGGCCGTCGTGCTCGTGTCGAGATGTCCAATGGCAGCCGTGGATTTGGAGGCCGCGGGCCGCCGCCCCGGTCCCGCCTCCCGCCGCGGCCATACGACGACCGCTGCTACGACTGTGGAGACCGCGGACATTATGCCCGCGACTGCACACGCCGTCGTCGCCGCAGGTGACTGTTATTTCAATAATTTTATTCACTTTGTGGTATCTATGTGGGACAACAAATGCAACTCTGAATGCGAACTTTGCAGCGGCTGATAACAAAGAAAATAACAAAATCAGCAAAGTTTTGTGGCTCAAGATCCCTTTCACGCTGATGAAGGGAACACTCGAAGTTTGTGCAATAATATATACTCATTACTTATTGAAATAATATAAACAGAAGTCAAATTTGGCATCGTTGGACACATCATTTCATAAATGTCCATTCTAAAGTGGTTTCATCCACTAACCATATCTCAAACCAAGTTTCTGTATAAGTAAACAAATCTAAACGGACTAACAAACACAAGAAGGCAGCAACAATTAAGATGCTGTTTAAAAAAGTATATATTTTATTATATTAATACGAATACTTATAATATAACTGTTTGAACTACTACAACTTCTTCTACTTCAACTTCTTTTAATATTGGGGTGAGTCAATACATATTTAACTGTTTTTGAAATGCTCATGCTCTACACATTTTGATTTTGTCCATGGCATAAAACCTACTGGCAATGCTAATGGCAAATGTTTGAAGCTTGTTGTTTGATATTTGTTTTCTTCTGTGGAAAATTTGGTTAAAATAGAGATGTGCACTGTAAGTTGGGGGGATTTCCATGCATTTAAAATTAAAAACAATGTATAGATTCCCAATTTTTCAAAACCCACATAAACCAATGATAACTATGTTATAGGTTATCATTGGCCTGTGCGCCGAGACCGAACTCTTCAGAGTCTGCACTTCTTATTATCTGCGCTACGTAGATTTCACTTCGCGGCGTGAACTCCGATGAGTCGCCCGCATCGGTAACCCCTCTGCAAACTACGTAGCTACAGGCTACGTGCGCACGTCAATTGTCGTCAACTACATTGAGTGTAACGTTTACTGCGCGTCGCGACGCACGTCTAATGTAATCACTGCGCGCACTCAGTGAGTTACACATTATTCACAGTATTTGAGTTCAAAGCAGACTTCTTTTCCTATAAGTAATAATTATTATTTCTAGTGCAAGGTATGGTATAAGGTAGGACCAGGTGATTAACATCAAGACAAGGATTGGGTGGATTAGCTGCAGAAGATGGTACAAGAAGTCGACATGAACAATCAAGACAAAAGATGCTGTAATAAGCAGGCAATGCCAGCTTGCTGTAGTAAGCAGGCAATACCAGCTTGATCAATTAATCATTGAATAAGTTTAAAATGTTTCAATTCATGATCAATCAAATAGAATTCAAAATTAACCTGTATAAAGAATTCTTTAGAAACTTGTTGTGAGTCTGGCACTAGAAAATTTAAGTATTTGGATCAACATATACTTTAATTTTCTTAAGGAAGACATGATGCTTGTACAGATTCTTCACAAGTTTTAGTTCGTTTTTTAGATATCTTGAAGTTCTTGTGTAAACTGGTAAGACATGTTATATCACCAATCTTTAAACACCGTTTGATCTAAGGCAGTATAAACTCTCACAAATAATTGTTATATTGGGCTGTCCTCTCACTGAGGCCGAGCAGTGACGTGCAGAATCAACCAATAGCATTATCCGCCGTTTATCTCTGCCTCGGTGGCATGGCAGCCTATTTGAATCTGCACGTCTCTGCTCCGCCTCAGTGGAAAGGCAGCCTAGAATTGAGGTTTTTAAAGAGTGTGGATGATAAGCATCAGTGAATGGCAGTAAGAATGAACATTGTTTGTATGTTTCCAGCCGCTCCAGGTCCCGCCGCCGCACCCGGTCCCGCTCGGCGCGCTCTGGCTCTCGCTCGCGCAGCCGCTCCCGCTCTCGCTCCCGCTCCAAGGGACGCTCAATGTCGCGCTCGCGGTCAAGGTCGCCGTCTAAAGAGTCCAAGAAATCCAACTAAACTTTTGACCACCTGAACAACTAGCTTTACTATTTCCAATTTCATTTTGTGTGTTAAGTACTACAGTTTTTGGACTCTATGCCGAGGAAGAGTGATCATTCCTTATATGTAAGGTATTAATTTTGCGATCAATAAAGTGACTTGCGAATTTTACTTTTTGTTTTCTTTTTTAAAACTAGCTGACCCGGAGAACTTCGTACCGCCACGTCTTAAGGCCCTGTTACACTACTTTATTTAGTATCCTTAGTAGCATCCTATCCTAATTAGGATCCTAGCTAGTTTTCATAGTAAATTTACTTGCTAAATGCGATTACACTTGACTAAATTTAGAAACTAACTCATTTAGAAAGCTAACTAGGACAAATGTACCAGACCTTTTACGCGCGACAAGAGACAGATCTGCGCGACTTCATGCGTTGTCGCCGGTTGTCGCTAGTTGGCAGCACAATATGCGCGACCGACAGACTCGCGATCAAATGCCACTGTCATAAAATGACTCGCGACTTTGAACTAAAATCCTTTGTACAGTCAACGGCAATAGTATATTGCCTCAAAAATATGTGACACGCTCTTATGAACCCACAAATAAGAGCGTGTCACATACTTTTGCAGCTTTCGTGTAGGAAGATAATATTGCCGGTGACTGTACAACTTTGAGTTCTCTTCGCGTCAGTTGCAGCATGTTATGCTACCGGAAAGTGAGATTTTTGACAGGCGCGGAAAGGTTTAGTACTCGCGGCTTAAGTCGCTCTTGCAGGACGTGCTAGCCGTGCTGGTTTCTTTTGTTCCTCGAAGCAGGGGAGGGGTAGGGCTATACCTATACGATAATGCAGTGCTGCAAGCCCAAGTGCTTGCTTGGCCTTATCAGCGGCAGCAGCATCATAAGCTTATAGATGTACGCCAAAACCTAGCTTTATAATAGCAACGTGACGCAATTATACGGCGAGAGTATAATGTTATCACATCATCATCATCAGGCCTTGTCCTTCTTATCAGATGATTTAAGCAGCATCTGTGAACAAGCGACAGCGCCGCTCGTGGCTAAATAGCCCAATTCTAGAACGGCATAAACGTCCACATTTCCTACAAGTAAATTGAGCCGCGCACATGCCTAAAATACCCCTAATGCCTAATGTTATACCCCTGTTGCAAAAGGCACACCACTCGCGCACTTCGTCACGTTGCTATTATAAAGAGAGCAGCTAGGTTTTGGCGTACATCTACAATCTTATGATGCTGCTGCCACTGATAAGGCCAAGTACCTACTTGGGCTTGCAGCACTACATTATCGTATAGCCCTACCCCTCCCCTGCTTCGAGGAACAAATGAAAACTGGAAGTTTTATCATACTAGAACCTGTTTTTTTTTTCAATTTTTTTTTCATTTCTCATACTCTGAAAGTGGGTCATTGTTCATCTAAGTGGCCTGCTGAAAGTGGCACATTTCTGCTTTAGAGCAGAAAAGTATTAAAAAAAAATTGTATGGTTAATCGAAGTTATATTGGGCAACGGCCTTAACCTATACAGCCATAGTACGATTAATTTTAAATTTATTACTTTTTTATAGACGAAAATATTTGATAATTGTTTTTGATATTATTACAAATAATGTTTAATATAATAAACATAAATTATTTATGACTCGCTTTCAAGACAAGAGGCAAAACTTTGAGAAAAAAGTAAAAATGTTGTTTAAGCCACAGATTAAACTACCAGGAATTCGTGAAAAAAAAAATGGCTGACATTATGGCGTAAAATAAGTAAACTGGCGGGAAACCTAAAATAAATAAATGCATATCTTTCTTTGGAAGTTCTATTAGCTGTGTTAAATTTCGAAATTAATTTTAATAAGATGAGTTCTAGCGGTTCTGAAATGGATTTAACATCTGATTTTATAAAAGAAGAGGCTCAAGCTGTCGTTGGAGAACCTTTTACCGACAGTGTGAAAGTGGCGGGGTGAAAAGCGAGTGAAATCCTTATCGGAAAGTGTGTTCCTTACTTATTTCAACGAATTATCAAAGAACCTTCAGCCTTCAACTCTATGGAGCATATTTTCAATGTTAAGAACGGTCATAAGTACAAAACACGACATCGATATAAAGAACTACATCAGGCTGATATCATTTTTGAAGAGGCAGTCAGATGGTTTTAAATGCAAAAAGTCGAAGGTTTTTACTGCGCAAGAGAACTTCTTGAATCAAGCCCCTGATATATTTGGCAACAAAGGTATGGGAAATCATTACAACTATTATTTAACTTAACGTACACTCAACATAATCTCATCGAGTTTAGGCTCGTTATAATCGTCTTGGTGTAGGTATATTTAATGAACGACACAGTCTGTGAAAAAGCTTAGTAGCGTAGGTATCCACAATTTAAATTTAGACAGACATTTCTTAATAGTTATAGGTGTTGTTTAAAAAGTCTGCAACGGTAACAATGTGTGTTAATAAGATTATTATATTGCAGGCGGCACTAATTTTGGACATAAGCGGCGCATGTAGGAGCATTGAACTCACGAATCTCACTATGGAAAACATAGAAAAACACGGCCAATTACATGAAGAGCGAAATAATTCACTCCATACGTCTACGAACGAAAGTATGCTTTCTCCGACATTTACATCCCTGCCTATAAATGATACTCAAATATCACAAGTATCGATTATTAATATCCCGGGAAAGAATCTTTCTCTAACGTTCAATAATTGTAATAATCTCTAACGTTACTATTAATTTTAAGTAGGCAACTTCATTGCACATTTTTTATTAAATAGTTTTATTATACCTGGCTTGTGTTTACTTTGTGCCTTTCAGTCCTCGGTTAACAATCTACTATTTTAAATTCGCCGCTAGGTTTTTTGCATTGCAGCATCGATCGCCATTTCGTGTTCCCCATTAAGAGGCCTTATTCCCAAATGCGCGTATTTTGCGAAATGCATCATTTTCTTCGGAGGTTATAGCGAAAATGCTTTGTGTTTTTAAATTAACTTTTAATGCATATAATAGTCCGTTCATTTATCTAGACGGCCATGGGAATAAAAATTACATTTTTGAGAAAATACCTGAAAAACATGGCTTCTCTTGGCAGGCCTCTTCAGAGTTTGCAGTTAGACGTCTGGTTTTTTTTCAGATTACTCAAATAAAGGGAATCTTTCTTATAAAATTTGAATACAATTCAATTCAGTATATCATGTTCAAGACGGCCATGGTAAGAAAAATTGAAGATTCATCTTGGATAATAGAAAAAATACCTTCTAAATATTGCAAATTTTTTGATGAAAACAGGTTTACATTTAATTTTTTTTACGGAAGCCCTATAAATATTCTGCCCTAAAAATATAAATATATCAAAGTTCAGCTATAGATCTACCACGAAAAAAAAAATCATTACTGTCACGCAAAATTTAAATAAAGTGTAATTTTTTGAATATGACTCTAAATCGGTTCAAAACTTGACAAAACACATCGCGCCGTCGCGTCGCCTCTGGCTCAGTATGGAACGAGAGCTCACAGACGACGGACCTGTGCTAAATCGTCCTACGCGCATTACGTAAGTTTGCCAGCTAGATACACTAAGAGGCCACTAAAACGGGTAACCTTGTATGAAATCCCCAACACATAGTGACCTGTTTCCATTGCTCTATAGTTGCGAGAAGTGCGATTGAATTATAAAGATCCTTGAAATAAAAAATTGGAATATTTACTTTACTTAATATTATAAAATGACTTTTTTATTTGAACACTAAAAAAAATTGTCAATATCGTCATGGTAGTCATCTTCGACTAACTCGGGTATGCAGAATTTAAAAATAATGTCTATTTTAAAATCAAAGATGGCGGTCATACACTTTATGGTAAAAATCGTTATGGTAGTCATTTCCGATTAATTCAGGGTTGTAGATTTCGGAAAAAAGGATGGTTTTAAAATCAAAGATGGCAGAAACGGAAAATTTTGTCAAAATCGTCATGGTAGTCATTTCCGACTAATTCGGGTGTGCAGATTTCGAAAATAATGTCTATTTAGAAATCCAAGATGGCGGTCAAACACTTTTTTGGTACTAATCGTTATGGTAGTCATTTTCGATTAATTCAGGGGTGTAGATTTCGTAAATAATATCCGTTTCAAAATCAAAGATGGCGGAAATGGACAATTTTGTCAAAATCGTCATGGTAGTCATTTTCGACTAATTTGGGTGTGCAGATTTCGAAAATAATGTCTATTTCAAAATCCAAGATGGCG
This sequence comes from Pammene aurita, assembly GCA_947086415.1. Classification (NCBI taxonomy): domain Eukaryota; kingdom Metazoa; phylum Arthropoda; class Insecta; order Lepidoptera; family Tortricidae; genus Pammene; species Pammene aurita. Next base: position 17,846,742 of record OX352290.1, read on the forward strand.
GCCATACACTTTTTACTTAAAAATCGTAATGGACGTCCTTTTTGATTAATTCAGGGATGAAAACTTCGAAAATAAGGACCGTTTTAAAATCAAAGATGGCGGAAACGGAAAATTTTGTCAAAAGCGTCATGGTAGTCATTTCCGACTAATTCGGGTGTGCAGATTTCGAAAATAATGTCTATTTAGAAATTCAAGATGGCAGTCAAACATTTTTTTGGTAAAAATAGTTATGGTAGTCATTTTCGATTAATTCAGGGGTGTAGATTTCGAAAATAATATCCGTTTCAAAATCAAAGATGGCGGATACGAACAATTTTGTCAAAATCGTCATGGTAGTCATTTTCGACTAATTTGGGTGTGCAGATTTCGAAAATAATGTCTATTTTGAATTCCAAGATGGCGGTCATACACTTTTTTGGTAAAAATCGTTAAATCGAAAATGAAGACAGTTTTAAAATCCAAGATGGCGGAAATGGAAAATTTTGTCAAAATCGTCATGGTAGTCGTCTCGTCTTCGACTAATTCGGGAGTGTAGATTTCGAAAATAATGTGTGTTTCAAAATCCAAGATGGCGGCCATACACTTTTTACTTAAAAATCGTAATGGACGTCATTTTTGATTAATTCAGGGATGAAAACTTCGAAAATAAGGACCGTTTTAAAATCAAAGATGGCGGAAACGGAAAATTTTGTCAAAATCGTCATGGTAGTCATTTCCGACTAATTCGGGTGTGCAGATTTCGAAAATATTGTCTGTTTTAAATTCCAAGATGGCGATCAAACACTTTTTTGGTAAAAATCCATATGGTAGTCATTTCCGATTAATTCAGGGGTGTAGATTTCGAAAATAAGGACTGTTTTAAAATCAAAGATGGCGGAAATGAAAAAAATTTACAATTTCGTCATGGAAGTCCTTTTTGACTAATTCGGGAACTGTAGATTTCGAAAATAATGTCTATTTCGATGATGGCGATCACACACTTTACTTGTTACTTTTAGCCATTTTCGATTAATTCAGGCGTGTAGATTTAAAAAAAAAAGTCCGTTTCAAAATCCAAGATGGCAGATATTGTCATTCATTTATAAAAATCGTCGTTATTCAGATATGTAGATTTCAACAACAAATTTTGTTTTAAAATTCAAGATGGCGGCCATATACTTTTTTGTATCCCCGATTGAATCGAAAATGACTACCATAACGATTATCTAGAAAAAAGTGTATGGCCGCCATCTTGGAATTTAAAACAGACCCTTTTCTCGAAATCTAAACACCTGAATCAGTCGAACAAGATTACCTTATATTTTATCTATCTTATATTTTAAAACAGTGTTTATTATCGGAATTTACATTGCCGAATTAATCAACAGAGACTACTATAACGATTTTTACTAAAATGGTATGACTGCCTACTTGGATTTTAAAATATACATTATTTTCTAAATCTACACGCGTGAATTAGTAAAAATACTATCATGACGATTTTAATAAAATTGTCCATTTCAGCCATCTTTAATTTTAAAACGGTATTTATTTTCGAAATTTATCCCCAAATTAATCTAAAACGACACTCATTCGATTTTCACCAAATAAGTGTGCGAGAGCTACATATCTTGGATTTAAAAATAGACATTATTTTCGAAATCTGCACACCCTAATTAGTCGAAAATGACTACCATGACGATTTTGACAAAATTATCCATTTCCGTCATCTTGGATTTTAAAATTTTCTTTATTTTCGAACCCAACATCCCTGAATTCATGGAAAATGACTACCATAACGATTTTTACTAAAAATGTGTATGACCGCCATCTTGGATTTAAAAACAGACATTATTTTCGAAATCTGCACACCCGAATTAGTCGGAAATGACTACCATGACGAGTTTGACAAAATTTTCCGTTTCCGCCATCTCTAATTTTAAAACGGTCCTTATTTTCGAAATCTGCACACCCTAATTAGTCGAAAATGACTACCATGACGATTTTGACAAAATTATCCATTTCCGTCATCTTGGATTTTAAAATTTTCTTTATTTTCGAACCCAACATCCCTGAATTCATGGAAAATGACTACCATAACGATTTTTACTAAAAATGTGTATGACCGCCATCTTGGATTTAAAAACAGACATTATTTTCGAAATCTGCACACCCGAATTAGTCGGAAATGACTACCATGACGAGTTTGACAAAATTTTCCGTTTCCGCCATCTCTAATTTTAAAACGGTCCTTATTTTCGAAATCTACACACCCGAATTAGTCGAAAATGACTACCATGATGATTTTGACAAAATTGTCCATTTCCGCCATCTTTGATTTTTAAAACGGGTATTATTTTCGAAATCTACACCCCTGAATTAATCGAAAACGACTACCATGACGATTTCTCAGAAAAAAAGAGTATATCCGCCATCTTGGATTTTAAAACAGACATAATATTCGAAATATACACCCACTAATTAGCAGAAAATGACTACCGTGCCGATTTTTCAGAATAAAGTGTATAACCGTCATCATTTTTTATTTTATTTATTTGGGACAAAAAACAGTAAGACACGAGATTATGGCTAATAGTAACAATACAAAAATTACAAAGTGTGAGACCAACGACAATGTCCACAGATTTGGGATTGATGTTGGATTTTAAAACAGACATAATTTTCAAAATAGACACCCCGTAATTAGCCGAAAATCACTCCCATGACGATTTTTCAGAAAAAAAATTATGATCTCCATCTTGGATTTTAAAACAGACATAATTTTCGAAATCTACATCCCCTAATTAGCCGAAAATGACTACCATGACGATTTTTCAGAATAAAGTGTATAACCGCCATCTTGGATTTAAAAACGGGCATAATTTTCGAAATCTACACCCCTTAATTAGCCGAAAAGGACTACCATGACGCTTTTTCTGAATAAAGTATATAACCGCCATCTTGGATTTAAAAACAGATATCATTTTCGAAATCTACACACCCGAAGTAGTCGAAATTGGCTATTATGACCAATTTTACAAAAAAAAATATTTCAGCCATATTGGAATTTAAAACAAACCTAATTTTTTGAAATTCGAAATTTATTATATTTTTACGTCACACCTGGCCATAATGCGAGTTTTAGCGTACGCGAAGCGTGCGCTTCGCGTACGCTAAAACTCGCATTATGGCTAGGTGGAGACGTAAAATTGTGTACTCACCACGGGCAGTAAAAAAGAAAGCCCTCTATCGCATATTTACAACCCTCGCCTGCGGCTCGGGTCACAAGTACCTGCGATTTCGGGCTTTCTTTCTTTTACAGTCCTTGGTAAGTAATGTACTATTAATTCGAAAAGTATCTCCAACAGTCCCTACTGATTAAGTGATAATCCGTCTTTGGTGTTAGATGCGTATATTTCCTTTAAACATACTTTAATTAGTAGTATTTTCCCTATAAAAGAAAATAAATAGTCTGTGTGTATCTTATGCCTAAAAAAAATGTTACTTGTAATTGAACTTGAAAACGATCAAGACCGTTCGATCGTCGATCATTGCCAGCGGTCGTTGACTGAGCGCTAACGCCATCTATCGAGTCAGATTTCGTGAAATTGAGGAACGTTCATGGGCCTAAGGCCTCTTAAAGACGTAACAAAATATATACTCCAAGATGATTCTTGGAGTCTAATCGAACTAGGTTTAGTTTCGTGGGCTCTTATACAGTAGTAATGCAATAAAAATATATTCCCTAATCGTACAAATTGTAGTACACTGCTAATTGTAGTTCAGTATAGCCATAGAGCGTATTATTTCTCTATGGTATAGTGACATCTTGATTTGTTTACCTGTCAGCTCTGATGTTAATTTGAAAATGTTTCACAGCGAAATAGTTCCATTTCCCGAGCGTATTATTTACAGCTGTTTATTACATACACTATTTACAATGTTTCGCTCTTGACTATGAATAATTTTGGGATATTTTTGTCTTGTATTATTTAATATTCAACACATGCACTCACACATGCATATCATTCTGTCAGTAAAATAATTGCCAGTGCAAGAAATTAGTTCCAATGAAATTCCGCAACATGGTGCATGATCATATATTTCTGGTCAGGCTTTAAGTAAAAATTGATATTTTTACTAAAAATAAATGTAAAAAAAAAAATTGGTTGTTTGTAAAGTAGGTTTACGATCGAGATGTTTACGTGATAACGTCTAACCGCTCGTGAGGATTCCGCGTGACAAGTTTCACGGAATGACTGGCAGCGCTCGAGATGAGACGGGAGATCGGTCCGTCTCTCTCTCGTTATACCTGCGATCGCGCTCGTGAGGTTTTGGTGTGACACAAGTTTCTGAACATGTCACCCGACTAAAACGATTTTAAAGACGTTATCACGTCAATAACATAAAATTCATGAAAATTCGTAAGACGGACACGTGACCTGATCGAAAAATGGTTACAATGCCATTGAAGCCAATAGACCGCCGGCGCGGCGTAGGAGAGGAAGGGAAGTATTCCCCTCTCTTTCTACCGCGCGGCGAAAATGTATGCCTGCGCCTGCTGTTTCGTTCGAAATCTTAGCACTACGAAATACAAAACTACTATTGATGCGGTATTTATTAGACATTTAAATAGGTTAGAATCAAAATTGTTCGTTTCTTATTTCAGCTACCATAAAACTATCGTATCAGTTTTAGAGACTGGCGATGATGGTTCTAGTAATGATGATGGTGTAAGAGTCGTTGAAATTATGGATGGAAGTTGATATTTCTGAGAGATAAACTTTTTAATGTTAAATAATTGTAATAAATAGTTCTGAAGTGTTAATTTTTTAATGTAATATAAATTGTCATGTTTTTGTACGATAGCGCAATAAATGAATATTGTATTTTACCACATACTCGTAAAATTTTTATACTGATAATTAAAGCAATTCGTGCAAATTTATTCCCTAACCATTCCAAAATATCAAAAATGCACAAAGTTAATATTAAAGTTTTCACTTCTGCCGGCACTCCCGGAGTGCCACCCGATTTTTTTAATATATGTTTCACGATTTATTACCAACATTTCGTGCGTAATTTCGTAAAATTAAACACTGTGTTGTATTCTATATGTTTCAAAGCATATGTGGGGCTAAATATTATTGATATTCGTCGACTTCTTAAAGCATTTTTTAATTATTGTAAAAAATACCATATTGGTTCATAATGAGACATTTGTCAGGGGTATTCAATGAAACATGTTTCATGTTTCATAGTGTAGTGTATTGTTTTATTGTAGGCCAGTCACCAGGTGTCGAATGGTTTAGATGCTTTATCAATAAGTACATTGGTTTCTCTTATTAAAACATATTTTTCTTAAAACACTCATATTTTTTATTTCCTGCCTATGTATTTTATAAAACAAAACTCTTTTTTTTGAAAAAATGAAATTGTTTATCTTCGTACCAAATATCAATATCACACACTTGTGACATTGAAAATGACAGAGATAGAAAGGTTTGAAATTTGAGGGTTTCATTGTCCAACAACTTACCCTACATGTTAAATTTTTAATGCTTCAACAACTGAGACGAATCGAATGACTCTTCACACGTTGAAATCTATCTAATAGAACATGCCATAGAAATAGACATACATATACCGAGATGTATTTATTACTTACATAAATACGTACGCTCTCGAATAAAATAACCCTCTTTCAGCATTCGGGTACTATTTTCACTGTAGAAATCACGACAGAAAACAATCTGAGCTTACTTTTTTTTATATACCACGGCGGTGGCAAACAAGCATGCGGCCCGCGTGATGGTAAGCAGTTACCGTAGCCTATGAACGCCTCCAACTCGAGAGGATTCACATGCGCGTTGCCTACCCTTTAAGAACCTATACACTCCTTTTTAGAAGAACCTGAGTACAGATTGTTTTCTGTCGTTATTTCTACTTTTAATTATAGGTAGCATGAATGCATGCATTGTGATTATAGGTAGGTAAGGCAGGTAGGCACATGGGTATTTTAATTATATGAGGTAAATGCATGGCCAAAGGTTAAAGCAATGCGTTGCTACATTGGGTTGGGTTTTAATAGAACTTGTTTACAGACATAATGTTCAGAGCGTAAAAGACACGGATACAAAAAAAAAAACATTTCAACTTTGGTTGTCAGTGGTTGGTAATTAAATGTAAAAAAAAAATGTTATATGATTTTTTATATGTTAAAGTCTCACGAAAGTTTTGTATAGTTATAATTTTTTAGAGCAGCTATGTACTGTTTATACACTAATGTGACTCAGGTAGTGATACATTACATTACGTGCTGAAATATTTTATAAAGAAAAAAAAATTCGTTAAATTTTAATAAAACATGAAAGTATGTTTATTAAGGTCTATATTAACTACCCTTAGCGTAGGTAGTGATATCAACAATACACCCTGTATAATACGAATTGAGAACCTCCTCTTTTCAAATCTTGAAGTCGGTTAAAAATAAGAGTGTCTTTGAGAAATCACCCATACACTATACAAGTAGAAACAGTTTCGTAACTGTTAGGATACTGTGTCAGATTTCTATAAAATATAACGGTTACACTCACGCACGTCAGTTTAGTCCACAGTCACTTCGCGCGACATGTTTCGGAGAGCTTAGATCTCCATCTTCAAGCACTAAGAGTGCTATTTTGAACCGGCCCGTAGCGCGCTGTTGCACGACGCGTTGTCGACTGGCCTGCGTCCCGCTCGCCGCGCAGCTCGTGTCGCCCGCTCTGACAGATTTCATTTTTGTGTCAGATTTGGTTTCTATGTGTGGTAACAAATGTAGGTATATATATATATACACACTATGTGACCGAAAGCTTTTTAGTAAATTTAGTCAATGTACATAGTCATTGTGTCCATCCGGTCAAGTTATATTGAAAGTATGAGGTAGAAAAACGAACTAATAAAGTTTGAAACTATCATAGCGTCAACCAAGTATAGTGTTTAACGCAGCAGGAAATATGTAACCCTGATAGGCTTTTTTATTTTTTGAGAAAAATATTAATGTTAGGAAAAAAAGGCTGAAAAATTATCCTCATTAAATTCTTAACAATAAAGGCTTTATGCATTTTTAACCGACTTCAACATTTCAAAAGAGGAGGTTCTCAATTCGGCGTGTATGTCTTTTATTTTTATTTTTTTTTGTTTTTATTTTTTATGTTTGTTACTCCATAACTCCGTCATGTCTGAACCGATTTTGAAAATTCTTTTTTTGATTGTAAGTATATATATACAGATTGGTCCCGTTTTTGTCAAAACGCAGTTCTGATGATGGGATCCATGAGGAATCGAGAGAACTCCTCAAATCTTAAAGGCATACATATAGTGATTTTTATATTTTTATCAACAAATCCAACATTTTCATTCAAAACAGTGACATTTGATGAAGTAGAACTGCTGATGATGATCAGAACGGAACTCTTCAACGACGCATAGTTCACGTTTGGCGATTTGTCCTCTTCGCAGTGTTTGTTTAGCAAGTTTAATTGTCAGGACAAATTTTCGTCAAGCTCAAGTTCTGATGATGGGATCCATGAAGAATCGAGGGAACTCCTCAAATCTTAAGGGCTTACACATAGTGATTTTTGTATTTTTATCAACAAGTCAAGCATTTTCATTCAAAAGAGTGACATTTGATGAAGTGGAACTGCTGATGATGATCAAAACGGAACTCTTCAACGACGCATAGTTCACGTTTGGCGATTCGTCCCCTTCACTGTACATTCAATAATGCTTCACCGGCTACCCCCATGGAAGTCGGTTTTTTTTTCTTAAAAAATATTTCAATAGGCCGTATTCATATAATAGCTAGGTAAAGTTCGACAAAACTCAGTCGTTGAACAAATGAATCAACTGGTTATTTTCTAAATACCTTGGATACTAAAATGAAGAAAAAAAGGTTGTTATACTTTATCTACAAAAAATTGGCCAAGTGAGAGTCGGGCTCGCGCTCCGAGGATTCCTTACATCAAACAATTTTAACAATATTTTATCGTAAGTCCGACTCACTTCCACGATCGCAAAAAACATTTTGATTAGATTTTTCATTTATTTTTACCACCGTCAACAGTCTTTTTTAGTATACCCGTATATAAAACGTTTTAGTTAGACATTACATTTTTTTAATGAACAAATAATAGGGCTATCTAAAGCACCTTTTATTTTTTCAAGATTTTAAATTGCTTATAAGTTATGGATTTTTCCTTGTGAAATAGGGAATTACAAAAATACTTAAGTAATTATTTTATTATACCTGTTTTTGCTTCGGAACGGTGCCATTAATATACCATAAATGAATTCGCCATCCCCTATTTATACGTCAACGATACGAAACTTGGCCTAGTAGCTTAATATGTAGATATCAAGATAAAGTTGAAAGCCTCCATCCCCTAAAAAATTACATTAAAAATTTTGGTTGCTCCACTTGCTCCACTTCTCAAATCTATCCTTGAATACTAAGTAATAATTATACCATAGGAAATCTGCGGTTCACGAAAAGCCGTATTAAACCTTTTTATGTCGCGTGGAAACGCAACTCTAGCTATTCGCGAAAAAAGTAACGGCGACCAAAAAAAGTTACCAGAGTATTTTAGTATCTACACATAAGTGTCGACAAAACGTAGTAACTGCGACTAAAAATGTCGTCTCAACCGAAAAAAAGTCGTAACGGCGACCAAAAAAAGTTACCAGATTATTTTAGTGTCTACACATAAGTGTCGACAAAACGTAGTAACTGCGACTAAAAATAAATAAAATAAATAAATATTATAAGGACAATCTTACACAAACCGACCTAGTCCCACAGTAAGCTCAATAAGACTTGTGTTGTGGGTACTAGACGACGATATATATAATAGATAGATATGGATAAATACTTAAATACATAGAAAACATCCATAACTCAGGTACAAATATCTGTGATAAACACACAAATAAATGCCCTTACCAGGATTCGAACTCGGGACCTCCTGCTTCGTAGGCAGTGTCACTACCGACTGGGCTAGGAGGCCGTTATAAATGTTTATATATGTAGTTAGTTACTATTGAAGTTAAAGAAACTCAAAAAATCATGGTGTATGATATTATTGATCAGTTCAATGTGCATCAAATTAAGAAGCGAGCTACGCTACGGGGCCACAACCTGAATAACCTATGTAAACAGCTAAACATCAGCATGTAGGTAGATACGAGGGCTGATCTAAAATTAATGATAATGACTATGATCTCGCGAAGTTATTAGTAGGTAGGTATTTTTTTTTCATTAGATTATTTACTCTTTATTAGTTTATGGGCATAAGTACATTATCCAATACAATGCTGTCATCTAACTCCAATAAAAAACCAGCCAAGAGCAAGTCGGGCCATGCTCAGTGTATGGCGCCGGAGTTGGTCAATAAATCCGCTCAAAAGGATGTTTCCTACATTTTTTGTATAGGATATTTTGCGGCACTTACGTCCTTTCACTATGAAATGACAACTTTTTGCAATAACTCAAAAACCGCTGAGCCAATTTTATTTAGTCTCCATAAATTAGGTTCAACTTTGGTTAGGAAAGAATCTTATATGAAAACTAATTTGTTCAAGAAAATATTAATCTGGACGGGTATCCCTCGGCGATCACCATACAAAATCACTGCTGAATATCGAAAATCACTATAATATGAATGTAAGTTCGTAATAATATGCGTAGTCAGAGTAATTTACAGACAAGCATTAAAAAATTACAGAAAAAAGGTTATTTTCAGTGTGTCCCACGGATACCTACATAACTAGTACCTTAAGTACCTACATTGTTGGTTTCGCTTGATTTCTCATTATCACCCAAGTAAGACAGGAAGCATTATAACATATGAATAGTTAACTTATTCCGAACTTAAGGACCGTTATAAACTCTTATATACATTCACCGAGCAATTTGTCGCATTATATGATGCTTTGAGCTGTATAACGGTTATATAATGGCATATCTAAATGCTTTTGTAAAGCCTTTAGATTTAGTGCAGCAAACCACAACGCAAATGTACAGCTTTCAGCTGTTTAAAAGCACTTAATTGCTTTAGGTTCTACAATAGCATTATATAATGCTTTAAGCTGTATAACGGTTGTATAATGGCATATGTAAATGCTTTTTTAAAGCCTTTAGTTTTAGTGCAGCGAACCAAAATGCAACTGTACAGCTGAATGCTGTACAGTTGCGTTTTGGTTTGCTACACTAATGCTTCGGTGTGGTTTAGTGCCTTAGGTTCTACAATAGCATAAATAAATGCTTAATGCTGTTTATGAGCATGAATATTAGCCATTATAATGCCACGTAAATCCGGTATACAGCTTTCAGCTGTTTTAGTGCTTTAGGTTCTACAATAGCATTATATGATGCTTTACGCTGTATAACGGTTGTATAATGGCATATGTAAATGCTTTTGTTTAGCCATTAGTTTTAGTGCAGCGAACCAAAATGCAACTGTACAGCATTCAGCTTTACAGTTGCGTTTTGGTTTGCTACACTAATGCTTCGGTGTGGTTTAGTGCCTTAGGTTCTACAATGGCATAAATAAATGCTTAGTGCTGTTTAAGAGCATGAATATTAACCATTATAATGCCACGTAAATTCGCTATACAGCTTTTAGCTATTATTAATGCCTTAGGGTGTACAATAGCATTTATAAGTAGGTAATACATTCCTAATGCTGTATAATAGCAATAATATAAACCATTATAAAGCCAAGTAATTCACTATAAGGGGCTGTTCATAAATTACGTAATTTCAAATGGGGGGGGGGGGGTCTGGACATTGGATGATGGTAGCATGACGTAGGAGGGGGGGGGGCGTCATTGCGAAATTCACATCATCTCTCGCATCTTTAAAAAGTGCTTCAATGTGTAAAAAAAGGAATGAAAGTCGTGTTTCTATAAACTTTTAATGCTATAAAATATTATCTACTTATGGTTTTTTATTTTACAATTAAGCTACAAACGCATTTTTTTTAAATGACGTCACTTTATTGGGCAGGGGAGGGTTGGATTATTTTAGGGGGGGGGGGGGGGGTAAAAATTATCAAAATTTTTGACGTAATTAATGAACAGCCCCTATACAGCTTTTAGCTGTTTTAGTGCCTTAGGTTCTACAATGGCATAAATAAATGCTTAATATTGTTTAATAGCATAATTATTCACGTGTAATGCTGTAGGCATTAATAACCTTTTTTTAAGGGTCATTGAGCTGCTATTGGACTAAGAGCTAGACACGTCAGATATGACACAATAATGAGAGCAACAAAACCCGTCTGGTTAGATTGCTATACTATTCTCATAGCTAGATCCTGGCATCTGGCAGTTTTTAATGGGTGGAGGTCACAGTGACAGACTAGCAAAATATTTTAATTGGAAAATAGTAATACAAAACTAGGTAAAAACTGCCGACGTTGTCTCAGTTATAAAGGACAGGGCCTATATTTTAAGGGGCTCCCTGGAGCCAACGACCTTAGATCTGATTCCCTTAGTTTTCTAATGATTTATATAGCTTATCATATTATCAGTAACGGCTTTAAACAAGTAAATATAGTATCCTATATTTACTTCAATATTCATTGTCTTCGAGATATTTGACATCAAAGTCGAACCGTTTTAGGCTAAAAAAGTTGTTTTATGGTCATAAATTTTGTGTCAATTAGTTAAAAATTAAAATCTCTTTACAGTTTTTAGAGACATCAAAGAGGAACCCTAATATGTAGATTACGTATATGTAAGATTCTTTACACCATTCGAATATCGATAAAAGTGTTTTTTTAGACCATATTTAAAAATATCATAAAAAAATAACGGCTCATTTATTTCAAGATCCGGCTCTACAAAATGGAGATAAAAGATTCAAGAACCGATAGTCGTTTGCCTTATAATTCTATCTGTAGTGAATATGTTGGAATATCGACTCAAAACTGGTCAAAAATCGATAAAAAACGTTAGACCAAAAAATATTGTGTATTATTACGGAAACAAAAACAGTAGGCGACAAACTATGAACACATTGTTTGTCACTACTTTCCCCCAACATAAACTTTTGTATAATTTCTCTTAATATTGTATAGTATATGTATAGTTTCTCATAATATTGCATCAAACCCAGATCTCTAGGATTTGTTTTCTTGAAATGGTTTGCATTCTTTGACCTCCACTACTTTAAAGCTGCCAGATGTCCAGATCTAGAAATAAGCATAGTATACCAAACTGACTAGAGGGGTTTGGTTGCTCTCATTATTGTGTCATATCTGACGTGGCTAGCTCTCCGTCTATATAGACCAACGCCATTTTGTAAATAATTTATAACCTAAAAATAAAATCATGCGGACCTATTTATACAAGGAAAATACCTATATAATAATGAAATAACTTAATTTAAGACTGCTCAACCAACACTATTATGTTAATAATGTGAAACTCGTTCTATACGAGGATTACACAATTGTTTTGTTTATTTGACGCATATCTTTTTATAATATTTTATAGCAAAACCACAATAAATCAAAGGCGCGTGAAAAATTTCAATGAAACTTATATACACATTTACAGTAAACTACATTGCGCAGTAATATTTGAAGGATATAATAACGTAAAAGAGTCAAAAACTTCTATAAATTTTGTTACGATGCAAACAAATATGACGTGTCACTCATTCAGTTTTTTGTACCGTCTTCGTCCATTTTATATTGCGAGACAAAGTAGTTAAATCACAATGTTCATTGTATTATAACATTTGTTCCGTCGGTATTAGAGACGTTTTTGCTTTGACGTAAGGTTTATTTTACTACACTCTTATGCTAGTAATAATGCTTTTGTATTGCGATTGGCAAGGTAATCGAGAGTACTAATGCTTCTTTACTGCGATTAGCAAGTTTTTTGGCCGTATTAATACTTCTTTAATGCGGTTGGCAACTTAATAGAGCGTACTAATGCTTCTTTAATGCGATTGGCACTTTCCATGACAACGATAATGCTAATAGCGCAGACATAATGCGCCTGTAATGCTATTAAATGACCGGTATAGGATCTCAAGCTGGATAATTAGTGCCCATTTAAGACCTACATCAGCACTATAAACGTTTATAATGCTACTATAAAACGAACTCAAAATGCTAAAAGCATACAGATATGCTGTAAGACGGCCGTTATACTGCTTTGATGTGTTACTTGGGGCATTTGCACTGCCAGTGAGTTAATAGTATACTCGTACATAATTACTCAAAGGCACTTACTTGCCAGTGGCTTGCATTACAAACGCGACGGCCGCGTGTTTACACTGTTTACTGCATTCAGTTTATCTATTTAATTTTTGAGACATAATTTATCAAGTTATGGAGTTTCCCGAATTATACAGAAAAGCTGCTTTTCTTTCAAAAAGAGACTCAAATAAAGCCTTACAAGAATTATTTAAAAACCGATTTAATGAAAATGCATTTATCTTTGATATTGGAAGTGGAGATGGTAGTACAACTAAACATGTATTAGAAAAACTAGTGCCGCCCAGTTACTGTAAGATAGTGGGCTGTGATTTAAGTGACAAAATGGTTAAATACTCAAATGAAAATTTCAAGAGCGAACGTATGGAGTTTATACAGGCCGATGTTGCGAAGCCATTGCCACTGCCTTGGCGAGGTGTATTTGATCACGCGTTTTCTTTTTATACGTTGCAAAGGGTACAGCAGCAGGAGTAAGTAATAATTCAGTTTTAAAACACCCCTAGCCACCACACCACACCAGCTAGCTTATAGTCGGTAGTGACCCTGCCTGTGAAGCTTCTATGAAGCCGGAGTCCCGGGTTGAATCCTGGTCATGGGCAGGGCATTTATTTTTGTGTTTATCACAAGATTCACAAGACATTTGTTCTCGAGTTTTTGATGTTATCTTTGTATTTATTTATATACTAGCTATGATACCCGGCTTCGCTCGGGAGATGATATGAGATTACGTGGTAGATGAAATAAAAAAACATACTATGACGTAAAAAGTAAAAAATATATTTTGAAAACATTTTCTATATTTACATGTATTTACATTTTCTCATTATTTACACTACTTGTTTATAAACAACATTTTTCATTTTATTGTCCGGGGTATATATATATAAATTTTTCGAACTTCCTACTCTTGAGCAAGCTACATATAGCTGACCGTGAGAGAAGCAGGATTCTTTGAGGTTGATGCCACAATATTTCAAAGTTTGCCCTTGCGCTTTGTTAATTGTAAAACTAAAGGCTAATTTAATTGGAAACTGCAATCTTTTAAATTGAAATGGCAATTCAGAAGAGATCAGTGGTATTCTAGGTATAAATACTGTGTGTCCTTTGTTCTTTCCAGAAATAAGTTCAGCTTCAATGACATTATTCGATAGCTGTTTTACGATCTGCCTCGTTCCATTACATAGTTTTGGGGAGTTGAGATTTCTGAGTAGTATGATTGGAGATCCAATTTTCAGACGAAGGCAGTGTAATGGCATTCCTGGTACTTGTAAAGAGTTTAGAAATTCAGTTGGAAAGTTGACACTTTCTTCAATGGATATACCATCGTGTCGATCGATTTATATACTTTCTCTTCACCAGGTATTTTCTTTAGAATATTAAAATTGATATCGTCAACAATATTATTTTTAGTGGCCAAAATTGCTCTTTGAAATAACCACTCTACGTTGGTATAGTTCTGAATAACATTTGGATAAATTTTGTCGATTAGTTCGTTTTCAGTAGTGGCTATGTTACAGAAATCACTATTGAGTTCAATGAGGCTGGTCGTTTGGTCAGTAGGATATGTACCTTCGCCTATTTGTAAAAGTATTTTAGCAAAATGTGCTGTTGTTTCATCTTTTGATAATTCAACCCTCATGTTTTTTGTTAATTCCAGTATTTGTACTTGCGGCCAGAGATGTGACTTTTTTAAGCATGCATTGATCTCGTCTGCTGGTGTTGATTTGGGAATAACTGGAAGTGTTTGTCGAAAATCTCCTGAGAGTATGAGTAGAGCTCCTCCCATCATTTCAGAGTTTTTTCGCAATTCTTGTAATGTTCTGTCCATGGCTTCTAGTGATTTTTTATGGGCCATGGTGCATTCATCCCAGAAGATAATTTTAGCATGTTTTAGAAGTTGACCCCGTCCAGATGTTCCTGAGATTTTACATACCGGGAATTGTTGTTCGGCTATATTCAACGGTAGTTGTAAGGCAGAATGGGCAGTTCGTCCTCCTTCCATAAGTGTGGCTGCAATGCCGGATGATGCTAGTGCCAGTGCGATGTGTTTTTCAGCACGTATTTCCGCCAGTATTAGATTTATTAGAAACGTTTTACCGGTGCCTCCTGGTGCGTCCAAGTAAATAATTCCACCAGTGTTGTTATTTATTCGGTTCATTATAACGTTGTAAATTTTTTTTTGATTGTCATTGAGGAGTGGTTTGTTGTGAGCAATGTATTCAAGTAGTTCATTGACGTTGTAGCTTTTTTCCTTTGTAATTTCGTAGTTTAGCACACTGAAAGTATTTCTTTGTGGTGCTGGCATTCCAATTTCTACTAAGGTCTGGTTATTTATTGCTAAACATTTATCTTCTAAGCGAATGAGTGTTTCATTGAAGATGTCGTCATTGAATTCTATAATCAGTTCTGGATTAGCTTGTCGGATTTGGTACAATATATCATCACTAGACCCCGGACTCTTGTGGCAATGACGTCACAATAGGGTGATTTGGGGAGTAAACGGGACGGTGCTATGAAACACGGTTAAAAACTCGGTTGTTAACCGAATACATTGTAATTAGATATTTTCAACAAAATTATCTAGTAAGTTGATCAATATTATTTTTTAGTGCAAACCATATAATTGTACTTTAAACTGGCTTGGTGACATTTGTGACGAACAAGGAGCGAGTGGCCGACAAAACCAATGCCAGTTTAACGTACAAATGCATGGTTTGCAAGTAATATAGCAAACGATAATATTGATCAACTTACTAAGTAACATTGTTAAAAATGCCTAATTTAATGTATTCGGTTAACAACCAAGTTTTTAACCGTGTTTCATAGCACCGTCCCGTTTACTCCCCAAATCACCCTATTGTGCCGTCATTGCCACAAGAGTCCGGGGTCTAATCATCACTCATATTCCTTTTGAAAGAGTCCCATAGCTGTTTTGGGTTTGATGGGTTACATGTTGTTAGAATTATGGCGAATAACTCTCGAATTTGTTCAGCTGAAGCTGTGAGTGTGGCTTCTTGTAGTGTTAATTCCCAGTGGTTATCGTTTTCCAATAATCCTAAACGTTGACATGCTTCTCTGTAAGTCTGGCATATGTAGCCGTCAATAGTCCTGAGATCTGTGAAATTTGTTGGTCCCCGTATTTCGTGTAACAACATTCGGAGATAGAAACATTCGGCATTGTTTGGATGTACAGTGTATACTCGACCTATTGCGTTAGTTTTCATTATTTCTGGATGACCCTCTTCTGGCATTCCTTGTTTTCGTCGTTGAAAAATTTTCCTTGTTTTGTCCCACGTATAATAAATAGGGACGTCGACATACAGTAACGTCTTTGCGAATGGATCCGTTTGGCAAAGTTGGAAAAAAGCTGTTAATGTTGTGTTCTGAGGTGGTTCGCTTGCAATTTTTCTAGCTGAGTCTTTTGTGAAGTAAACTCTCTGTCCATTCTCCAAATGTACTGCTAGATGTTGCACAGCTGGTTCGCGTTCGTGTATGGGAAAACTAAAAATCCTCCACGCTGCTTCGTTACTGTTGATGTATCTTCCCATTTGGTACATGAGGATTTCATCATTTCTATTATTTTGTTCGCTATTTTGGACTATTTGAAATACTGCCATATCACTATATACCTTTGTTTACGTACTTACATATATATTTAATAGATTTTACTGAATTGCAATATTCAACGTTTATGTGTGCTTGGAACATTTTGAAAAGTAGTGGGTTATATGGTACTACCCATTGATTATCTATTTCCAGTTCGTCTCTGCCTTGTATTCGTATTTTTGCTGTGAAGCCACCGTTTTTCGGTGATCGTCTTCTATATTTGGGATAGCCGTCATCTTCAGTTTTTGTATCGTCCAAGTATGGTTTTGGATATTTTTTTGTACATTTTCCATCCATTCAATGAGAACGCGGTGCGCGAGAGTTGAGCTGATCGCTTGTTTGTAATACCAAGTTGTGCATTTAGTTTAAGACATGGATTGACAATGCCTATACAAAATCGCGTTCCTCGAACCTTCAGGCTATACGTCTGTTTTCGGTACTAAGTGCCACAGCGCCATCTGTTGAGTCTGGAGTCGACTTATTCTGTCAGCGTTAATTAATCGCCGAACAAAATATTAGAAACTAGAATATATTTATTTAATCTTAATTGCACAAAATAAGATGATACAAATGGTGGACTTAATGCCATAAGGCATTCTCTACTAGTCAACCAATGGGCTTAACAGAAAGGTTAAGTAGGAATTTAGTGTTTGTGGTGACCGATAGATGACGCTAGTGCTTTAGCCTGAAATAAGGGAACGCGATTTTGTATAGGCATTGTCAATACCATCCTTGGTTTAAGGTGTAGTTTTAATATACGCGTCGTCTTGAAGCCGATGTCTTTTCGACCCAATCCGCTATTACTGCAGCAGAAAGGCGACGTCCTCGTAAACGATACAACGTGGTGGTGGCCCTATATCTACATGTCTTCAGCTTCTTGGCAGCTGTGGATAAGTATCAATCCACCTAAGCCGCCTACCGCGACGACTAGGCTGGTTTAGTGTATACAAAAATATTGGTATCAACGAGGAAAGTAATCCACAGATCACAAATGGTGCTTTTTAAGTTTTTAACCGACATTTTGTCTGTACCATAGACTATATAGGGTCATCATTTATCAGGTAGATCATTTATCGGCATTAATTTTACAGGAATCAAAGAGAGACGAGATTAAGAGCGTAATATCGTCTCTAGCCAAGACGGAGAGAAAAATACAGAATGTACGAGAATGCCTCACGACCATATTCAACCATATTTACCATGGCGCATTGAAGTTTAATGGTCCACATGGTCCGTGAATCATGTTTTTCACTACTATGTTGTATAGTTCCGGATCATTTTGTGGATTGGGAAATTCAGCTTGGATGATTTTGTCGATATCCGTGGGATAAATTTTATCGTGTAGCCATATGAGATTGTGTGAGTGAGGTAATCCTCGTTTTTGCCACTCGATTGTATACATCCAGCATCTAACGGTTCCAAAGATGTGGTATTTTGTGATGACTTCAATAAATCTTATTTGTTTTTGTCGAAAAACTCGGGCTATCATGTCGTGTCGATCCATGGAGGTTTGTCCGTATTTTAGTTGTTCTTTGATTTCTGGCCATGATGAGTTGCATGTAAATGTTATGAAGAGATCAGGTCGTCCATATTTTCTTACGTAGGTCATGGCATCTTGAGTATATTCGTGCATATGTCTTGTACTTCCTATGTATGATGAGATTACCATTGTTCCAATATCGTCAATATTGCCGTCATTTATGATCGCATCTTGAAGGTGGATGTATTCTTCTGTGCGTAGTTTCTTCTGATTCAGTCTAATGTAAAGCATCCGTTCTGCTTCTATTTTTGCGTACATATCTACCAGAAATTGTTGGAATAAACGGCGAGTGTTGAGAATGTGATTGTATATTTCATTGTCTCTGATCATTAAGCGGTAAGCATAGAACTCCTTGGAAGTGACTTTTTTGTTTGTTTCTATGCCTGTTTTAGGATGAATTTGTTTTATATTGAAATGATAACCATCCTCTCCGTGCAGAAATATTAACGGATATTGAAGAGCATCATATGAACGGTGTGTCTCTGCAATGCGTTGTAGTCCTTTTCTTCTTCGTTGTACAATTATGTCACGGCTTGTATTTTCATTGTCCACAATTACGATGGCGACTTCATCTATCTGAGGTGCATTAAATCTACGTTCGTGTTCTCCACGTGGTCTTTTATCGGCTCGAATTACATTGTGACAGTAGACAGAGTCGCACCATTAGGGTTCCTATAATTTTACCATTTTGGTATAGAACCTTAAAAAGTAAGCTTGTTTGTTTTTATGACTAATCTTTATCTGTCTACTAATTTGTAACGTGTCTGTTTCCAGGGCTGCTTTTTCGTTTATCTATAATTCCTTAAAAGAAGGAGGTACCTGCCTCCTCATCTTTCTCGGGCGATACCCCGTTTACGATGTATACCGTACTCTCTCCAGAAAGGAAAAGTGGGCTGAACACCTCAAGGACGTTGAGACCTTCACGTCACCTTATCATGATTCAAAGGTAAATGTTATTTGATATTTGGTATTGTAAAAAGAGTTTTTGCATAATACCTATTCTAAAAGTAATACAAGTAAAACAAGTGTTATTGTCGGTGGTGTATACGACAACAAAGGGCATTATACGGATTTTGGTGATGATGGGATCAACTTTTGCATAGTGAGACTTTAGGACCCATAGGCCATTTTAAGAAGCAGAGCCACCTAAATTTATGGTGCGGTAGGGGTAAAAAGGGGGGGTTACAATTTGCGCGACACATAGATTGAAACTATAAGTCTTAGCAACATACTTCAAAGGCAAGAATTGTAGAGAATTTCATGAAGAATATATCCTTTATGGAAAGTTTTGTGGTAACTTCAACCGTTTTTGTAAAAAAAATATGAATGTTCCTACTTTTATGGGAAGTGGGGAAAACAATAGTTATATTTGTAACACATAACAGTGTAGAGTTATTCAATAAAGATTTGGCTTGAAAGTCTCGTATCCAGGTTAAAAGGTTAAAAATAATTATTTTTAACGTAAACTGTTTTCACTATTATAATTGGTATTTACCATGTACGAGTATATTTGAGTTAGGTAAACACCCCGTTTCTAAAAGTAGTTAAATTATCATGTTAGAAATCGTATATCTAGACACACGGCAGTGTGTCCGCCAAGTTCGAGCAAAAAAAAGCGACACACCATTTCGGGCCAATTTCGACCACCCTATAACTCAAAACATATTTTATCTACGCATATGAAATTTCGTGTGTCTGTTGACATCCCCTTAATTGTCTAGAATACAAAATTTCATTATTCTACCTATAACAGTTCTTGAGATATTGACGTCAGAAAATCGCAATTTTTACTATACACTCACTGACTCACTGACTCACTGACTCATCAAAAACCAAGACCACTTCCAATGGTCGTACTGACTTGAAATTTGGCATGGAAATAGGTCTTAAGGTCAAAGTAAAGGGAAAAATCTGAAAACGGCCAAGTGTGAGTCAGTTTTAAAAATAGCGAAGGTGTAACTTTGTTCTACTATGAAGTCATAATGAACTAAATGGGTCTATCTTCCAATGGTCGTACCGACCTGAAATTTGGCTCGAAGGTTTGTCTTTACGTCGAAATAAAGTAAAAATCTGAAAACGGCCAAGTGTGAGTCAGTTTCGAAAACAACGAATGTGTAATTTTGTTCTACTATAAGTAGGTATGGAGTGGAAATGAGATAAGACTTATTTAAATTTAGATACATACCAATTTAAGACAATACATGTTTGTCTTAAAGACAAGAACAATAAAATTGTTCACCACTCTGTGTGTGTCTGTTGCGGGAACCGAACCCACGATTTACGAAGTGCAAAGCAGGTCACTAGGTACACTAGGTGCGCTAAATCAGTCAAACAAAAATGAAAAGACTATTTTTTCTCGCATAGTCTAAATAATTTCTAATTTTACAACTAATAAAATCGCAGATTCAAGAACATGGAAATCATATATACTCTAAGATGGAATTATATATACTACTGCCCATCTCACCCTCCGATACGCCACGGGATGAGATGGGATGGTGCACTTCTAGGGCTACATAATAGGCCACCAATTATAATACCTACTGGTAGGTAGGTATTACCAAGTTATTAATTATCTATGTAGGTAGCGTACTTACAAACAGAAAAAAGTACGTTATTGATGTATACTTTTTAATGATGTTACTTGCCAAGTAACATCATTAAAAAGTACTGAAAATAATAAATGTTATCAGGAAACTGCTAAAAAAACCGGTGTGCGTTTCTCTGACTATTATAATTTTAGGTATTTCTGTGTAACGTGATACTTATTAAAAATGTACCTTAAAAACTGCTGGAAATCAAGTGTGCATTTCTATAACTATTTATGATTTGAGGTATTTTTATGGAACTTGGTACTTATTCAGATCTCACTTCTTTTATAGGCGAAGCATTCCCATAGTATCGAACTTGGCAGCCTTTCACATTTATGTTTTTGATGGGATTAAAAGGTTTAGTTGAAAATAATGATTATAGTGATGCAGGTAACAAAGGGTAGGTACTCAAGGCTAAAATAAAAATCGATAGGTCCTAGATACCAATCATCATACCACTAGCTAGCGTACCTATTCTGAGTTCATATGTATTATAATGATATTAGGTGTCGTGCGTTGATAATAATTTCCATCGCCCCACGATTTTAGTTTTTGGTCTGATTAATGCTCTAGCTACACTGATGAGAAGAGTGGTGTGATGACTGGTACCTGAGACTACCAAATTATTTTTTATAGCTTTTAGTACATAATATATATCATTGTTTATTTTCAATAAAACCTTTTGAAATTACCTAAAAATATACTTATTAAGTTGTTATGTTACTAAAACTGTCTAAACTCCGCTTACTTTATGATCCTCAATGCACTGTGTTCAACTTGTAAATCCCTTTCATTTGATATCTATATTGAGGGGGTTGTTAAGAAATATGTAATACGCGGCATTATGTAGCGGCGGCCATCTTGGATTTACAATGATACTCAATATATTAAATTGTAATTGTTATCAGAACTTAAGGTGTGCACCAGATATCGGATCAATTTGTCAACAGGACGAGGGTAAAATTACAACCACTATATTTTTAACGGGCCCTTATACCCTTATACTCTGAAAACTCATTTGACTACTCTTTTCGATAGGGTAACCCTATTGTTTGGTTACACAATGATATGGTTACCCTATATTCAACGTTGTTTCCCTGTCTAATGTCTTAGCAATATAGATAAAATTAGCTTGATAGGGAAACGTCATTTTGGGTTTTCATTTCGGAAAGCGCTACATTATCATTATCAGCAGCAGCCAGTATTAGGCCACTGCTGGACATAGGCTTCTCCCATGCACGCCACTGTGCTTGATCTTCTGCTCTCCTCCTCCAATCCGTACCCACCAAGCGCTTACCTTGATGTGCTTACTAAATTAATAGTTTTTAAAAACAACTCTACCAAATACTTACACGATCTAATACCCCTTTATTGGTAACCCGGTTCCGGTATCTCCTAAACAAACTTTTTATTTCACTTACAGATTATAACAAGCATATGCATACAAAGGCAAGGTAAATAATAGCGTGAATAGCTTTCATATATAGAAAGGTATAAATAAAATACCAAAAACTAATTCGACATCCTTGCTTTATACGAAAATGATATCAAACTTGACTACATGGCTCTATTTTATTTTTAATTAATTTTGGGGGGCACCCCCTACTTCGTAAAAAAATTGCATCAAAAATTTGATTGGCTCCTCTTCTTAAATTAATCTTGAGCCAAAAGGACTAGCTCTGCAAAAGGAAATGCCATCATCATCATTTTCCGTATATTTAAGTGTACACCACCGACTATTAATAGTAATTGAAATATTGACCTCAAAAATATTTTACTTACCAATAAATTATGTAGGTAGGTACTTATATGTATTTATCTACACTCATATATTGTAAATCCTCTAAAATGCGTT
The DNA here is from genome assembly GCA_947086415.1 of Pammene aurita. NCBI lineage: Eukaryota > Metazoa > Arthropoda > Insecta > Lepidoptera > Tortricidae > Pammene > Pammene aurita. The sequence continues at coordinate 17,869,584 of OX352290.1, forward strand.
CAAAAACCGTAGGCAATGACCAGCATTACAAGTAGTAATGCTGGTGAATTACATACAACAAACGATTTTAACTACACCAATATCATAAATCCTCTATTCCGCGTTCGGAAACCGTATGTAATTACCACCATTATTGCAAGCAGTAACGTAACATCAGTGTATTACCTGTGACAGTGTGGTAAAAACGTATGAAAATTCATTACCTGCGGTAACGTTATGAAAATCTGCCGTCCTCTCCGACCGCCGGCACAATCGAGTTGGCCATGGCGGTGCAATGGCGACGTCATTCTAATGGTTTCCGAACACCTCATTTCGGATTTATAATATGTGTGTAGATAAAGCAGTGTATGCAACTGTACGTAATTAGGCCTTAAAACACTCGTGTGTGTTTCATTAAACCCCACTCGTGTTTTAAGGCCCCTCATTACGTATCAGTTGCATAAATTACTATTATAGCGCTGCAATAATGGAATATCCCAGGCTCCCAGGCGAGACGGTTCAAAAACAAACCATTATGTCAGCTGAAAAAATTGACAATCGATGTTTATTTATTTTTGTTTGTTCTAAGGAGCCTAAGAATGATGTAATGGCTATAATGGATTCAGTTGGTTTCAAAGAAGTAGAAGTCAATATATATGAAAATACGCATACATATGACGATGCTAATACTTTTAAATGTAAGTACCTAACTTAATATATTTATGTAATATCTATGTACCTATAGGTGCGATCGGATTCAAATAAAAAATGAGAATAGAAATACCTTATTCGGATCAGACTATTTCATCATCAGGGAGCGTCCATTATCTACGTGAGGAAGTTAGGGTCGGTCTACTACTTTTACCCAAACTTAATTGCATTTAATGAAATACCTATTTCTTAATTGTATATGATACCTATGTATATATTTTATATTTCAGGCTTAGTCAAGGCTATCAACCCCTTCAGTGGTCTCAACGACAGGTGGGATGAATTTATGACGGACTTCTTCGAAGTGGCTCCAAATGCTATTAAAGTAGATTATCAACTTATTGTTGCATATGGCGTAAAATAATTGTGTAAGTTTTAGGTAGTATATTTTTAAAATGAAATTACATTTGTTTTAACAAAGAACCTCATTTTTAGTCAAACAATAAATAGTTAGTTAGACGTTACATTTAAAAAATAATATTTATTTTGTTAATCTTTTTTTGTAGTGTGGAATGGGTTCAAAAAGGTTATATTACAGGTACCGAATATGATCAATAGTTAGGTAGGTACTTCATAATCAAAATAAACTTCTTGAAAAATGTTTTGACTTTGTTTGATTACAAAAGACAATTCTTACTTACCTAACGTGGTTTCGATTTGTGTTAAATAATAGGTACCTAGGTACCTAGGTACGAAATGTCGTAGAATTTATTAGTTCTCATGTAAAACCACGACGATTTTAGCATAAATACCAGTAGTAGTAATAGTAAGTAAGTAAGTAGTAGTACTTACCAGGGATCGAATACCGGTATTATTGTCATACAAATTAACCGGCATTTAAATTCGGTATCTCGGGTGTTAGTGAATATTTTTGAATACTTTTCGGATAATCTGATAATATTTATTACGTTTACCTAAATTATATTCCATAATATCAGGTAAACATTGCGAAAATTGCGAAATACCGGATACCGGTAACGATCCCTGGTACTTACTAGGGAATGCAATCGGTTTTTATTTTGTGTGAGAAAACCGGTTTTTAACTGGTAGTTTCTTCATACAAAATATGACCGGCTTTTATTTTGTATGAGAAAACCGGGTTTTACCGGGTACTTTTTTCATACAAAATAAAAACCGGTTGCTTTCCCTAGTACTTACCTAATACTAACATGTACTCCCATAGTTTGTGTCCTATCCCCATCCCAGAGTATCACTCTGGGATGGGGATAGGACGCTTCGGGCCTTCGATCCTACACTCATCTTCGGCTCGACCTCGAGCCGAGCCTGCTTGTCCTGCTACATTTCGGACCAACGAAGCGCATCGGTTCGTCTTCAACACACTACCTATCTGTACTTATAGTAGAGTCACGGACTTACATTGTTGAGCTATTTACGGTTCAAGCTATTTTATTTTGTTTACTATAGTCACGTCTCAAAATATGAATATATTTTAATGTCAATAAAATATCCAGCCACGACTCTATTACCAAGGCGTAAAGTCTGCGATGCAGAAGATTTGTAACGCCTTCTTAGTAGTGCTAGTGCCGAGACCCTCTGACCTGACATATTTTCTTTTATTTGTATTTTTGGATATGACATATGTGCATACACCTGATTTGGTACGTGCAGGACGTGTTGCTGTGGGAACATACCTAAGTGATGGAAGTGGTGTCAAAAACGGTCGTAGTATTTTTTTTATTACCAACATTTTTATGAATTTCGTGAGGAGGCCGTAAGTTTGAAGTTTGAGCTGATAAGTTGAGGTACTTAGAGTGGTAAAGTAACGTGACATAAAAATAACTGTTTGAGCAAAGAATATACCAAATTGAGTGAAGCCCAAGTTAGGCCTCATAAGACTCATTATGAAGGTCTCTATGAGCGATTGATAGACTAGATGTGTAGCGAACAGCATGTACAGTCAGTAATAAAAATATTGAAGTACCTACCAATGAAAGTTTTTTGGCAGCATCTTCTTGTTACAAGCTTTTATGTAGTTTCAGTTTCACCCAATATTTGGCAAAAATTAACTTGAATAAGAGTAAGAATAAAAACACAAGTTTAATTCTTATTCAAATAGATTTGCATAAGAATAATTCTTGCACTCGTTATTTAAAATAAAATTAATGGAAATAAATCATGTGATTCTTATTTTAAATGTAGAATAAAAAACGCTGTCGTGGAACACTCGGTTAGAACGAAGTTATGTTATTTAATTTCATTTTATTTTTGACTTTTTTGTAATTTTAGTATTTTTTGTAACTTTTATAATTTTTGTCATGTCAACTTTTTTGACTTTTTGACTTTTTTGCCTTTTACTTTTTTTTAGACTTGACTTTTTTTACCTTTATTGACTTTTTTGACATTTCACTTTGTCACTTCACTTCATTCTATAATATTTTATTATATATCATTTCACATGTTTCTCAATCGTATGGCTATCTGTCGCGTTTTCGTGACGGTTACGTGACTTTTTTTCACCTATAAACCGGCCGATAAGGAACTTCGTTCCAAAACGGAATAATTATTCTAGGATTGGGCTTATTCCAAATAAGCAAATAACATCTTATTCCAAGGGTCGGCAAACTTTTTTGACAAAGAGCCTGATGGCGGATAAATATGGAATTTTCGGAAGCTCATAGAGCCGCAGTTGCCTGTTTTATGTTTTTTTACTGTAATATTTGATATTAATTTTTTTAGAGGACCTCGAAGAGCCATAACTTACCCTTCAAAGAGCCGCATGTGGCTCGCGAGCCGTGGTTTGCCGTCCCCTGCATGTCTTATTCAATTAAAATGTTATTTAGAGTAAAGTAAATTTTGTGGTACAAAACAAACCAATACATCCATCCTCCAGATCCTCCTAGCGTTTGTCCCGGCTTTTACCATGGCTCAATTAAGCCTGGAGTCCGCTTGGAAACCTAATCCAACGAACTGGCGTAGGCACTAGTTTTTACGAAAGCGACTGCTATCTGAACTTCCAAACCAGAGGGGAAACTAGGCCTTATTGGGATTAGGTCTGGTTTCTTCACGATGTTTTCTTTCACCGAAAAACCCAAACTAAGGTCAGGCGGGGCAAGAGTAACATCGGGGGAAGAGGATCGAAAGCTTCTCCAGCTAATTCTTTTGAATTGAGCGCCTTTTTGTACCGTCGGTAAAATAGACAGGCGTGTATTAGTTCCATCATTAAATCATAGATGTCTCTGCCACATGCCATATTGAAACAAAACGCGGTTCATTTTGACAGGTTACGACTTGTGATAAGTGGAAGTGCACGTGTATAATTCAAAAGTGGTTTTGTGTGATTTATGGCTATTAATCCGGATTTGTTTGTCGGTGAGTCGAATATTTATAGTTTATTTCTTATGTTACATCGTTATTTTCTGTAATTCCTATCGATTATAAGATTTATAAGTTTTTATCAATCCAATAAAATTTTAACCTCAAATTATTTAAGTGGGGCAAGAGTGCCAGTTCAGTCCGGGAGAAGGGAGTCATATGCTACTCTTACCCCATGTCAGGGCTGACAAACCTTTTATAACTTGCCATTTTTATTACAAATTGGCTCTGTTTAATTCAGGGACGTTGCGTATGCGATTTTTTCTTTACGACGGTTACACATATCAATTGTATGGGTAACTGTCGTAACGAAATAGTAAAAATTAAAATGTAGGCAAAATTAAGTCCTTAACTATGTACAAAAAAAATTGGTTTTTACCCATAAATGTGTTGTTTACTTTGACATGATTTCCCTTCATAGTTATTATTATAATAATAAAAATTAAAACTACGTACTTAAGTTTTTTTTTTTAATAGTTTTAAATGAGTATAGACTGAGAGTACCTACTTGTGATTTAAGCTAAGTAGAATTTATAAAACGTGTGCCTGCCTAAATACTACTACTGTAATACCTACTCGTAAATAGTATAATTTTCAAAGGGAATTAAAAAATTCATAGCATTTTTTATTTAAGTGTTAGGTGGTTTGTGTTTGTCACCCCTGATAACACCTAGTATGATACTCTTACCCCAGAATATGTATAAACGCATTTTCTCAGAATCTTGAACCATATTTCAACTTGTTAAGGTATTAATTCTCTTGACAGCGTCTACCAACTGTGTTAATAAATACGTAAATCCACTGGAGCTAACCTAGTTCAAGTTAGGTACGTACGATACTCTTATCCCAGTCATGGGACAAGAGGAACAGTCATGCCGATTTTTATTTTTTTACAAATTAGTGCATGTTTTATATGTTTCTTTGCTTGATTAGTAGTTTTAATTAAAAATATTAAATTTACTTATATTTTATGGCTTTAATATACGAATTAATGCAATAATAAGATCACAAACGCTATTTGAATCTAACTTTAATAAAAGTATGATACTCTTGCCCCGACTCACCTTACATTCTTATTCGCGGAACATTATTTAAAATAAAAATCATGATTAAATTTATTCCGTTATAAATAAATTATCTTCATTCTATTTTCTCGCATATGAATTATTCCCGACGAAATTATTTTAAATAATTTTAACGGGAATAATATCGACATGAGTTTATCTTACAGATTTTTATTCATATAATGATTTTATTCTTACCTGGCCATCGCACGGCTAAATATATCAATGTGTAGGTAAGTACATATTGCATTACAAAATGTGATATATTGTTTAGTAAATAAATAAAAGTAAAGTAGAAAAATCCACAAATGGGACACATGCCCATCGCTCTGACCTACTGAGCAACTGAAACTGAGAATAGAGAGCTGCGAATTTCTTCACTGTATCCTTTATGTGTCTTAGGGGGACGCCTAGCGACATCTGCCGAAGTCTTAAACTTCTCAACCGGCCATTGGAGTCCCAAGTTGTATTGAGAATTCATCGATGACCAGGGATCGTTACCGTACGTATTACTTAAAATCAAAATATTTAGCGCCTTTACTATGGCAATATTTATTGATATTCTTAAATGTTATTTAGGTAAGGGGGAAAGAAAATCATATTATTTGGAAAAAAAAAATATATATATATATATTAACAACCGAGATACCGAAATTGAATACCGGTTAATTTGTATGAAAGTAATACCGGTTATCGATCCCTGCCGATAACAATGCGCTATCCTATCCCACAATTAAATTATATTAAGCAGAGCGTCTGCTAACGATACCACATTGTTTAGAAATAAAGAAAAAGTAGAAATATCCCCTGCCTCAGGCGAGATTCGCACTCGCGACTCTGGAATACATGCATATTCCAGAGTCGCGAGTTCAAGTCTCGCCTGAATGTGATATTATCTATTGCCCTGTGCGATTGCCAAGTCAATATTTCTAAATATAGTATTATAAACATATTTAGATGGAGAGACACGTCCACGTCAGATATGAGACAGTAATAAGAGCAACGAAACCCATCTAGTAAGTTTGCTATATTCTGCTTGATTCTAGATCTGGACATCTGGCAGCTGTAAACTGGTGAAGGTCAAAGAATGCAAACCACTGCAAGAAAACAAATTCTTGAGTTATGGCCTCTTGTTCACAGCAATTTCAGACTTCTAGCTTTATCGACAACAGAATTAGAGGGGGTCGAAAATGGCCTGAATGGCTTCGGAAAAAGGTTGGTACGGCCGTGCCTTTGTTGTTTGTTTTTCTCGAATTCAAAGTTAAGGTCCATTTACACATTGATTAGTGTTAAGTGCGAGTCCATACATTTTCTACTTGTGTCTCGTAACAAATGTATGAACTCGTACTATTATACTTTGATTAAAGTAAAAAGAGGAAGATACCTGACGTTCATAGCTGACAAAACTGAAATGTGTTCCGGCATCCACACACTTGTAAATGCTTACACACTGCTATAAATGCTATAATGTACATGTGCATCAGGGGTAAAAGAGATACACCAATATACTTAACACGGGAGTGTAAGCGAGATTTCCATATTTTGCGCATTGCACAAAGTGTGATAGAGACCAACTAATATAATTTACAGTAGTGTAGGCAAGATCGTCATATTTCTAACAATGACGTATAGAAGTAAAAAGAGAGTCATTTGGGTTTGAAAAAAATTAAATCTTGAATTTATATTGATCGTAGTAAGTCCTTGTCGCATCAATATGAAAGCGGGCGAGTTGGACCGAGATAGAAAATTAAATGACAAGTCAATAGCATACTATATTTTTAAAATATGAATAAATCTCTGTTCTAAACTTCTGGTGCTCTAGTCGAATATTCCAGTGTTCAACGAAATAGGTAACGAACGATCGTCTAAAAAAACCAGTATAAAGGCATCAACGATTACGCGTAGCTATTACGGATTTAGCGGTTTCTCTTTTTAATGCAATAATGGTTTGTCAAAAGAGACGCGCATGGTAAGCGACGGTTATATTACACTACGCAATGATCCCTGTTGTCCTAGTACTTACATTTCCATCGCCTACCTCGCGCACGACTCAAAAAAACCAATGTAAAGGTGTGATCTCCGATTGTGCATAGTTATAATGGTACAAAAGATTCACTTATCCTGAACAGGTTGTAAGTCTCGGGAATCAGCGCTAGGTGCCTAATTTGGTAGGTAGCGACAGCAAATAAACTTTTTAAATACCACGACGGTGGCAAACAAGCATACTGCCCGCCTGATGGTAAGCAGCTACCGTAACCTGTGGACGCCTATAACTCCAGAGGTGTCACATGCGCGTTGCCGACCATTTACAAAAAGGAGAATGCACTGTGTTCACGGCTAAAGGAACAAGAGCAAATAAAAATAATAAAAATTTAAGTAATATACTTTCAAGAAACGTTTTCATTATCGGGTAATTCGGGTATTAAAGATAATTGCTTAAATTAATCGGGTAACACCCAAAACTCACTAATTACTACCACAAGTTTATAGCCGTAATGAACCATATTACTAATAAAACAAGATTGATTATAGTTTAATAATTTTATTGCAGTTTTGGTTGTTACCTGACAAATTATATTTACTAGAAACGTTTTTATTCTCTGGTATTAAAGATAATTACTTAAAAGGTATTAAAAATGGTACATATATTAAATCATAAAATAAAAAATTGGGTTCGCTCCCGTACACATGAAATAGGGTGATTTTTAGGGTTCCGTAGCCTAAATGGCAAAAACGGAACCCATATAGTTTCGTCATGTTTGTCTTTCCTTCCGTCCGTACATCGATTCGTCCGTATGTCATAGCCATTTTACTAGGAAACTATAATAAATAATAATAAAATAAATAAATATTACAGGACAATCTTACACAAATCGAACTAGGCCCACCGTAAGCTCAATAAGGCTTGTGTTATGGGTACTAGACGACGATATATATAATAGATAAATATGGATAAGTACTTAAATACATAGAAAACATCCATAATTCAGGAACAAATATCTGTGATAAACACACAAACAAATGCCCTGACCAGGATTCGAACCCGGGACCTCCTGCTTCGTAGGCAGGGTCACTACCGGCTGGGCTAGGAGGCCGTTAAGACCGATAAGACGTATCCTAATTAAATGTAAACATAAGGTGTATTTTGCATGCCGCTATTTAGTTATGTAGTGAAATTACAAAAAAAAATAATTTTAAGGGAGGGGCTCCATACATATAACATTTTTTTCCTAATATCAACATATTGCACATCAATCGATAGGTCTATAAAAAAACCATCGAGGTGTTTTTGAACATTTTATGATTAAGTAAATATTTTCAGAAATAATTTCTTCGAAAGTTAGAAAAATTGTGTCCCCGCCCCCTGTAACTTTTGAACCGTAAGTCCAAAGAATATGAAACATTTTGAGAAGATGATTGTTTTGAACATTATCGGTTCAGCCATTTTTGAGTTATCTCCAAAAAACTTCTTCCATAGGCATCAGATACGACCGTTTGGTATTAGTTTGGTTCTTATTCCATTGAAGGTACGGAGCCCTCTATTATGCGGAGTCCGGCACGCTTGGCCGTTGTTTCCTTATCGCTTTATTATCGATTGAACACTATTGTGTAGTGTGTGGTTGGATAGGTCTTTAAAAAAGAAAAGGGGTCTTTGGAGACTATTTTTCGATAAAGTCAAGCCTTTCGCGGATATAATAGCTTCAAAAATCCAAAAAAAAAATGTGTCTCCTTCTAACTTTTGAATATGGGAAAATTCAAGAGCGCCTGATAATTACTTTCAATGAATACTATATTGAAAAACTATTGAGTTATTTGAGCGATTTTTAAATTATTTCAAAAAGTTGAAATATCATAGTAAAAGGACGTAAGTGCCGTAAAATATCCTATAAAAAATACATTTTGATTGGGTGTATTGTCACGGCAACTACCCTACATTCAGCAAATATTACAATTCACAAATTGTCATGCAACAGGCTGTTCAGAAGTATAAATAAAAAAATGACATAACCGTAGTAATTCTATGTATATATTACACATAAAGTACAAAAGTTTAGCTTAGTAACGGTTTCAAGTACTAGGAGAACAGAATGAAATACAAGTGCATTTTTATCAGCATATTATTTGCTGACGCTACACAAAGGAGCATGACACTCGGACATACGTGTTTCACGCGTGGGTACTGCCTATTTAGCTGTCTCGCTTACTCAATAACAAAAATGTTTTTGATAAATTTTGATAAAAAAATATGTTTGCGTATTTAAAACAGTACTTACGAATAAAAAGTTATTCCGTGAGCTTTGTTTTTATGTTTTGAGCTATTAAAGCACTCGAAAAAGGCACAAATTGGCATGATTTACGGGTCTTCTAGATTCGTTATTCTTGAAAGCATGCGATTCGGCGGCCATGACACGACTGATTCAATATAGGCGCCGGAACCTATATTTGATGGCACACGATCGTGCGCCTGGTACCATATCTATTCCCTTTATATTTATCAAAGCTATTATAATCAATGTGTAAATGTATTCAGGGAGTCTATTCGACATGGCATAACTGACAGTCGCATGCGAGACAACTATGATATCACACTTTTGTGACAGTTGATTCACCTAACCACCTATGTCAAAATCAACAGGTCTCGCTAGAGGAATTTCTCTATTGGCATGGGCGCCATCTTATTGTTTTGACGTTGACGTCAGTAAATGGGAATCCCACGTAAGGCATTTGTTTACCTCTAGTAGGTAAAGAGAGCCTTGAAGCATTTTATTAAAACTCATTTGAAAGCGACATTTCTGAATGTCTTCTGAAACTAAATACGTGTGTGAGTATGTGTGTAAATCATACGTGTATTTTCGTGCTACAATACTAGGCTAGAACTAGGGTAGTCTACATAGACGGCTTACAAGCAATTTTTTAGACTTGACGATGCATTTTTGGGTGTAGCAACTATGACGAAACCTGTGCTTTGGGTAAGAGATATGTGACAATTATTACATATTGAATAAAAATGACTGGTATGAATGATTTTAAGATTTCTTGTAACCAATAAATGTTTTTTGTCACAAGAAATAAAACAATACATTGACTTGTAAACCGACCACGTAGATCCAATATTATGTAGAATAGGTTTAGTGTAAATAAATTATAATATCAAGAATACAACCTTGATATCTATCTCACGTGTTTATATCGAGACCCGAAAAAGTGAAAGATTACAAAATTATAACTAGTGTATTGTAACGGGCCGTCTGTACTTCCCCGTATGTAATTAAATATTGTCTAAACACCCCTTAGTTTTAGTTGCTTAATACTGGTTGACATGCGCTGTCGAATGGATCGTGAATGATCGCCTTAGACGTTTACCTTTGGCTATGCCTGGGAAATGTCTATGCTTCTAAGGTCTAGATATGAAAAAAGCGGCAAATTTTTAATTTATTTAGAATTGCGAGGTGACAAGGAAAGTCAAATCGGTTCAGAGTCAGTTTACGCCCTGCTCTCCACCGCAACGGTTCGCTAAATAAGCTGTTTAAATTGATAATTTATAATCGACTTAGCTTCAGAACTATCAGTTATGAATTTGTAATAAACTTGCTATCTTCGCGATCGTAGGAAATTCAAAGTGCACACCGCTGATCTCCTAAGGAATACCGGGATGCCTGGAGCTGGAAAATGGGATCTACTGAGACTCTAGAGGTCGACTATCAGTGATTCCAGGGACTGGCTCCGGTAGATCTTTCATTTCTTGGGAAAATCGGAAATAGTGACATTAGTTATTTGGTGTTGTGCTATGAATGACCTCTGAGTAGGAAAAGTGACGTTTACTCTGAGCCCTCCTAGGGTCCAACGGGGCGTGGCCCTTACCCTCTGAATTTGGAAAAGGATCTTCGGGACCATTCATATTCTTTGTGTATTGGGACCCTGTGGACTTTAGGGAGCTTTTATAATTGTGTAGGCGGGACTTAGTTCAGATATTCTAAATCCCTTGATACCAAAGTGATATACGTTTGCCAGTTATAATTTCGCGGCTTTCTATATCGACCTGGTTGAAAGATATTTTGAAGTAATCTCTCTAAGTCATAACCGGAGTGATAGCGACGTGCTATACTATTGGAGTGCCAAGGGTCCTCCTTGGCTCCTTGGTTCTCTGATAGGTGGAGTGCGCGGTGATATGATGGGCAGGGATTGGGGACAGTTTGAATCATACTCTGGTTTAAACCTACCCGTTTCTGCCATTTTTGTAGCCCAGGAGTCTTAGGGATTCACCCAAACATCGGGATCAGACTTCGCCCCATTTAGTCCGCTAGCATAGGGCCACACCACACGATTAGTTTAAATGTGAGAGTCTCCTCTCTAGTTTGCCTTTAGAATAGCCTGATAGATTTCTCACTTTCCCCACGGAACAGGCTTGAGTCAATTTAACTCAATAATACCTCAAGCTTCACCGTATTTCTAAAATATTATATGGTAGCGAGACTCAAGTCAACTCAACTCAATACCTTGAGTCTAGCTACTTCTGTAGGATAGGTAGGATAGGGATAGTAGGATAGTCTGAGGTCGGGTCCACTACATTCAACTCTCTGATCCTCTCACTATTAGATTTATTAGGTTGTAGGTAGGCATAACAGAGACCCTATGGTTAAGTCCACTCTATTTTACTCCTTAACCACTGGATTCTCGAATATTTTACCTTAGGCAGGGACGTTTGGGCTAGGTTCTGACTATAGCGTCAGGATCTCGCCTGAGTTTGTTGGAGTTTGGCGTTTCACTTCACGAACTGCGCGATTCCGGAACGTTGGTAGATTCAGTAGGGATTTGCATTCACATTGTATTAGAAATTCTACAGTTCCCGAGGTTTCCTATGGGTTAAGGAACTCTAACCTCTCAATCTATATGGTCCTAAAAGCTTTACATTATGGAAGCTCTTACTGTTCTATCTGACTAAGCAAAGCACAGTCAGTCACTTCCTGATACCAGAATGGGTCAGACCTTAATTATTTATTTAGAATCACTAAAATAGGATTCTTTATATCTATACTTAAGGGAGTAGATTCCTAAACTCCATAAGGATTAAGATGTAACAGTTCCCTTTGACTCTGCAGAAAACTCCTTGAAAAATATGTCCGTGGTGAAAAACACCTCTACTCCGCACAGTACAAAAAATATTGGAGGGGCCCTGACCAGTCTGGGACGAGGGGCACTGTCTTCTGGTAGGCCAGAGAGAGATAGCAATCTCTTAGGCGGAAGAAGGAGCCTAGACTTTACCAATCAAAAATAATATTTTTGTAGAATTTAGACTATGTGAATGTAATATCGACTCACTAGGCTTTCTTCACAATACTGGTTAAACTACTCGTATCTTAAGTTACTTTATCCTATTCTTTCAGAGTTTGCTTCATTTCTATCTTGTAAAAAGAACCTGAGTCATACTACCACACGACGTAGGTCCCCACTAGAATCGCGTGCCAATGTAGACCCTTCGAGACAAACACATTATGGTTAATTTAGGTTAAACTAGGCGGGGCTTAACAGGTCTTAGGGAACATTACAGTATGGTTAAAAAGTGGTATCTTGAGCGTTGCGGGGGGCACTAGAAGCAAACAAACTGCTGCCGAGAGTTTTACAACATTTTTCACCACGCCACGGCAAAAAAAATACAAGCTTAGGTAAATACATAAAACAAAACAAATTAATTCTGCCAAATATTTATGGTTCAAAATCATCGTTCTATAACGTAAAGTAATTACTGTTCTCCCTTGTGAAAAAAAAAACAATTTTACTGACGCTTTAAAAAAATCAAGATAGGTGGTGGTGGTGAAAAAGCATTCATACACAAGAAAATAATTTTAATAAGAAAACCTAACTACTAATAATATAATTATTTAATTTTGCAATGTTTCTGTCTGTTTTAATACCTACTTATAGTGCTGCAGTCTTTGTTACGTCAACGTCTATGGAGAGTTTGAGGCATTTCAAAAACATCAGAAAAGAAATTAAATTCGAGAAATAAATGAATCTTACACAAATCGAACTAGGCCCACAGTAAGCTCAGTAAGGCTTGTGTTATGGGTACTAGACGATATATATATATATTTGATAAATATGGATAAATACTTAAATACATAGAAAACATCCATAACTCAGGAACAAATATCTGTGATAAACACACAAACAAATTCCCTGACCAGGATTCGAACCCGGGACCTCCTGCTTCGTAGGCAGGGTCACTACCGACTGGGCTAGGAGGCCGTTATTTCTATCGGTAGCCTGGTAGTCAGTGCCTTAAAGGATTGTATGACATTTGAAACTTCACGCAGATAAACATAGTAGAAAAATGGAGCAACAGTATAGTAATTATCAAAACAAACTCTGGTAGCCTGGCGGCGAGACGCCCGACTTACGCTCTAAGGATCGCGAGTTCAAACTTGGCTCCTACTACTGCCTCCTAACTTAACTAAGGTTTTAGACACTTCAAACAATTTTACACATATTCTTCATAGATTCTAATCTAATGTAAGACTCTTATATTACAAAGGTATTCCTAATCCTGACAGTTGAGAATGTTATGGAAATATAAACATATCAGGTAAATAAATACAGTGCACAGTAGTACTAGTCATAATCCTCATGATTATAACTAATTGCCACTAACAAGACCCAAGTTTTGAATTACTATTTAGGAGACTCGGGATATGAAAACCAATGGGTCTTCATTTCAAAAAAGAAGTTGACGTTTACTGCAAGTAAATGTAATTGTGTATCTGACTGACTTACGTGTAAGTTATATTCCAAAATTATATCATATTATATTTCTTATATAATGAATTGATATGGTTACACATGGCACTTTAAACTATACATACTTGTTTCTTTAAACATCGATTTTTTTTAAGGGTGTTCAGTTTTTCAGCTGCTTTCGCCACCGCATCTGTATGTTTATTGGATCCGGTGAGGTGAGAAGCCGCCAGTGTGTCTACGCATGTAGTATCCCATATGCACATGTACATGGGGAATGGCTATACAGCCGCATACAGTCAAGGCGTTGTAGGAGATTTATTGCTAGTGGCTTGCTTAATCTGAGGAAATCTACTCTAACATAGCATCCAAATTACACAAAATAATGCAGAGCACAGTGAATGCAGGGTACTGTAGAGATATTCCCAACAGCAGGGTGGAAGAACACCTACAACTCGTCGCAATTTTTGATGTTTATCCATTCGCTCCTCGGCCAGATATCGACATTTCTTTTATGGCATGTTAATTGAACTTTAGGTTAAATAGGTAATGTCAATCATATTATATTTTAACAGTTATATATTTTTAATAAATACCTACAATTAGTAATCATAAAAATTATAAATATTAATGTGCTCTCAGTGAAAATGTCTTAAAATCATATCAATTTTATAATTACTTCTAGAGGTATCTTACCTAGTTTGAATAGTCAGAAATCAACTTCGCGCAAAAGTTTCGTGGGGGCAATTACTAGAGGTCGCCTCCATCATTACTATCGGTAGTCTGGTGGTCAGTGCCTTAAAGGATTGTTTGACATCTGATACTTCACTACTTAAGGCGCTAGGCGCTGATTGTGGCCGAAAACTGTTACTTTCTAAGGGATATATCTCAATAACGGGTCATTCAAAAATTTTGAAAAAAATATATGTTATTTACCATTTCATTTACAACATTGTCAACGTTTGAATAACTCGTGTAACGTAAAGTTTCTCCGTTATGTAAATGTAACGAAATGTCGTTTTACGGTTAATTTTGCTTATATCTACTGAACGGCTCATTCGATTTAAAATATTGTTGAACTAAAAAATATGTACTACAGAACACTACAAACTCAACGTAGGATATTTAAATTGATTAAATTTTCTTAAACAACTTGATCATAATTCCACATTTCGTGCGTTGGTAGCTCGAAAACGGCGTTCCTGGCAGTCGTGAGCTAGCTTTGAGACAAGGAGGCTGTGTCGCTCGTCACTCCGTGCTTCCCTTGTACTACATATACTTGTGCTTGGCCCGTGAGCAATAATATCGGACTTACTGTGCCTAAAGACTAAATAACTGCAGAGGGTTCATGCGGTGCGGATATAACGTGTCTTCCCGGAATCAATAATGTATAGACGTTTTATCTTTTAAGATAATGTACTCGTATGCATGTTTATGTACGTTCGTATAAAAAGTGTATTTTATTTAGATTATAATACAAGTAAAAAAACAAAGGAAATAAAAATGGAGAAAAAACAAAAATCATGAATCTCACATTGCTCTGAAAACAAATTTGGTCATGTAAGTAAACTAAAATTATTATGTTTTAGTAGACGCATGCATCACGCAAAATAGGCATTAGTCGTCGAGTTGCGGAAATCTGCTAGTACTGCAATACAATAGACTAATAATTAATTTAATAAAAAACTCCAAAGAACCGAATTTATTTGAACATATTTATTTAAGAATACCGTGTTCTAAACGAATGTAACATGCGTTTTATTTTAAGATTAAACACAATCTTTAATGTTATACTTTATACTAATTTCTCAAATCTAGAAATTGCGAAGTAAACTGCAAAGGATTGCAGATAAACCGGCCAAGAGAATATCGGGCTATGCTCAGTGTAGGGATCCGTAGTTGCTTGCCTGTAACAATACATCCATCCAAAAGGTAGTCTATAAAGAAATATTTTGTGGCACTTACGTTATTTTACTATAGGCATAGGCATAACTCAAAAACGGCTCAACCGATTTTATTCCATATAGTTTTTATTGAAAATACGTGATAAGTATTTCAATGGCCTCACTTCCAGGAATTTTCCCAATTTTTTTGGACCCACGGTTCAAAAATCAAAGAGCATTTTAACTTTCGAAGCTATTATTTACGAAAGTATTCGTTTTATCCAAAAGTTGTTTAAGGCATATTCTTCTTGAAAGACCTATCCAACAATGGGTTTCAGATACTTCTTGTTTTACCACTTTGTAGGCGTAATTAAAACACATAATTACTCATACCAAATTTCAGTCTACTAACTATCACTGAGCAAAGCCTGATTGAGAATCTAATAAAAAATTGCTGATATTTAAGAGTTCAATGTATGTAAGAATAAAGGAAAAAAAGCTTTTTTTTTATACCACGACGCTGGCAAACAAGCATACGACCCGCCTGATTGAAAGCAGTTATAAAGCCTATGGACGCCTGCAACCCCAGAAGATTCACATGCGCGTTGACTACCCTAAAAAAAACTTACTATGTCGGTGAAATGCAAATAAATACAAATTTTATATTAATTATCAACACAAGTGAATAAATAAATTACTACTAAGGGTTAATACTACCTATCAAATATCTTTAAAAGACCGGCCAAGTTTGAATCGGACCATGTATAATGTAGGGTTCCGTAGAAAGTAGTTTCTTGGAGATAACTCAAAAACGGATGAACCGATAATATGTGAAATAATTTTCATAGAAAATTAAGTACTAAGCCTTCTTGGTATTTTTTCATATTTTTTAGACTTACGGATATTTAGACTTTCGTAGCAATTATTTCTGAAAATATTGACTTAATAAAAAGTTTTAAAAATACTCTATATATATATATATAAGATAAAATTGACATTTAGTTTGGCATATGTATGTATGGAGTGCCTCACCTAAAAGATTTTTTTAGCAATTTAGACAGAAAACTAAGTAGCGGCCCATGAAACACACCTCTAGATAAAATTTCAGTAATATCGTCGACCGTAGGTTCAATTAAGGTAAGGGACAAAATACGCAAAATGAGTTGAGTATACAGTTTTGTTCAGAATTTTTCGCTCTTTCGAATGGTATATATAAAAAAATTCTAGCTAAATAAAAATGTCCCTTACCCTACTGTTTTTTTTGGGTCCCAGGTCAAATCAACTCCATCATAACAATGTATCGGGTTATTTTTTTTTAATTTTAACTTTAAATGGTTTAATTACCACCGCCAATCCACTTTGAATAAGGTAAGGTTCTTTGCAATCAAAGAATTACGTTTACATGGTTAATTTTAAAGAGATAACAATAAAACTAACTTTACGCTAATGCTTTTATTATCTCAAAAAATAAATATCACCCATACCCTAAACAGTTAGCACACAGATTGAAATAGTTGTCCCTTACCCCGATTTGCATGGTCATACTTTAAGCAATGTAAACGTTACGCTAATTTGATTCGAATTATGTTTGGGTTCAGTGTCCGTTACACCAATTTGTTCGAGAGAACTGATGAATATATATCCCTGTTACCTTTATTTACAAACACTTCTAATTTCATAACACAAGATTACGCGCACGTGGTTACACTATTGCCGTCCTTTTTTATGCGGCAACGTATTTCTGTGTGCGAAAGAGAGAATGATAGTACCTAATGCGAAAGCTGCGCCCGGGCAACAACAAAGTCCCTAAAGACTTATCAGTTGGCGTTCACCTGTCGTGTAATCGGGATTGTGTACGTTTTTTAACAAGGAGAATGTGGTAATAAAATGGAAAAACAAAAGAATTTAAACCATTTGCTTCGACGCAGACAAGAATTACTAAAATTAGTGAATAAGATAACACAGTAAGTACATCATTATTGTTATAATGAAATATTCTAAAATCTTGTTACCAGTTTTAAGCTGTCTGTGAGTTTGGCTGTGCTTTGTGATAATGTTAGTCGTTTAATTTTATAGATTCTCGTATCATGATAGTAGTAAAATAATCCTATAAAACTATGCAATCTTACCAAGTGATTATCTGATTGTGGTTAGTAAGTACCTAGGTACTCAAAAACTCCACGTCGCTCGTAACCTACGAGCAACGGTGCTATAGGTACCTATACCCTGTCAATGTTTACATTGATTACACTGTTTAAAATTAATATTCTAACATTTCAGATCTAAAGATGAGGAAAACGATAAGATCACACCATCTAAGGTGAAATCAACACCTTCTCCGAATAATGAAAGGTAAGTTTTGCAGGGTTGGTATGTACATACCTGGTCACTTACCTATTACCTACACGATACAAAAATACATCTTAACTCTGATAAATTAAACCATGCGTTTATCGGTTCTAGTAAAAATTTGATTGGCACAGTAGTTCTTTTCTTCGGGATAGTAATTGACTGTCAAAATGATAACCGAAACCTAATGCGTTAGCGCGCCCTACGTGTGCGCTTGACGCACTGATAAGTAAGTTAGGTATATTATTATTAATTTTTTAATCCTGAATACGAACCTAGTATAGATTTTGATGAAGTATTCTTTATTTTAATACCTTTTAAAGCTAAGGTAAAAAAAATCGAGAAGGTATTTATGCATGTAAACTAAGACGATGTATGTAATGTATGTCTGTTTCTGTGCTTCGTTCACTCTGCAGGCTTGATGAATTTTAACATAGTGGTGAATACTCATTATGGTAATTGATAGTGTAGGCTGTAAATAATAAATGGATGCTATAGATTTAATGAATGTTTTTGAATGCAGTTTCTTTGTCACAAAATTGGGCGTTGTTCCTAAGTAATAATTTATATATTTCTAGTATTCCGTTTCCATTCGCTGACTCCATTTATATCACTCACCTTGAATATGTACAACTTCTGTGCTTTGTAGGTTCGAGTCAAAAGTAAGCTCTGAATGTTCGGAGAGTTTAAATGACACAATAGAGGACAGTGATGTTGACAAATCCAAAAATGACGACACTTCATTATCAGCTAGAGAACGAAGGTAAGTAAAATTCAATAAAAGTAAACATTTTCAGTTCATGATATTAATTGATACAAAAGTCATTAATACGAGCAATTGTCTTTTTGGGGCTATCGGTTAAGAGCGCTAATTACAATAAAACAATTACTATTTTCAGATTATACTTGACTGGAAAAACTGAATCCAATGGCTTAAATTCATTACACCAATCTCCAGTCAAAGAAAAAGGCAATAGAAACATTGTGGTCTACAGCAGCAGTGACACTAGTGATATAATCAACACTTCTACAGTTTCTCTGGGAATAACTCATCCATTTTTCAATGATTCGTCGGATACGAGTTCCAACTTTCGAGTACCTGGACTCGATCAAATAGACAGCAATATTTGCCGTGAACCAACCCCAGAGCCACCTAAAAAGCGGCCTAAAATAACTGTTCTTTCTGACGAGAAAGTTGAAATCATTAACAATAATCTGTATTTATCTAAACACTCCATACAACCTACCGTAACTGTAGATCAGTATGAACCAGAAACATCCTGTCTTTTCAAGTATCTGAAAGACGTCGATGACAGAGGAATAAGAAAACTTATCCTGTATTGCGATTGTTGCACCGGACAAAATCGTAACAGGACGGTTCTGTCAATATTGCTATATTTTTTGTCAATATCTAAAAATATCGAGACTATTCAGATTAACTACTTACTTATTGACCGGTCATACACTCGCGATCAAAAAAATCGACTCAAGCAACATTTTTTACTTTTGGTCGTATTTCCGGAAAGCGGGAAATATTTTAATAAAACTTTGAATGCAATTTTATTACGAATTTATTCAGCTACAAAAAACAGTAAAAGACATCGATCTCAGTTGCGTAGTTTTTAGGTTATCGCAGTTTTTGTACAAAATGGCATTTTACATGGTTATGATATGCACGAGTTGTGCCCTCTTGAGACCAATAAAAACCGGTGTAACCGGTTATTTCTTATCATTCGCTTATCAGAAGTTGACCAGTGCACATCTCCTCGCAATCTTACACCGGAATCACCTTCGAAAAATGGATACCACCGAAGCTGAAGCCACCGAAGTCGTCACCTTGGTGAATCGAGGATTCTCGCAGCGTTCTGTTGCTGAGCAGCTGAATTTAAGCCAGTCTGCTGTCTCCAGAGTTTATCGTCGGTTTTGTCGGTTTGGAACCTTGAAACGGAAACAAGGATCTGGCCGTCAGCGGTGCACATCGGAGAGGGATGACCGCTTCATCGCCACCTCCAGTCTTCGTAATCGCCACCGTACCGCTGTTGCCATCCAGCAAGACCTGATGCGGAACCGGGTTGTGCCTGTTAGCACCTCAACAGTTCGGCGGAGACTCAAGGAAGCCAACCTTACCCCAAGAAGACCTGCTATCGGGACGCTCGGAAGGAATTCGTGGCGACCTACGAAAATTGGACCTACGACCAATGGAGCCGCGTACTCTTCAGCGACGAGTGCAGAGTGTGTCTCCATGGCAGCGACAGAAGAGGACGGGTGTACCGAAGACCTGGAGAGAGGTTCGCCCAGTGTTGCTTCGCTGAAACAGTCGCCTACGGTGGAGGTTCCGTCATGATGTGGGCGGGGATTTCCATGGAGGGGCGGACCGAGCTGGTTTTTGTTGATGGCGGGGGTCGAGGCGGTGGTTTGAATGCAGACAGGTACATCACCGACATCCTGCAAGACCATGTCGTCCCCTACGCCGGGTTCTTTGACGAGGGGTTCCATTTCATGCAAGACAACGCCCCTTGTCATACCGCCCGCGTCACAAAGGAGTACCTTGACGCAGTTGGCATCCCGACTCTGAAGTGGCCACCTCTGAGTCCTGATTTAAATCCTATCGAGCACTTATGGGATTACCTGAAACGCAAGGTTCGAGCTCGCAATCCTGCTCCGGAGACAATTTTGGCCCTGAAAGAAGCTTTGGTCGAAGAGTGGGAAGCATGCCCCCAGGATACCATCAGGAAGCTGATAAGGTCAATGAAGAGACGCATGGCATGTGTGAAAAAGGTTTTTGGTGGTAACACCAGGTATTAAAGATAAAAATAAATTGTTATTCGTTCATGAAAATGTTTTTTCTTTCGTTGTTAAGGTCATTTTTGCACCCAAATTTTACACCTCCTTGGTATGCTAGCTTGTTTTTCATAAACTGAAATTTTTCGCCTGAAAAACATGCTCGTATTGAAAGCTGACACTGTTAGCTCTAAAATGGTACCGTTGCTTTTTTGATCTCATGATTGGTTCCTGAGATATTAAACGATGAAATTAAAAATTAGTTTGAGTCGATTTTTTTGATCGCGAGTGTAGTTACATGCCTGTTGACAGCATGCACTCAGTTATTGAACGTGAAGTGCGAAAACTGACTGTTTGGAGTTACACGCAATGGCCTAGTTACATGGAAGCCGCAAGAAAGAATCCTCGTCCCTACGTCGTAACCGTTATGGAGTACAAGGATTTCATTGACTGGGACCCTGTGACAGAAAATATGTTTCCACCAAAGGCGAAGGAGTTGCAAGTTACTAAAATCAGAATAGCTACGATGAAGAAAAAAGACCTGAAAACCATTAAAACCAAACACTCCATGAAAGAGGGATCTCTTGTTCATGTAATCAAAGCAGCTGAAGAGAAAGATAGTATTCCAGAACCTAAAACGAAAAGTGGCAAGGGAAAAGCGAAGTTAAAGGGTAGGGGCAAGGGTAAAATGTCTGTTATAGTGCCTTTACCACCAGCAGACTCACTTACGGGAAAAGGAAAAGCGAAGAGAAAGGGTAAGGGCAAGGGTAAAATGTCTGTTAGAGTGCCTTCACCACCAGCAGACTCAGTGGATATAAGAGATGAAAATGAAACCATAGAACTAAAACCTTTGTATAACCACAGGCTGCCGATATCTTTGGAAAAATTTAACGATTTGAAAAAATTGTGTGTAATTGCTATGCCTAGTAGATTTCACAAAGATTATTTGCAGCTACCATATAGCGCTAAAGTGACTGACACTTTGAAGCAAACGGATGAAGAAGATAATGTTGAACCTTTAATTTAATTAACGTTTATTTATCTCCGTATTTTTACACATTGATCTCAATTGAAAGCTTATGAAGCGGTAGAATATTTTATTATATTTGATTTATAATGCCTAGTAGGCTCTATGATGATTATTTTGTTGCTTGTAGCTACTCTTTTATCCAAAAATACTCGTAAGATGACATTGGTTATCTTAGTAGTTGTCGTAGTAGATAAGTAAATACTAATACTGTACCTAAAGGTACAATTGTTACCTTTTTTTGTGAGATTATAATAAACAAATTTAGTAAAGCTACAGTTTTTTAATTCCAAATAATAAAAGTTGGCTATTACATGTACAACTATTGCATGTAAAATACATGAAAAAAATATAAGACAAAGTTCCAATACATTTAGCAATTTTAAGATAACCTTGCGTCAAATTTGTGAACTTTTTTTTAAGCAGTAATTGATTTACACTATTTTACCTTGCCATAAATCTTTCAACAAGTCCTTTACGTTAATTTATCATCAATGTATTGGATTCAGCGTAGAGGTCAATTTAGCGTAAGGGACGAGACTACAAAATACTTGACTAGTAAGGGACATTAGTAACCAAACACGTTGGTGTAAGGGACATCTATTTCTTAAATAACTAAAATAGCTTAATTATTTAAATAAATGTTTAACAGGTAGATAGAGCACCAAAATATAAGATTACGTGTGAAATTAGATCCAAAAAAGCTGAATTACAAAAAAAGTTATGCGCGATTTTGTCCGAAAAAAAACTTTGTCGGCCTCTCCTGAAAAATTGTATTTTGTCCCTTACCTTAATTGAACCTACGGTCGACGATATATGTTTTATAATAAAAATGGCTGTGACTTACGGACGGACAGACGGATATGTTTCAAAAAACTTTTAAGGGTAGAAGTGTTTACGAAGTAATAAGAAGTGTTTGCGCTGTGTTATATTTTAAAGATCTAAATTTAATGGGCTTACAGCTCTCATTTGTATGACGATTTCGTGCACAAATACCGCTCCTTACATGTGCATTTTTACTATTCACAACTCGCAACAGGCTTAGTTTTGTTAATTTATCGTAATTAAGTGAATTTTTACGGTTAATATTTAAAATCGCAACAAAAAAATAACCATGTATTAAGCTCACTTGCACAACAAAAAAAAATCCAAATTCACATGAAAACACCGCTTTGATGTGCATTCAGTTTTTTTTGCTGTACTAGTCAGTATTTTTTTATTTTTTTCTGATATGCGGAATATTTTTAACCATATTTCGTAAATTCATAAATATTTTGCCGCTCACTGTACTTCAAATTCAAAATCTAGGTTTTCATTTTTTTACATAAAAATCTACTAATCGAGATCTTTATTACATATCTTATTTAGTAGCATTCCTAAAAAATGTCACCGTAGTACTTAATCACAGTATTCAAATCACAAAACATCCACAAAAGGATTAGGTATGATTATTATAAATCTGCCCGCGCGCCTCTGAGTAAAGTCATATTCTTTGAACATTATTGCGGTGCATCGCGGCGGATTTACGCACGATCGCAATGAGAAGGGTACGCGGGTGGCGCGGGTAGAGAGCGCCCAAACGCTCAAGGACACTCCGGCGACAATCGTCTTAAACATTATAGATACTGGTGCCGGCTATACTGTAAATTTATCAAAAATCTAAAATTACCGGTCGGCTTCCATATAGCGTTGACAACGTTGTAGAGCCCATCACGGAGATATTGAAAACATAAGTCTTAAAGGTCGTAAATGGGCGCTAGTATGTGTGGCGTCAAGTTGAAAATACAAAAAAATACGTTAATTTATCGTTACGCTTAAATTTTGACACACGGCGAAGCCCACTTACTTAACCACCCACAAAATCTACATACTTACCAAATTTAAGGCCATTACGGTGGGCGTATAAGGTTTTAAGACCAGTTGAAATCGCAATTTGTTGAGCCTTAATTTATTTTTGAGCTTACTGCTCGAAATTTTTACAGAAGCTATAAGACCCGTTTAGTAAGAAAATACCAAATTTAAGACCATACCGGTGGGCGCATAAGGATTTAAGACCATTTTAAGAAATAGTCGGCTTCATAACATCAACTGTAAGACACTCCTCCGTCTACAGCTCAGCCAGCCTCGTAGGTAAAGTCACTAAAATCTTACAGGACCCCCAAATCATGGAACTGTGGGCTTAGAGGAGGCCAAAAAAGCTTGGTGAAGTGGTTGGCGGGTCAGGATGTTTTTACCCATCCAAATTGCCATTGGAGCTGGGACGACGTATTGTGCCAAATTTCTTATGAGTCACTCACTCCTAAGCCGCAGCACTGGCTACCGGCTTACCCGTCACCAAACCTCCTGTTTGGCAGCTTTTCCAGACACTGTCAGTAATAATGACATTATTTCTCTACTCATCTTGCTCATCCTTGATTCATATACATAGAAAAGGATGGGTACAGAAATATTGACATTATTCCTGGATAGAAATAAGTCAAATAATAATAACATTAAATAATTAAAATACTAAAAAAAAAATATATATATATATATAAATGTACAAAAATGTATAACATAAAAAAGTTAAAAACTAAAATAAAAACGTCTTCTAAGACTTTTCCACAAAATATGCACTTAATGAATACACACAAATCATATGTAAGTTAACCAGTGAACGCACCGGGTAGTTCGGTTTAACTGGTCCCTGTGCACAACATTACATTGTTGCATTGCGCTTGGTGTTACCGAGCGCCTTTGTTCTTAGCTCGTCCACCAGTTTTTGCATTCTACCCTCTCCCATTTAGCTTTAACATAAATATTGTTTCCTCAGTAAGTGATTTATGTAAATCTTTTTGAGAAATAAATGTTTTAAATCGTATAGTATCTGGACCGGCACCTGATTGATTGAAATCTGATTCCGGCTTTGAGTCCGTGTTTGTGCCACACAGTTGTTCTTGCGGTACTTAAGTAAATGCCACATGCGTGCCTGTGGGATGCTCTATGCGTAGACACACTGGCGGCTTCTCACTTCACCGGAACCAATAAACAAGCAGGTGCGGTGGCCAAAGAAGCTGAAAAACTGAAGACCCATAAAACATTTTTATACCTTTCGTAGTCGAGACCCTTGGCGCGTGGGGACCCAGTGCTCAGTAACTTTTTAAAGAACGCAAAAAGAGGCTCGTCGACTCAATTGGTGACCAAAGAGCTGGCAGCTTCCTCGCTCAACTCATAAGTTTTGCGATACAGCGGAGAAATGCTGCCACCATCCTCGTTTGTTAGTTTCTAACATGTCGATACATATAATATATCGGAACCTCGACCAAACAAATACCCATGGTAAATACCCCGTTTTAAATAGTTTTTGTAACTTCCATAAAAAAAATTGCGTTCTACGACGTTAAAAAAAAAATTGTTTTATTTAGAACGTCATATAAATATTGAATACCATTTTTTTTTAAATAAAAAAATATAAGGATTAACATTTCAAGCATTCTTTTAGAATCATGAATGAATGAATGAAAGATTTATTACAACCCGAAACATTAATTGCCACGGAATCGTCGCAACTCAGCGTTAAATGCCGGCAGGGCCAGCGCTGGTCTTCCGTTGCAACCATTTGACGACACGGCGCATTGACGCCACGATCACATCCCCAAAGTAAGAATATCTTAATCAAAACAAGAGAAAAAAAACAGAAAAAAAAACATATACCTGTTATACACTTTATAACGGCATGTTAAACTACCTATATAAGCCACTTAAACATGGATATCCAGTTATGCGTGTGCCAATTAAGTAAATTTTTGAAAGTATTTAAAGTATTTTTTTCAAAACTGTCCCGCAAGGTTAACTTTTACGGTTTAAAATAAGGCGGTGAAGTGCCTAGTTTATGGTCAAAAAATTTGGAATGGTTAGCTCAAAAATAATACAAATACAAAAATTGCGATTAGATTCGAATCTTAAAATAGGCATGATGACACATATTGATTTATGCAATCAAATTTAGTTGATAGGATGCAAAATGATCAATATATCCAACTAAAGTGAAAATTTATAAATTCTTTTGAAGTGGCTCAAAGATATCAAGCTGCAAAATTTTACGATTTTTGAAAGTGTGAATTGAAAAGATTTTTAACATTGTACTGTAAAATAAATTGTATGGCAACCATACACATAAACGCAACGTTTCACTGTATAAATAGCAATTTCATATTTTTTCCATACTTTGAATAGGGCAACTATGTGATCGTGACGTCACTTTTGCACGTAATTTTGTTAGGAGCGTTTTGAGAAACAAATGCAAATCTCGGACTTTAAGTCTCATTTCTGACTTTTCTGTTGCTTTAACGCAATTGGCCCCATATAGACATTTGATCCTCACAACAAAACAAATCGATTGATACCATACATGAAAAAAATTCACCATGCCTATTGTATGCTCCCACCGGAATTTGGTATGTAGGTTATTTGAAGTAGACTTTACCGTGAGTACAAATTTGGAGCGGTAAAACCACTGATTAATTAACGTTATTTTCTTGTATTTTCAACTTGACGCCATATGATATGGTATTATATTTATTCAATAACAATTTACATTTTATACATACTAGCGCCCATTTAAGACCTAGTAAGACTTATTGTTTCATGATCTCGAAGATGGGCTCTATATGGAAGCCAACCGATAAGATTTTTGATAAATTTACAGTGGGGCGGGCTAACAAGGTGTAATCTGTGTTCGTATCACGGATTTATATAAAGTGGATCTTTTTCTTAAACCTTGTCCCTAACGAAGGAAGTGCATTTCTGTCATTGAATTTGACAACTAGTATCCGATACGTTTGCCTAACTGAGAAAGAGAACTTGCCATGCGTGAAGAAGGGACAACATGATTCGTAACGTCAAAGAGGGACCTCTGTATAGTACTATTGTTTACTCGGTGCCCTAGCCACAGTTGAAAATTATTACCGAGTAAAAGAGTCGTTCATAGGCGACTAGCATAAAACCGGCCAAGTGCGTGTCGGACCACGCATAATAGAGGGTTCCGTACCTTCAATGGAATAAGAACTAAACTAATACCAGATGTTATTTTTAAACACCTATCCACCTATTGATGTGCAACATGTTGATATTAGGGGAAAAATTGTTTTTTGTAATTTAGTTACATGGAGCGCCCCCCATAAAAATATTTTCTCCTTCAATTTAACTACATATAGTCTGGCCAGCCAACGAACGCAGTAGCAATGTACAGCGACCAAAAGTATGACAACACTAAGAATCAGTGAAAAAAGCAGCAATGATCATCAAATTCTATGTTTTTAATTTTAGTTGGTATTTCCACCTCTTTCATTACGTGACATTCACGGTGCGTAAAAAGGAGACGGATATATTTCGTCTGATCTGTCATCAACTGTAACAAATAATCTGGTTGAGGCAATTGACATATGCCATAAAAACGAATTTAAATTCAATGTAGAATAGAACGTTGCAGGAGTTCTATCTCACTCGCGCTTAAGACGAGAGAGTGAAATGCACTAGAAACAAATTCAATGTAAAAGAAATGTGAATTGAAATGTTCGTCACGAACACGGTGTCTAATCACAAAGGGTTGGCACATGTACGTATTTTGAATTTGCCGCGCTTTTCTACTGAAAAAAATGGTTGGCCAGACTATAATTAAATAGCGGCATGACAAATACATGTCTAAATTTTATTTTATTCGTCTTATAGTTTCCGAGTAAAATGGCTGTGACATGACATACGGACAGACGGACTGACGGACAGACAGACGGACATGACGAAACTATAAGGGTACCGTTTATGCCATTTTGGCTACGGAACCCTTAAAAGTACTAAAAACGGTCCGATAGAGAGCATAATAGACTAGGGCGGTGCCTCACTCGCACTCGTTACAAAATTGTCACATTTGACACATATTCACATTTTGATTGTCTGATGCCGTCATTACCTCCTTAGTCAAAACGAGACACTCCCTTAGATAAGCTTCTCTGTCGGCCTCACTTTGTGACCGAAGAATGAGATCCACTTACATACATAATATACATCCATGGTTCGATACCTACGTATACCTACTAAAAAAAAAACACCAAACTCTCTGCCATGGGATTCCCAATGTCCTGTCAACATATCTAAAATGGTGGCCATAGCCATAGACAAAACGCTCTAGCGAGACCTACTGACAGCTTGACAGTTAGGTGTATCACTCTATCACCTAGTGAGACAAGTGTGAGAGCAACGTTTCGCAGTTTGGCATCTCGAATCGGGCCCTGTTCATAGCCATTGCTCGTCATTACGCGTAGTCAATGTGACCGCGAGACAACCGGAATGGCTCGCGGTATTTAAGCTCCTAAAGTGATGAGGAACCGCCCTGTGCAACCCGAACTGAGCCAACTTGGACTGGGGCGGAAATAGAAGGGGGTGCGAAAAAAAAAAGTTATCACGAGGCAACAGCGGTTGCCTGAAAGTCCGTACGCTGGTTATATAATTAAAAATAATGCCATCCCTCCAGGTGCGACTGACGCCCTGTACGAGGGCGTAGAAAAAATCCCATCAAAAACATAAATGTGAAAGGCTGCCAAGTTCGATACTATGGGAATGCTTCGCCTATAAAAGAAGTGAGATCTGAATAAGTACCAAGTTCCATAAAAATACCTACATCATTAAAAAGTATTGAAAATAATAAATGTTATCAGGAAACTGCTAAAAAAACTGGTGTGCGTTTCTCTGACTATTATAATTTTAGGTATTTCTATGTAACGTGATACTTATTCAAAATGTACCTTAAAAACTGCTGGAAATCAAGTGTGCATTCCTATAACTATTTATGATTTGAGGTATTTTTATGGAACTTGGTACTTATTCAGATCTCACTTCTTTTATAGGCGAAGCATTCCCATAGTATCGAACTTGGCAGAGCCTTTCACATTTATGTTTTTGATGGGATTTCATTTATTTTTGTTAGGTGTAGGTTCTTTATTATTTTTTATCACTTTTGCTTTAGGAAATGTCTCATTCCACTTAGGTATGTACTTTATACTATAACCCTTTATACTAAGCGTCTAATTCTATTTTACTATTTATTTATAGGTGATTTTTACAAATAAACTGGCTCCCTACACCTATAAAATGTACCTACTTACATATAATTACAAACATCAATAACGTACTTTATTCCGTTTGTAAGTACGCTACCTACATAGATAATTAATAACTTGGTAATACCTACCTACCAGTAGGTATTATAATTGGTGGCCTATTATGTAGCCCTAGAAGTGCACCATCCCATCTCATCCCGTGGCGTATCGGAGGGTGAGATGGGCAGTAGTATATATAATTCCATCTTAGAGTATATATGATTTCCATGTTCTTGAATCTGCGATTTTATTAGTTGTAAAATTACAAAATTATTTAGACTGAGAGAAAAAATAGTCTTTTCATTTTTGTTTAACTGATTTAGCGCACCTAGTGTACCTAGTGACCTGCTTTGCACTTCGTAAATCGTGGGTTCGGTTCCCGCAACAGACACACACAGAGTGGTGAACAATTTTATTGTTCTTGTCTTTAAGACAAACATGTATTGTCTTAAATTGGTATGTACCTAAATTTAAATAAGTCGTATCTCATTTCCACTCCATACCTACTTTTAGTAGAACAAAATTACACATTCGTTGTTTTCGAAACTGACTCACACTTGGCCGTTTTCAGATTTTTACTTTATTTCGACCTAAAGACAAATCTTCGAGCCAAATTTCAGGTCGGTACGACCATTGGAAGATAGACCCATTTAGTTCATTATGACTTCATAGTAGAACAAAGTTACACCTTCGCTATTTTTAAAACTGACTCACACTTGGCCGTTTTCAGATTTTTCCCTTTACTTTGACCTTAAGACCTATCTCCATGCCAAATTTCAAGTCAGTACGACCATTGGAAGTGGTCTAGGTTTTTGATGAGTCAGTGAGTCAGTGAGTGAGTGTATAGTAAAAATAGCGATTTTCTGACGTCAATATCTCAAGAACTGCTATAGGTAGAATAATGAAATTTTGTATTCTAGACAATTAAGGGGATGTCAACAGACACTCGAAATTTCATATGCGTAGATAAAATATGTTTTGAGTTATAGGGTGGTCGAAATTGGCCCGAAATGGTTCGTGTAATATAACCCACGGCCGGTGTGTCGCTTTTTTTTGCTCGAACTTGGCGGACACACTCCCGTGTGTCTAGATAAAAATAAAAATTGCTAGGCAACCGCTTGAAAAATAGTATGCTTGTTCTACATCAGGCTACATCACATACACACTGGATACAAATTGCAATCCGCCCCGGCCGGTCAGTTGTCGAGTTATCAGAGTTGAAAGCCTGACAAATGTTGAATTTTTCCATCGGTGGATGAAAACTTAGGAAAAATAAACTTTACATTTTTTTTATTTACCACGTCGGTGGCAAACAAGCATAAAGTCCGCCTGATGGTAAGTAGATACCGTAGCCTATGGACGCCTGAAACTCCAGAGGTGTCACATGCGCGTTGCCGACGCCTTACAAATAGGAGGATTCATTGTATTGACGGCTAAAGGAACAAGAGGGTCCCTCATCGTCAACACACTGGGTCCTCTTTAAGCTCTTAAGCATTAGCTCAATTATTAAATTGAAGTCGGATGGCATTTGTTTTTTTAATTTTGTATGAGGTGACATGCAATATGTACAGTCGCCATCAGATATATCGGAGCGTCCAAGCTGCTCACAAATATCTAAACAACGCCTCTATTGTCAAGGCGTTAAAGTGCATGTTCAAATATTTTTGAGTACCCTGGCCGCTCCGATATATTCGATGGCGACTGTACAATGCCATTCCACTCCTATGAAAGGAGATCGTCAATTCTGGGCCACCTGATATAAACCGTATACAGTTTGTACTGCAATGTAAAATAATTACTAATTTTATTACTAAAGTAAACAAAATATTGCAATAAAAGGAAACGGGAATTAGAAATACTAAATAAATAAACATTATGTTGATTTTTCCGCGATTAAAATACAGCAAGACAAGTCGTTAACGTCCTTATAGCATTGACATAAAGTTTAACTTCACCCTGGTCTGAAACGGGATTGTTTTTTGGTTTGACACTGTCAATGTATACCGTTACATAATCTGCGTTTTGATACTGCTCGGTAAGTTAGAACATTGTAATATTAAAATAGTATCTAAGCCTACGAATACGAATGTTTAAATTAGAAATCGACTATATTAAAACGCCTAAAGATTGAAAATGCGTATGTTTGCATTTTTGGCGAAGTTTGAATATTAAAAGTGGGTTTCATAATGGCATAATAATATCATGCTCATTCGATAACGAAACGCATCTTTTTATCAATTTTGCAATGTCAGATACTAGTGCTATCGCACTTAACGGTGGTAAACCTTATCCCTTCGCAATAGGTGTTAGGAATGTTCAGTTAATAGTATCAACGATGGTTTGACAGCAGTCTTTGTTTACCGAAATACAGGAACTATAAATACGATCAAAATATGACTTTTAATTATTTCATCATGAATCCCGTTTTGTTTTCAAGTCCGCTTTTGTACATTTTCTTTAAAAAATCGGTACTTTTTTAAAATTAATATATAAAATTATAGGCAAGCACGCTTTCAAATATTGTCCTTGTCAGATTCAAGTTTTAAATGCATGATTTTTCAATTTTCTCATTAGATTTCGCAATATTTTTACCACCATCCTGATTTAGAAATTATGACGATTCTTTAAAGGTAAGAACCATTCCTAAATGGTCCTAAATAATCTGGGCCAGATCACCTAACAAAAATTGACGATCTCCTTTCATCCCCCTGTGGCCATTGACTGCAAAACATTTTAGTGCGGGTATTCCAAATTGACGAATATCTCGTTTCTAGGGGTGGCCACAGGGGGACTCTATTTCCGCCCGAGCCCAAGTTGGGTCAGTTCAGGTTGCACAGGGCGGTTCCTCATCCCTTTAGTAGCTTAAATACCGCGAGCCATCCGGTTGCCTCGCGGTAACTCTGACGTTTTTTTGCTTTAACTAATGGGCCTTTACTCTATGCTCGACTTGGCGTTTAAAACTTGGAGCCGTTTTTACTACGGCAGCAGCGGCCCCATCTATCTCGAACTTAGCATATTAATTTCGTTATTGGTTTTGTCAAACTACACTAGATGGCAGTCACGTCTCTCTAGTAAGTAGTGACATCTAGCGATACCTACCTGCAACCGTTGCTTATTGTTCAGAAACATCTATTATTTATTTGTATTATATTTTTACATTCTTTTATTTTAATACAATATTACAATTATTAATTATGTCAATTATTACCTGAATCGTAATTTACTCTTTTATCATTAAAACACCATTTTATATGGATACATTACTTTATAGCGAGCAACACAAATACGAAAAAAAAGCAATGTAGCGGACGGACGTCGTTTCGACTTTTCTATTCCGTCATGCAATAATTTTTGTCATTCATGAATTCGTCGATAAAAATTATGTTAGATGGTGTCACCAACGTGAACTTTAGTTGAAATATAGTAAAATAATGTGTTAGTATTTTATTTCGCGTAGTTTGTCTTTGTAGTTCTATATGATAGGTCTGTGACAAGTTCGGTAATGGTGGCCATGTCATGAAAATCCCCACAGCCATGGATGATAGCTCCGTATCTCATCACAACGGAGGGCAAGTGGGATCTCAAATCGGAGTCAGTATAAACAACAAACAGAATGATGAACCTAGCCAAAGCGTCCAGTATTCGATACCTGGCATTTTGCATTTTATTCAACATGAATGGGCGAGATTCGAGCTCGAGAGATCACAATGGGAGGTGGACAGAGCAGAATTCGAGGTGATCATACTTATTTTATTTATACTATTTTCATTGTTTTGATACTTGAACTCATTCTTTATGACCTGCCATTATCTTATCCTAAAGAAGATTTTCATTTCTTTTTATTATTTTTAATGTTATTGCAAGTTGAATATCCCTATTAGGATTATGTATTTCAGTATTCTAATTCGTATTTATTTTTATTTGTAACTTTTCCGCACCTTCGCAATTCCCTTCCTGCATGTAATTATTGCGGTGTAACCATATGGAACTATTGATTAGTTGATGTATCCCTTAAAATTATTTAAAATCGCGAATTATAATGCATAGATGTTTTTAAATCACTACTAACAATGCCTTAGTATGTTTGAGATGATTGAGTACTTTCTTGGTTTTTTTATTTGATTACCCTCAGCTAAATAAGGGTAGTTGAAAATAGACAAGATTTCTTTTTTTTTGCTCACATATGTTATGACACAGTGTTTGTAACATCCTGCATACTTATTTACGTTCTAATTTTCCAATTCAACCTACATTTATTAGAGTGTAGTTTCCTGTTGAAAATGCCTATTTAAAGTCATTGGTTTTGTTCAAGAAATTAGCTGTGTCTTGTCTGGAGGTTTATTGTGGGCCTGGCTAAATAGTAAAACAATATGGACAAAACATATCAGAGTGAGCTATTGTTGCATTTTTTTTTATTTTACCTACTTATTTCAAATTGTCTATTTTATACATTTTTAATAGACAATTTGTTGAATAGTTAGCTAACTTCCGACAAATGTATAAATTTACCAATATTAAAAAAATTATATTGCTTTTTATAGACTACATATTATAATTCAACTTTTTATATTTATTTGAAATTTTTAACTGGCAAGTTACATCAGATTGTGTTGAAAACATGAGTGAGTTGTAACAAAGGATCTACGAATTGTTTGGTAGAATAGAAGAGGCACTCTGCATCAGTAGCAGCGACTTTAATATCCAACACAAAATTTCTTTCAATACCAGCTAGTGTGTAAGTGCAGGTGTGACAGGAGCTAAATCAGCCATAAAAGCCTGTTTCTATACTTAATAAATGTCTATTTACTAACCTGGCAAGTTGAAAAATGTTGTCACAATAAAAGATATTATATTTTAAAAAATCTGTAAAAACATAAGATGGTCTATTAAAATCTATTTTTTTTATTATTACAAAGGTTTTATTATCACAAATCCAATTCAAATGAGTATATCAACCATGATTATGGAGTAATTATTTATAGCAGGCTAATGTTATTATTGACTGTGTATGGTAGTTTCAGTGTAGCGTGCCAAGTGCTCAATTTTAAACATGTGTTGGGGACAAATCAGATTCTAGAACTGTTAGTACATTTTTTATAACATGTATAACATTCCACACTTGTACCAGTCATGGTACATGTGTGGAATGTTCCGTTGTTCCGTTTGATGTTAATTAATTATTATGTTGTTTTAAAATGCAAGCAGGCTAAAACAACTGCTGTTGCCTGTATCCAGTTACCAAGACAAATTATTACTGACTAATTTGTTTTAGAAATGGTTGACATCTTGAGTTGAAACCATTTCCTCCGGTAGTTTGCTCCAAGCCCTCACTACTCGGTTGCTCAGGAAATGTCTGGGTAGGTTGCTGTGGGACCTTTAGCTTTCTAGTTTCAAGTGGTAATCTCTAAAATAATATAATCTAAAATGAATGTCTAAAGCAAACATTTGTAAAGTTTTATTCCTTATTGGGAGTACACGATTTGTTATGAACTGGCTGGCATATGGCAAATTTTCACACCAATCAGCAGTTGCACCACATGTATCTGCCATCTGCTTCACATACATAATTAGGCTGTATAGTTCTTTAGCAATAGCAAAGTCAATTAGGTAAATATAGGGTTTTCCAATAAGGGCGGGTAAAATATTAATTACCTTTTAGTTTTATTTTAATATTTTTCCGTGGATTTCAGCTTGTTTGAGTAGACCTGCGATTTCAAAAAACCTCACAAAAAAGTCAATTAGGGCCTAATGCATGGATGTCCTTAAAATCAAAATAACCCAAGCCATCGCCCAAATTCATCCTGATCTGTGCGGCAGAGTTAATAAAAATTGGTTCTGAGGAAAAAGGCTATCAGTAATAGTTCGTTTAGGATACAAAAGCAAAAGTGTTAAGATGAGACAATTATACAAATACTTATTATCCTATTTATTGTTACAACCTTAAATAATTTGTTTTTTAGTTTTAAATGTTTATAGCTCACTTAATTTGTCCAAGATTTTTGATTCTTAAGTTGTCTAAATCATAAACTGAAATAAAAATCATACATTTTAGTGGAAGTTCTTAAATTCAGTGCCAGTAACCTCAGCCCTCAATTAATGGAAATCTTCCTCTCAATCTACACTATTCATAATAAATGTCATATATATATCAATATGAATGTTGCAACCGCTAGCGGTTCCTTTAAAATAGGCATTCTATTTTGTGTGTTTAATTATTTCAATTTAGTGGTTATTTGGTAGAATTGTACTTGTTGGTAGTGCAGTGCCAATAATCATAAGACTTGTTCTTATATCCTACCTTTGCCTGCGGCTCAGTGTCTAAAACCACAAAACATAATAAGCTGTTAGTAATTGCTAATAGCAATACCAATAAACAACTACCATTAGACTATAATTAATTGCAATAAGGGTCAATATGCGATGTTGACAATGGTAGTAATGGTACATGATTGTTTGACTATATCTAATATTCCAAAATGTGTGACAATTCCAGGCACGGATCGCCTTCCTCCAAGGCGAGAGGAAGGGTCAAGAGAATCTAAAGAATGACCTCGTCAGGCGGATCAAGATGCTCGAGTACGCGCTCAAACAGGAGCGTGCCAAGTTCCACAAACTGAAGTATGGCGTAGAGCTGCAGCAGGGAGACGTGCGCCCGCCGCCCGAGGAGCCGCCCGCGGAGCCCGAGCCCGCCGAGCGCGCGCAGTGGAAGCAGGGCCGGCAGCTCATCAAACAGTACCTGCAGGTAACCAGCCTGTCCTAGCTAGTCCATGGATTTGATAATGTATCTCGCCCTACATCCTCCTTTCTAGGGTTTCATAGCCAAAGTGGCAAAAACGGAACCCTTATAGTTTCGTCATAGTCATGTACGTCTGTCCGTCCGTATGTCACAGGCATTTTACTCGCTCACACACGATTACACATTATTATTTACACAGGTAGGTTATTTGTCACGGGTAGGTATTTTTTCACGGCAAACCGGCGGAGGGCACGACTTTCCGTGCGCGTGATTTGGTCTTTGGCGGTCAAAGGGTTAATGTATGTTCTCTATGATTTTTTGATTATCCATACTAATATTATAAATGGGAAAGTGTATGTGTGTGTTTGTTTGTCCGTCTTTCACGGCAAAACGGGGCGACAAATTGACGTGATTTTTTAAGTGGAGATAGTTGAAGGGATGGAGAGTGAAATAGGCTACTTTTTGTCTCTTTCTAACCCCCCACTTCCCTAAAATGGGGGATGGAAGTTTGTATGGAGCATTACGGGGGGCAATCAGGAAAGGGGAACCGTGTTACCCCGAATTTAACGCGAGCGAAGCCGCGGGCAAAAGCTAGTTCCACATAAATATGTAACTAAAATATTGTCTACCACTGTCATTTTCTCATGAATATCATAATCATAAGCATTACATTTCTCATATTCTAATGACAACAGGACAGTGAAATATCATAAGGATAGCTATTAAAATAGCTTACATTTCTCGCTGTATATTCAAGATGGCAGGTCGCCAAATTATAATGAAAGGATTTGATCACAAAATTATATTCCACTTCAACTAAATATCAAAACATAATTATCTGCGAGTATTATGGTAGAATCCTAAATCTACTTGTATTAACTGGATATAACTATTACGTTTTCTGTACAACTAGATCGGTTACTACCGAGCAAGATGGCTGTTCATAGAAGATTTGAGAAAACAGTCTGAAAGAGGGCGTCAAAGTAGGGGGCGCTGTCTCACTCGCACTCGTTGCAACATTGACATATTAACGAAAACGCAAGGCTGAGCATGCCGATCCTCTAATGTTGCACACACTAAAAAGAAGTAACCAACAGATTGACGTCAATATTGTAGAATGTATGTGTTAATAACCATGTATTAAAAACTGACTCGTCTTCAACAGGAAATAGGCTATACAGATACGATCCTGGATGTGCGCTCGAACCGAGTGCGCACCCTCCTGGGCCTCAACAACGAGGAGCAGCAAGAGGACCCCGGCTGCAGGAACTACGACAAGCAGCAGCGCGACAGATGCGACTACTCTATGAACTCTATGGTCCGCAAATACGATATTGGTGAGTTGTGCATTAACTTTCCTTAGAGTTTAAATACGCACAGCCCCAGAATTCGCCAGTGATTACAGAGGGTTCACGAAAAGACAGCATAATATAACAGATAGGAGACCTTATCTCTTACACGTTAAAAAAAAAAAAACTTATGAAAGAGATTGCCAGTCATCTGGAAACTGTAATTGGGGTACTAGGTTATGAGCAGGGGCTATTGATTTTAATTGGGTCTTATTCCAATAATTTAAGTATGTTTATTTAAAAGGTATTACATAGCTTAAGCTGATTTTTCTAATATTCTAAATCTATCAATTCATTTGCTACCCCCGTTTCACGCGAAATTTGGCACATTGGATGTCGACTTGCGGTAAAACGCTCAGAATAACTAACTAACTATAACTTAATAATTGAGAAGGCAGACAGTAAAGTATAAACCGATAGATGACTTGTTAGTCGCGGTGCATATGATAATATGCATCCATGCTTACTATCAAAGCCTATTATTTCAGCTGAAATTCAGGTTCTTACGCAACATTCTCGTTGGCAGGTAAAGAACAACAACGTAAAGGCACGTCGGCAGGAGGCTACAATGAGGAGGGCCTCTCGGTTCAGGACACGGCGGTGGTATTCACGCACTTCGAGTTCCTGGCCAACCAGGAGATGGACATGGACGAGATCGACGACCTTGACGCCAAGCAGCACCACGTGGCGCCCAAACAAGGTCACTTATATGTACCCATCGTTATCATATCGTTATTATAATAGGCGTTAACTGCTGGATGGCTGTAAAATTATTTCAACAAAGACCGGTTGCGCATTGCCATTAAACGAATCCAACTGTTTATCAGGACGCTTCGACTTGGTGGAGGCTTTGGAGACAGTTTTGTAGACGCATAGGTACCTATCAATGAGAAATCTGTGCCAAACAAAAATCGGAGAGTTTGAATATTAACCCGCACGTAAATGCATATTATTGGTAGTCTAGATCAGGGGTTCGTAACCTTTTAACAGCCAAGGGCCACACAGTAGTTAACGAAATTGACGCGGGCCGCACTTTGTAAATAATTTGTGACTTTATTTGTAACAGGCGAAGAGGTGGATCACGAAGCCGAGGAGGTGCTCAACGAGCTGAACTCGCTCACGGAGAGCGAGGCTGACGGCGGCGGCCAGGGCGACGAGTACCCAGTCGGTGAGTCACGCTAACTGACTAACACACACCACAATGTCAAGTGTTTACATCTTAAGGCTTGGTGTCGCGCCGCGCTGACGTACCGCTGGCCTTGCGCTCGAGTGTGACGGAGCCTTTATAGTTGAGGTGATCTGTGACAGCAGTGTATTAAAACTGGGGCGTGCGCCCTGACAAGGTGGATGCGACGGTACTATGAAAACTTTTGGGACCATATGTTATTAATGTTTGGATGTTCGTTCGAACTTCACACAGAATCGGTTGAGTGGATTTTGAAGAACTTTGGTATTCCGGTAGATTATAACCTAGGAAGGAATATACGATACTTTTTATTTCGCAATTAATTCCCAAGTCGTACCTGATTCGCAAATGACGGGCAACTCACGACTGACGCAGACAAGTCGCGGCCAAAAGCAATTTTACTATAATTTTAAACCCTTCATATACTTTTACATACTTACACTATTTCATATGAGAATGGAGAATTTATACAGTGCCTAATTATTTAATATTTATAGCTGAACGGGTTATTGCGATGAAGCTGGCACAACGCCAGGGGCCCAGGCTCGGGTCCAACGAAAACAAAGGCAGACCACAGCCGTTTCCGGAAAGTTCAATACAAATATTTGATTGTTGGCAAGGAGCCCTATAAGCGCCAAAGTTCTAGCAAAAGTTCTGCTCAATCGCATCGCGCCTAGAGTAGCTAGTACTTTCCGAGATAGGCCAACCCATGGTGAGGAACGACCCGTTCCTGCACTGACCACGCCAACACCCTACGCATCCTTATTGAACAGTGTGTTGAGTTGCAGTCCGAACCGTTTTTATCTTTCGTCGATTTCGAAAAAGCCTTCGATACTGTAAAGTGGAGCGCGTTGTGGTCAAGTTTTGGCAAGAGGGATATTCCTAAACTAGAATTTATAATTGTACGGAGTGACATGACAAGTCAACAGACACAAATGTTGCCGCAATTCGGCCAGTGCTGTTCTTATCGATATTTTTATTTAATTATTAAGAGTTCTACAAACGCCGCGACATATTGGTTGCGATATTGTCGCTGCAACTTGATTAAGGCTTTAAGGCTGAAAAATGCTGCAACATGATGTGGAAAATACGTTACTTTTACGGAATGACTGTTACTAGTTGATAAAACTATGCGGTACGCGACAAATCGAAGTAAATTTATAACTTCTGTACATCCTATTGGAGACAATAATAATTTCTAAAGGCGGCTACTCATACACCTGCCGTAGGGTTAATACCGGGCGCATGGCTTAGAGAATTCAACCAACCGGAGCGGCCATGTCTGTCATTTTCTATACAAAAAAGTCTGCCGATTTTTGCGGGGGAGGCCAACGTCACATGTATGGCTATTCGTACGTAACGTACAAATAGCCACGTCAGGTAAACCTCAGTCCGTACAATAAATATGACCACTGGTCTTATTTATTGACCATTGTTTACGGCAGAGGGGAAATCCTGTCAATGGCCGCTCCGGTTAGTTAAATTCTCCAACCGCACGGCGATCGGGCCAATATTGGGATTTCTCTACACACATGCCTGCCGTTCAGTTTGTGAGTGAATATCTTGCTGAACGCACGTCTCTAAAATGGCGCCGGAGGTAGCTTAGAGTGAGGAATAGGACATAGGATACTTAACTACTTTTTATCCCGAAAAAAAAAAGCTTTTTCAGATGGCCACAATAATTATCCAAGTATCTTTTCGTCTATTGTAGAAGTAGTTAAGTAGGTATTTTTGAGAAATATCGTCTTCTGACTGTTCGTAAATATCGTTACGTTTTGTTGTTATTACTCGTAGAAGTGTTGAATTGAATTATTAAGTGATGTTGCCTCGGATTACGGACTCCTTGTGGACGTGCAAGAACTAGAGCCAGAACAATGTTCATCCAAAATATCGCCTCCATAATAAAGAGCTCAGAGTTATAGAAACTATATAATACGAGTAGTAGTCCGCCTCGAACTGAGAACTCGCGATTTCCTTGTAAATGCATTGACCAATATAACAAGACTATTATGATGATTGTTTTGCGCCTTCTAGCTCCATAACCCATTGATCGATCCAGCCCATATACGAACTCTCAAATTATATTGATTTCTGCTATAACCCAAATAAATTTCATTAAGATAAGAAAAAATGTTACTACAGTTACCGCAGAACAACTATTCAAAATCAAAAAGCCATCGAAATGCAGCGATGTCCAGGTAGCCAGCTGACAGTTCCGTTTCCGTTTCATCCGAAGCTGTCTATAACTTCACTTCGCTTAGGCTCCGCTTGTTCGACGAGATAGAAGAATATATGATATGTTGTATAACATAACTATACGATTTATCAGCGGCAACGTATGTCAAAACTTTTGTCTGATTTGAATATTGTAGTATTTCAGGCTGTTACATGATAATTTAATTTCCTAACGTTTATGGATCCTTTAAATGGAATCGTATTGGTAGTGTTTAGTACAACATTACACTTTTCGATACTTTTTATCGACATATACCCATGACTATTTTATTTTTGCTATTCCAGGCAACATTTTAAGTGTCAGTCATGTGTCAAGTAACTTTTTATAATTAGAAATTCAACCGTACCTGTATCATCCGCATAATACGTTCCTTGTACGAAGGCAGTGCGTGCAGGGTAGTGCACGAAAAGGAGATTGGAGCGCCCGTAGAAATGTCAGCGGGAGTTAAGCAAGGTTGCTTCTTATTACCGCTTTTGTTTATATTTCTCCTGGATGACGTCATGAAGAATGTAATTTCCACACCAAGAGGTATATATACGTTGGGGCACGAACGATCTGGAAGACAGACAACGCGGACGACATCGTGTTGATTTCGCCTACTCTCGCTCAACTACAAGCCAAACTTGATAGCCAACAAACGCAAAACAGTCGACATGCGGGTTAAGTCTAGTATTACGGACCCATTAGTCATGGGGGCCGAAAGCCTAGAATCGGTGTCCAATTTCCAGTACCTAGGTAGTGTCGTAACTTGCAGAGGTGGAGCGGA
Organism: Pammene aurita; assembly: GCA_947086415.1. Taxonomy (NCBI): domain Eukaryota; kingdom Metazoa; phylum Arthropoda; class Insecta; order Lepidoptera; family Tortricidae; genus Pammene; species Pammene aurita. Next base: position 17,910,850 of record OX352290.1, read on the forward strand.
CGAAGACATTGATAACAGGATCAAAAAGGCAAAGGGTGCGTTGGCCCAACTCAAACCTGTGTGAGACTCAAATGTGCTCACGAGTCGCGTCAAAGTTTCCCACTTAGAGTCCATCGTTAAGTCAGTGCTGCTCTATGGCTGTGAAACGTGGAGAGTGACTAAGGACCTGACAAGCAAACTGCAAGTCTTCGTCAATAAGTCCCTGAGGTCGATCTTCCGCGTTTTCTGGCCGAGGACCATTCGTAACGAGGACTTGTGGAATATATGCTAGCAAATGGAAAGCGCAGCTCTGGGCGTCCAGTGCATACATGATGTCGGTCAGTCGAGAGTGAAATGCGAGCAGCGGGACTGAGCTGGAAAGAGGCTAGAAGGTCGCTAAAGGTAGGAAGGCGTGGCGCGAGTTTGTGAAGGCCCTCTGCATCTCTGGGGTGCCTTAGGTAGACAACAAGGAACCCTATAAGAACATATTTTATAGACATACACTTTTATTTTAAATATATTGACCCGTAGTTACTATACTGCTTGATATCTTTTAAAACTTACGTTAAAAGAGATTCTTTTTGAAAAGTTTTAAACATTTGTTTTTATATCTTTGTTACGAAACTTATGAATAAACGTGGGTGGATTTCGGAATGTGCTGTGTCTGCACCCGAACTCCGACCTATTCCAGGTGATTTTTAGCGTGTCTGTAATATTTCACACAATTATACTAGACGAATGCAACGATCTTAAGGGCCGGGTATAGGTGGGAGAATTTTCAGATTCTGTCAAAATCATGAAGTTAAATACAATCTGGAGGTCATACTTCGACCACAAAGTGAGGCCGAAAGAGAGGGTAATGTAGGGGGCTGCATCTCATTCTAAGTAGAGTGACCATATGATTATGTGCGATTGGGATAGTAGGTATGAAGATAAATATAAAATTAAATATGCTTGTCGTCTAGTAAGTATTGTCCAGAAAGAGAAGTCTTATAGTTCATATGGGAACTTATACATTCTACTGACTTAAGGAGCTGGCCACTTCAGATACGTTGACGCAATAATGAGAGCAGAGAACCCCTCTAATTAGTTTACTATTTTAAACTTATTGCTAGATCCAGGCATCTGGCAGCTATTTATCGGAGGACGTCAGAGTGACAGACCAGCAAAATATTCCAGTTAATAGGTAAAAACTGTCGAAGCCTATCGCTAATATAAAAACAAAAAAGTAAAAACATTGCGTATCGCTACGGAAAACAGTAGGTAGGCGACAAACAATACATTAACGTAACGTCATTTTGCACTATTTTCCCCCAACAGAAACTACTGAAAATGATATAATCTTATTAATTACATGATACTGCACTGCATCAAACCTAGAACTGTAAGATATTTACTTCTTACAACTCGTTGCATAACACCGATGAACAATTGCCAGATGTCCGCGTCTTAAAATAGGGGATAGTTAGTGTAGCAAACTAAAACTAAGTAAATACAGGGGGTTCGTGGCTCTCACTATTGCGTCATATCTAATGTGGACAGTTCTCCGACTTTAATATACTTAAAGGTAAAAAAATCGAATCCTGGTCAGGGCATTTATTTGTGTGTTTATCACGGATATTTGTTCCCGAGTTATGGATGTTTTCTATATATTTAAGTATTTATATGTATATATCTATTACATTACATATATCGTCGTTTAGTACCCACAACACAAGCCTTATTGAGCTTACTGTGGGACTAGGTTGATTTGTGTAAGATTGTCCCATAATATTTATTTATCATACTGCCACTACTACAATTTTTGTATGGCCTTGTGCCATTTTAGGACCCTTTCGAAAGGGCCTAAAAAGACCCGCGTGCCACTCCTGTCCTGTGTAAGTAATACTTAGGAACAGACCATGTACTTATGTACATTTCTGTAAAAACAACAAAACCGACCCGCAGCTTGCCGACATCATAGTCACCCTATTGTTTGACAATCTTAACTTGTTGTTAAATCGTAAAATTGAATGATTGTGGATTACCGGTGAAAGGAAAGTCTACTTTATTGTTAAGTCTCACCCCTGCACCTTTTTACGCAACATATCTTGACCATTTTTACTTAAAAATGTTGTTACGAAATGTTGTTGAGCTGAGCGGCGTCATTTGAAATAATATCAGTGACATATTATGTCAGTGATGGGACTGATGGGATGGGGATACCAGACCGTATTTTTAACCGACTTCAAGATTTGAAAAGAGGAGGTTCTCAATTCGGCGTGTATGTTTTTTTTTTTTTTTATGTTTGTTACTCCATAACTCCGTCATGTCTGAACCGATTTTGAAAATTCTTTTTTTTATTGTAAGTATATATATACAGATTGGTCCCGTTTTTGTCAAAACGCAGTTCTGATGATGGGATCCATGAGGAATCGAGGGAACTCCTCAAATCTTAAAGGCATACATATAGTGATTTTTATCAACAAAACCATCATTTTCATTCAAAACAGTGACATTTGATGAAGTAGAACTGCTGATGATGATCAGAACGGAACTCTTCAACGACGCATAGTTCACGTTTGGCGATTCGTCCTCTTCGCTGTGTTTGTTTAGCAAGTTTAATTGTCAGAACAAATGTTCGTCAAGCTCAAGTTCTGATGATGGGATCCATGAAGAATCGAGGGAACTCCTCAAATCTTAAGGGCTTACACATAGTGATTTTTGTATTTTTATCAACAAGTCAAGCATTTTCATTCAAAAGAGTGACATTTGATGAAGTGGAACTGCTGATGATGATCAGAACGGAACTCTTCAACGACGCATAGTTCACGTTTGGCGATTCGCCCCCTTCGCTGTGTTTGTTAAGCAAGTTAGATTGTCAGGACCAATTTTCGTCAAGCTCAAGTTCTGATGATGAGTTCCATGAGGAATCGAAGGAATTCCTCAAATCTTAAAGGATACATAAAGTGACTTTTGTATTTTTATCAACAAATCAAGCATTTTCATTCAAAAGAGTGACATTTGATGAAGTGGAACTGCTGATGATGATCAGAACGGAACTCTTCAACGACGCATAGTTCAGGTTTGGCGATTTGTCCTCTCTGCTGCGTTTGTTAAGCAAGTTATTTCATTGTATGGAATCTAAGTGCACCATCTACAATAATGCTTCACCGGCTACCCCCATGGAAGTCGGTTTTTTTTTCTTAAAAATTATAAATATTACAAAACTTACTACTGTCTGCAATATTAATTGCAATTCTTTCATTTAATGAATGAATAATATTTACGTCGTAAAAAAATTCAAAGCAGCTAAAAGGGAACAAAGTATTAATTCAAATCTTGCAATAAATTATTATAAGTAGGAAGTAACTTCTAGTGTGTTACTAAAATAAATGTAGATAAATAAAACCACATTGGTAAGTTTCATAAGTTGGCAGCATTGTGCGAGTGAGACACCGCCCTCTACATTATGCTCTCTATCGGACCATTTTTATTAGTATTACTTTTTACTAGTGACCTATGAACGACTGTTTTGCTCGGTAATAAGGTTCAACTGTGGTTAGGGCAATATAGTAAAAGTACTATCCGGATTGTCTTCTGATCCGTGGTCAAAATACCCTGATTCACACACAACCAGACTTCACGCACACTACCACACTTTTGGGGGACAGGTCGTTGACCGCATATACTTTTTTACAGGTTGCCATTATTAGTTTCATATTAATCACACCTCCTTTGAGAAATTTAAACTGTAATGTTTTCCTTTGTAAGAAGACAGAAAAATAACATATTTTATATTGCTTTCCTTGTGTATCCTGTTTATGTCACATGATGTATTATGTTTGATTATAAAAGATTAAATGATTTTTGAAATGAGTTATCGAGATACGTGTTTTGGAAAGTTAGCTAGCCGAACAAACCGCGAAGCACTTCGTTCGTCGAATCGACTATTTGCATCACTCTCTTTCGAATATGCAAGAGCGATGGAAACGGACATAACGAAATGTTGATATTCGAAATTCGCGGTTGGCCTGTTGTAGACTAGAAGTAGCTTATTTATATAGGTAGAAGTGAAAGGAAATATGTCTGAATAACTTCTTAAGAGTTGTTTCGATGGATTGTAGATTAGGTAGGTACGAGTATATATATATATATATATATATATATATATATATATATATATATATATATATCATCATCATCATCATATCAGCCGAAAGACGTCCACTGCTAAATATAGGCCTCCCCCAAAGAGTGCCACAATGACCGGTCCTGCGCCACATATATGTATATATATATATATATATCTACCTGTCAATTACCCGTGCAAATAAATCTAAATGTTATCCCATTAATAAATAAATTAATGTTATTTACTAATTAAGTTTCGCATACTTTCGTGTGAATTTTGTTTTTGTACTGGAGCCGGCCATACTATAAATTTATCAAAATTCCTACCTGTTGGCTTCCATTTAGCTTTGTAGAGGATATCTTGGAGATCAAGAAAACATAAATCTTAAAGGCCCTAAATGGTCGCTAGTAGGTATGTGCGTGAATCAACTTTTAGGACACTTATTATCTTTTACGATAGGAAAACTTAGCAGATGACTTTAGGATGATACTAATTATGAAGCGTTATAATAAGACTTCCAAAACAAAACCTGGGGCAACGTGCTTTGCTAGGTTACGACACAGAAATAAAAAATATATATTTTGGTAAACTTGTACATTGAACTTGTACATTTTATTGTACCGTATTCATGCAAATAAATAATTTTGTATTTGTATTGAACGTTGGCTTGATTGGGGCATCCCTGATTTATACGAAAACGACACCAAACTTGGCCTAGTAGCTTCACTGATGTAGATATCAAGATATACTTGAGCCCCCCCCCCCCCCCTAAGATTATACATCAAAAATCTTGGTGGCTCCACTTCTCAAATCCACCCTTGGGTCCTAACGAATAAGCATGCTGAAGGAAATCTCTTGTTCACGAAAAGCCGTATTTTTATAGCTACACCTGCGACTAATAGATGTTGTAAATTTTAAGTTACATAAAGCACTTAAACCACCTTAGACGCATATTTGTTTTACCCAGTAGGAAGTATTTTGTGCAATACAGCTTAAAATAAAGTAAAATGTGCTGTAGGACTCCCACTACCGCAATGTTTTTACGACCATTTTATCAATTTAACGACTTACTACAATCAAATACAAACATTGAAAACATTGAAAAAATAATCAACCCAACTGGACTTGAACCTGTATCGATACGCCTTGCTGGGGCTCGATCGCTTTACCAATTAGGCTATGGGTCAAGTTACTAAGTTGAGGAAATTTTCAATGCCTTCAATCATCTTTTTGCATTTATTTAGATCTACTTCGGCTTTACAGCAGCCGTAAGCGACATCTAGGTACTAACTATTAGAGTTAGATACCCTTCCCGCCGACACTATCGCAAGTGTCACAACGGAAATATAGAGGGTGCTGCTATCAACTCATAATTATTTTAACATGTTTTAAAGTGGGGCATTTCACTCATACAATAGATTGTTGTTAAATCAAATACAAATATTGAAAACATTGAATAAAATAATCAACCCATAACTTGACCCATAGCTTAATTGGTAAAGGGATCGAGCCCCGGCAAGTCGTATCGATGCAGGTTCAAGTCCTGTTGGGTTGATTATTTTTTCAATGTTTCCAATGTTTGTATTTGATTTAATAACAATCTATTGTATGAGTGGAATTCCCCACTTTAAAAACATGCAAAAATAATTATGACTTAATACAAATCTTTAGGACATAGAATTTAAGACTTTAAATATTAATATCTAAATATGTATTTGCCATCAAAATAATTTTATTTAAGGAATTAATAATATGTTGGTATTTTCAGAATAAACAAACCGTTTTTAAAAAAATGGTCTTAAATAATCTTACACAAATCGACTTGGTCCATGGGTCCATTGATGTGGGTACTACATGACGATATATATATATATATAATAAATAGATATAGATAAATACTTAAATTCATAGAAAACATCCAGAACTCGGAAAATATCTGTGATAAACACACAAAAATCGATGGTCTTATAATCAAAACCAGCCGCAGAAAAGGGTCTTATTTTTTTACAGGATTATAATGTTCGTTTAGTATATTTTAAATAGTACTGTAATCATTTCGAAATGGTAGACTCAAAAATAAATTGAGGATTTTTTTTAATAATATCGTATTTTTTATTTCAGGACAGTTATCTGACAGTTGTCTCCATACAAACTAATTTACAATGTGGGGCAGCAGCTTTCAGATTACTGTCTTGAATTAAAAATATGATATTAGTCTTAAATCCAAACCGGCTACTAAAATGGACTTAAATTAGCTATGTAGGTATTATTACGTACCTTAAGGATGGTTTCGGTGGATTAGAGTCTTCAAGACCTTTATGAGAAAATGTGTTCATGAATAGAACGCTTCCTACGACATTAAAAATATGGAAGCCGATTGATAGGAAATTAGATAAGTTTAACACCCGTGGCTCCAATACTTGTAGATACTAGATACCATATTTAGGTAGTACATTTTGATTTAAAATTATAGTTATTTACATGCTTCGTTAAGTAAAACTGCCGAAGTTGTCTCATTTATAGAGGACGGGGCCTATATTTTAACATTAGAACAAAAAACATTGTGTATTATTTCGGGAACAGAAACAGTAGGCGACAAACTATGAATTACATTCATTATACGTCGTTTTGGACTATTTTCTCCCATCAGAATGTTTTCGCAATGATATAATCTAGTTATTTATACAATTTCTCATAATACCGCACTACCAGACTACTAACCCAGAACTCTAGGATTTGTATTCTTAAAGTGGTTTGCATTCTTTGACCTCCACTTCTTTACAGCTGCCAGATGTACGGATCTAATATGCTTAGTATAGCAAACTAACGTTTCGTTGCTCTCATTATTGTGTCATATCTGACGTGGCTAGCTCTCCGTCTATAATGTTATGTTATGTTCTTGGTCCCAGGTAGGTATGACTCAAAAGTCCCGTTTAAATGTAAACAATGAGTTAAAAGAACTGGTAGCCTGGTATGATGTCCGATTTTCAATCCGGAGGTCTCGGATTCAAACCCCGGCTCGTACCATTTATGAAAATTATATCACATGCACTAAATACGAGGGCTGCTATTTATATACATACATCGTTATCGCGGGAGCAAAAACAAATGTGTTGAAGAATATATATAACAGAATGTCCGTTTAATATAAACAGAATATTATGCCTACACGTCTTAGCCTCTAAGAAGTTCTTCATATCTAGCATGATGTTTTTGCTAGAAATGATTAATCAAACTCGTTTTACTCCTTTCCTACGTTCGTTTTTAAGTAGAAATTTCGTTTAACAGAAGGTTTATTTCTAATGAAAATTAAGAGTACCTAGCGTTGATTTTTAAGAAAAAAAAACTTTTCGTGTGTCTAAAGTTATCCTTTATCTACAAGTCCAGACAAATCGATCATGAATGAAAAATGTTTTGAATAACAGGTGAATGAAGAGGTTGTCGTTAGGATTGCGTGGCTAATCTTTTTAGTATGTAGTAATCAAGTCGAGTACGAAGGTTAGATATTAGAAAAACATTGATAAATTTAGAACTTGTAGCAGGCCTATGAATCATGCCCGCGCGAGCGAGTTATATACCTACGTTTTGCGCCTCCACCGAGGGAGCTAAAGTCAGTGGGCTACCAACGCGCTCACTGAACGCACGTCGTACCGCGTGCGACGCTACTCGGAACTCGGAACAATGTCATCACGAAAAAAAATTATTTATTGCGATATGGATGGACGTAAAAAATAGCAAAGCTAATAAAAATAAGCTCATCGTATCTTAGACTATTAACGAAATACAAATCTCTCAAATAACTATGATGATTTTGCTAAAAGGCGATTAGAATAAGATTGAGATAGCTGTCAATCCATATTAATTTTGACAGTGTGGGGCAAATCTGTCAAGATTAATCATACTCTCATCGTGGCAACAAAATATCAATCAATATTACTCATGTAACTATAATTGTTATGCCCCATGCGAACCACTTAAACACTGAATCAATGCAAAATACCTATTTCCTTAACTATAAAACATATCCAAGCATATGCAACCCTAGCGATTGTGCGGATGCGCGGGAGGTGCGGGGTGCTGCGCGTTGAAGGCCGCTACATTGTATTATTGCGTAGGTACGTAAACCGTAGGTATTTGCTTTTTCTATGAGTGATTCATATCTGTTCGTAAGAACTATTATATAATCTATGCTTGTAGGTACAAACGTGTTGATACTACCGTCACTTCTGTTATATCTTATTTGTCATAATCTTTGACTACTGTCAAATCGTTTTTGCTCTCGCGATAACGACGTATGTTTATATATCCGGAAACCGGGATTACAATCTTCTTAAATAGCATATTTGACCTCCATGGTAAAATTTAAACTTTTTTAAGTACTGGCCGGTATAATTTTTCTTTCTTATTAACGCTCGTGTTTTGTTTTTGACGAGTTTTAAATGTCATCTCGCAGCAAGAATGGAACTCACTCGTGAAAATATTCGTGCTATGATTTATTATGATTTTCGGCGTGGTTTAACGCAACAACAGTGCATAGATCAACTAACTTCAACTTTTGGTGATGAAGCCCCATCTAAAACTACTGTGTATCACTGGGTTAGTGAGTTCAATCGTGGACGTAGTATGCTTACGGACGAAGTTAAGGCAGGTCGCCCGAAATCGGTCGTTGTACAACAAAATATCGAGGCTGTGCGAAAACTTATAATGGACGACCGACATGTTACGTACCGCGAGATAGAGGCGACTCTGGGTATTTCTATGACCAGCATTAATAGCATATTACATAATTATTTGGTTGTAAAAAAAATTTGTTCGCGTTGGATACCCCACAACTTAACAAAAGAGCAAAAAGATGCTCGCGTCGAATGGTGCAATAAAATGTTAAAAAAATATAACCGTGGTGACTCAAAAGCCGTTTATAACATCTATACAGGTGACGAATCCTGGATCTATGCATACGATCCCGAAACGAAGCAACAATCAACGGTATGGGTGTTTCAAAATGAGCCGAACCCTACGAAAGTTACTCGTGCAAAAAGTACATTGAAACAAATGGTGGCCTGCTTCTTCGGTATTAATGGCCATGTAGCTACAGTGCCACTAGAAAACCGTAGAACGGTTAATTCAGAGTGGTACACGACCATTTGCTTACCGGAAGTATTTGAACAAATTCGTAAAACTAACCAGCGACGAAGAATCATTCTTCATCATGACAATGCCAGCTGTCATACGTCACGCGAAACAACTCTATTTTTGGAGGGTCAAAATGTGGAATTAACGGGTCATCCGCCGTACAGCCCTGACTTGGCACCCAACGATTTTTATTTATTTCCAAATATAAAGAATAAATTACGCGGTCAACGATTTTCGATCGCTGAAGATGCTGTCGACGCATTCAAACAACACGTTATGGAGGTACCTCAGGCGGAGTGGCAGAAGTGCTTTAAAAATTGGTTCACGCGAATGCAAAAGTGCATAGATCATCAAGGGGAATACTTTGAAAAACAATAAAACCATTTTCAGCCGTGTACGTTTGTTTGTTTTTTTGTTTCCGGATATATAAGTAGCAACCCTCGTATGATTTCATATCTTACCAGTCGCTTTTCGATGAAGGAAAACAACTTGAGGAAACCATATAATGTAAATAATTTTTGTTTGTTTGTTTGTTTGTTATCTATTTCCAATAAGGCTTAATTAAACAGGTTTAATTGAGCCGTGGCACAAAGCCGCTAGGAGGATGAATAGTCAAAATTGTGTAAGTTTAAGTCGGTAAACAACATTGTTTATAAGTAAGTCATTTATTTGATCAGAGTACATTTGTGCAACGATAGATTAACGTAAAGCAAACATACTCGTATAGAAGGTTCAGGCACACAATCTGCCTGGAAATCGCCAAGAGGCGAACGTGTTGGTTCCTCTAGTGCTTTCAATGGCTCTGTTGGGTAGGAGTTGGATGCTGTTCAGATGATGTGTTGAAGTGACGTTAGTAGCCGAGGTCGAATCAAGAGGCGTATAATGAGCTCGCAATGCCCCTTTCTAACTCTGGGGTACCATAACATAATGTATATACGACAACAGATGAATGCGCGTATCAGTTTGTACTTATAGTGACTATAGTCTGCAGACGGAGTCGTTCGATGTTCTTCATAGGTATGCGCGTTGTGCCAATGCCCATGACCAAAAAAACTGACTTGATTGCTCTCCTCGCCAGATTATCGTATATTGCATTAAATATTTGATTATATCTTTCGTATAAGTTAAATAATCAAGTCTTTTAATATTAAGTAAATAGAGATTGGAGTTATAATAATATTGTCATTCAAGTATTTTGACGTTAAAAGTCATGTTAAAATGTCGTAATATTGTGACCAGCGTAACAAAAATAAAGTCCAGTAATTAAAAACCAATCCAAAAACTCTTTTAATTTTAAACAGGTTTTCAAGCAATTAATTATGAGGATTCGGTAGAAAAGTGTCTTATATTCAATCGTTAGTTGTATTTTTGTAGTATTACGACGTGTAAATATAAAAAAATCTAATTTAAAAGGAGTTACGGTCTTTATTTGTTTTCCCTATTTATTTTCAATACAATCTAGCTACTGGTATCCTTTTTTGTGTACGTATACGATTTTCTGTCAAAATAAATGCCAAAATGAAACGTCATGGCCACACCCGGTTTACTGCCATACTAACTTTCTCATCCATCATAGACGTTGACTTGACGTTTGTCAAATCGAGGGGAAAAATGAAAATGAAGGCTAGTAGCCTTGCTCTTTTTCGTGCGCTACACTACCCTAACGCTAAACTACCCTACATTTAGGGTAGTGTGAGACGGATATTTCATCTTTTGAATTTTTTCCCCGCGGCGCCATATTGGTTTGTCTGTAATTGTGACTGACGGTTATTTTCAAGTGGTGGATAATTTCAATTACTTTAAATTGTATAACTGGAGACACAATGCGGACCCCAAAATGCTGTATTTGTGGTAACATACGAGAGAACGCATTTTTGCATTTTTTTTCCAGTAAATGACGAAAATAGATTGAATCAATGGTTGGCCTGTGTAAACTTGGAGTCGCTAAAAGTATTACCAAAAGGCATATTGTATAAAAGGCTAAAAGTATAACCAAAGAGCCGACTGAAATATGGTGCCTATCCGACATTGTTCACACCTGATAAAATAACTAGTAGAGTACCTGCACAACAGTACCCAGATATTTGTAAGTATTTGGCCTAGTCTCTTATAAATTCACATTTTTCCTATACTAATCGTACATAGATTTTTTTTTAATTAGGTATTTTCATTTCAGCACTTGAATATCAGAATTCGCGGAAAAGACATTTAGATCACAGCTATTTTAAAAGTGATCCGCCTGTAAAAGTACCAAGACTCACTGGTAGTAAGTATTTTTATTAGATTTTTCATCCATATTTAACTTATAACAACCTATTTTTCCTTATATATATCATAAGCAGCGACCAGAAAACCGCTTAATTTGGTTAACCATATTAATTTAATGTAGTTTCCCTGTTGAAATTTCAATATTTGCCACTTATATCGATTTTGGCTGCTTTGTGATACAAAAATAATATCTTGAACTATTTAATTATACAGTTTTAATTGTATACTATAGGTAAATATTATCTACAGTCAAGTGCAAAAATACGTACCGAAAAAATCGTCTCATAATTATGGTACTACGCACTTATTACAACGGAATAAGATACTATGGGACATATTTTTGAATAAGATGAGTACACCCATATTTTTACACTTGACTGTACACGGTAATAAATACTACTCTCTGCGGGCTTTTTTTTATAAAAAAAACATTTTTTACAATAGTTTGGTAGGTGTGTAACTAGTGTAACTACCCTACCAGATATAATATCCCTTTATTGGTAACCGGTTCCGGTCCCAGATTCGCAGGTCTTAACGCTTTGATGTTATGAAATTTGACTTGTAGAAAGCGTATTAAGTTTTAGAAAATGATAGAGCCTACTGAAACACACACGGGCGAAGCCGCGGGTACCGCTAGTTATATTAGTAGTTAATAATCCCTATTATTGTCATTTCAGCAATTGAATATCAGCACATGGAGAGGCATTTCGATCACAACTACTGTAAATGCGATCCAACTGCAAAAGTCAAAAGTTACTTAATATGCTCATAGTGGCTGATTATAATAAAGATCAGATTAATGTAAATCAAAACTTCATAAGAATATATTTTATTGTTAAATTATTTCTCTCAGGTACCTATACAATGACAATTAATAAATCGTGTAAAATAATTGTTATTTTATTTTCATGACATTATCATCCCTTATATCGAGAATCACTTGATGGCCGCATTTTCTTAGTAATTCGAATTATTATTTCAATTAGTACATTTGTTTCAATGTAACCCATTAGATTCAAAATATAGATACATATTGTGTTCCTCTCAATGACACTAGAACTCATTCTTAATTGAGAAAATGTTATTGCAGTTAATATCCACTTTTGGAAAATGCATACAGCATGTTGTTTGTAATGTTTTTGATTGTATTTCCATGCATTACAAAGGATTACTTCAACGGAAACCGACAAGTCTCTCCCCGGCAACTTCCCCAGCTATTTCGTCAGGAATCCATGACTTTCCGTCCCTGGGCAATGTACTTTTTATTTTTAATATCCTGTTCTAAAATGCTAATGTTAAACTTGGGAGAATCGAAAAATCGTAAAAAAGAACAGAATGATAATTTCAACTGCAGAATTAGTATACTTTTAATTGGCCTCAAATTACACAGAATACTTTTGTAAAATCTTACAATGACAAAAATAAATAAATATAGGTACGTAAAAAATGAAAAAAGGGACCCTGATTTTCTGAAATACACTAAATGTTCACACCAGGATTTGAACCCGAGCCCCCGGTTTAGCAGGCAGGCTCACTACCGACTAGGCTAAAAAACTTCTATTTTGCCCCTGTCACATGCCTGCTACAGATTAAACAACGTGTTAAAAATTATATTAGACAGTCGGTCGTCTGATACGTAGTATCTACTAAGTAGTCTGTGGTCATGGCTGCTCATCCAACAAGACGTCCGCCTGCGACGAGGCCCGTCGGGCATCTGAGTCACTATGACAATTTGACTGATATGGCGAATGTATGGGAATTTTTCAAAAGTTTATATTTACGTTTCAATTTCTTTGTCGTCTTTATGATGAAAAATATGAATATGCCCTGATGCACTAGTCTAGTTATCTGGCTTTCAAAATAACATAACCATTGAACCACTGTCGAAGACAAAATTGTATTGCGACGTGTTCTAACGGAACGCCATTTTTTGATTTTTTGGTACTTTTGGAGTCGGTTTATAGATAATCAAAGCTAATAAAAAATAAAATATAAATCGGAGCCTCTGCATTGGAGCTTCTTTATGAATACGTAGATATTCATATTATTGCGAATATGTAGCATTAACTATACAAATTCCTTGTTCTAAGTGAGGTCTAAAACGATGTTGTCATATATCCGCCCCTTAATCGGCCGCAGTCAACGCGCGTCAAAGGAATGTGAATGTATTCGTAGTTACGTTTCACATTATTTTAGTGGCAGTAGTAATTTGTTATCAAGCATGCTATGCTATGCTATGTGAAATGATCAAATTCCATAGGCTAGAGGACAGTGGTTTTCAGTGCTAAGGGACCACTCGACAAAATTTATATTTTGGCAGAGACCACAGTTGGTGGTTGGAACTTGGAAGGTTAATCTCGACAAAGAGTTTTTTTCATAAATTCAAGGACCACATCAGGTGCTTCCAGGGACCAGAACATGTCTGCGGACCGCTGTGTAAGAACCACTGTTCTATTAAGGCGCATACCGATTTCGGTCGTATAGTTTGGCCAAGCACTGTCTCGCTTTGACCATAAACAGTCAGAATCATATCGTCTCTTTCTTACATTAGTACCCTCACCACCAAAATAGGTTTGGGTCAAGGATGATTAAGACATGGATGGACAATGCCTATAAAAATCGCGTTCCCTTATTTCAGGCTAAAGCACTAGCGTCATCTATCGGTCACCACAAACACTAAATTCCTACTTAACTTCTGTTAAGCCCATTGGTTGACTGGTAGAGAATAGAGCTCCCGCTACACGTGTTACACGCGGAGACGAATACCCGTGTACTTAAGACCGGCGGTGCTAAGGAACCGGTTTACACGAACCGCCGTCTCTAGGAAACGTTTCCTGGAGACGTTTCCAAGAGACGTTTCTCAGACACGTTGCCACGGGTACACGGGTAGTTAATACCGGCCCGAACGGGGCCGAAGTAGTCAGAACCGATTGAAATAAGGTTTATATTTATTTTATTCGTTTTTATTCGTTTCTTATGTGTAGCTTTTAAACGACTCGACACGTTTCGACCCGTACCTCAAGCCACTCGTCAAGGACGTTTCCAGATCCGCGGGTATTTAAGAAACGTTTCTTCAGCTACCCGTTCACCCGCAGAAACGGATCCTAACTACACGTTTCTTAATTACACGTGCGAAACGGGCCAGAAAACCGTGTAGCGTGTTATTCAGAAACGGGTATTCGAAACGGGTACACGAGACCCGGATACGACCGGGAGCCCTAGTAGAGAATGCCTTATGGCATTTAGTCCGCTATTACTCGACTCCAGACTCAACAGATGGCGCTGTGGCACATTGTACCGAAAATAGACGTATAGCCTGAAGGTTCGAGGAACGCGATTTTGTATAGGCATTGTCCATCCATGTCTTAATCATCCTTGGTTTGGGTATAGCTTATTACTTCAAGGTTACTGCGGTTTTTGGTTTGACAGACTATTTGATTTCGCGTTCTTGCAGTGAAATATCCCGGCGGTGGCGGCGGCGAGGCGGACGAGGAGCCCCTGGCTCTAGGGGAGCTGGCGCAGCTCACCGTCAGCAACGAGCCCGAGGCCTACGACGTCCAGGGCGCCAACAAGGAGTCCTTCCGCAAGACCTGGAACGCCAAGTACACGCTGCGCTCGCACTTCGACGGGGTCAGTCTATATGCTGCTATTACCGTTTATGGACTAAGCGGTGGCCACGTCATATATGACACAATAATGAGAGCAATGAAACCTGTCTAGTTAGACTGCTTTACCATCCTTATTGCTAGATCCGGGCATCTGGCAGCTTTTAATGGGTGGAGGTCAGAGTGACGGACCAATAAAGTTTTTAAGTTGGAAAAAAGTAGTACTTTAGGTAAAAACTGCCAAAGTTGTGTTATTCATAGAGGACAGGGCCTATATTTTAACAATAAAAACCATTGTCTATTATTGCGGAAACAAAAACAGTAGGCCATCAACTAAAAATTGCATTATACATCATTTACCACTACTTTCCCCCAACAGAAACTTCTGGATATGATATAATCTAATTAATTACATAATTTACCATAATATTGCATCAAACCCAGAACTCTAGGATTTGTTTTCTTCAAGTTATTTGCATTCTTTGACATCCACCACTTTACAGCTGCCAGATGTCCGGATCTAGAAATAAGCATAGTATAGCAAACTAACTAGAGGGGTTTTGTTGCTCTCATTATTGTGTCATATCTGACGTGGCCAGCTCTCCGTCTATGTTCTCCCTAGATTTTTTCTTCAAGCATCTTTAAAGTTCAAATTAATCTGTATATGACATGGTACTTGACTTCTGACTCCTCGTTTCTTTAATTCTAAGGTCGTAGGTCCGAACTCCAACTCGTACTGAGTTTCCCGGAACTTGCGTACGAAACAGTACATTTTGAAGAAATTGAAAAAATCTTATTCCAACAAGGCCGTTTACCGATTTAAACTCATCCGGTTTTCATTGAGTTTGTAGTTGAGGTGATCTGAGGATGAACATAACTAGAGAGCGGATTTGAAGTAGCGATCTTAATGTTAATATGGATATGACTGGTATATTTTATTATTTTTTCTACACGAAAATAATGTAACTTATCGGAATAAAAAAGTTCAAACCTTGTATAACAACTCCTTTATTTAGAATAAAATACTTTTCTTTAAATGTAGTTTGTTGCAAAAATAACATTCATTTAATCATTAGATTAAATTATTAGAATAATTATATTTAGCTAACATTGCGGTTTGCGGTGTAATAATAATAGACTGTAAGATCTTATATAAACAACATGACATGTATTTAACAAATTGCACTAGTCATATCCATATTAATATTGAGATCGCTACTTCAAATCCGCTCTCTAAACATAAGATTTGTGTCAGGTGCGAGCGCTGGCCTTCCACCCCACGGAGGCGGCGCTGGTGACGGCGTCGGAGGACCACACGCTGAAGCTGTGGAACCTGCAGCGCACCGTGCCGGCCAAGAAGTCGGCGGGGCTGGACGTGGAGCCGCTGTACACGTTCCGCGCGCACGCCGCGCCCGTGCTGTGCCTGGCCATGGGCGCGCCGCGCACCGAGGAGTGCTTCTCCGGCGGCCTGGACGGCACCATCCGCGTGTGGAACCTGCCGCCGCCCACCGCCGACCCCTACGACCCCTACGACCCCGCCGTGCAGGTGCCTACTAATACTATTAGATGCCGGGGGTCGGCAAACTTTTTTGACATCTGATCTTTTTTTGCCTGATGGCGGAAAATATGGGATGTTTGGAAGCTCATAGAGCCGCAGTTTTTCACTGTAAAATATGCTTTTTTAAATTTTTTTGGGGAAATTAAAGAACCACAACTGACCCTTCAAAGAGCCGCGGTTTGCCGACTCCTGACTTATCCTCATGACTTTTTTAGCAGTAAGAAGACTAGCGCTAAAAATACAGTATGACTGTCTCTGTCGTTTGAAGTGAAAGAGTCCAAACTATACTGCGTACATCTGCTTACCCGTGAGCGGGAACAGTATAGTGGGGCAAAAACCAAACTCATCCTAGCCGTCTCGCTTGCTCCCACTGTTTGCTGTCTCGACAGCACGTCGGTTTTGACTCTACCGTAAGACAGACCCTAATTCTCCGTAATGTTTGTCATTCAAAGTCAGTCATTAAATGTAAATATGCATCGGGTTTGCCTATCTACCACTTTGGAAATTAGTGCTTAGTTATAATATACAAATAATTGATTCATAACGCCAAGTTACAGGTCAGGCTTAGGTCTAGGAAATACATTAGGTATTGCTGATTGTTCAATAGGTACATAAGTACATAAGTATTCGACACAACAATTATACAGTCTAAGTTATTAAACTCATTGAGTAGGAAGCTCATACAATTCATCCACAATCATATAATTATATATAGTTATGAATATGATAAATAACTGATATGAATATAATCATGGCAAACTACGCAGGATGGGTAGACTTCCTAATGTTTGAATTATGAACTATTTATCGAGTCAACTCCGCTGTTATTTTTAACCGACTTCAAGATTTGAAAAGAGGAGGTTCTCAATTCGGCGTGTATGTTTTTTTTTTTTTTTTTTTTTTTTTTTTTTTTTTTTTTTTTTTTTTTTTATGTTTGTTACTCCATAACTCCGTCATGTCTGAACCGATTTTGAAAATTCTTTTTTTGATTGTAAGTATATATATACAGATTGGTCCCGTTTTTGTCAAAACGCAGTTCTGATGATGGGATCCATGAGGAATCGAGGGAACTCCTCAAATCTTAAAGGCATACATATAGTGATTTTTATATTTTTATCAACAAAACCATCATTTTCATTCAAAACAGTGACATTTGATGAAGTAGAACTGCTGATGATGATCAGAACGGAACTCTTCAACGACGCATAGTTCAGGTTTGGCGATTTGTCCTCTCCGCTGCGTTTGTTAAGCAAGTTATTTCATTGTATGGAATCTAAGTGCACCATCTACAATAATGCTTCACCGGCTAGCCCCATGGAAGTCGGTTTTTTTTTCTTAAAAATTATTGAAACATCAAAACGATGAAACGTAACGTGACGGTGCGCAGGGCCCGGTGCTGCGCGAGCACACGGACGCCGTGTGGTCGCTGGCGGCGGCGCACGGGCGCCTGCTGTCGGCGTCGGCGGACGGCACGGCGCGGCTGTGGGCGCCGCGCGCGCCGCGCCCGCTGCTGGCCACGCTGCGCGACGACGCCCCGGGCGCCGCCGCCGCCGCCGCCGCCGACGCCGACTTCGCCGAGGCCGGCGCGCGCGCCGCCGTCGTCTACCGCGACGCCACCATGCTGCTCTACGACCTCGAGACCGGACAGGTGCGTACTGCTCTAATTCCTATATACAACTCTGTGCTTTCGGCTAAACAGTTCATAATACATCACTTTTGGACCCGGGGTATGTCCTTAAACTACGTCCGGACTTGGGTATGTCCTTAAACTATGCCAAAAAGAGAGGTATGGGCACTGCGAATGGCATCTCGCTTAGTGTGGTAGGGCACGTTCAGTGAATGTCATCTCGCTCAAATCTGGAGCAGAGCCCGACTGGGGAAGTACCTCCACCTTACAGAAAACCACAGCCAAATAGCACTAGACCCTACTCATAGTGTTGTGTTCCTGCTGGAGAGTAAGGTTGCCAAAGAGCTCAAAGAGGACCCAGTGTGTTAACGATGAGGGACCCTCTTGTTCCTTTAGCCGTCAACACAGTGAATCCTCCTTTTTGTAAAGGGTCGGCAACGCGCATGTGACTCCTGTGGAGTTACAGGCGTCCATAGGTTACGGTAGCTGCTTACCATCAGGCAGGCCGTATGCTTGTTTGCCATCGTCGTAGTATAAAAAAAAAAAAACTTTAATTAACTGTTATGAATATGATCAATTACATGTCCTCGCGGAGAATAATACAAAATAAAACACACAATTTTCTGACTTTCGACGCGATTGCTTCTGAAGAAATGTAGAGTTAGTCGCCTACTGTTTATGTTTCCGCAATAATACACAATGTTTTTCGTTCTAATATTAAAATGTAGGCCCCGTCCTCTATAAATGACACAATTTCGGCAGTTTTAACTTTTTTCCAACTGAGAAACTTACCAATTAGAAGCTGCCAGATGTACGGATCTAGCCATAAGGATGGTAAATCAATCTAACTAGACTGGTTTCATTGCTCTAAATAAATAATGATGGCAATAATAATAAATTCTAAAATTAGAAAAGATCATCTAATACCATTTTCGCGTAGCGCCACAGGATCTAGTAGCTGCCGTACAAACTGGTTAAAATATCCCTTCTACGGTTGAATTTCTAATTATAAAAAGTGACTTGACACATGACTGACAGTTAAAATGTTGCCTGGAATAGCAAAAATAAAATAGTCATGGGTATATGTCGATAAAAAGTATCGAAAAGTGTAATGTTGTACTAAACACTACCAATACGATTCCATTTAAAGGATCCATAAACGTTAGGAAATTAAATTATCATGTCACATCCTGAAATGCTACAATATTTAAATCAGACAAAAGTTTTGAAATACGTTGTCGCTAATAAATCGTATAGTTATGTTATACAACATATCATATATTTTTCTATCTCGTCGGACGAGCGGAGCCTAAGCGAAGTGAAGTTATAGACAGCTTCGGATGAAACGGAAACGGAACTGTCAGCTGGCTACCTGGACATCGCTGCATTTTGATGGCTTTTTGAATAGTTGTTCTGCGGTAACTGTAGTAACGTTTTTTCTAATCTTTATGAAATTTGTTGGGGTTATAGCAGAAATCAATATAATTTGAGAGTTCGTATATGAGCAGGATCGATCCACGGGTTATGGAGCTAGAAGGCGCAAAACAATCATCATAAGAGTCTTGGTATATTGGTCAATGCATTTACAAGGAAATCGCGAGTTCTCAGTTCGAGGCGGACTACAAATAGTTTCTGTAAATTTGAGCTCTTTATTATGCAGGCGACATTTTGGATGAACATTGTTCTGGTTCTAATTCTTGCACGTCCAAAGGAATCCGTAATCCGAGGCAACATCACTTAATAATTGAATTCAACACTTCTACGAGTAATAACAACAAAACGTAACGATATTTACGAACAGTCAGAAGACGATATTTCTCAAAAATACCTACTTAAGTACTTCTAAAATAGAAGAAAAGATACTTGGATAATTATTCGTCCGCATAGAATTCGGTTATCGTGTGGCCCTCTAAAAAGGTCTTTTTTCGGGATAAAAAGTAGTTCAGTATCCTATGTCCTATTCCTCACTCTAAGCTACCTCTGGCGCCATTTTAGAGTGCATTCAGCAAGATATTCACTCACAAACTGAACGGCAGGCATGTGTGTAGAGAAATCCCAATATTGGCCCGACCGCCGTGCGCTTAGAGAATTCACGCTTAGAAAACTAACCAGAGCGGCCATTGACAGGCTTTCCCCTCTGCCGAAAACAATGGTCAATAACCAGTATAACCAGTGGTCATATTTATTGTTTGGACTGACGTTTATCTGACGTGGCTATTTGTACGTTACGTACGAATAGCCATACATTTGATGTTAGCCTCCCCCGCAAAAATAAGCAGACTTTTTTTGGTTAGAAAATGACAGACATGGCCGCTCCGGTTGGTTAAATTCTCTAAGCCATGCGCCCGGTATAGAAATTATTATTGTCTCCAATAATAGGATGTACAGAAGTTATAAATTAATAAATAAATAAATAAATATTTGGGGACAATCTTACACAAATCAACCTAGTCCCAAACTAAGCAAAGCTTGTACTATGGGTACTAGGCGACGATATACATACTTATATAGATAAATATATACTTAGATACATAGAAAACACCCATAACTCAGGAACAAATATTCGTGATAAACACACAAATAAATGCCCTTACCAGGATTTGAACCCGGGACCTCCTGCTTCGTAGGCAGGGTCACTACCGACTGGGCTAGGAGGCCGTTAATTGACTTCAATTTGTCGCGTACCGCATAGTTTTACCAACAAGTAATAGTCATTCCGTAAAAGTAACGTATTTTCCACATCATGTTGCAGCATTCTTCAGCCATCAAGTTGCAGCGACAATATCGCAACCAATAAGTCGCGGCGTTTGTAGAACTCCTAATAAATAAAAATATTGATAAGAACAGCACTGGCCGAATTGCGGCAACATTTGTGTTTGTTGACTTGTCAAGTCACTCCGTACAATTAGAAATTCAACCGTAGTAGGGGTTTCTCTCAGTACAAAAGTGAAAAAAATTGTGCGCATCGAGAAGAAGTTGTGAATTTTTAAACATGTATAGAGTGCCCTACGATGAATATTTTTTAGTATTGGAGGTCCGTAAAATTTTTGGACCTTCACGTCAAAATCAGGGGTCCCGTGCAATATGTTATTTTATTACTCTATTATGTTATATGTCTACTATGTGTCTACTATGTTAAGGCTGCTAGGGGTTGTGTGGTATAATTTCCGTATAAAACAGATATGCAGAATTCATTTTTGAATATTTCATAAAAAAGTAAAAATCCATATTATTATTTAAAAAAAAGTTCTGCGAAGAGGAATAACACTGAAAAAAATATTTTTTTAGAACGTTGTATAAGTAATAAATGTCATTTATTTGTAAATTAAAAAAATGTTATAAGGAGGCATATTTAATGCAGTTTTTAAATATATACAATTTTAAGGCCTTTACACTACAAAAACTACGTGAAAAAAAATCCTTCGCGTCGTGGTGTATATGTTTTCTCCATAGTAAGTATCGAAAATCAATGTGAAACGTGAACATCCGTAGCGTATTGACCTTAAATGTATGTATTGTTTATTATTAGTCACTTTTGCGTTCTACAAAATGCAAAAATGAAAAAAAAAGAATTAAAAAACACATTTGTTCCAATTGTAACGATTAATACTTAAGTTAGGATAAGGAAATATGTGTTTTTTAATTATTTTTTTTCATTGTAGAAGGTATTCTGAGCAAAATTGACTAATAATAAGCAATACATACAGTTAGGTGCATAACTGAACCAATGTGCATCACTTTGACATGTTTCTTTCATTATTTCAGAAGAGGCTAGTTATTAAGTTACTATTTTATTATTAATTGACAGAGCTCGGATTTTTCACGGCAAAACAAAACACTAGCGTAATTTAGCCAGTGCTTGAAATATTATTTTATCGACACCTATCGAGTCTTACTAGAGTATATGACAGGTATTGCCTCAGTACATTTTTTCTTTTTTTATTCGATGGTACACCTATCAGTGTGAATGTCAAAATTTAAAAACTAACAAACGTGCGAAAATTTCGAAAAACAGGAGACTTACTAGAGCTCAAAATCAATATTTTTGACCAGTCTAAGGTGACCTACTGGGGGTTAGAAGGTTGTGCATTAATTACCGGACATCCTGTATAAGTAATAAAATAACTTTTCATTTTAGCTTTGCCATAGTCGAGCAACAAAGAGGTAGGTCTGCATGTACAACTTAGAACGAAGTAACTATACCACCTCATTTAAAATGATAGAAACGACTGCAAATTTCATCTCACATGACATATGACATTCACACTTTAACTGTCATTTCATTACGTATAAAACGTAAATTGCATCTAGGTATTATTTATTTCGCAACGCATTGAATCCGACGTGTTGGATATACGTATAATAACTTAATATTGCAAGGTATCAATTAATACAAAAAACCGGCCAAGAGCGTGTCGGGCCACGCTCAGTGTAGGGTTCCGTAGTTTTCCGTCCGTCACAGTAAGTGTCCCCACTTAAGAGTTAATAACACCGCCATGTAGGATATGATACGAGAGTTCCACGTACAGCGACATCTATCGGCAAATTAAGTAAACTATTGCGCGCGAGCTTAAAGTATGGAAGATGATTTTTATGGAATAATTCTTTATTGCGTGAACCGATTTTCACCGTTTTTACTTTATTTGAAAGCACGTCATTGCATTGTAATTTTGTAGAAATTACAGGTACAATAAACACCTGCTTATACGGTTAAATTACAAACTTAGTTCAGAAATTATTTTGTAATTTTTTTTCAAAAACTATTCATCCTATCAAGTTCAAAATAATTTTCCTAGAAAGTTTTTATAAAGTTCTACTTTTGAGATTTTTTTCATATTTTTAAAACTTATGGTTCAAAAGTTAGAGGGGGGGGGACGCATATTTTTTTACTTCTGGAGCGATTATTTCCGAAAATATTTACATTATCGAAAAATGATTTTAGTAAACCCCTATTCATTTTTAAATACCTATCCAACAATATATCACACGTTAGGGTTAAAATGAAAAAAAAAATCACTCCCCACTTTACGTATAGGGGAGGTACCCTAATAAAAAAAATTTTTCCACTTTTTATTTTACCACTTTGTCGGCGTGATTGATATACATATTAGTACCAAATTTCAGCTTTCTAGTGCTAACGGTCACTGAGATTATCCGCGGACGGACGGACGGACGGACGGGCAGACATGGCGAAACTATAAGGGTTCCTAGTTGACTACGGAACCCTAAAAATGAGTAATGTACAAGATCGGATCAAAACGTGGATTGAAAATCACCCTGAGTTAGTCTATAATGAAGTGACCTCCACTATATACTGCTCTATGTGCGATATGCATCTAAAACTGAAGAAATGCAATATTGAGAATCATGTGAAAAGCAACCGCCACAATTACCGTTCGGGGCAACCAAATAGGAAACATCAATTTTATTTCGATTTAATTATTTTTCTTATTTCATGCAACATACCATGGGCAACAGTCAACAACAATAATTTTCGTCATTTTTTTAACAAGTATTTATGTTGCGACTGCTCTATGACTTCTTTACCGGACGAATCGACCCTGCGAAAAATTTATTTAAATCTCGTGTACAAAAAAACTATACAGGGTATAAGAGAGGTAAACAAAACCAATTATTTGTGGATATCTATAGACGAAACACCAGATTTCATGGGAAAATGTGTGACAAACGTGGTGATTCGGTCTTTGCAAAAAAATTGTTCTAAGCAATTTTATCTTTTGGGGTCGAAGGTTTTAGAGAAGGTAAATGGGGAAACAATAGCAAACCTAATAATAAACCAATTAAAATTTTTGTTTCAAAATTCTTTCAATGATAACGTAAACAATTTGCTTTTACTTTGCACAGATAGTGCCGCATATATGCTTAAAGCCGGTCGTATTTTAAAAGCAACGTTTCCTCGTATGAAACACATTACGTGTTTAGCTCATGGTCTGCACCGGGTTGCCGAAGAAGTGCGAGATAATTTCAAAGGTGTGGATGGGTTGATATCGAATGTCAAAAAGATATTCCTAAAATCTCCAGAGCGTGTACGCCTTTTTAAGGCAAAATATCCGTCCATTCCCCTACCTCCCGAGCCAATTATCACCAGATGGGGAACTTGGATATCTGCTGCGGTATATTACGCTCAATACTATGAGCAAATACGTGATGTCGTCTCCATACTTGCTAATGACTCGGCAGCTATAAGAGCTGCAAAAAAATGTTTTCAAACACGCAAACTACGACCGGAGTTAAATTTCATTCGCGACAACTACGAAGTAATAGCCTCTTCAATAGAACAATTGCAATGTTCGACTTTATCCATTGCGGAATCCTTCCTCATTCTGGATACTGTTCGTCGCTACGTAAACTGGAGTAAACTTTTACCAGTGATACGTAAATTTGAAGCCGTGCTCCAACGAAATCCTGATTACGAAATTTTAAGAGACATATCTGAAAATATTACCCGAACTGATAATGAATTCTATAAATTTGCTCCCTTGACGTCAACTGAAGTTGAACGTACATTTAGTGTACATAAATGGATTTATAGTGATAAACGCAACTGTTTACTCCCAGAGAATGTTGAAAAGATAATGATCATCTACTCCTATCACTATTACCCAAATAAAATGTCTTGTGCTGCTGTGTGTACTGACGTAGATTTTGAAGAAGAAATTGCGTCTGTTTCTAATATATAGTAACTTAATACAAATGGTTTTATTAGTTTTATTACATATTAATTTTATTTGGTGACTTTTATTTCTTCTAGTTCTGAATTATCGATATCGATAAAATAATATTTCAAGCACTGGCTAAATTACGCTAGTGTTTTGTTTTGCCGTGAAAAATCCGAGCTCTGTTAATTGATAACAACGCTAATAAACTTACTGACCTATTATGTTATTGTAGATAAAAATAAACATTTTCTCTATTAGATAATATTTGGTACTGACTCAGTTTTGCACCGACATCGTTAAATGAAGATAAGTCTTATCAATTATGAAAAAAATAAAAACTTTCAGGTTATATTTGTTCGTCTCGGTGTCAGCTATGTATCCATATGAAAGGCAATTTCGATTCATTGCATTCACAATCTTGATTTTTTTATTCGTCCATGATTTTGAACCAAAAACCGTTAAACTACATTTTTTTTATTTAACCCGATATTGATATTTTTCTTTTACACAACCAGGTAAGACAATTAGTTGAAATAGTACATTATATGCTCTTTAAAATGAGGTGTATGACTTTTATATCACTCACGTATTTTTATGGTTATCTCAGAATGAAGTCCGCTACAAAAATTAACTAACGAGAAAGTTGTTCGGCCATTTGCCTTGACTCAGTTTTGCACCTGACAATACATTGCCAGTAACTAATTACAAAAATAAGCCTGATTTAAATGTTTGATAACTAAAATAATGGTCGTGGAATTCCTTACTTTAAATGAGTTACTGAATTGGGAATGCCTAAGAAAAAATGAAATAATGGGAAAAATAAATTAGGTGAAATTTCACAGTTTTCGGTGTGAAATTGAGAAAAATGTATAAGTCGGAAGAAAATAATTTGTGAAGCAGTTTTGTAGCGGTACCCAAGGATTAATATTTTACGTTTAGAACTTTTATGTAACTTTGATTGTTATCAAATTATTTACATTTTACTAAGGTACTAATTTTGACTCAGTTATGCACCTAACTGTACATTTTAAGGTCAATTCGCTACGGATGTTTACGTTTCTTATTGATTTTCCATACTTATAATGGAGAAAAAATATACACCACGACGCGAATGATTTTTTTTCGCGTAGTTTTTGTCTAGTAAAAGGTTTAAAATTGTATATATTTAAAAACTGCATTAAATATGCTTCCCTATGATATTTTTTGTATTCAAAAATAAATGATATTTATTAGTTATATAACGTTCTAAAAAATAATATTTTGTTGAGTGTTTTTCCTCTTTGCAGAACTTTTTTTTAAATATAGATTTTTACTTTTTTAATATCAAAAATGAATTCTGCATATCTGTTTTATACGGAAATGATACCACACAACCCCTAGCAGCCTTAACCATAGAGTAATAAATAACATATTGCACGGGACCCCTGATATTTACGTGAAGGTCCAAAAAATTTTACGGACCTCCAATACTAAAAAATATTCATCGTAGGGCACTCTATCCATGCTCAAAAATTCACAACTTTTTCTCGATGCGCACAATAACGTCACTATAGTTATACTTAACAATAGTCACTTAAACTAATTATGATTTACAGGAGAAAACCATTATACTAACATGAAACGTGACTATATGCCCCTTCAGATCATGTGACATCTACGCTCCCAAGTGCTTTTATTCCATCACAAAACTTGCACAAAAGCACCTCAATTTTACGTGTTTGCGTATCCCGTCATGTACAGTGCTGGACAATATGTATCATACACTTACTCAAAAACGATATGTTCTTGTATAATTTTTTTTTAACTTTGTTACGTGTTGGTTTTTTCTTTTAAATGTTAGCATATTTAATGAGCTGTATTATTAACAAAAAAACCGGCCAAGTGCGAGTCGTACTCGCGCACCGAGGGTTCCGTACAAACCTTTACAACTTAAAGGTATTATAGACCTGAGTATTTGATATGAATTTCAATTTAATACCTCTACGCGTTTACGAGGAAAAAGGTAGTAAGTTTAAAATGTAAAAAAATATTTATTGTATGATTTTACTAAAAATGTCTACTTTTTGTAATTTTTCCTTTGTCTGTGCTATATGAAGTTTCTTCGTGCCAAGTTTCAAGTTTCTGAGTTTACGGGAAGTACCCTGTAGGTTTTGAGTTTCTTGCGAGTACTCAGTTTCAAAATATGCGACTTAAATTGCTATTTCTTTTGATTGCGTTGACATAAAAGTTTGGTTTTGCTACGTCTGAAAGATCCTATAGCCCTGAGTATTTGACATGAATTTCAATTTAATATCTCCACGCGTTTACGAGAAAAAAGGTAGTAAGTTTAAAATTTAAAAAAATGTTTTTTTTGTATGATTTTATTAAAAAAGTCTACTTTTTGTAATTTTTCCATTGTCTATGCTATATGACGTTGCTTCATGCCGAATTTCAAGTTTCTGAGTTCACGGGAAGTACCCCGTAGGTTTTGCGAGTGCCGAAAAACTAAAATTTGCAGCATAAACGACTATATCTTTTGATTGCGTTGGCTTTTGAGTTTGATTTTTTCACAGCTCTAAGGGACAATAGACCTGAGTATTTGGTATAAATTTCAGCTTGATACCTCCACGCGTTCCTGAGAAAAATGGTCTTGACAGACAGACAGACAGACAGACAGACAGACAGACAGACAGACAGACAGACAGACAGACAGACAGACAGACAGACAGACAGACAGACGGACAACAAAGTGATCCTATAAGGGTTCCGTTTTTTCCTTTTGAGGTACGGAACCCTAAAAAGATTAACGCCTATCAAAATCTTCTCTTTTAGTGCTCAATTACTTTTACAGCGTCAGTTTGCTCTGGACAAAATAGATAATACGAACTCTTTATTACAAATAAATAATTATTAAATGTAATATCCCGGCTGGCAGTAAACATAAATGAGTAATTGTGTCAATTTAGACAATTCTAAGCAATTTCTTTACATTATTTCAATGTTCATGATGGCAGGCAAACAGATTTCCATCGACGTCCGGAAATTGGTCATCCGTGATAGAAAAAAACCGGTCAAGTGCGAGTCGGACTCGCGCACCGAGGGTTCCGTACAAACCTGTGGGTATATAGGTGTAGTAACTTTAAAATTATTAAAAATATTTTTATTATATGATGTAACTAAAAATTTACGGTTTTCGCAATTTTTCCTTTATCTGTGCTATAAGACGTTGCTTCGTACCAAATTAGATTCTGAGTTCGCGGGAAGTACCCTGTAGGTTTTGATCCTTGCGAGTTTAGAAAATTTGCGGAAATTTGCGGCATAAACGGCTGTATCTTTTGATTGCGTTGGCTTAGAAGTCTGATTTTTTCACAGCTCCAAGGGACAGTAGAGCTGAGTATTTTATATAAATTTCAGCTTGATACCTCCATGCGTTCCTGAGAAAAATGGTCTTGACAGACAGACAGACAGACGGACAGACGGACAACAAAGTGATCCTATAAGGGTTCCGTTTTTTCCTTTCGAGGTACGGAACCCTAAAAAGCAAATTTCGTTTCGGAGAATTGCCGAAAAATATTATATCTCGGTTCGAACCGCGACACATTTGGAAGAAGCATGAAAACCTAGGAACTGTGGCTAACTTGCCTGGAGTCGGTCGCAAACACTCGACAACTCAGCGGGAGGATGCAAGAATTGTTCGATGTGTAAAGTTTAATCCAAAATTATCATCGAGAGCTATTACGGAAATGTTGGACCTTGGGGTCAGTTCTAGAACAGTACGTCGCAGGCTAAAGGAAAAATGGCTTGAAAAACTGTTTAGCATCTAAGCGTCCATTTATTAGCAGACGTAACGTAAAAAAACGTCTTGCGTTTGCGAAGGAACATATTGACAAACCCTTGGAGTCCTGGAAATCAGTGTTATGGACAGATGAAAGTAAATTCGAGCTATTTGGACAAAAAAACCGGTTCAGGGTATGGCGTAAACCTGGTGAAGCTTTAGCTGAACGAAACATACAAAAAACTGTTAAGCATGGAGGGGGCAATGTCATGGTGTGGGGCTCATTCGCGTGGTCTGGAGTAGGTAGCTTGGCTCGAATCAATGGAATAATGACTGGTGAAGATTATGTCAATATTTTGAGAGAAAATTTGTAGATTTCATCGCTGAAATCTAGGTTGGAGGGCCGGTACGTATTTCAGCAAGATAATGGCCCAAA
Source organism: Pammene aurita (assembly GCA_947086415.1). Taxonomy (NCBI): domain Eukaryota; kingdom Metazoa; phylum Arthropoda; class Insecta; order Lepidoptera; family Tortricidae; genus Pammene; species Pammene aurita. The sequence continues at coordinate 17,940,004 of OX352290.1, forward strand.
GCATACAGCTAAAGTATCTGGTAAGTTCTTCAAGGCAAATAGAATCAAACTACTTAAATGGCCGCCACAATCACCCGATCTCAACCCAATTGAGAATTTGTGGTCGTATTTGGATAGCAAAATTAATAAAACTAATGTAACTAATAAGGATTCCTTCTTCAGAGCACTGGAAGAAGCTTGGGATAATATCGATCCTGAATACCTAAAATCGCTGGTCGAAAGCGTTCCTCGAAGATTAGCAGCAGTGTGGATAGCAAAAGGTGGCCACACAAAATATTAAATTAAGTATAATTTCGGCATTGTGTTATGTATGATTTAATTTGTCCACTGCAAAATGATGTGCGTTCGATAATTACCCATGTAAATAAATAATTTTAAAGAATATTGAAATTTAATTTTTAATAAATAATAGGGTATGACATGTGACATGTAGTTTCCCTAAGATATGATATATGTAGTTGAATTCTTAAAGTTGTTAAGAGAGAAACTTTCATTTTTAGGGTTCCGTACCTCGAAAGGAAAAAACGGAACCCTTATAGGATCACTTTGTTGTCCGTCTGTCTGTCTGTCAAGACCATTTTTCTCAGGAACGCGTGGAGGTGTCAAGCTGAAATTTATATCAAATACTCAGGTCTATTGTCCCTTAGAGCTGTGAAAAAATCAAACTTAAAAGCCAACGCAATCAAAAGATACAGTCGTTTATGCTGCAAATATTAGAGTTTTTCGGCACTCGCAAAACCTACGGGGTCCCGTGAACTCAGACACTTGAAATTTGGCACGAAGCAACGTCATATAGCATAGACAATAGAAAAATTACAAAAAGTAGACATTTTTCGTAAAATCATACAAAATTTTTAAAAAATATAAAAATCACTATATGTATGCCTTTAAGATTTGAGGAGTTCCCTCGATTCCTCATGGATCCCATCATCAGAACTGCGTTTTGACAAAAACGGGACCAATCTGTATATATATACTTACAATCAAAAAAAGAATTTTCAAAATCGGTTCAGACATGACGGAGTTATGGAGTAACAAACATAAAAAATAAAAAAAAAAAAAAAAAAAAAACATACACGCCGAATTGAGAACCTCCTCTTTTCAAATCTTGAAGTCGGTTAAAAATTACAAACATAATATAACGTTACGTTATCTGTGACTTTGATCACTATATATTCCACAGTGCCTATATTTTTTTGTACACGGTGTTCTGACAGTGTTTGCCAAATTTTCCTGCGAAAAATAGTTTTTAATTTTTAATTAGACAAACCAAATTATACTTTATTGCATTTTCTTTTCATAATAGTGTTCTAGCTTTGTTGATTTTGACTTTTTTACAAAATTATGCCTCCCATATAAAAACTACTTTTAATGCTTGGAGTAGAAAGTCTTCCTGATTGCCTCATGAAAAGAGTTTCAAATTGTATTTTTTTTAAAGATAACATTCTAGTGAGCATAAAACAGCTTGTGAAAATATAAATACAATTGTGGCATTGTAGCAGGAAGTGATTGAAGATTATAAAAAAATGCTGGACAAAAAAATTCAAGATAGTATATTTGGCAAAAACTCACACAAGCCCATACAATTGTAATATGATTCTATTTTTAGTATATATTACTACAATTCCAGATTATTAAAATAAAAGAAATCTTGAATATGTGGTACCGAAAAAAGATATACCAGATCATGCATGTCCGGATTTTATCGTACTGTCTTTATCAATAAATACTCGTTACTATACTTAGTTTTTATTATTATTTCAGTTGACTCTCGTAGTGATTTATCTCATAATATTTTAGTTTCTCAAATTTCGTACCTCTTGCTATTAGCATGCCCTCCCATTTAGAACATCATATAATTAATGTTCACAAAATATCAATAGATGGCGCTACGTGTATCGATCGAGAGTATTGCAAAATTTATTCTTCAGTTTTAGCAGTAAATGTACAATAATCATTTATAAATATTATTCTTTGAATGCAAACATCGTCTTTCATACAAATTACATGCTTTATTTAAAAAAAAAACGGACTGCTAAAAATAACAATTACAAGTAACAGCGCCACCAAACCAGCCAAACACAAAACACCATAGTAAATATAATAACGAAAGCTTTAACTACAACGACCAAGCCGCGGTAGATGGCGCTGCACAAAAACCAATAAAATACGCATCTAAAAGTAAATATAATGTGTCACGAAGTTAGAATATACATAAAAATAATTTAGCAATAATTAGATATCGAATTAACATCGATACAAAAGGTTAAATGTGCCGCCCTCAAAGCGAAAACATTTAGTATCATTTTTAAATGTGTGCGTCCTTAAGACGGCGACATGCGCACACTAACGCATGCGTAAATACGGTCAGCAAACTAATTACTTACACTGCGATATTCTCTCTAATATTTGGCCAAATAGAATCTTGCCAGGCTTTATTACATTATACAAACAATTATATTTAACTTGATACCTTTTTTATGTCAATGTCATAATCGATGTCATGAGTAGCACCAATAATAAAATTTACCTCCGACTATTATTTTTCTGACTTTAATTTTTTTTTAAGTTAATGGTTAATAATTATTTCTTTTAACATTAAATTAAATACAGTACAAATTTAAAATCTTCATCAAATCATTCGGATCGAAATCGAAATAATCTGCTTTTTAGACAGGATCATAAAATCAACAACTAAAATAAGCATGAATATAATAGTTCTCCTGAAATATTTTACATTGAACTCGTATTTAAAATAAAACATTATTTTATCAAGTCTGTTGACGCTGCCGAGCTATTCGCGTTTCTTTACGTCCATCAATAGATGATCCCTATGTGAACCGCCACACGGTTCAAGCAGGTGTCTAAAATTGAATGGCCACAAACAACACGCCACAAGGCCGCCACGGCGCGGTACCTAGAAAGTAGTAGCACTTTTCTCACAATAATTGCCAACACTACTTACTCTGTCTTGCATGCAATTTTCGTTTTGATCGCTTCGCACTGCATATTTTTGTCAAGAGAAAATATTTTACTACCCTTAGAGAATTCAACCAACCGGAGCGGCCATGTTTGTTATTTTCTATCCAAAAAGTCTGCCGATTTTTACGGGGGAGGGGAACGTTAAATGTATGGTTATTCGTACGTAACGTACGTCAAGCCACGTCAGATAAACGTCAGTCCATACAATAAATATAACCACTGGTCATATATTTTCGGTAGAGGGAAACACCTGTCAATGGCGCTCCGGTTGGTTGAATGCTCTAAGGTTGCACCTTTGCCTTTATTTGTGTTTCTGGTATTATTCCTAAACTTTCGCAAGACACAAGACGGCATTTTGACACATATATTTCGTGAAATGAACAAATTTATGAGAGCGGTGTAGCGTCGAACGTGTGAAAAGTCAGATTTGATCTTGGGTTTGGGATCAATGTTTTAACATTGAATCTTTGACCTTACGTTAGTTATGATATTTTTCTGGTACGCAATGCTTGCTCCGACGTAGGTTTTTCTAGATATATGGATGGGTTTTATTGGACCAAATTTATATTTTATCTGTGTAAGTAACTAGGTATAACTAGGTGTGTCCTACTAGGTAGTCTAGGTACTGTTTTAAGTAGCGTAGGTTATTTTTTTAATCATTGATTTATGTTATGCTCTTCGAATACCAGAATCCATTATGATTTATTATGAGTATAATTTAACATTTCGAAAATATAAAACAAGAATAGAACATTAAGCAGTACAATTGCGTTAGGTACAATTTTACAGGTATCAGATATTTAAAAACGCACAAATACTTAAGTAGGGCTTTTATATTGTCAATAATATAAATTTATTACCTAGTGTCATTATATGAAGATAATGTGTTCCTATCTAGACAACTAAATACATAATTTTAAATATAATCTGATAAAATAAAATTAACTAAGAATTTATAACATGTTGCAAAAATATAATTAACTAGTACTGAAAACGTAATTAAAATTAAACATTTGTCAAATCCAAGCTTATGGCCTGACACCTGCGGGCCTACCGCGAATCCGTCTCTATAGCTCTTGCATATTCGACGAACGGATAATAAATATCTTTCACCTTTTTTTTTATCTATTATCTTTGAAGTGGTTCACGGTTCTAGCCCTGAAGTTAGTTACCTACTCTAAAATCCTAAGAGTAATCGGTAATTGACTACTGTAGATTACTTACATTACAACTGTGACTTGCCGTCGTGTGTAGCATGACACCATAAAGTAAGTATGACACCTATAAGGGGGCCTATCGACTCTCCCGAAGTCCCGAGTCCCATTCTGCGCCTCAGTTATTTTGATCACATGTGTGAGCACAGCCAAGTCAAGTTTTCGAGTAGCCACTGTAACTTGAACTATAGTTTTATGACAACTATGCGTAGTCGAGGAGCGCTCTTATACTGGTTTGTTAAATCATCTTAGCTACGTAGGCCAGTGAATGTGTAAATATAACCGGATTCACATTTGTCTTTATTTCTGGTCAGTACGCACCTGCGTAGGTACCTACCTACGTTAAAAATGGCCAAGTCTTGATTTACTTTAATTCAGGCTGTGTGACATTTAAAATGATATTATATGCACCTAGAGTATTTTCAAACCTTCTTAGTTTTCATGTATTAAGTGTTAATAATAATAATAAAATGGACCAGTACCAAATTACCAATGGTTTTGTTACTAAACGATTTAAAAATACTTATACATAAGCTAAGCTCAAAGAGGACCCAGTGTGTTGACGATGAGGGACCCTCTTGTTCCTTTAGCCGTCAACACAGTGAGTCCTCCGTTTTGTGAAGGACCGGCAACGCGCATGTGACACCTCTGGAGTTGCAGGCGTCCATAGCCTACGGTAGCTGCTTACCATCAGGCGGGCCGTATGCTTGTTTGCCACCGTCGTGGTATAATTTCCAAGCTATTATGAATTATAAAGGTGGCATTCTGATGTAGAGATCGTATACCTACTAGCGAGTAGCGCGGTTTCTTTCATTTGCATCGCATGCACGTATGATAACCACTAAAGTTCTGGGGGAGAGGGGGAAGGGGATAGAGGAGAGTAAATAATAATAATAAACATTCTTTATTGTGCACCAAATACGAAAAGAGGAATATATACCGCGAATACTGGTCCTACAATCTTTATATAATTAATGCATAATTATCTTGTAACCACCGATAGTAGTGTCGTATTTTTACTGTGCGAACTTGGCCGTCTACTTTACTACCGTGTCTTTTCTAGGTGCAGTACCTGCCTACCTAACGAGGGCTATAAATATACATTATTTGAATACCATATCTGGGCGCCTGTAAAACGCCATCTAGTGACACTTAAATATATTAGTATAAGTAACAGGTAGCTAATGTGTGTTGTAGATATAATAGATGTCGCAACCGCAACATCAATTTCCTAATAGATCGGTGCCGTCATCTGTTTAGCGTTTTATGAACTAAAGTTTGGATACCGTTCTTGGATACTTAGGACGGGATCGCTTGGGACTATGGAGTTTGGGCGTCTGTATTAGTTATATGGTCTGTGCTCTTGCCATATAGCTAGTCTTGTTGCTTAAACATGGTACTCTATTAAAAAGCACAATGTCACGATTTTATTACATACCAGCTTTTGCCCGCAGCTTCGCTCGCGTTAAATTCGGGGTAACAAACCATACAAACTTCCACCCCCCATTTTAGGAAAGTGGGGGGTTAGAAAGAGACAAAAAGTAGCCTATGTCACTCTCCATCCCTTCAACTATATCCACTTAAAAAATCACGTCAATTCGTCGCCCCGTTTTGCCGTGAAAGACGGACAAACAAACAAACACATACACTTTCCCATTTATAATATTAGTATGGATTTTTTAAAGGCAATATTTTTAATTTAATTTTGAATAAGCCCTCAGAGTATTTCGTGTTGGTGACATACGAGTAAGGCAAGGCAGTCGTAATGAAGGCATCATGCATTGTTAGTTGTTGTTTGTTCTGTGCCCGCAGACGGTGCTGCGCGTGAGCATGGAGTCGCCGGGCACGCGCGTGCGCGCGCACCCGACGCTGCCGCTGCTGGTGTCGGCGCACGAGGACCGCCACATCCGCTTCTGGGACGTGGCGTCGGGCCGCTGCGCGCACGCCATGGTGGCGCACCTGGACGCCGTCACGGGCCTGGCGCTCGACCCCAACGGGCTGTTCCTGCTGTCCGGCTCGCACGACTGCTCCGTGCGGCTGTGGAACCTGGACACCAAGACCTGCGTGCAGGAGATCACGGCGCACCGCAAGAAGTTCGACGAGAGCATCCTCGACGTCGCCTTCCACCCGCTGCGGCCCTACATCGCGAGCGCCGGCGCCGACGGGCTCGCCAAGGTGTTCGTCTGAGCGGCCGCGACTATATTACATATATATATTACATGTAATTTCCTTTCGATACGACCGAGCCCGAGTCGTGTCGCGGGCGTCGCGTCAGTTCAGTAGACGCGCGTAGTGGAGAGGGCTCGGCGTCCGGTCGTCCGGTCGTCTGGTCGTCCGGACAGCTCTAGCGTATTTAAATTGTAACGTATTGGACGCGCTCGTCGCTCGTTATAAGCGCGTAGTGAACACTCATCTATGTATAGACATTTGAAATCTATTATAATATATTTTTAGACTTTCAGTATGTGGATTTTAAGTTTTTATTGCGACTTTTTCACCGATTTTATGATACGCAGTGAGAATATTGTTCGTTTCTTATGCATCTGTAAGCGAGACCTTGTAATAAATATAACATGTGGATACCGACGATGTTTCCTTGGGACGTTTTATTTTGTGTCTGTACAGTTAGATGTTACGCACTATTTGCTGATTGTTTGCAGAGAACGAATGGTGTTTCTTTAGGCTAGTATATTTTATTTAAATTGTTTGGAAATCAATAGAGAAATATCTCTTTGTTTTGTGACATGTATCGAGTAACATGCTCTCATTGTAACTCATGAGCGATCGAACAAAAATTGAGTAGAAGTACTATATCGGAAGTAACATAAGTAATGTTTGTTCATAACGAGTACTGCAATGTAGAATATATTATAATAAAACATAATATTTCCTTTATTTTCCTCGAATTCATACTTGTACACATACATCCAAAATTGATAGTAAAAAGCAACATAACCAACAGTATTTGTTGTTTTTTTTTTACCTGTTTTTGGCTTTTCTTTTCCCACATAATATACTAGTCGCACAGATATATCGGAGCGGCCAAGGTGGTCACAAATATTTGAACAACGCCTCTATTGTGAAGGCGATAAAGTGCATATTCAGATATTTTTGAGTACCTTGGCCGCTCCGATATATTCGGTGGAGACTGTGAGAGAAGTTCTGAAACACAAATTTTAGACAAACGTTGCGTGTTGGCTGCGTTATCCAAATAACACTTTTGCTTACGACCAAGACTACTCTTAACTGCCATACCAAGACCTTATAGGTCGACAAATGAGTACAGCTAAAATGTGCCTTCATGCATACTAATAAGGTTAGCTATCGCATGTATCTTAACGCAATCAGTGCCGACAACCCGACTATCGGGTATTTTATGATTTCGTTCCCAGGCCGCACTACCCGATAGTCGGGATCGTGCTAGTACAGCTGTATATGACGAAATTTTTTTGGCCTTGCGCGGATGTCTTGTTTTGCTGGGTGGCAATGAATGTATTAATATTTTACAGTCAAAATCAAAAGGGTCCATTTGGCGGCAGGCGCTTATACTGTAAAGTCAGCAGCAATAGTACATTGTGCACCAAGGGTGGGTAGAAGGAAATTACTAACGACAGTCTATTAGAAGCCCGACGTCGAAGAAAAAGTATTTTTCTGGAAGCAAATTGTCGTTGATCACTTGAGCCGCACTTAACAATTCCGGTGGTGTTGATTTTAATGCACATCCATCTAAGTCTGATTCTGACGAGGAAGTCATGTTTAGTTATTTTTTTGTGCCTAAACAATGAAATATGCTTTGAAAACTACAATAAAATGAATAGTTTGAGTAGTTTGCGCTAAAAGTGAATGTCAACTTTTTTCAACAAACTTCCACAGATAATGGCAAGAACTGCGTTTAGTTTTCAAATCTAGATAGATAGATCAAAATAATGTATTACAATATTGTACACATTAAAAAGATCTACAAAAAAGTCCGCGCTGATGTCTAAATGTCTATCTCTAAGGGATAACCCACAATATCCAATTGTTATGCCGTGTGAAGCCGGGGCGGGTCGCTAGTCAAGCAATAAATAAAAGAGTAGACGCCGACTGCCAAATGGTCCCTTTTGATTTGAACTATCACTGTAATAGCTTTGGTGGTCAAATACTATAATATAAATTAAGAAATTATGAAAACTCCCGAAACCGCTGAACTGATTTTGATAAAACATGTTTAAAATCACTAGCTAGAAAACCTGCTTTCTAATAAAAAATGCATTTCAACTCGGTTCAACGGTTTTAGTACCACAGACACACATTATAGCGATCAAACTTAGAACACACCTCTTTTTGCGTGGGGGGAAGGTGGGGGGTTAAAAACACAATTTAGCGAAGTTAGGTACGTCAAGTAATTGCTACAAGGATTAATTACACTTACGCAATTATTCCGCAAGGCTTAGTTTACGAGACACCGGGTACACGCTAGTTGACGCTGTTCCGTGTTATAAAGACTTTGATTTGCGCTACAATATCCACCCATCAGATATATCGGAGCGGCCAAGGTGGTCACAAATATCTGATCAACGCCTCTATTGTCAAGGCGATAAAGTGCATGTTCAGATATTTATGAGTACCCTGGCCGCTCCGATATATTTGATGGCTACCGTACCAACACATTGTATAAGATACCGGGCCTAAAATTTTGGGAGGGCTTGTATGAAGGTAATGGGGGACTGCAGAAGCCGTCCCCGCCGGCGGGATCGTCATAATTTACGTTAACTTACTAAAGTGCACTCTAGATGGCGCTGTTTTGTATTCTAAAATTGAGTAGCTTAACTTCAAACTCAGCTAAATCCATCTGTCAGATTATGCGATTTTGGTGGTAACAAAAGGTAATAATAGGGTAGATTTTGCTGAGAGGGTCGAATGGATTTACCCGAGTTTGAAGTCAAGCGACACAATTGTGGAATTGCACAGATTGCACTGAATGATCAAGGATTTTCTTGGAATAAGACAGTGAGTTTTGATTTAGTTATCAAATTGGACAGGGCTGTTTCACGAAGTAAAACTCTGATAATAGCGTGAGCTATTATTTAGGTCAACTTTATAAAAACCCACGCAAGTATGGTAAAATTTTAATGTAGGTAGCAGAGCTCGGATTTTTCACGGCAAAACAAAACACTAGCGTAATTTAGCCAGTGCTTGAAATATTATTTTATCGATATCGATAATTCAGAACTAGAAGAAATAAAAGTCACCAAATAAAATTAATATGTAATAAAACTAATAAAAACATTTGTATAAAGTTACTATATATTAGAAACAGGCGCAATTTCTTCTTCAAAATCTACGTCAGTACACACAGCAGCACAAGACATTTTATTTGGGTAATAGTGATAGGAGTAGATGATCATTATCTTTTCAACATTCTCTGGGAGTAAACAGTTGCGTTTATCACTATAAATCCATTTATGTACACTAAATGTACGTTCAACTTCAGTTGACGTCAAGGGAGCAAATTTATAGAATTCATTATCAGTTCGGGTAATATTTTCAGATATGTCTCTTAAAATTTCGTAATCAGGATTTCGTTCGAGCACGGCTTCAAATTTACGTATCACTGGTAAAAGTTTACTCCAGTTTACGTAGCAACGAACAGTATCCAGAATGAGGAAGGATTCCGCAATGGATAAAGTCGAACATTGCAATTGTTCAAGAGGCTATTACTTCGTAGTTGTCGCGAATGAAATTTAACTCCGGTCGTAGTTTGCGTGTTTGAAAACATTTTTTTGCAGCTCTTGTAGCTGCCGAGTCATTAGCAAGTATGGAGACGACATCACGTATTTGCTCATAGTATTGAGCGTAATATACCGCAGCAGATATCCAAGTTCCCCATCTGGTGATAATTGGCTCGGGAGGTAGGGGAATGGACGGATATTTTGCCTTAAAAAGGCGTACATGCTCTGGAAATTTTAGGAATATCTTTTTGACATTCAATATCAACCCATCCACACCTTTGAAATTATCTCGCACTTCTTCGGCAACCCGGTGCAGACCATGAGCTAAACACGTAATGTGTTTCATACGAGGAAACGTTGCTTTTAAAATACGACCGGCTTTAAGCATATATGCGGCACTATCTGTGCAAAGTAAAAGCAAATTGTTTACGTTATCATTGAAAGAATTTTGAAACAAAAAATTTAATTGGTTTATTATTAGGTTTGCTATTGTTTCCCCATTTACCTTCTCTAAAACCTTCGACCCCAAAAGATAAAATTGCTTAGAACAATATTTTTGCAAAGACCGAATCACCTCGTTTGTCACACATTTTCCCATGAAATCTGGTGTTTCGTCTATAGATATCCACAAATAATTGGTTTTGTTTACCTCTCTTATACCCTGTATAGTTTTTTTGTACACGAGATTTAAATAAATTTTTCGCAGGGTCGATTCGTCCGGTAAAGAAGTCATAGAGCAGTCGCAACATAAATACTTGTTAAAAAAATGACGAAAATTATTGTTGTTGACTGTTGCCCATGGTATGTTGCATGAAATAAGAAAAATAATTAAATCGAAATAAAATTGATGTTTCCTATTTGGTTGCCCCGAACGGTAATTGTGGCGGTTGCTTTTCACATGATTCTCAATATTGCATTTCTTCAGTTTTAGATGCATATCGCACATAGAGCAGTATATAGTGGAGGTCACTTCATTATAGACTAACTCAGGGTGATTTTCAATCCACGTTTTGATCCGATCTTGTACATTACTCATTTTTGTATTAATTGATACCTTGCAATATTAAGTTATTATACGTATATCCAACACGTCGGATTCAATGCGTTGCGAAATAAATAATACCTAGATGCAATTTACGTTTTATACGTAATGAAATGACAGTTAAAGTGTGAATGTCATATGTCATGTGAGATGAAATTTGCAGTCGTTTCTATCATTTTAAATGAGGTGGTATAGTTACTTCGTTCTAAGTTGTACATGCAGACCTACCTCTTTGTTGCTCGACTATGGCAAAGCTAAAATGAAAAGTTATTTTATTACTTATACAGGATGTCCGGTAATTAATGCACAACCTTCTAACCCCCCGTTGGTCACCTTAGACTGGTCAAAAATATTGATTTTGAGCTCTAGTAAGTCTCCTGTTTTTCGAAATTTTCGCACGTTTGTTAGTTTTTAAATTTTGACATTCACACTGATAGGTGTACCATCGAATAAAAAAAGAAAAAATGTACTGAGGCAATACCTGTCATATACTCTAGTAAGACTCGATAGGTGTCGATAAAATAATATTTCAAGCACTGGCTAAATTACGCTAGTGTTTTGTTTTGCCGTGAAAAATCCGAGCTCTGGTTCTGGTTCTGGCTCTGGAGACCTACGGTAGGGTGGTTATGCTAGTTTCCCGTGCAGGTCCAGTTCACCGTCCATTGATTAAACTGCTACAAATATATGGGAAATACTTTTTAATTTTAAGGTCAACTAATTTTCTATTCATAGGTAGTTTATTCTTTAGCAGATTTTTAAATTTTAATCTTTTATTTTGGGAACAACTTGAATATAAATGTATACCTAAATAAGTATGGACGGAAATCTGACACATGTGGACGAAAACTAGCACAATTACCATACAAATTACATGATTTTTAATTTTATCTATGACCAAAAATACATGATTATAATGTAAAAAGTAGTAAACTAAAAATTCATTTATTGAACAAAAACGGGTTACATAGATGTTGAAGTAATTACAGAGTATCTCCATTTTCTACCTCCGTGAGGTATACAATAATTCTTACATCTTACAGAAAACCACAGCCAAATAGCACTAGACCCTACTCATAGTGTTGTGTTCCTGCTGGTGAGTAAGGTTGCCAAAGAGCTCAAAGAGGACCCAGTGTGTTAACGATGAGGGACCTTCTTGTTCCTTTAGTCGTCAACACAGTGAATCCTCCTTTTTGTAAAGGGTCGGCAACGCGCATGTGACTCCTTTGGAGTAGCAGGCGTCCATAGGTTACGGTAGCTGCTTACCATCAGGCGGGCCGTATGCTTGTTTGCCACCGTCGTGGTATAAAAAAAAAAAAAAAAAAAATCTAGCATGCACTAAATACTGGTATGTACCTATAGTTTAATTGTTAATACATGCAAAATATTCGTTCAAACTATAAAAGCACTTGTCCGTCAGCCATGTACCTATACAGTTTCCTTTTGAATGCTTCCAGTGGCAACTTCTTTCAATCAATAGGAATATGGTTAAAAACTATGACACTCATAGCCGCCGCAGTTTTTCCAAACGAAGGATTTTTATGATCTGGGCATATCTTATCAAACCTATATTTTTCTAGCAGTCTTAGTCTTGGTTACTTATTTTTAAAAAGGTGACTATTGGCCTTCACAAATACAGCAACTTCATGAATGTACAGGCAAGGAAAAGTTAACAATTTATGTTTTTTAAATAGTAACCAACACGAATCTCTTCGTTTTAACCCGTATATTACCCCGCTTTAAGACATCGCATTTGTCGCCTAAACACTATATCCCGACTGGCGGAATTTCCCCATATCACAAGCCCATATCGGAGATTTGACATAACATATGAGTGATAAGCCAGAAGTGCAGTCTTTTCTGAAGACACTTCGTTGAGTCTCCGAAGTGGATGAATAAATCTACAAAGTTTATTGACGATGTATTCAGAGTGTGGACTGTGGATTCCAAATCGTGTGACAATCGAGTTGAAGCCCAGAATGATAGGATGATATGCATGAGTGAGTGCATGTGATAGGCTATGCTTGTCTATATGATTGTCAGTGTCATAGTGGCGGTTTATTTGAATAATAGTAAAGTGTTAAATATCAAATAATAAACGACAAAAAATTCCAAAAAATATTCATAGTCTAGAGCGAAACTTTGTAAATAGTGTATAAACTTCTGTAAATAATACGCTCGGGAAATGAAACTATTTCGCTGTGAAACATTTTCAAATTAACATCAGAGCTGACAGGTAAACAAATCAAGAAGTCACCATAACATAGAGCTGAACTGTTGCCATATAAATGAGAATAATAGCGCCCTCTTGGCAATGATCATATATTTCTGGTCAGGCTTTACAACCTAGTCTAGGTATGAACAAACGTACTCATATCTGTGTCATATTGTAGATTTTCCTCCAGAATTCGATGCGGTCTGGGTTAGGCAAAGAGTCCATAGTTAGATTCTTGTCTATTATGATATATTTTAGATTCGTGTCGTCGCTAGCTTCCCAATCTATGTCCAGTGCCGAAGACTTCAATGAGGTTGGATTTCTGCAAAAAATGTTTGGTCAGTTGATGGAACCAACAGGGCACCGACACCGACGGACGAATATATAGGTAGGTATGCCCCTTCCCTTCACACCAATTTTTTTTTATAAAAAAAAATCATTATCAATGTGTCCGGGTTATAACTATTTCAAATTTCTAATGGATAGAGTAGGCAAGTAGTTCTATTGATAAGTATTTAGCGGTGTGTCAGACAGACACAAGATACCTATATACTCCCACGATAAAGATTACTTACTTATTTATTTTTTTGATTCGGATTCCTAAAAATTGTTATTGATTAACGTATCACTCCGTAGGGTCCTGAGGTCACTTCAGAAGTCCAGATTATAGATTCATCTAATATATACGATCACGTCAAAAATATATGGAATATATGAATACATTAATGTGACAAAAACATATATCCAAGAGTTAACGCCTTGGTAATAGAGTAATAGAGTCGTGGCTACATATTTTTGAAATATTAAATGCATCCATATTTTCAGATACGTGACTGTACAGTTATAGATTTTATGGTGAGTAGGTACTTACCCGAACTTTGCAAAGTTAGTCCACATAGTAGTCATTCTATCAACTGTTTTTTCATCATTTCCTTTTAAAGGCAAAGGCCAATACACAGCTGGATTGAATAAATAGAACAGCTCGTCACCATGGGTCGCCCCGTTCAAATCTTTCAGTCCCAACAAGATTTTTGCCAAGTTCCTGTATGAGTCGTACTTGAAATAATAATTGTAGATAGGCAAATGATTGTGATTCAGAAAGTACTTGGTTATAGTCACTGATGGATAATGGAACATCACATCAGATATCAGATCTGTTAAATTATTTATAGAATTATTTGTAATATCATTATTTCCGAAGTAAAACTTCTTGATTTTGCTTGCTTTATCTTTTCTTTCCTTAATACTTGAAAAATACATGTTATCAGGCAAAATAGCAGCAAAGTTGTTATTTAAATTTTCATACACTTTATTGTTTAATTGTGTCACGTATAGTAAGCCTTCCTTATTGTTATACCCAATGATCATAGATACTTTATTATGCTTGCCCGATTCTAGTATTTCTTGCGGATTCATAGTCAGAAACGGTTTGCTACTGACCCCTTGCTTCTCGACACACGGTCTAAATACATATTTTGATAAGAGATTAGCAGAGCTGACTGATGCACTTGCAAGCAAAATGTCATTTTTCGTTGAGTTTTTGAAAATCCTTAATAGATCATACGGGTTTTTAGTGTTGTAGCCCATCTTGGCGGCAACTAATGATGCTCTCTCTATTGGATCATTCGGGAGAGCAAAAGGAGATAAGGCTGAGGCGCTCTGCATGATAGCTCTTCGAAATAGGCCTTTAGCTGATGGTGACAACATCATATAACTAACTGACGCTGACCCTGCACTCTCACCGAAAATAGTCACCGAGTCTGGGTTACCACCAAAATACTTGATATTATCCTTGACCCACTTAAGTGCTGCCACCTGATCCTTTAAACCTGCGTTTCCTGGCGCACCCTTAATTCTGAGGCAAAGAAAACCAAAGGGGCCTAAACGGTAGTTGACAGTAACGACGATAACTCCTTTTTTCACGAGTGGTTGAGGGTTGTAAAGGTAGGCGCTACTGCTGCCGGTCTTGTAGCCGCCACCATGAATGAATACCATGACGGAGTAAAGGCGCTTGTAGCTGAACTGGCCGGGAGTATATACATTCAGGATCAAGCAGTCTTCAACACCAACCGGTAGCTTTAGCCGGTCGTGGTATTGAGCGCAGACGACACTGGTGTCAGATGCGTTAAATACGCCCAGCCAGCGTGGCGGAGGTCCCGAGTCCTAACAACAATATATGAATAAATATATACCTAAAGTAAAAACAAATGCGGATGAAGGATAAAATGGATATTTGCGAGTTGAGTCCATTCAGAAATTAATTCAGCCATATGTACCTGAAATCTGTCATCCACCGTGCCATACGGTATCCCCAAATATTGCCAATAGCCCTTTTTCATTTCCAACCCCATCAGCCGCCCCTGAGGTATTTGTAGCACTGGTGTATTTTCCGCAGCACCATGTATTTGGAGCACGAGCACTTGCACTACACATAACACTAGGAGTCGGGTCATGGCAAGGCGAGATTAAACGTCGTATATCTTGTCTCTCTAGGATTCCACTGTGATGTGATTAAATTGTCTAGCTCTAATGACACGCGACATTGCTTCTTATAGTATGCTGTTCGTGTCGATAATCAATTCCATTGGTAGTACCTACCTGACATTATACAGTTACGCGAGCTATTGATATTTTTAACGAATATCTGGCGTGTCAACATTTTCTGCCGTGAAACGATTGCTAGGGACTTACTTCTTGGTAATACGATGACGGATAGTAATTTAATTAAATAATTTTAAACAAAAAAAGAACCGACTTCACTTAGCCTCCACCTTAAAAAAGCAAATGCTCGAGCTGCTGTAAAAAATACTCAAATCACTATAGGTGTGCTTATAATAGTTGAAGAGGTCCCTCGATGATGGGATCCTTAAGAAATCGAGGGAACTCTTCAACTATTATAAGCACACCTATAGTGATTTGAGTATTTTTACAGCAGCTCGAGCATTTGCTTTTGGAAAGGTGGAGGCTAAGTGAAATCGTTTCTTTTTTGGCGGTTACCAGCTATGACTGAATCAAAGAGTTAGTATATTGGAGTTATAGTGAGTTTCATTACAACTTTTGGGGCAGAAGATTTCTTAGGGATGTCATCTCCGGTTACTCAATGGCCTATACCATAACTTTTTATCAACAATCATCGGCTCATCGAATCGATGAGCCTGTCGTGGAAAAAAACTTGATTCTCGGTTTGTAATTATCGCGTTGGAATTATTGAAACAATGCAATCTAACAAGTTTTCACACAGTCGGCACATGTGTGACCATCACTCACTCACTAGTGAAACTGGTATAAAAGTTTACTTACATTGTTACGGGTTATTAAACAGTTTCCATACTTTACTATTATTATTGACCATGACCACGTAATTCACAATAATATTTAGGTAAATACTAACTAGGTACACTTATTTGTCTTGGGCGGCTCATTCTACTTTTTCGTGACCATTAATATATTGCCAGAAAAAAGTATGATACTTAGACATTGAATTTCGTGTATAAAATTGAGTTCCCAAATTGTACCTGAACTTAATAATGGGAATTTGTTAACCAAAATTCTTGATGAAATTGATTGATGTAAAAAGATGGTAACACGGTCGTAAATGCCTTATTTTCATACAAATCGGGAGACAATCAAGGACCATTGAGTTACTGTGATTAATAATATTTACAGTTGTTATTTGATTGGATTGATAGCCTAATTAAGCCTCTTTCTCTGTCACTAAACAGTAAATGAAAGTAGGGGCCAAGTATTCTAAAATATGCATTTACGAAAAAGTGTCTTAACTTATGTACAACGAAAATTAGAACGGCCCGGGCTCTATTACTCGAAAATATTTGTTACCAGTGTTAAATTACAAGTGCTAATATTTTCTGTTCCTCAATTAACTTTACAAGACTAGTAGATAATTACATTCACCTAGTAAAACATTTTCATTGTTTTTATATAGCATGCTATACTTGTTTGTGGGTTTGTGTTTTAATTTAATATGTTAAGGCCAAATTTTGCAACTCAATTTTAAGGGACATATCCCCAAAATTTTCAACTCTTTTTTTACATACTGGTGTAAGTATTTTAGTACGAGTTTTAGTTCTTACATTCAACTTTGGACGCTATTTGTGTCATTCCAAAACAAAAGGGACCCTACACTTAAACTTGTTAAAATCATATTACTAAGAAAATGTAAGACTAAAAAAATACTTATACCTAAATCCTTTGTTCTTCCTTTAAATGCTTATTAGTCATTTAAATTGTATTTTGGTATATGTTTATCCGATAAATGTTTTAAACTAGACTGAATCTAGACACACGGCAGTGTGTCCGCCAAGTTCGAGCAAAAAAAAGCGACACACCGGCCGTGGGTTATATTACACGAACCATTTCGGGCCAATTTCGACCACCCTATAACTCAAAACATATTTTATCTACGCATATGAAATTTCGAGTGTCTGTTGACATCCCCTTAATTGTCTAGAATACAAAATTTCATTATTCTACCTATAGCAGTTCTTGAGATATTGACGTCAGAAAATCGCTATTTTTACTATACACCCACTCACTGACTCACTCACTGATTCACTGACTCATCAAAAACCTAGACCACTTCCAATGGTCGTACTGACTTGAAATTTGGCATGGAGATAGGTCTTAAGGTCAAAGTAAAGGGAAAATCTGAAAACGGCCAAGTGTGAGTCAGTTTTAAAAATAGCGAAGGTGTAACTTTGTTCTACTATAAGTAGGTATGGAGTGGAAATGAGATAAGACTTATTTAAATTTAGATACATACCAATTTAAGACAATACATGTTTGTCTTAAAGACAAGAACAATAAAATTGTTCACCACTCTGTGTGTGTCTGTTGCGGGAACCGAACCCACGATTTACGAAGTGCAAAGCAGGTCACTAGGTACCAGTGTTGGCCGATAATTTCAATTAGAATTGAAAATTGATCAATAAGATTGAAGATTAATTTCGTAACTAATCAATTACACTAACATCAATTTTTACTAACGTTAGTTCGCATTGATTTTGTGACGTCGTCAATTACACTAACCGTCAATTAGAATTAACCTATTAGTTACACTAACGTCTCGAAAATTTAATAAGAATTAGAGTTAATTAGATTAACGTTAGTGTAACTAAATTAATCCTGTCTTACACTAATAATTAATTTTAAAACTGCATCTCGGGTTCGGAAGTCGGGACCAATATCACAAGATGGAGCTCATGCTGGACCCTAGGGCTACCTACTGGATCTCTGGTTTGGCGCATCATAGACTCATGCTGTTTGGGCTCATTCGACTTGTACTGATGAGCAGATGGTACCGGTATCAAAATCTGGAGCTCATGCTGGACCCTGGGGATCCCTACTGGATCTCGGGTTTGGCGCATCATAGACTCATGCTGTTTGGGCTCATTCGACTTGTACTGATGAGCAGATGGTACCGGTATCAAAATCTGGAGCTCATGCTGGACCCTGGGGATCCCTACTGGATCTCGGGTTTGGCGCATCATAGACTCTTGCTGTTTGGGCTCATTCGACTTGTACAGATGAGCAGATGGTACCGGTATCAAAATCTGGAGCTCATGCTGGACCCTGGGGATCCCTACTGGATCTCGGGTTTGGCGCATCATAGACTCATGCTGTTTGGGCTCATTCGACTTGTACTGATGAGCAGATGGTACCGGTATCAAAATCTGGAGCTAGCTTCTTTTTACTTTTACTTTCTTTGTGTGAAAGTCAAAGTCAAAGTCAAAGTCAAAGTCAAAGTCAAATTCAAAGTCAAAGTCAAATTGAAAGTGAAAGTGAAAGTGAAAGTGAAAGTCAAAGTGAAAGTCAAAGTGAAAGTCAAAGTGAAAGTCAAAGTGAAAGTCAAAGTGAAAGTTAAAGTCAAAGTGAAAGTGAAAGTAAAAGTGAAAGTCAAAGTGAAAGTGAAAGTCAAAGTGAAAGTCAAAGTGAAAGTCAAAGTGAAAGTGAAAGTGAAAGTCAAAGTCAAAGTGAAAGTCAAATGTAAAAGTCAAAGTGAAAGTCAAAGTGAAAGTCAAAGTGAAAGTCAAAGTGAAAGTGAAAGCGAAAGTGAAAGTCAAAGTCAAAGTCAAAGTCAAAGTGAAAGTCAAAGTGAAAGTCAAAGTCAAAGTCAAAGTCAAAGTCAAAGTGGAAGTGAAAGTCAAATTGAAAGTGAAAGTCAAAGTGAAAGTCAAAGTAAAAGTCAAAGTGGAAGTGAAAGTAAAAGTGAAAGTTAAAGAAAGTGAAAGTAAAAGTCAAGGTCAAGGTCAAGGTAAAAGTAAAAGTAAAAGTAATCAAAACCTCGTAGCTTAACCTAAAGTCGCGTTTAGTTAGGTAAATTATTAATGTCAATTACCAATTCAATCTACACTAAAAATTAAATTAATGTTTAAATTTTTGAGAAAGACTAAAAATTAAATATCTTCAATTATTAGTTATTCGCAAAGGATTAACACGTTAGTTACAATTAATTTCAATTCTAATTGAAATCAATTTGCACTAAACTATTAGTGTTCAATTTTAACTAACGTGTTTCAATCTTCAATTTTTAATTTTCAATCACACTAACGTTCGGCCAACACTGCTAGGTACACTAGGTGCGCTAAATCAGTCAAACAAAAATGAAAAGACTATTTTTTCTCGCATAGTCTAAATAATTTCTAATTTTACAACTAATAAAATCGCAGATTCAAGAACATGGAAATCATATATACTCTAAGATGGAATTATATATACTACTGCCCATCTCACCCTCCGATACGCCACGGGATGAGATGGGATGGTCCACTTCTAGGGCTACATAATAGGCCACCAATTATAATACCTACTGGTAGGTAGGTATTACCAAGTTATTAATTATCTATGTAGGTAGCGTACTTACAAACAGTATAAAGTACGTTATTGATGTATGTAATTATATGTAAGTAGGTACATTTTATAGGTGTAGGGAGCCAGTTTATTTGTAAAAATCACCTATAAATAAATAGTAAAATAGGATTTATCATAGATTATAGGTACTCGCGATGCCCGATCGATCCCGAAATCCCGATATATGTATGTATAGTGATACTAGTTAAAAATTCCGTTCCCCGCCTCGCGCACCCTCCGTCGCTGCCTACACTCGTCCGCCGCGCTCGCGCCGTCCGTGATATAAAAATAATAAAGAACCTACACCTAACAAAAATAAATGAAATCCCATCAAAAACATAAATGTGAAAGGCTGCCAAGTTCGATACTATGGGAATGCTTCGCCTATAAAAGAAGTGAGATCTGAATAAGTACCAAGTTCCATAAAAATACCTCAAATCATAAATAGTTATAGGAATGCACACTTGATTTCCAGCAGTTTTTAAGGTACATTTTGAATAAGTATCACGTTACATAGAAATACCTAAAATTATAATAGTCAGAGAAACGCACACCGGTTTTTTTAGCAGTTTCCTGATAACATTTATTATTTTCAGTACTTTTTAATGATGTAACTTGGCAAGTTTTAATAGAAAATTATATACTTGACACATTGCAGTCCAAAGGTGTCGATTCATTGCATTGAAAAGGTGTGTGGTGTGTGAAAACTTGCCAAGTAACATCATTAAAAAGTACTGAAAATAATAAATGTTATCAGGAAACTGCTAAAAAAACCGGTGTGCGTTTCTCTGACTATTATAATTTTAGGTATTTCTATGTAACGTGATACTTATTCAAAATGTACCTTAAAAACTGCTGGAAATCAAGTGTGCATTCCTATAACTATTTATGATTTGAGGTATTTTTATGGAACTTGGTACTTATTCAGATCTCACTTCTTTTATAGGCGAAGCATTCCCATAGTATCGAACTTGGCAGCCTTTCACATTTATGTTTTTGATGGGTAAGTATTTTCCTTAACCATTCCACGTGGTAGATTTGATCCTGTTTGTGTAAGTAATAAATAGTTTACACAATGTAATTAATTACGTAATGCATTTTAAGTAATTGCATTAAATGTTAAAGTTAATGCGTAATGCAATTACAATTTAATTGTATTATACCCAACAACAAAAAATTCACACATGTAATCTGACACACCTAACTTGTAATTGCCCAACTATCGAAAAAGTAGCTCAAACCAAGTATTTGGGAGTTATCCTAGACGCGCAACTAAATTGGTACCCTCACCTTGACCAGGTAATTGCTAGGGTCAGGAAATTAATTTGGATTTTCAGGACGTTTAGATATATTGTACCCGTTACAGTTAATACGACCCCATTGAAACAAAGGCATGTCCTCAACGAAATATATATATATCCCTGGTGCAGTAAATTCTGGTCTATTGCATCCCTGCCTGGGGGGTGCAGCGAAGAGTCGTTTCATTGACCTAGAAAGGGTCAAGTCCTCAGCGTGCAATACTGAATGTCATGTATTTCAAAAAGCTTACATTTTCCACCGAACTATTGTATAAACTTTGTGACCTGTTGACTGTGAGGAAATTGTACATTTTGCATGTCATATTAAAAAAACACAAGACCCTTACATACAACCCTACCTACAAGACTAAAAGAACAATAATCAATGTAGCCAGCATTGCAAACACTAGAACCACCTTTGCGACTTTACAATATAGTGTAAAATCGTCTCATGTATATAATAATGTTAATAAAACACTAGACATATACTCAAAACTGCACTACGAATGTAAGTCAAACATCACAAAATGGCTAAAAACCAAAACTTATGAGGAGATTGAGGACTTTCTACGTTAAACAACACTCACTCACACACACACACACACGGCCATATGTACAAATATGTACAAATTTTACTGGTATGAATTCTATAACTTGTATGTAATCCTATACTTAACTCGTACAGTCGAGGACAAAGAGATGTATACACTTTTGGACCTTATTGCGTTGTAATAAGGTCCAAAAGTGTATACATCTCTTTGTCCTCGACTGTACTACTGTTAAGTTTAGTATAATTTAAATATGTAACATAACTATTAGTATTCATTGTTGCAACAGTTTTTAAAATAACTTGTAAATATTACTACCTTAATAACCTAAGGAAGAGCGGTGTCGCCCAACACAGGCAACTTTTGCTTACCGGGCGGCATCATCCCTTGGATCATAAACCATGTGTATTTTATGAAATAAATAATTTGAATTTGAATTTGAATTTGAACTGGCCGGCGGTCGGGGAGGAGGACAACGGGCGGTGTTATAATAAGTATTTTATGAAAATCCATAAGACAATGGTTATTAACATGTTCTTATATTGAACAAAGTTCATAAAGTTTATCTTTTTAATATACCTATGTCAGCCATTTAATTTACAGATTATAATCCAGGAGTAGAAAAAAATATTGGTGTGGTTTGGCTGAATACCTACATATGTAATTAATTATACATTTGTCATTCGGCAGATTAAAATAAACTTCTCACGAAACTTCTTGTATTGCTTCAAGTATTATAAAATACAGAATTTATTTAAAAGTGACGGCAATAAAATATATAATCAAAGACAGTTGGAAAATTCTCATGCAATGATGCTTGTTAGAATTAAGTTATTAACACCGGTTACCACGTAAAGTTTAGCTGTTAGTGCTATTGATAAAAAATTAATAAAACTTTATCATCAAATATAGGAACTAGGTAGGTATGTACTTCTGATTATTTTTATTACTAGGTTTCTACGTAGAAATTATTATTATTTAATTCTAGAAAATTTAAAACAGAACTAAATTTTATTTATTTTTCGATAAACATGTTCCTAATATATTGTTCTAAGTCTTTCTTGTCTGTCTCAATCTTTTCATTCTTGTAGTCTTTACTCTTGTAATTTTCACGAGTAATTGTTAAGGTGTTCTTTTGTGAAGCAAAGCTGAATAGCTGATATAGGTAAACTTGTATTTTATATTAAAGATGTTGAACTTTCCAAATAATTGGAAATATTCTCGAAAATTTCTAGAAAACTTCATAAGAAATTAGAAATTTAAGACAGGGAAAGTTTCAAATCCCATACAAAAATGTGAGAATTTTCTGGAAAATTTCGCAATTTTGGAAACTTTCCTACGGCACATGCTTAATTTATATCGATGGTAAAAATACCCAATATTTATTAGTTGATGTCTAATACCTAGGTCCCTATTGCATTAGTAAAGCTTTGAGCTGTAGCCGTCGTCGTTGGCGTTCATGGCACGACTTTTGATGTCGGCCATAGCCGACTGTGGACAAATCGTATTCAACATGAGTTATTTAGACGCTATTATTACTTACTTATACCTACGCAAAAGTTGTTTGTCTATTGTTTTCATGCATTTTAGGGTTTCATAATACAATAAGAAAACGAAAATTGATTTGTAAGGAAACAAGCAAGTTAACAGCATTTTTCAACACACTTGCTCGTAACGAGGTTTTTATTCCACCGCTTTTAGGCTCATAATCCTAGATATTAAACACGCGTGCATTTCACAATAATTATCGAACTAGTGGAATAATTAAATAATCCGATCAAGTGACGTTTGTACTCTAGTACCAAGTTGTATGTACGCAGACGAATCTTTGTAATTTAGTCCGGTATTACCTTTATTTTTTTTAACTCTTTAGGAGTTTGCATTCTAAAAAAATAAAATAAAGTAAATATACACAAAATATACACATTTACAATAGAATATAAATTATACGAGCCTAATTGTGAAAAATATTCATTTCAACTTATTATATTACTCGTAATACACAAAAAATTATGTTTTATAAACACGAATTGTCTGTTTTAATATTGGCTGTTTATCATAACCGCGTCCGCGCCTTTGCCTCAAGCTGCACGCACATCCAAAAAAGAAAATTGCGCATAAACTTAACCTCAAATTATTGTTATTTCTCGTTTATTAATTTAAACAAATTATATTTTAAGTGAATAATAAAAGACAACTTTAGCTTTAATTTAACCTCTGGATATATTTCATAACAGTCATACATAAATACTTGTAAAATGTTGTCATAAAAATCTAGTGAACAATACGTAAGAAAAAATAGTATAATTTATTGGACAATAAATGTAAAGTGTTTTATTTTATGAAATATTTCAAAAAGAGTTCCAGATAGTCAATAACATCACAAAAAAAGGTTAGTTAAATCTAATTATCAGGTGCATAAGTACCTCTATCGTGTAAAAATTCTGACAATTGATGTTTTTATCAAAAGTTATTAATTACACTATTCTGTTATTTCCTCTCAAGTGTGTTGAAAAACGTCGTATAAACTTGTGGCTTTCCAACGACTTGTGTACCTAGTATATTTATTTATGCATTGGTGTATATATTATTTATATTATATAGGATATTGAGTACTTTGTTATTTATTTTTAATATCGACTTACAGCATTTCCTTTCTGTAAGTACATATAGTGCTCGTTTGTCTATCTAAAATTGTATATCTCTCAATTGCTCAAAGGTTAGGTGGAAGAGATCCCTTACAGGGATAAATTCGCTTCGTTCGTTCGTTATGTTTTATGTACAATAAAGTATTTACATACATACATACATATTTTACAAATTATATGGTAAAAGTAAATGGAAGCTCTTCACGGGCGGACACCACGACCTAAGTAGCTTCATTTTATACAAAAAAACCATTGAGTTAAAATATGGTAGAGGTACAGTCTCAAACAAAATTTGCCAAAAATGTGGCTCTTGAAAATGTGTAACCGGCCAGTCTTACTGACTAACTAAAGTCTAATAAAACTGACCGAGAAAGTGCAGTACGAGTCATGCTTACAGCACTATTGTGGGGCCATTTTATTGGGCTGATTGTGTATCCTGTTATTTATTACATATCGGAGAAAAATACTCACACGAGTGCCTTGTAATTTAGAATCTGGAAAAGTTAATGAATCCACTAGTTTTTCATATAAACCGAACCTTTTTTACTTACAAACATTATATTTATAAGATTCACTTACTTTAGTTAGTGACTGAACCCTTCAAACTGCGTTTACGCATTTGTTATGTTTACGTTATGTTATTAGGTAATTATTATTGTTAGCCAACCTACAAAAGGAATTACACACACCATTTCACAGTAAATTTACGGCATAGTCTTTTGTCTGGCCTTTTTAGTAATGTGTAGAGAATAATTTATGTGCTTGCAATCACCCATATGTTTTATAAATAATTATTTGTAGTATTTTTAAATTCTTCAAGAAGAAAATGATGGGGTAAGATATTAGAATTTAAAGACTTATACAGGATGGGCAGAATAAAGATACAAGATTAACGGTACTTCCGCCTCTTTGTGTTGGTGGTGCAAAATTTGACAGTGTTTGCGTAAATCTATATATATAAAATAAAGTCGTGTCGGTTACACCATTTATAAGTGTTATCAGTCCTGTGTTCTTTACATACGCTGCACCAATGATGCTTCTCTGTTTGGCCTAAAGGTTGACTGGTAGAGAATGCCTTACGGCATTCAGTCCGCCTTTTGTAACTGTATATTTTATACTGTTCAATAAGTTTAAATGAATAAAATAAATAAATAAGTGCAGTGCGTTTTTGATTTGAAAGCTTATTTTAGGTATCTAAACATTACTCTCAACCTAATGTTGTACTGCGGAAATTCTGAAAACAAAATAGGGCAATTTTTGGATAGAAATCACTCTATTGTCTTCGTGGGTAACTTTTTTCTGTGGAGATAAAAAAAATTTTTTTGCACCCCGCCTCTATTTCCGCTCCAGTCCAAGTTGGGTCAGTTTGGGTTGCACAGGGCGGTTCCTCATCACTTCAGGAGCTTAAATACTGCGAGCCATCCGGTTGCCTCGCGGTCACTGAAACTACGCGTCATTGAATATAAAGTCACTGGTAATTGTAATGACTTACAGAAATGATAATAAAGAAAAACATTACTACCTTGGTAGTAAACTATTAATGTCATGTCACCCGTGGAATAACGTGCTGTGCTCAATGCTATGGTACCATAGTTAAATCACTGGAGGGCCACCAAACACTTGAGCGGAATTCAGCTATAATGATAGGAATCACGAACTTTATTCAGCCGGATTTCCGTCTTCTGTTACGAGTATGTTATGGTAGTTTTGAATTCCGCTATAGTTCAAAATCTGTAAGAATGAACTTTTGACACATCGCAACGCCCGTAGAACGTAAACGCGCAAGACAATTTGAAATTATAAACAAATCCCATAACGATTTTACAGCTTGTCATGTACGTAAACACATTATTTCACTTTTAATAAACATAATTTAATTAATATTTCATTTTTTCATATTTTTTTTTTTTTTTTATACCACGACGGTGGCAAACAAGCATACGGCCCGCCTGATGGTAAGCAGCTACCGTAACCTATGGACGCCTGCAACTCCAAAGGAGTCACATGCGCGTTGCCGACCCTTTACAAAAAGGAGGATTCACTGTGTTGACGACTAAAGGAACAAGAAGGTCCCTCGTCGTCAACACACTGGGTCCTCTTTGAGCTCTTTGGCAACCTTACTCACCAGCAGGAACACAACACTATGAGTAGGGTATATCTTAGTTATTCAATATTTTACGATAACAATTTAGCATGCAAACAGTTACCGTCTACGTCTCCTTTTTTTTAGGGTTCCGTAGTCAACTAGGAACCCTTATAGTTTCGCCATGTCTGCCCGTCCGTCCGTCCGTCCGTCCGTCCGCGGATAATCTCAGTGACCATTAGCACTAGAAAGCTGAAATTTGGTACTAATATGTATATCAATCACGCCGACAAAGTGGTAAAATAAAAAGTGGAAAAAAATGTTTTATTAGGGTACCTTCCCTATACGTAAAGTGGGGAGTGATTTTTTTTTCATTTCAACCCTAACGTGTGATATATTGTTGGATAGGTATTTAGAAATGAATAGGGGTTTACTAAAATCATGTTTTGATAATGTAAATATTTTCGGAAATAATCGCTCCAGAAGTAAAAAAAAATGTGTCCCCCCCCTCTAACTTTTGAACCATAAGTTTTAAAAATATGAAAAGTAAACCTTTATAAAAACTTTCGAGGAAAATTATTTTGAACTTGATAGGTTGAATAGTTTTTGAAAAAAAAAATACAAAATTATTTCTGAACTAAGTTTGTAGTTTAACCGTATAAGCAGGTGTGTATTGTACCTGTAATTTCTACAAAATTACAATGAAAAAACTTGCTTTCAAATAAAGTAAAAACGGTGAAAATCGGTTCACGCAATAAAGAATTATCCCATAAAAATCATCTTCCATACTTTAAGCTCGCGCGCAATAGTTTACTTAATTTGCCGATAGATGTCGCTGTACGTAGAACGCTCATATCATATCCTACATGGCGGTGTTATTTTAACTCTTAAGTGGGGACACTTACTGTGACGGACGAAAAACTACGGAACCCTACACTGAGCGTGGCTCGACACGCTCTTGGCCGGTTTTTTTAAATTTAGTGTTGTGACCATGTCTGCTGTTCCGATTCATATAACACTTCCGTAAGTCGATAAAATCGGTTATGTAATCAATAGACAATATATAATAATAAAACCGGCCAAGTGCGTGTCGGACCACGCATAGGAGGGTTCCGTACCTTCAATGGAATACGAGCCAAACTAATAACAAAAGGTCGTACCTGATGCCTATGGAAGAAGTTTTTTGGAGATAACTCAAAAATGGCTGAACCGATAATGTTCAAAACAATTTTCGTTGAAAGTATATGATAAGGCGCATCTCTTCAAATTTTTTCATATTTTTTGAACTTACGGTTCAAAAGTTACGGGGGGGGGGGGCTACACAACTTTTCTGACTTTCGAAGCGATTATTTCAGAAAATATTCACTTAATCACAAAATAGTCAAAGAAACCTCAATGTTATTTTGAAAGACCTATCGATTGATGTGTCACATGTTGATATTTGGTTAAAAAAAAATTTTTATTTAGTTACCTGTATGGAGCGCCCCCCTAAAAATATATTTTTTTTTCAAATTTAACTGCATAACTAAGTAGCTGCCTACAAAATACACCTTATGTATAAATTTTATTCAGATACGTCGTATAGTTTCCGAGTAAAATGCTTGTGACATACGGACGGACAGACAGACAGACAGACAGACAGACAGACAGACATAAAAAAAAATAAAAAATAAAGTTTATTTCATTAAACCTGATGATGTACAACATGTAGAGGGGTTGAGACCTTCTAGTGGGTATGGTGTACCTGTGTCAGAAGGCCTCGCTCTTCCAAATGATTAATCGTACATACATTTAAAAACGTTATTATCAGTATAATATGTAGATTTTGTATTTTTACATTGAGTATCTTAAGATCTAAACTTAAATAAAATATAAGCTAAGTGTGTGAGAGTGAACGTATGCGAGTGTGTGTGCGCGTGTGTGTGTGTGTGTGTGTGTGTGTGTGTGTGTGTGTGTGTGTGTGTGTGTGTGTGTGCGTGTGTGTGTGTGTGTGTGTGTGTGTGTGTGTGTGTGTGTGTGTGTGTGTGTGTGTGCGTGTGTATGTGACGGCGCGTGTGCTCACAATGGTAATTGTGTTCTTAAAGTTACAATTTTAATTTTATGTTATACATACGATTTTTTATACTTAATGGTTTTTTTTTAACTTACATGAAATTAAGTACCTATTTTTTTATTTTATTTATGAATCATCTTTTCTGTCTGACTGTAGTCTAGTTTATACAACCAATCCTTAAGTATTTTTTTACATTCGTATACATTTTTAGAATAAATATTAAGTTCCTTATGTATTTTATTATATAAAACTGCGGATTGTATATCAAATTGTCTCTTGGCGTAAGCTGATTTACCATTTGGTACTGGAGCTACTCTATGTGCTCGTCTTCCAATCAAAAGCTTAGGATCAAATTTGAGTGTCCTATGAAGTCGTAAGATGGCGGAGGTGATATATAGTTTACGTATGCTAAGTAGTTTGCATTCCGCATATAGATCTGAAGTAGGGTACCTGTAGGGTTTGAAAAATATTGTTTTCAAGAGACACCTCTGCCCTCTTTCAACTTCGAGAAATTTGGTCTTACTAGCACTCCCCCATACTGGTATACAATATGTCATGATTGACTGCGCAAGCGCTGTGTAAATCTGTAATATAAGTGTTTTGTTTGTAACATGACGGAGATTTTTGAATAGCCAGACAAGTTTACGGATTCTCCCGTTAACGTATTCTAAATGTTGGTGCCAAGAGAGCCGCTGGTCAATAATGACACCAATATACTTAGTAGTACGCACTTTTTCTAGTGGTGTGCATTGACATGTAGATGGAGGGTTACACACATGAATTTTTAGAGTAAGTGTTGGATCAGGTTGGGTGTTGTCAGTTTTAGTAAAGCAAATGTAGTTGGTTTTAGTTGTGTTCAGTGTTAGAAGATTAGATTTTAGCCATACGTTAATCTTATGGAGACCACTTTCAGCAGCCTCAAACACTGATTCCCAACTTTTTCCTGTAAAAACCACAACAGTATCATCGGCATATGAGACGACGTAACCATTTTGAATGTACATATCAGTGAGATCATTTATATATACGAGAAACAAGGTGGGCCCAAGTACACTGCCCTGTGGAACGCCGAAGGTCACTTCAGCCTCATCACTATAGTGGTTACCAATTTTGACCTTTTGCGTTCGATTCCGAAGATAATCACTGAGTAGGTCCAGCGGTTTATCTCTAATGCCACAGCGTTCGAGCTTTCTAACAAGAGTGGGGAGAGAGACCGTGTCGAAAGCTTTTTAAGATCGAGAAAAACAGCAAGGCATTTTTTTCCACTATTAACATCTCTAGTCACCCTAGATGTAAGGTTAAGGATCGCGTCTTCTGTTGATTTCCCCTGTCTGAAGCCAAATTGATATTTGGACAAGAGTTGAAATTTATTAAGGTAGTTAATGAGTCTTATATTAATCAATTTTTCTATTATTTTAGATATAGCTGTAGACATGAATCCATAAGGGTTCCGTTTTTTGCCATTTGGCTACGGAACCCTAATAAAAACCAAAACAAAACGAAAATAAAATTAAGTACGATGTGAAAAAACCGGCCAAGTACGTGTCGGACCACGCATATTGGAGGGTTCCGTAGCTTCAACGGAATAAGAACCAGACTAATGCCAAAAGGTCGTATCAGATACATCTATTTAACCTACGTACCTAATTTCAGAACTGTTCGAGATATTTTGAGCTTTGTCGTAGTTTGATTACCTGTATTATTAGTAGTAGTGGACGGTGTACGAGTCCAATTCCAAAAAAAACTGGCTAAGTGCCTGTCGGACCACGCATAATGGAGGGTTCCGTACCTTCAATGGAATAAGAGCCAAACTAATACCAAAAGGTCGTATCTGATGCCTATGGAAGAATTTTTTTGGAAATAACTCAAATTTTTTTTTTAATTTAGTTACATGTATGGAGCGCCCCCCTGAAAATATTTTTTCTGCAATTTCACTACATAACTAAACAGCGGCATACAAACTACACCTTATGTCAAAATTTTATTAAGATACGTCTTATACTTTCCGAGTAAAATGGCTGTGACATACGGACGGACGGACAGACGGACATGACCAAAACTATAAGGGTTCCGTTTTGCCATTCTGGCTACGGAACCCTCCATTATGCGTGGTTCGTCACGCACTTGGCCGGTTTTTATTATTATTTATGGCTTCTCTTGTGTCCTAAACTTGGTTGGTATTATGAAATTTTTATCCTTTTTGGAATTAGGATCGATTGGCATAAATCGTCATAAAAATAGTTTTTGGCAAAAATTACAAAATAAATAGTTTTTTATTGAACTGTACTTTCTCCCAAAAATTTGTAAATGCAGTTATTTCCCTTTAAAACACTTAAAGAATGTTTCCTTTCAGTGAAAATAAACAATATTCTTATTCTCTTATTCTTTATGTTATAATTTGAGAAGATTTGTGATACAAAATATATAGGCATATAACAAGAAAAAATCGGTTGAAGTAAAATCGATTCGAACAATTCATAAATAATCGCTAAATTTGACTAACGATACGTCTTAGCCCCATCACTAATGACGTCAATACTGAAGTGTCTCATTCTTACAGAATTTGAACTATAAGTGTCTTCAGCGCCTTATAAGCTTTTGACAGCCTTACGTCAAAAAATTTACTTGAAAGGAGATCGTCAATTCTAGGCCCACTTGCGATATGGTCTCGTATAAAGTTTGGTCTTAAATTTTAAGCAAATACCCATTTTATTACGAAACTAGACAAAATATTGCATGAAAATAAAACGGGAATTAGAAATGAAAAATAAAAAGTAATTTCGTTGATCCTTCCGCCATCCAAATAGTGCTAAATAAGTTGTTAACGTCTTTACAGCATTGACATAAGGTTAACTTCTCCTGGGCCGAGACGAAACGGACATTTTCAGTAAGGAGTTACGTTTATTTTGCTAATCTTGTTTATGATTATAGTTTGACACTATTAATGTATGACGTAACCGTCATCCATGTCTGCCGCATGAAGTTATAATTTGAAACTGGAGTGTGCTCTTCGGCCACAAGGTGGGGCCGAAGGAGTTGGTGGTATGGGGGGGATGCGTCTCGTTTTGACTATTTTTCTATTAAGTAATGTCTGATACTACCATGGATTTCTAAAAAGTGGATGTAATTGTTGCACTTTTTCCCTAACCACAGATTATAAGGTTCATCTGATGAACCTTATTACCGTGTAAAATAGACGTTCATAGGTGACTAGAAAAAACGGTCCGATAGAGGGCATAATATGGGGGGTGGTGTTTCACTCGAACTCGTTACAAAATTGACATACATACATTGACATTTTCACTTGTTGTTATGCTGGCATTATTGTCTAATGACGTCAAAACTCCCTAAGTCAACGCGGGACGTGGCTCCCTAAATTACTCTCTCTTTCGGCCTTGCTTTTTGGCCCAAGAGTGTGCTCCGGTTTAAAATTATAACTTCATGGATACTAGTAGGAGCGCACTAACAGTGATAAACCTTATCTCTTTGTAATAAGTGCTACGATTGTTTAGTTAATAGTAGCAATGATGGTTTGACAGCCATTATCATTGTTTACCCAAATACAAGAAATCTGCGGCAGGATCAAAATTTGACTTTTTATTATTTTATTATGATTTCCGTTTCATTATCATGTCAGATTTTGTAGAAATTCTTTATAAAACAGGTATTTATTTTGTGCTATACTTTAAATCATAAACATGTACGCTTTAAAATATTGTCCTTATCACATTCATGTTTTTACATCCCGATTACTCAATTTTCCCGTTACATTTCATGATTATTTTATGACCACCCTGATCTAGAAATTAAAGCGAATGTTTTGATATCTGTTTCATAATTATACGCATCTTTATGATCTGGGGCAAATCGCCTAACAAAAATTGACGATCTCCTTTTGAACTGTGTCGTTTGAACGTTGTCATTTCGTTACATATACCGGGTGTTTCCTGTAATAGGGGCAATAAATTAAACTGTAGATTCTACTCCTCAAACTGGACAATATTAGTTCAGCAACTTTTAAAAATAACTTATAATTTGATTTTTATTTTACTTTAAAGTTTATTCGAACACGCAATGTATTGCGAAATTGATTATTTCTGTTGGGTGACAAGAGTGACAAGCAATGTCAATTAGATGGATTTTAACGTAGGTACATTGAAAATACTATTTAGTATGTGTGAAAAAGAGACAATATAAAAACTTAATTTTTTTTAAAATTGTAGAACAAACGTTTCATTGTTTGAGGAGTAGAATCTACGTTTTAATTTATTGGTCTTATTACAAGAAACACCCTGTATAAGACGATGCTAGGCTTAATCACGATGTTTAATGTACACTATTTGTGTCCTAGTAAAACCAATTCTGTTCAAGATTCTGAGTAGGAATAACGTAATGAATTTATTAATGACTTGACCTTAAGGTTCATCCACAAATTACGTCACACCAATTACATGTTTTTTTACCCTTCCCTCTTCCTTGACACACTTAGTCACATTTTGTAAACCCCTCGACTCTGCGACAGTTAGCACAGGTGTGCAGCGACAGTATCTCGTGGGCGCCACCATTTTAGATGTCACTCTTGAGTGATTGCACCCCAAATTTCAACTGTCACAAAAGTGTGATCTCATAGTTGTCTCGCTATCTACTGTCAGTTATGCCATGTCGAATTGAGGCCCAGATGTCTATCTCGCCCTGCCATCCCCCTTAACGTGTGACTTAATTGATGGGTGGCCCCTTACAACAAATCGTGTAAACGCCCATTTATCACTTATTTAATTTCAGATACGTGGTTACGGCCGGGGCTCTCTACTTGTTGCTATGGCTTACTAAACAATTGAATGATAACCTTAAGGATGTCCCGGCGTACATAGATAGTATTCCCACCGAACGACCCCCCGTGTAATAATTAAACTTCATGTATGTGATTGTGAACTGGTCAACTGTGTATAACTTTACTGTTTTTTTAAATAAAAAAATTACGGATACTTATCTACACACCTCTGACTCATCTTGTTTTAAGTGAATGTAACTTGCAACTAAAAATGCTGTAAAATTGAACAGTCGCCATCAAATATATCGGAGCGGCCAAGGTACCCAAAAATATCTGAACATGCACTTTATCGCCTTAGACGCGTTTTTCAGATATTTGTGACCAACTTGGCCGCTCCAATGTAGGGTCAAAATTCTTTTTTAGCGACGATTTCCCTTCATCTCAATGTGTCCGGTTTGGATATTTAAATAAGTTTTTTTTAGAAGACTCGTGTCCAAAATTTGTTTGACGTGATCAACACAAAGCAATCTATAAATTTCCTTGGCTAGTATAGGTATTTAACATAATTTTTAAGAAAAAAACCGACTTCAATGGGGGAACCCGGTGAAGGATTATTGTAGATGGTGCACTCTTAGACTCCATACAATGAAATAACTTGCTTAACAAGCACAGCGAAGAGGACAAATCGCCAAACGTGAACTATGCGTCATTAAAGAATTCCGTTCTGTTGATCATCAGCAGTTCCACTTCATCAAATGTCACTCTTTTGAATGAAAATGCTTGATTTGTTGATAAAAATACAAAAATCACTTTATGTATGCCTTTAAGATTTGAGGAGTTCCGTCGATTCCTCATGGATCCCATCATCAGAACTTGAGCCTGACGAAAATTTGTCTTGACAATTTAACTTGCTTAACAAACACAGCGAAGAGGACAAATCGCGAAACGTGCACTATGCGTCGTTGAAGAGTTCCGTTCTGATCATCATCAGCAGTTCCACTTCATCAGACTTGCTTAACAAACACAGCGAAAAGGACAAATCGCGAAATGTGCACTATGCGTCGTTGAAGAGATCCGTTTTGATCATCATCAGCAGTTCTACTTCATCAAATGTCACTGTTTTGAATGAAAATGATGGATTTGTTGATAAAAATATAAAAATCACTATATGTATGCCTAACTGCGTTTTGACAAAAACGGGACCAATCTGTTTATACGAGTATATATTGTTCCGTAATAACTTTAAATACGGAGAGGTACATTTTTGTAAAATAGAGGTACAAATTGGTACAAATTAGGTACAAAAATATGGTATAGTTTATTTTAATATCCGTTTAGGTACACCCGCCGACCTGACTCTCACGAATTTGCGCCACTTAGCCGCCTATTTATTTAAAAAAACATCGATAGGAGTTAGTCCCTTCTTCCTTAACACGTTCCCTGTCTTTTAGGTACCAAAACCGTGTTACCCTCTTGGACGCCACCATGACTCCAAAAAATATACACGATTACAGGGTTCTAGAGGAGTCGATAGTAAATCAATATTTACACATTTTGTAGCCTCCCTCAAGGTATCCCTTTGGATATACATAGAAAAAACACTTAAAACGTATCAGGATGCAAAAAATAGTAATAAAATTTAAATAAATAAATATTGATGTGGAATTGAGGAGAAATTTTGACCTTCGTTTGGGGGACAGGGACAGGGAACGTGTTAACAAGGATATAGAGTTTAATTCTTGGCTTGTTTTTAATCTTTAATAGATAGGTAAATAGCGGAAAATTGGTTATTCTGACGAACTTAACATTTCAGGCCTACGGTCAAAAAAGTAAGTACATATATTTATTATTCGAGTTAATTTATTTTGTTTTTCAACGTGATATGTCGACATATCCTTTTTCTTTATTTACAATGTATCAATAATCCTGGTTCATTTGGGTGGAGGTTCGAACACGAGGTTTTGTTGGGGCGGCACGTCGTCCAAGTACTTGTCAATAATGAACTGCACACGCGTCATCCAGCGCATGATCAAACCGGCGAGCAAAAAGCTATAACAGGAACAAAAAATACAAAAGTATTCTAGTTTTATACATATTCGTTATGCGTTTATTGTGCGTAGTAGTAGTAGGGCCAAATTAAGATAAGTTTAAATGCCCTCTAATTAATAATAATGTTAACTGACATTAATTAGCCTACCGATTCCTTTACCTCCACTGCTGCCACCAAAATGCTACGAGACTATTACTACCGATGTGTAATAAATTTAAAATGTATTAAAATTACTGCTTACTGATCCGTAACAAGAACATTTTCGTTAGTAGAACAGTTCGGGTATATGCTAAAAGTCTGTGAAGATGTCATGTACATTATTTAGAGTAGTGTGAAATCGTAATAACTTGTTTATAAGTTTATTATAATTGCTATATAATATGTTATATAATAGTGTCTATATGTTAATTAATTACATTTAGTAACATGCACCTAATTTAATAAGTGTTACTCCTTCTGATTTGTTTTTGAAACTTTAATTGAAGTATTTATTGACTTGTATTGAAAAATTGTTGTGCTTCGTTGTTATAGGAATCTAAAGGGTTTAGCAGGCTAAGGAAGGACGTGTGGCCCCTGTGAGGAAAAGTTGAATTGGTAAATGTCAATTGTTTGTCGCCTCATAACTAGTAATCACTCCAACTTTCAGCCCTCTATCTTGAACTGTCTCAGAGATAATAATAAATAATAATAATAAATACTCTTTATTGCACACCTCATACAGTTACAAGCACAAATTAATAATAATAATTTGAGATAATGTCAAAAATGTATTTTTTTAACATTTTTTTTCAAACTCGTATATCTCTTAATCCATAGCAGCTAAAGCGTTGAAACAAAATCACAGCTACGTAGTTTGAGTGGGAGTATACCCTATAATTTTATTAATATTTTATACGTGAAAAATAAAAGAAATAAATGTCAATTTATTTTTTGACAGCTTTTTCCAACACGTTTTTTTGAAAGTACAATTATGAAAAAAATCATGTAAATTGCTTATAGTATTAGCTACTAGCATACAAAAAATCAATTGATTATATCTGGTGCAACATACTGTAAAAAAAAAAACTAACGAAAGTATTCAAGTATCAAGAGTAGGCTTCTGAACTGAAAGTTCGTTTTTAAGTTTTATGTTTGTTGCCTAGCAACAAAGGGTGTATTGTTTTTAATTTGACGTATGACTGTCAAAAAAGGTCACTGAACTACTGCTGTGTTAGCATTTGTAACTAATTTTACTAACTACTAAATCAACGAAACGACGGATGTGCTATATGTTTATTATTTTATAATAGTACATTACTTACCAAGGACTGTAAAAGAAAGAAAGCCCGAAATCGCAGGTATTTGTGACCCAAGCCGCAGGCGAGGGTTGTAAATATGCGATAGAGGGCTTTCTTTTTTACTGCCCGTGGTGAGTACACAATTTTACGTCTCCATCTGGCCATAATGCGAGTTTTACCGTACGCGTAGCGTGCGGCAAAACTCACGTTATGGCCAGGTGTGACGTAAACAAAATTAATTGGTTTCATTATAGTATACGTATTAACATAACGAATTAAATAACTCATTAGAGCAGATATCACAATATAAGTCACTTAGATAATGAATATCGTAATATTCGTCGTCCCAGGTATAGGACAATGTTATCCTGCAGTCATCGCAATATCCTTTTAACATAACATTTTCGTCAGAGAGCGATATCTCAATACTGGTAAAGACTGTAAAAACAGTTGCTTCGCTTCGCTATTAACCGTGGCAAGTTGAGCCCAAATATTTTTGATTTTATGATTTCCATCTGAAAGAATGTATATACATGAAGTTTCTGTTTTATTTTTTATTTTATGTACATTTAAAACTTACTTTCGCCATTATGGAAAAATTGGAAACTTCACTATTATGTTAAATGTGCTAGCGTATAAATTGTATAATAGTATTGTATAATTTAAAGATAGCTCATACCTAATAAATCATAATGTCTAATGTTATGTTACTCGGAATCGACAAACGCTTAGTTTATACGCTAGCACATTTAACATGATAGTGGATTGTTTAAGGGAATATACAACACGTTATGTAGAAGAGGAGTCCGATTTTTCCATAATGGCGAAAGTAAGCTTTAAATGTACATAAAATAAAACAGAAACTTCATGTACATATATACATTCTTTCAGATGGAAATCATAAAATCAAAAATATTTCGGCTCAACTTGCCACGGTTAATAGCGAAGCAACTGTTTTTACAGTCTACCAGATATTGAGCTATCGCTCTCTGACGAAAATATTATGTTAAAAGGATATTGCGATGACTGCAGGATAACATTGTCCTTACCTGGGACGACGAATATTACGATAGTCATTATCTAAGTGACTTATATTGTGATATCTGCTCTCATGAGTTATTTATTTCGTTATGTTAATACGTGTACTATAATGAAACCAATTAATTTTGTTTATGAAATAATAAACATAGCACATCCGTCGTTTCGTTGATTTAGTAGTTAGTAAAATTAGTTACAAATGCTAACACAGCAGTAGTTCAGTGACCTTTTTTGACAGTCATACGTCAAATTAAAAACAATACACCCTTTGTTGCTAGGCAACAAACAAAAAACTTAAAAACGAAGTTTCAGTTCAGAAACTTCAGAAGCCTACTCTTGATACTTGAATACTTTCGTTAGTTTTTTTTACAGTATGTTGCACCAAATATAATCAATTGAGGTTTTGTATGTATGTATGTATAGTAACTAATACTATAAGCAATTTATATGATTTTTTTCATAATTGTACTTTCAAAAAAACGTGTTGGAAAGAGCTGTCAAAAAATAAATTGACATTTATTTCTTTTATTTTTCACGTATAAAATATTAATAAAATTATAGGGTATACTCCCACTCAAACTACGTAGCTGTGATTTTGTTTCAATGCTTTAGCTGCTATGGATTAGGAGATATACGAGTTTGAAAAAAAATGTTAAAAAAATACATTTTTGACATTATCTCTGTGACAGTTCAAGATAGAGGGCTGAAAGTTGGAGTGATTACTAGTTATGAGGCGACAAACAATTGACATTTACCAATTCAACTATTCCTCACAGGGGCCACACGTCCTTCCTTAGCCTGCTAAACCCTTTATTATGTATTAAATTGTTACCATGCCTGAATATAACAATAATTAATAAATAATGAACAAATAAACTAAGTATTTTTAAAATGTTACGTTTATTCCTGTTTGTTTTCTTTCACATTACAAGACGAAAGTACCTAATTACCTTAATAAATTGGTTTGAATTGAAACTTACTCAAACATTTTCCTTTGACGATGCAATGTTTTTAAATCCAATTTGTATCTTGTGCTGAAACGGTTTATATGCCTAATATAGGTACGTCTACATCTAATAGATTTGAGTAGCAGTGTGGACTAGCGAGACGTTTATACCGAATGATGAGTCTACAGGTATCTTAGACTTTAAATAGGCTAGCTGACAATGGGCATGCTGTCAGTCCAGTTCACGACAATGTTACCTATTCATACCATTACCACAACATAATTATTGTCAAATATAAATAATAACAGATGCCCAATCACCGACGGTTTTATTGATACTCAAGTACTTGCGTGGCTTCATTATGAAGTGGGGTAATTGTGCTAGTTGTCGTCCACACTTGTAAGTTTTCTTATTTATATATTTAAATTCAAGGTCTTCCAAAATTAAAGCTTAAAATTGAAAAATAAACTAACAATATATGATTTGTTGACTTAAAAAGTTATTCCCATATATTTGTAGCAGCTTAATCAGGTGGACGATAAACTGGCACTGGACGGGAAACTAGCACAATCTATAACCCCCCCCCACCCCTGAGAAATGTAAGACCAATATTAAACTGTGTCAACCTGTAATATATAATACGATACGAGGCATGAAAAATAAAAAGTAGTTGTTGCATATAATCATTTAATTTTAAATGAACAACATTTTAACAATCAAATTCGTGTCCTATCCTATTATAACAAAGTAGGTAAGTAGCTAAGTACTGAAGAGGGAGCGAGTGAGCGTAGGCGCTGGCGCGCGTTACTCGCGGTATATTCAAGTAAAATTACACGCTTTAAAATTATTGTAACATGCAAATCAACGCTCGTTTTGGTGCTGATAATCTAGTCTAGTCTGAAAACGGGACAATCGGCGTCCCGCGTGGACCCCTTGCGGGACGCATGCTCTAGAAACGGGACGTCCCGCATATAGCGGGACGGTTGGCAACCCTATTCCTAGTCCACTCTAGAACCTTGTCACAATAGCTAGTTTGGTAGCGAATAGGTTACGTTTATACGTATCCACGGGCAAATGTCATTACGACAAGGTTCTACAGTGGCCTAGGAATCAAATTGGTTGACCGTACCTTTCGAATTTTAAGATAAAGTTTAAAATTTAAAATTTTGACGTAAGGCCGATAAAAGGTTCAAAGTAAAAAAACTGCTCTCATACTTTAGTTTGTTCGCCAACTCTAACCCAGTTAATATCACTTAATCGTTTAAATAGGTATAAAGCAATAAACCTAGTACGAAAGGAATATTTCCGTACAGGGCAGGAAGAAGTTGATAACTTGAGATATAAAATTGAAGAAATTTCAACCTTATGCAGTTATTTTTTGAGTTCAAATTTCTTCTCGCCTTGTCAACTTTTTCCCGCCATGTACGGATTTATTTTAAATACATATTAAACAGGATTTTATTTAAAGTTCGGAATG